>CM040126.1:290836436-291436436 GCA_022559845.1 Amorphophallus konjac | reverse complement strand
GGCATTAGACTTCATCAGGTTCCACTAGTATAGTCAGCAGCTCATCTGGTCGATCAAATGTCTATTTGAACTCGATAGCTTTTATTCTGCAGCTGTATCTAGTAGCAGGCGAATTGTTTTTAATTTGGGCAATATTCTTGAAGGGGATACATTCACCCCCCCCTCTGTATCGATCGCACCGTTCCAACAATTGGTATCAGAGCAGGTTGTCTGCTTAGAAGGTCCAACGATCTGTAGATTCGATCCTGCTGTCTTGGAGCTTTATTATTCCTATTGCATTTATCTGATCAGCTTTCATGGGTAATCCACCGGTTTTCAATGGTTCTAATTTTAATGCGTGGTTTATCAGTCTACGAAATTATGTTGATGCAGTTAATCCTGATCTGTGGAAATTAATTTCGCAAGGTCCTCACACATTACCAAAGAAAGTGTCCAAATGGACCAACAGCCACAGATCAAAGGATGGAGAAAATCAGAAAGCCTTCAATCTGATGAAAGCAGCCACTGACAGAGCCTTACACTCTTGTTTTTATGATTGCAGGTCTGCCAAGGACATCCTGGAGGAGCTGAAGCTAGCTCACATGTTAAATGAAGACAACTGCATGATGGCTAAAGGAAGTATTCATAGCAGCAGCCAAAATGAAGAAGAAGATGAGGAGGAGGAGGTAAACATCTTCGAGAATTTTTCTTTAGATGATTGGGAGAATGCATATGCTGAGCTGTTTGAGTCTCATGAACAATTAAGAAAACGATACAAGAACTTGAAAAAGAAAAGTGATCAGGGTAGTTCAAGTTCACCATGTGAAAATTGTTCAAATATGAAGCAATCTCATGATGCCTATTTGTCAGATATCCATATGCATAAAACCAGAATGAAAAATTGATGAATGAACTTAAATGTGTTTGCTCTGAACTAAGTAGGCTGAAATCTGAAAATGACTCTCTTAGAAAATCTGTTAAAGAAAATGAAGAAAAATTTGAGAAACTTGAGCAAGAGAAGAATTTGTTTGCTGAAAAATCTAATGTCATAAAATCTGTAAACATGGAATTACAGAAAGATCTTGAAAAACAACAAAAAGAATTAAAAGAGTTTGAAGCTGCGTTAGAAAGTTCAAGGAAACAAATTGGCCTATTTAAAGAAGAAAATGAAAAACTTGTATGTGAAATCTCTGAACTAAAAGAAAAACTTGGCTCGATTGAGGATGATCAGGTTCATGTTAATGATTTAGTTCAAAATGAAAAACTGTTGAAAAAATTTGATTCTGTTAGCGCTGAATTGGATGTTCTAAAATCTGAAAATGAATGTCTTAGGAAACAATGTGAAAAACTCCAGGTTCAAACAATATGTTCTGTTAAATCTGCACGCAATGAGTGTCCATTTCTCAAGGAAATAAATGAAGATCTTCACTCAAATTCAGAATGTCAGAAGGAGTTTATTGTTTCCCTAATGGAAGAAAACAAAGATATGTTAAACAAGATTCTGGAGCTTGAACAGATAGAGGAAGAACTGAATGATAAAATGAGCTCAATAAAAATTGATAAAGACTCTGTTGAAGAAATTGAAAATCTGAAATCAAAAAATGACAAACTAATTCAAGAGGTTGAAGGATTGAAGCAGTTGAACACTGCTATGTCAGAGAAACTTCTTCTCTTAGAAAAAGGAAAAACTGTTTACATTGAAGAGTCTGAAAAATTGAGAAATCTGGAACAAGAAATTGAGGAATGTAAAATTGCAAACAAGGTACTAAGCGAATGTGTAAATTGCAATGAATAAGAGATTGCCAGTTATGAAATACACATCATTTCTTTGGAAAATAAAATTGAAGATTTGAATAATTCCTTGTCAAAATTTGTGGACGGAAAAGATAATCTGGACAAAATTCTAGGAACTAAGGTAAATTTTCAGAAGGAAGGGTTGGGCTATAATCCCTCAAATAAGAAGAGTTTTCAAAACAAAGTTCAAACTTCCTTTGTGTCCAGTTCAACTTCTCAAAGCCCTCAGAACCTTCCTGGTTATCAGTCAACTGCTCAAAAGAAAACAACAGAAAAATAGAAAGAAAAGAATCAACAAGTTCCTCTTCCCACTCTGCATGTTTCACCCACACACTCGCATGCATCTAGAAAGAAAATGATCTGTCACTACTATCACAAATATGGACATTTGATGCATGAGTGTAATTTGATGGAAAAAGATGACCTAGCAGCTGCTCAAAACAATCAGGGTAGAAATCATGTCCTTAGGGAAAAGAAAATTCATTGTTATAACTGTGGAAAAATAGGACATGTTGCTGCACAATGCTGGTTAGGCCCTCATAGAAATACCTTCTCTAATTGTTCTCATTGTGAAAACATGGCCATACAGTCAAGGACTGTTGGCATGCTCAGGGAAGAACATTCTCTCAAAATATAAAACTCCCTGCAAATAGAAATGTTTTTGGAAGAAATAAATCTATTTTTAAAGAAAAGAGTCTGGCATGCTTTGAATGTGGAAAATTTGGCCACCGAGCTTCGGAATGCTGGTGGGCAGGTAAAGGTAAACCAAAATTTCATGCAAGTAACAGAAATCTTCATGCCAATGCACATAAAATTTATGTTCAGAATAATGCACACAGATTCCATGCTAACAATGTTGTGCATAAAAAGAATTCAAGATCTGTTGTTTCCTGTCATTATTGTGGGCAGGTTGGGCACTCCATGAGTGAGTGTAATTTAATGAAGTCTGATGACTTACATGCCCAAAGAATATGGAAAGCACCAATCAGAGGTGTTACTAACAAAGTAGGACCTAAGAAGTCGTGGGTACCTAGAAACACAAAATGAGATCTGTGCTTTGCAGGTATGCCTTGGGATGAGGAATAAAAGGGGGTCAAATAAACCAAGGCATCCAAAGTTTGGTAAACCCCAACTCTGCTGATTAAATGTTTGTTCACCTGAATTTTTGTTTTAATTGAACATCGTGCTTAATATGTCAATGCATACATGTCCAGAACTGTATCTGCCTTTGTAATTTTCTTTTATCATGCACTGGTGCATACATGAGTTTAAAGGATGTCTGCATTTGATGCATGCATATGTCAATTGCAGTTAGTTGATATTTGTTAAAATGCATAATCTCTGAAAACAAATTACATTCTAAAAAATCTGAAAAGGTGAGTTGAGTAAGTCTGTTACTTGGATGATGTCTCATGCTTAAAAATGTTCATCTGCACATTTGACATGCACATGCATCACAATTGCATATAAGTGGCATAGTGTTAGCTAAAAGATGCATGTAGAACTGCATATGCATTGGATTGTCATGCATGACTCTTGGTATATAAATAGTGAGATACTAAAGGGCAGATGAATTCTATTTGGAAGTGCTTACTATGTGTGAGGTAGTCTTTAGACCAAGTCCTCCGCCTGGTACCATAGGTCAGAGTTGCATACATTTAGGAATGTTAGATCATGCATACATTTAGGGGGAGCATTATTCATATTCTACCATCTGAACTTCCCATCTTCAGATTGAATTGCTATCTTGCCTAAATCCCTATGATGAATGTGTAATGCAACACATTTCAGCTTCCTGCTTCAACTGTTATCAGCCATCTTCACTCATCTTATTCATTGGTATCATCTGTTGAATTGGCTGTTCCCAAAAATGTTTCGACCTTTCCTGAAAACTCAGAAAGTATTCTCTGTACATATCCTGATCATAAATCTGAAAATAAATTAAAGAGGAATCTTCTATTATATAGGATTATGAATGTCTGATTCTTTCAGTCGGTTGATGTTTCATGTATGTCTTGTGTTTGCTTATGAACATATCTTGAAAATATCTGAGTTGGTCTTAATAAACTTTAACCAACATTTTCATGTTGAGTCTTTTAAACTCTTCTGAATTCTGAAAATTCTGAAATCATGATATTCCTTGATTGATATGTATGAAATTAGTATTGATTTTTAAACATCTGAGAATATGGATTATGTCTAAGGGTAAATCCTGTCAGAGCAATGACCTTGGTCACTGAGAAACCATGTCCAAAGGACTGTGTCATGAAGTGCCATAGTTAACTCTGCTTAAAAATGATTGATAATCTGGCAGAGCAATAGCATGCACACTGAGAAATACATCTCACTCATCAAAGAAATGATCTGTAGTGTGTCATGAAGTGTAAATGCAATCTCTGTTCCTATGAAGCATGACAGTTAGTCCATCCAAGTGCTTAGGGATACTGGCGTCTAAACAACGTGTATCCTCTAGTTACAAGGGTGTACTAAACTCAAGTGCTCATGAAGAATGTTATGAAAATTGCTGCTAATCTAGTATACCATTTGAAAAATATGTGCAAAAGAAATTGGAACCCTTGACAGAAATAAATGTTTTTCTTATGTGTTTAACTTCATTACTATTGATTGCATCTCTTAAAGGAATCTTTGAAATTGAGTGAGTAAGAAAGAAGAAGATCAAACAAGACTGTCAATATGAAAGCAAGGTTCACTTTTATTAAAACTGATTTCAGATATGAGTACAGGAAACTTATAAACAAGCCTTGCATACATCATATTCTGATCTGACTTGTCAATGAAGATCATTCATAAATCTCTATAATAGAAGAGTCTGAAATACTTGTTTAATCAGATTTATGAAATTGATATCCCATTGAAAACTTTCTCATTCATTTTGAGTACTTACTTTCTCACATTGGACTCCATTATTTCAAACCTGACTGTTGATCTAAGGGGGAGAATTCTTGCATGTCCCTGTGGTTCAATGTTCACTCAGGAGAGTATCTTGTCAGGGGGCGTTTTTGCTTTTGATGACTGTAACTCACTGCATTGCATAATAGCTCCTTCAACAGTCAATGAACATTCCCTTCTTTTTGATGTTGTCAAAGGGGGAGAACTTTTGTGAGTCATTCTTTTTATCTTTTGCATCAATCAACACTTGCATCAGATGGTGTTTATGTTCATGAACTTTGTCATATCTGTGGTGCATGTTATATGGTATTTCATAATCACCACGATGAATCTATTGCAATGACTTATAATATTGCCATCATCAAAAAGGGGGAGATTGATGTGTCCCCTGTGGTTCTGGAGTTTTGATGATGACAGTATTATGCCTCATTATGTTTACATCCTTGATGATATAATCCTGTTGCATCATGAGAAACTGTCAGAACAGGTTTAAGGATGACTCACAGGTCATGAAGTTAACCCAAGTCAAAGTCAAATCATGACAGGTAAGGTGAATGCTCAGATCAGGTAATGCTTTAATTAGTTCTCCAGCATACATTCAGTTCTTGTCTGCTATATGCATTCAATTCATTGGTTCATGTTCATTGTGCATTGCCTCACATCAAGTCTAGACATCCTGGTTGCATTCTAAGTCTACACATCCTGCTAGGTCGGTCTTCAAAGTATGTACATTGATCTTCAAGGCATCGAGTCTATACACTGGACTGTGCTTCAAGCATTGGCCAAGTCTGTTTAGTTAGTATGGACAGTAGTGGGTCGACCCACCCCTACTGATGCGTCGACCCATCAGAACACTGACTGTCTAGGTATCAAAGTCTATACATCAGCTTGATCGAGTAAGTCTGTACAGCATGCCTTATTGTTCATATCATTAAGTCTGTACATTGGCATCTCATCTCCAAGTATGTACATCGCTACTTTATCAAAGCCTGTACAGTCGATCTTCAAGTGTTTGGCCAACTCCGTACATCCGTTTTGCCTATTCATTGTTGAGGCAGAGTCTGTACATTGGCTCAGACTTTCCAAAGTCTACACAACGCCCTTCATTGAAAGTCTATACTTTTTGGCCTATTCCTACGCTCGAAGCTTTAGCTACACTTTAAGTCTATACACTGCGAAAGTCTGAACATCGCAGTGTTCAAGTCTTTCAAAGTCTGTGCATTGGCTTCGCTTTTGCAAGTCTGTACATTGGAGTCTTATCTTCAAGTCTGTACATCGGGCAACTTCTAATTGAAGTCTGTACAGCCAATGCACTTAACTGAAGTCTATACACTGGATTGTCAAGCTTCATGTCTATACACTGGACTTTGTTTCACCAAGTCTGTACACTCCACATCTTTTCCAACGCTTGGCCAAGTCAATACACTCAAATCTTTCCCTACGTTTTCTGGCCAAGTCTATACATCGCTAAGTCTGTACATCACTTCAGCTTACACGTTCAAAGCCTCAAGTCTGTACACCGTTTCGCCTCTTTGGAAAGTCTGTACAGCGTGAAGTCTATACATTGGGAGCTCTGTGAAAGTCTATACACTGGTCTCCTAAGCAAAGTCTGTACATCGGCTTCACTCGTCAAGTCTATACATCCACAGTGGACTTTCAAGTCTGTACATTGGCTTCACGTTTTCCAAGTCTGTACAATGGCTTCGAATCGGCAAGTCTGTACATCGGCTTCACTCAATCAAGTCTAAACATCCATAGTGGATCATCAAGTCCATACATCCACAGTGGAACTTCCAAGTCTGTACACTGCTTGAGCCTCACCAAGTCTGTACATCGCTTCAAGCGATTCAAGTTCATACAGCCTGCCTTCACGATCAGAGTCTATACATCGTTCCTCAAAGGCTAAGTGTATACATCCTTCCAAGCTTCAAGTCTACACACTCGATTGTTAGGTCTTCAACCCTATACATTCAATTGTTAGGCCTAAGTCTATACACTCGATTGTTAGACCTTCAACTATATACATTGGTTGAGTCTATTCACTGAAGACGCTGAAGACCTCCAAGTGTATACACTCTCACATGATACCCACTTGGTTAACTGTTGTGTCAAGTTTATACACTTGATTCCCTCATGCAATTCACAGAAGTCTACACATTCTATCTTGTTATGATAATGCATTCATCAGCAAGTCTATACACTGAGAGCGCATGTTACAAGTCTATACACTCTCTCAGTGTACATACTTGATCATTTGCTGTTCTAAAGTATATACATTCGTTTGCTTATCACGCTGCATCTTTTAAGTCTGTACACTGCCGCTTATTCATTAAGTCTATACACTCTCTCACGATTGTACACACTTACTCAGTTGCTGTTTCTAAAGTATATACAGTCGTGGTTGTATGACTGAACTAACTAATCATGTTTTCCTTTGTCTCTGCCTGCAGAGGATTCAGATTAATGAGAGCACGTGATCCAAGAATGGATAAAGGCCTAGGATCGTGACACGTGTGCTGAAGCTTGCTGGAGAGCTGCCACGTGGTCCAAGGTTTGGGCGGGAGCTGTGGAGACCACACGCGCCCAGTGCTGCTGCTGATATAAATAGAAGGGTTCATCTTCGGATGAAGGTAGATTGAAGCTGAGAGAAAAAGGGGCAAAGCCTATACAGTGAGAAACGAGCAGCAGAAGAAGATAAAGAAGAAGAAGAGAAAAAGAAGAGACAGAGAGAGGCTGCACGATTGAGTGTCAGGAAAAGAAAGAGAAAAAGAGGAGGAGTAGAGAGATAGTGAGAGTTCGTGGAGAAGAAGAAAGTAGTCTCGACTGAAGATCTGTCTACTGGACCGTGGATCAAATCCAGGCCAGTCAGCTCCGATGAGAGCCACATCTGATGTTCTTTCATTTACAGCTTGTGTTTGCTGTGTTATTTTCATTTCTTATTTTTCCTTTTATTCGATCTGATTTACTGTGTTCTTCCGATCCTCTGGACTGAGATCGGGTCCCTCCTGGTCTGGAGGAAGAGAGGTCTGCGACCTCTGGTTTGCAAGTGGCTGGAAGTCACTTGTGTGTTTCCCTTCGGTTTGGAGGAAGGGAGATCTGATCTCCGGTTCTGGGCTTGTGGGTTGCAAGTCCAGGGGTCCCTCCTTGTCTGGAGGAAGAGAGGTCTTCGACATCTGGTTTCCAAGTGGCTAGGAGTCACTTGGGGTGTCCCTCCGGTTGGGAGGAAGAGGGGAGTTTGTTCCCCTGGTCAAGCTGTGTGGCAGCACCTGTTGCAGACTAAGTCTGCGGTTTCTAGCTTGTGCTAGTGGAAGCCTCACTCCGGTTGGGAGTGAGGGGTGGACGAAGGTCTATGGACCAAACCACCTAAAAACCCTGCTGTTCTGTGGTTTGCTTGTGGTGTGCTCTTCCATATCTTCTATCTATTTCACAGGTTGTTTGAATAGTCTTGTTTCGAGTTACAGTGGCCTTGAGCTTTACATCTTGGTAAGTGAGTCTAGTTTGCATTGTATTGTCATTTGGCATTAGACTTCATCAGGTTCCACTAGTATAGTCAGCAGCTGATCTGGTCGATCAAATGTCTATTTGAACTCGATAGCTTTTGTTCTGCAACTGTATCTAGTAGCAGGTGAATTGTTTTTAATTTGGGTAATATTCTTGAAGTGGATACATTCACCCCCCCCTCTGTATCGATCACACCGTTCCAACAGGAGGGTGGTATGTGGATTGGGTGGGGCTCTCTTGGAACAAGGGTGGAGTAATGGGGGGGTGTGGGGAATAGGAGAGGCCTTAATTGGGGTAGGTGGGAGAGTGGAGGTGGTTGGGAGGGGAGGAGAGAGAGAGGGGGGCGACCTCCTCCTTGGGGAGAGAGAGAAGAGAGAGAGAAGAGAGAGGAAAGAGGGGAATCCACCCCAATAGAGAGAGAGAGAGAGAGAGAGAGAGAGAGAGAAGTGGAGAATCCTCTCCAATAACACTAAGGCACACTTGATTTTTTTGAATTGATCATAAAAGTTGTTACAATGAGAGGGAGGGGAGGCCTATTTATAGGCTCCATACTTTCATATGACCATAGTGACCCTGACAAACTAACTAATGACCAAAGCAGTCCAAGGGAGGGGCGCCCTTGGGCCTAGCCCATTAGTTGGGCCCATTAGACTGCTTAATTAACTACATGACTCAAGACTTAGGTAAATGACCCTTATACCTAGGTACTAGACTCAAATAAAAGGAAAATTACATAGTTTATGACTCAAAGAAAGTATGAAAATTACATGACTAGACTCAAAAACATGTGGGGAACATAATGACGCATGCTGACGATCCAACTGAGCTTCGAAAAAAGTGGTGGGGCAAGAGATGCCCCCATCACCTTTCCTATAAATAGGAGGCCAATGCTTGTTACGAGACATGATATGAATGAGAAAAAGATTGAGCCTAAGGTGTTTGCCTTATTCCTTCCTTCCCTCTTCTCTCCATTTGTGAGATTTGAGTGTGTCGCCCGGTGTGAGACCGTCCGGCGTGAGGCCGAGCTGTGTGAGATAGCAGTTATCCGTTCCCATCCTGTTCGTGATATCGGAGTGCTGTCAATCTATTTTCACGTCACCGCCGCGTCATATTTGGTATCAGAGCCCAACAACGGCCTCTCCGTCCCTGACGTCCCCGTCGTCGCTCCCTCTCTCGGTTGTTAGAAAAAAAAGGAAATAAAAAAAAGAAAAGAGTAGCAGAAAGATCTATGGTTGAAAGGAGAAAAAAAAAGATTTCTCAGTTGGTAGATCTGAAAAAAAATAGTTTTCTTTCTCTCTCTGTAATCTCTCTCTCCCACATTCTCTTTCTCTCGGTTTATCTCTCTGTCTCTCTCTATGCTCTCTCTCGAAGTCAGTTAAAAAAAAAGCGCAAGGGGGGCCGGCCTCTTCGCCCGTGCCCCACCACGTCCGGCACCGCCCCGACAGGGCCCCCGATAGCCCTCTCCCGCTCTTTCTCTCTCAGTCCCGGTGCCCCGACAGGGCCCCTGACAGCCCGCCTCGATGCCCACCCGTGTGCACCCTCCCCGACGCCAGAGCAGACCGCGCCCGCGCCCCGTCGCCAGAACCCGTGTCCAGCGGCCGCCAGTGGCGGCTCCCGTCGAGCGCGCCCCTGCCCAGCGCGCCCGCCGCCCAGCCTGCGGCCGCCCGCAGTAGCCGCCGCCCTGCGCTCCAGCCACCCAGCCTCCCGCGACGCCCAGCCTGCGGTCATCGTCGCCCTGCGCGCCAGCCGCCGTAGCGCCTGCGTCCGCAGGCCACCCGGCCGCGCGCCCCGCCTGCAAGCGCGACGACCAGGCCTCCAGCGCCCGCCCACCTGACCACCCAGGGCCTCCCGCGCCCGTGCGCCGGCCGCCCACCCTCGCGCCGCGTGCCAACGCACCTACGTGCGCCATCGCGTGCGCCCGCCGCTGGACGCGTGGCCACCAGCCTTGGCCGCGTGTGGCCTTGCCGCCCACCCTCGATGCGAAGCAACTGCACGTTGCGTTGACTGCTTGCAGTCCGTGACTTGCGCAGGAGAAGGTTGAAGTTTGACAAAAAAAAGAAAAGGGGTTAAAAAGAAAAGTCAAAAAAGGAGGTTTAAAAAAATGTGTTAAATATATATCATATATATAGGATATATATAATGTTTTATATATATCTATATATATATTTATATATATTATTTGATTAAAAAAGAGGTTTTTGAAAGTGAGTTAAATATATATAATATATATATTTGAGATATATATAATCTTATATATATATATATATATATATATATTATTATATATCTGTTTAACTAATTATTTCTTGTGGCACCCGAGTCCACTATTACGGCTCGGCCCGTGTCTGAGTCGTCCCGGATACCGACAGAAGATCCGTAGATTACGGAACGTGCATACCCGAGAGTCTCCCTGCGCGGAGAAAATTTGAGATTGATTTGTTCCCCTGCGCGGGAAATTTTAAGCGATTTGTAATAATTAAATCCTCCCTACGTGGAGTGAATGCTTTGTAACCGCTCAAGCTTCTTCGACGCCGTGCGGGCCCGCACGTCCCCGCTCGCCTTCATCTCCGGTCGAAGTTAGACTTTTCAGTCTAGCTAGGTACGTGCTCCCTTCACTTACTCATTTAGTATCCTTTCAATTACCGTGCGAAGTGAGAGAGTGCCCGATCCATGCAGCCAGTCTCCCGAGTGCATCGATGTGGACGGAGAGCGAGAGCTTGTATGCACCTATCCTTTAAGGCCCTAGGCTGTCACATTAGGGCACCCTAATTGTCAGGAGGTAGTTCCACAACTACTTTACCTACGGGCAAGCAACTCTCCCTGACCGGTCCCTTCAACTTGGCACTTTGCCTATTTAGCCAACAAAATTCGAGTCTATAGCTTGCTAATTATCGGTCCCAGGACTGCATCATTTAGGTCTGAAGTCGTGCATGCCACATTGGTCTGGGAATTCATCCGGCCGTCTAGAGCGCCCTTCAACTTTACAATCCCACATGGATCAGAAGAGCGTGAGTGCTATGTTGGCTCAGCTCGAGCATAATCTTCTAACCCATTTTGAAGAATCCATAGGCCAACTTCGAGCCGCGCTAGATGACAGATCCAAGCCTTAGAGGATCGACTGAAGGGAGAGGAAGGACGAGTGAATGGCCATGGCGATCCCGTAGCCAATCCTAGGGAGGAGAGAGAGCAAGCCCACCCGAATCAGGCTCCCCAAGGTAGAGAGCAAGAGGCCCATACGCCTCGAGAGAGAGACCACGATGATGAGGATATTATCCTATGGAACGTCAAGATTGACGCTCCGAGTTTTGATGGGTCCCTCAAGCCCGCTACATATCTTGATTGGGAGACCGGGATGGACCAATATTTTGATTGGCATCGCCGCATGACCCCTGCTACAAGGGTGAGGTTTGCCAAAATGAAACTCCTGGGTCAAGCCAAGACCTACTGGTGCAACATCGAGAATCTCCTAGCAAGGAGACGAGAGGAGCCTATAGGCACGTGGGAAGAAATGAAGGAGAAATTGAGGGAGAAGTATCTGCCACCTTCCTACCATCAGTGTCTTTTAGACCAATGGCAGAAATTCACCCAAGATGTAAAGTCCGTGGACGAGTAAATCGCCAAATTTGATGACTTCTTCCTTCGGAGCCGAGTCATGGAGGATGCCTCCGTCACCCTCTCACAGTTTAGGGCTGGCCTACACGAGAGTATTCAGCGGGAATTATTCTTGAGGGAGGTTAACACCCTCGAGCATGCCTATCAGGTTGCTCGGGACGTCGAGCGATTTCAAAAGGTGGTCCCACCTCAGGTCCCCACCTACCGCCAACCCGAGTCCCGAAACCCCATGGTCCGCTACTCTGAGAGGACTGGCCCCTCCACCTCCTACGTCCCTACTACTACCCCACTTAAGGCCGTTGCCCCTACTGCTCCTTTCCCAAGGAACCCTTTACCTGCACCCGCTGCTGTGCCTAGACTGGAGTATACTCCACCAGTTGAGAGGAGAGATGACAGGGGAAAAGGGGTCATCCCTAGCACCTCCCAACCAGCCCCTATCTCGGGAGTTCGATGCTTCAGGTGTCATAACCTAGGGCATATTGCCACCAATTGCCCCACCCGAGCCTTGGTCATCACCGACCCCAGTCCATGGAGCTTCCACCTCAGGAAGGAGAAACCCTTGAGAGATATGAGCCTGACCCTAATCTCGTTGCCCAGTTTGAGGAATTAGATGCAGGGTATGATGGAACGCATGTCGAGTACATGTAAGTGGGGGAAATTGCCGAAAGTTCAAACCAAGGGAGACTAGGTGTAGTTCGCTGCATCCTCGCACACCCACAGGAGGACGACTGGCGTCGAACCTCCATCTTCCAAACCTACATCATGGTCAAAACTCAACCCTGCAAGGAGATCTTTGACAACGGGAGCTGTATCAATACAGTCTCTTCAGACTTTGTATCCCGTCTAGGTCTACTTATCCATCCTCATCTGAGGCCATACAACGTGGCTTGGGTTGACGACACGTCTATCCCAGTCACCACTACATGTGTCATTCCCATCTAGTTCCAGTCCTACCAAGGACAAATCCTATGCGATGTAGTGCCTCTGAAGGTCGGGAGCATCATCCTAGGATGGCCATGGATCTACGATGTAGACCTTACTACATTCGGTCGGTCCAATGAGTGTTCCTTCTCCCAGAATGGGAAGAGGATTCAGTTACTCCCAACACCCCCAAAGGTGGCCACGGGAAAGAGTCATACCTCCACACCCGCTGCATCCCTCAAAATTCAGGAGAATGCCCCAACCCCCACCAAAGGGAAGCTTCCCATTCCCTCCTCTCCTACACCTGTCATATCCATCCCTAAGGCCCCTAAGGTTGACCATGACCCGATTAGGCGCCTTAACTTCATAGGTGTTCGTGAGATGAATAGAGAGGTTACCGAGGGTACCCCTGTTTGGGCTGTTGTCGTCACCATTACCCCTGAGGAGTCCCAAGTCTCCATCCCACCTGAAGTCCAGGCAATCTTGCAGGACTTCCAAGATATCTTCCCGGAAGACTTGCCTTCAACACTCCCTCCCATGCGTGATGTTCAACACGCCATTGATCTTGTCCCTGGGTCCACCCTACCCAACCTTCCCCACTACAGGTTGAACCCCAAGGAGCATGCTGAGCTCCAAAGGATTGTCGAGGAC
Organism: Amorphophallus konjac; assembly: GCA_022559845.1. Lineage (NCBI taxonomy): Eukaryota > Viridiplantae > Streptophyta > Magnoliopsida > Alismatales > Araceae > Amorphophallus > Amorphophallus konjac. The sequence goes on along the minus strand of CM040126.1, from coordinate 291,423,068 downwards.
CTTATCCACAAAGGTTTCCTCAGGGTAAGCAAGAGCCCATGTGCGGTCCCTGCCTTGCTCACACCCAAGAAGGATGGCACCTGGCGGATGTGTGTTGACAGCCGCGCCATCAATAAGATCACTGTCAAGTATAGGTTTCCCATTCCCCGTCTTGATGACATGCTTGACATGATGAGTGGAGCCACTATCTTTTCCAAGATTGACTTGAAAAGTGGCTACCACCAGGTCCAGATTCGACCAGGGGACGAGTGGAAGACAGCCTTCAAAACCAAAGAAGGTCTGTATGAGTGGCTCGTCATGCCGTTTGGGCTATCCAATGCCCCCAGCACATTCATGCGGCTTATGACAGAAATCCTTTGACCCCTCATTGGTCGCTTTGTTGTCGTCTACCTTGACGACATTCTCATCTATAGCCACAACCCTCGAGACCACATCCATCATTTGAGGGAAGTCTGCCAGACTTTGAGGAGAGAAACCATGTTCGCCAATCTCAAGAAATGTAAATTCATGATAGACCGGGTAACTTTCCTTGGATTTGTGATTTCTAGTCAAGGAGTGTCTGTGGACCTATCAAAGGTCTGAGCTATAGTAGACTGGCCGGAGCCCCAGAATGTCCATGACGTTCGTAGTTTCCACGGGCTAGCCACCTTCTACAGACGCTTCATTCAGGGTTTTAGCACCATTATGGCACCCATTACAGATTACATCTGTAAGGGGAATTTTGAGTGGACCAAAGCCGCCACCCAGGCTTTTCTTGCCATAAAGGAGCTTATGACCAAAGCCCCTGTCCTCCGCCTACCAGACTTTTCCAAAGTCTTTGAGGTTTCTTGTGATGTATCTGGCGTAGGAATAGGTGGAGTGCTTAGCCAGGAAAGCCACTCTGTGGCTTATTTCAGCGAGAAGCTTTCTGATGCAAAGCTTCGATACTCCACCTATGATAAGGAGTTTTATGCCATGGTCCAAGCTCTCAAACACTGGAGACACTATCTCTTACCACAAGAGTTCGTCTTATACTCGGATCACGAGGCTTTGAAATTCCTTAGCTCTCAGAAGGGTTTAAACCCTAGGCATGGTCGGTGGGTAGAATTTCTCTAGTCTTTCACATTTGTCCTAAGGCATAAGGCTGGAAAGGACAATAAGGTGGCCGACACCTTGAGTCGAAGGGTCTCCCTTCTTTCCACTGTTCGGGTAGAGGTCACGGGATTTGACCGCATGAAGGAACTCTATGAAGAGTGTCCTGATTTTGGCCCTGCCTACTCTGCTCTATCTGGTGGACCCTCGATAGCCTTTTCTGACTATCTACTCTAGGATGGTTTTTTATTTCGAGGGCAGCAACTCTGTGTCCCGAGGACTTCTGTTCGGGACTTCCTGATTTGGGAAATGCATGCTGGAGGTCTTGCTGGTCACTTTGGCCGCAACAAGACCATCCATCCTGTGGAGGAGCACTTCTATTGGCCTGGCCTGAAGAGAGATGTGGCCAAGATTGTAGCCCAGTGTAGGACATGCACGATGGCCAAGCAGGTCAAACAGAACACTGGTCTCTACACTCCTCTCCCCGTTCCTGATCGACCATGGGTTGATGTGAGTATGGATTTTATCCTTGGGTTACCACGCACTGCTCACAAGCATGATTCCATCTTTGTTGTCGTTGATAGGTTCTCTAAGATGGCCCACTTCATTGCATGTTCCAAAACATCTGATGCATCTAGAGTAGCCCATTTATTCTTTGATGAAGTCGTGCGTTTACATGGTCTCCCCCAAACCATCGTGTCTGACCGAGATGTCCGGTTCACTAGTTATTTTTGGAAGACACTTTGGCACCTAGTTGGCACCAAACTGAAGTTTTCCACTACCTATCACCCACAAACTGATGGACAGACTGAGGTCGTCAATAGGAGTTTAGGGAATTTGTTGAGGTGTCTTGTAGGGGAACATTCTGGCACTTGGGATCTTCTTTTGCCCAGAGCTGAATTTGCATACAATAGTTCGGTCAATCGGTCCATAGGTATGCGTCCATTTGAGGTCGTGCATGGATACAAACCTAGAAAACCTGTGGATCTCATTCCCCTTCCCCTCGAGTCTAGGATATCTAAGTCAGCTGAGGAGTTTGCACAGCATGTCAAAGGTCTGCATGAGTCAATTAGCAAGCAAATCAATCTCAGTAATGAGACTTATAAAAAATTGGCTAATTCGCATAGGCGTCACCATGAATTCCAAGAAGGTGACATGGTTATGGTACGGGTTCGACCCTAACGACTCCCTTCGGGAGCCTTTAAGAAGTTGCAAGCCCATAGTGATGGACCATTCCCAATTTTACGGAAGATTGACTCCAATGCGTATGTTGTGGACTTACCTCCTGAATATGGGATTAGCTCGACTTTTAATGTGGCAGACCTAGTGGCCTACAAGGAACCCACAGCGATTCCTGGTGACCCTTTCGAGCCTTCTCCTCCCATTGAGAGTGAGCCCACCCCTGTGCGTCCCACAGCCTCGAGAGTACCGCGCGAGCACATTGAGAGGATACTGGATGAGCAGGTGACCACTACACGGAGCAGAGTGTACCAACGCTACCTTGTCCGCTGGCGGGACCGTCCACCTTCTGATGATTCCTGGATCAGCCGGGAAGATCTCCAGTGCCTCGATCCAGATCTGCTGGAGCACTACCATAGCAATATCCCCCCTTACTCGACGGAGTCGAGTTCCAGCCACCCCGGGAGGGTTGGTGGGGACACCGGGTCCACTACTGGGCCCACTACTCGGAGCCGACGCCACACTGCCCCGACACCGAGCTTATGGCTCAGAGATCCTTCCTGAAGACTCCGCCTACGTAGTATATTACGTATTGAGTATATGTATTTGTGTGTATGTATACATGTATCCCTACATGTATTTTTTTTCTTTCATCTTATTAGGCTAGTCTAAGTCAAAATAACATGTGTGTAATTTTTGTATTTTATTTGATTAAAACCCCTAAGTCAATAGTGGGTTGGTGGCCTTTGTTTTATTAGGCTAGGATAGATATGCAAATAAGGAAAATAAGGAAGGTATGAATGTAATGGGCCTTTCCTATAAATAGGAGGCCAATGCTTGTTACGAGACATGATATGAATGAGAAAAAGATTGAGCCTGAGGTGTTTGCCTTATTCCTTCCTTCCCTCTTCTCTCCATTTGTGAGATTTGAGTGTGTCGCCCGGTGTGAGACCGTCCGGCGTGAGGCCGAGCTGTGTGAGATATCAGTTATCCGTTCCCGTCCTGTTCGTGATATCGGAGTGCCGTCGATCTATTTCCACGTCGCCGCCGCGTCAGCTTCCCTGCACAGTACCAGGACTGGCAGCAGGGCGGGGTCCCAGTGGTGTCCCATGTACAGGACAGCACCGACTACTTGAGACGGTACCGGGCCACGTACGGGGAGCGTCTCTTCCTTGGTGGTGCGGCAGCGGTAAGCGTGGAGATGAAGATTTTTCTTTTCCTATATGCATATGCATGTGACACTATCCTATGTGCAATGCAGGATGCTCGTGATAACATCATTGCCGACCTGCGGGCCCAGTTGGCGGACGCCAGGCAGCAGTTGGCGGCCATCCAGCAGGAGTTGGAGATCTTGGTGAGCTATACAATGTACTATGCATTTTTTTGTGACCTGGATTTTCGATACTTAGCCTCTGACTGTCGTTTGCTCTTGTGTTACAGCGGGCCCATCAGGTAGTGGCAGCCGGCATGGCTGGTGGAGCAAGTTCCAGTTCGCGGGGCCCTCCTCTGGAGGTCTCATCCCTTCAGGAGCAGCTGGCGTATGCGGTGGCCCGGGCTGAGGAGGCCGAACGCGAGCGCGAGGCTCGAGTGAGTGCTTGCTTGACCCCTACTCTCCTTCTAGTTGCTTTTCTTCCTTCCCTGATCTCTTACGGGGTATGTGGACTTTGGCAGGTGGCAGAGATCCGGGATGCCCTGGCTCGTGCAGTCCGTGTCGAGCAGGAGCGTGATGCCCGTGACGCTTGGGTGGCAGAGCGTGATGCGCGGATAGTAGAGCTGGAGGAGGAGCGGCGACGGGAGGCTGAGGAGCTTCCTCGCGACGTGCTGGATTTGCGGATTGCCCTCGAGCTGTCGAGGAGAGAGGCGATGAGAGAGAGAGGAGAGGGAGAGGGAGAGCAGAGAGAGAGAGAGAGAGGACAGGGAGAGAGAGAGAGAGAGAGGATAGGAGGGCGGGGCGACAGCGAGATTGGGACGAGAGGAGGGCTCTGGAGGCCCAGATGATGGAGCTCCGACTGAGTCTCGGCACAGTGGAGGGGGGGCTTCGTGAGAGTGAGGAGTGGTATCAGAGGGCGAAGGACGCGGGGCGCGACTTCGTCAGTCTGGTTCCTTCTCCATGGGCAACTTCCTGGTTTCTTCGCCGAGGAGCGTCGCCGCGCCTTCGAGGCTGGCGTCCACCACAGGCAAGGCGAGCACCGCCTCTCAGAGTTTGTGGTGGCCCCCTAGGGATCCCCGTCAGAGGAGGGAGGAGAGAGATGATCAGGAGGGTGGTAGCGAGAGTTAGAGAGTTGGTTGTACACCCCACCTTCCTCACTGTATGATGTACTTTGACTATTTGCTTATGTGAAATGAAATGGTTCCTTGTGTTGTGTGTACTTTCTCTCTCCCATGCTTCTTTCCTTGCACTTGTTCTTTCGAGGCGCGTTTCATGAGACCTTGTCCTAAGAAGTAGGGAATTACGCTTTGCATGGAGGAACCTGTTTCTTCCTTCTTCTCTCTCTCTTTTTTGGGCGCATCTAGGCTCGGGGACGCGTCTTTAACTTTTGAATTCAAATTTAAAGCGCTAGGGGGCTTCTCTTTCTTCGTGCCTTACCCGCAAACGAGCCCGCCTCCCATCGAGATTTGCTCGCCCCTCTTCGTCTTCTTCCACTCTCGATTGATGGAGCTCGGTGGGCCAAATAATGGTGAAGGGAGAGATGGCGAGGAACTCCTCGCTCGAGGAGGGATGCACCAGAGCACGGAGAGGCGTCCATGGAAGAGGAAGGACCCCTTCGGGTACTTGAGGGACCCGAGGGACCCGATGGTGCGGAGGGAGGTGAACACGGTCTGGTAGGTCCTCCGATCACCTCCTCTTTGATTCATTTGGAGTTTGCAGTGAGCCTTGTGAGAGGGGAAAAGGGTTCGGCGAGTGTTGCACTCAAATGATGGACGCGTCCTTGACAGGAGACGCGTTCTCGTTGTCTAACGTAAGACCCTTCTTTCTTGGTGTAGGGCATGGCAAGGACCCCGGGCTTGGCCGATGAATGGGTGAGCGCTGATGAGCAGAGCCATGTCAGGAAAGAGAGTCACGGTAAGGTGAAGCTCGAGGACTAGCGCATACGTCTCCCTGGGCAGCAAGGGAGCGTATTCGTGCAGGACAGTGCCGACTTCCAGCGGTAGCAGAGGGAGAGTCATGTGGGACCTCTCCAACCCGGGGATATGCGTGACATCAATGGCTTGCGTGGCCAACTAGCAGAGGCTAGGAGGCAGCTGGCTGTCACTCAACAGGAACTGTCGATCCTGGTAAGTTAAGTGCTACAATTTTTATTTAGTTTCTTTTTTATTTTTCTTTTTCATTTTTTTTGGAGATTAGCCGACTGCCGTTGTTTGTTTGTTCCAGTGTGCCCAGCAGGCAGCGATGGTGGGAATGGCTGGCGGCGCGTCTTCCAGCTCCTCAGCCCCTTTTCTGGAGATTGCCTCCCTCCGAGAGCAACTTACCGGTGCGGTGGCCCGAGCGACCCGGGCTAAAGAGGAGCATGATGCCTGGGTAGCGACTGTAGCTGAGCTACGGCGTCACAGTGAGGAGAGGCCACATCCGGACATCCTAGAGTTGAGGGTGTTCCTCCAGGTGGCCAAGAGAGAGGCGGAGAGAGAGAGGGTGGAGAGGGAGAAGGAGAGAGAGGACAGAAGAGCCATGGAGGTCCAGGTGAGGGAGCTCCAGCTAGGCCTTCGAGCTATAGGACAGAGGCTAGAGAACATGGAGGCGAATTACGAGAGGGCACGAGAGTTTGGGGCGCGACTCCACCAGTCTGGCCACCTTTCTGTCGGTGGCTTCTTCGCCACGCCAGGGCATTAGTAGTGGGCCACTGTTGTAGAGCAGTTGCCACAGGGTGAGGGGATTGCTGTTGTACGGGGCTCCAGAAGGCCCCTGAGGGACCCTCACCTTAGGGGGGAGCAGAGGGACACCTAGAGGGATATGCGTGAGTGTGATGGAAATAGTTGGCGAGCTAGCATACGCCTCCTCTCTATGATTGTGATGTTTATGATAGTTAATGTAGACCTATGAATGGAATGATTTGTGTCCCTATTGCTCACTGGTCCTCTCGTCCATTCCTTCCTTCCTACGCTTCTTCTGCTTTGCACTGTTCCCATGTGACGTGCTTGTTGAGATCCCGTCCGAAAATGGGGACTCATGTCTTGCTCCGATCGTCTTTCATACGGAAATCTATTGCCGAAATAATGACGGCTCTAGCCCCTTCTCCTGGGCTAATCTTTCAAGCTTCCCGGACGACCTCTGCATCATGACAGGGCATCCTTAACATCATAGGGAGCGGGTCATCATATTACACCGTCCAATCGGTCACCCTGACACATGGGACCGCAGGGCAGGTGGCTTATCGTGAGGGCTATCGTCAAAGGTGGCGGAGGCAATCTTGGCCCGCACTTCTGCCATTTCAATAAATACCTGCCCCTTTCGTTCTCCCAGGGACATCGAGAGCCAACTTGAAGGGTACAAGTTCCCACGGGAAAGGAGGAACCCAGAATTTTGAGGTCTGGATGGAGGGTGAATCTTCCCATTCCTCGAAGAGGAGTAGGTCTAGTGGTAGCAGTTCTCGGAAGCTCTCGGACCTCAAAGGGCACTTCAACGAAAGGACCCAATCACAACTCGTAAGCTGAGCTTTCCTGCCCCCATTCTCATTTTTCCTTTCTTCCTTTCTTTCCTTCTTTCTTTCCTTTGACAAAACCATTCTCCATTCCTCGTGCATGCGCAGAGTGTGATGAAATCCCATATTTCATGGGAATTAGTAGTGACAGCATACCGGGGTCTCCCGGATTTTCAGAAGGCCAGGCTAGACGTGATGGGAGTTGGTGCCTTCCTACGGATTGAGCCGATCAAACTCGACCTGGTCCTGGTCCAAGCCTTGCGTGAAAGATGGGACCCAGTGAGTCGGGCATTCTTGATGCCCAGGGGGCACATGATGCCCAGCCTGGAAGATGTGGTCCGAATCATGAGTCTCAAGGTGGATGGCGAGGCGGTGACCGGAGTCACCTACGTGGACTACCGAGAAGGTGCCCAGAAGCTACTGGGGTTGGATCTAGATGGTCGGAAGAACAGGTCAGTAGCCAGGGCATCTATCATGGAGGCATTAGGGCTCACTGATACTCGTCGACGGGACGATGAGTCCTCAGAAGAATTCATGGAAAGGATGGAAAGAGGATGTCGTGCTGTGCACTACACAGATTTTGGCAATTGGGAGAGATCCAACATGGATTTGAGGAGATTTCTCCTCTTCTTGCTGGGAAGATTGATACTGAGCTCGAAAGGAGACGGTATCCATTGTCGTTTCCTGGAGCTGCTATCAGACCTAGAAAGAGTAGGGCAGTACGCCTGGGGAGCTGCCATGCTGGCGCGCCTGTTTACAGGTCTGTCCCAAGAGGCAGACCATGAGATGACTGTGAGTGGCTTCACACCATTCATCCACGTATTTTTTGGTTTTAGTTTGTTTTATTTTTATTTATTTTTTTTTTAATAGTGTCCACTTAAGGTACTGATGACATATGATGATGCAACTGTGCAGTTATTATTACCTCCCGATGGGGAGAGCTCGACATTGGCGACCAGTGATGGTGCCATTAGCCAGGCGGTGGCAAGCCATCATGAGTGCAGGCCTCTAACCTACCAACTGATGGTGCTAAGGCGTGAGGTACAGGAGTTCTCTGTAGCGATGGTGGGATTCTTTTTATTTTTATTTTTGGTTCTGACCAGCTAAACGGGTATGTACAACCTAACCTAGGTAAACTGGAGACCCTACTCAGGCATGGTCGATGTCGACCAACCATGGGTTTTAACAAGTCGTGCTCGGTTCGAACGGGAACTGTGGATGCACTGCCTGAATGAAATCGAGCCGCTTCGGCTACGATTGGTTATGAGGACTTTAGGACTGGCTCAGGAATGGGTGGATACAGCTGCGCCACCTCACGTCGGGAGAAAGACACGGGGACCGGCAACCTGCATTGATTGGCGTGTGCGGTTCCCCGAATAGTATGAAGACTAGCAATGGGGTGGCACAATCGTGGAATCGCATGTGCAGGATAGTGAAGACTATCTGCGTCTGTATAAGACAATGTATGCAGAGCGGCTCCAACCCCGGGGACTTGTGGAGGTAGGTCTCCCTTTTCTCCTTTTTTCTTGTTTTTTGTGATTTTTGTGGGAATGCCGACTTCTATGGCATGGGTGCAGGATGTCCGTGACACTATGATAGCGAACTTGCGATCTCGCCTGGCAGAGACGGAGCAACAATTGGGTGACACGCGTGAAGCCTTGAGTGCCTCGGTGGGTGTACAGTGCACACTCCTAATTAAGACCCTAGATTCATGGTGTTAGACCCCTAACTATCACATGTGTGGCCATAGCGCGCCCAGATTGACGCGGCCTCCTCAGCGATAGGAGCGGGTGGTGTCTCTAGCTTATGGATCCCTACCTCAGAAGTTGATTTGCTTCACGAGCAACTTGCTCATGCTACACAGCGTGCCGCAGAGGCAGAAGGAATGCTCTATATACATGTAAGAGCCTCAGTGTTGAGTTCTCCTTGTTTATGCTTTGCTGCATATCTGAGATGGTGTATCTGGCAGGAAAAGGAGACGCAAGAGTAACTTGCCCAAGTTGCGCAGAGGGAGGCTAGAATAGTTGAGCTGGAGGAGGAACTGCGACATCGTCCAGATGACGACTCTTCTAGGGATGCCAGAGACCTGAGGATCACTCTCCAGTTGGAGAGGGAAGACCGTGAGAGAGAACGGGTAGAGAGCGAAAGAGACAGAGAGAGAGAAAGAGCCGACAGATTGGCTGAAAGGGAGGAATGAAGGGTCATAGAAGCCCAGCTGTTCGAACTCTAAACCAGCCTTGGTCTTGCTGAATAATGGCTGAGAGATGGTGAGGAGCGCTACCGAAGAGCACGAGAGCGTGGCTTTCGTGTTAGTAGCTTTTTTGCTGCCGCCACGGATCAACGTCGGGGTGTGGGAATAGGAAGAGGAGTACAGAGCGGTAGGAGTACCGCTTTTTGTAGTTGGGTAGCACCCTTGAGAGCGTTTTGCCCGGAGAGTAGCGGGACGAGTAATGTAGAGAGAGAGGGTGGAACTTGATGTAATTTTTTTTATTTTGGAAAGGAATAAAATGTTTGATTCTTGGATTCTTACCTCTTTCTTGCTTTCTCGAATTCCTGCATACATCACTTAAACAAACAAGTTAGAATATCTGCTCTGACTTGGCCCCTTGCCCAATATGCGAGGTTTGTTTTGATCTGTCCTTGATAACGGGTCAAGGGGCCAAGCCTTTATTAACGAAGGCAAGGGAAAGATGCGGTGATGATAAATGCGACAGACAAGCACACGAATGCAAGCGAGATTTAAAAGTGAAGGCTGCATACAAATGTAATCATGCAAAATTGATTTATTTTTCTTTTTATATTTGGCATGTTTTTGTTGTTTTGTTATATTCAATTTTTTGTTTGCAAATATGTACATTTTCTCTTTTCTTTTTTTTGTTTTTATCATTTCATTTTTTTGTTGCTAACGCCTGGCAAGCATCCAAATGGCACCTAACCTACATGAGAACAGGGGTTTCTTACTAACCTCCCAGGTATCCTAAGTGCACATCTAGGTTGATTTGGGCCTCTGGACCTCTCGAATGATAATCCCACCAGCTAAGACTTACCCTGATGACAAAACCGTCATGCCATGCTTAGGCTCTCAGTCGCTTCCGACCACAGGGATTCACCCAAAAAGTTTTTGAGGTAAATGATTTGTCCGACCCAGGTCTATTTCCTCACAACCCTAGGTGGTATATGATGGAACACCCTGCAACCCTAACGACCAACTGCGCGACGCTGACCCGGAATCAGACGCCGTCGCACCCATAGGTGACGCGCTTGCATTGGCCTAAGCCCAAGGTTAAATAAGAAGACATCAAGGTGGTAAACAGGGGTCTTGATTGGTCAGAAACACAGAGACTCCTTTGCAGCGATAGCTTTTGCTTTTCAAAGTAGGCAACCATATGTGTATATTAAAATAAGGTCGTAAACCTTGGTGGGTTTCGCCCTTCAGAAACTCCATCTAGCTTTCATCTTTAGAGGAGGAAGGAAGAGTGCATGGGGTAAACCTCCTGAGAGGACCGGCAAAACCGTTAACCCGGCGAGCCAATAAGGGCCCATTAACTCTCCTCTTTCGAACAACTTCGGACCAAATCTCAAGCATTTACATTCCATGGCCCCTTTTGTGGATTCAGACTTTTGCTTTAAGAGGTTCCATTTATCGCATCAGGCACGGTCACGACCAGACTTTTCTCTTGATTTTGATTTTGTGTTTCTTTTTGCGAGGGAGATATAGTCGTTTGACGTTGTGGGCTCCCTTTTGTATGCCTGCGGGGACACTGCCCTCTTCTCGTGCTCTGATCGATGCTCGAGGAAATAGATCCTACTCTTACCTTAAGGGGTTTGAGTTTTGGTTTCTCATGCTCAGCGTTTTAAGGGCGCCGACTATCTCATTTGGTCGAAGAGAAAAGAATAAAGATTACAGCTTCTGGAGATCTTCTGGGTGAGGCCCCACCGTAGGTGATGCTACCAACTTTTTTGGATAAAATACGTAAGTGAGTACATGTTGGCTTCCTTTGAGCGTGCATAGGCCGATGTGGCCGGACAAGGATCTCCACGGTTTTGACAGACCAAGACCCGGTGCCTACCAAGCCTTTATGGGCCCTATCCTAACATGGAGGTTGGATGCAGCGACTTAACTACATGGTGACCACCAGGCATCGACATTTTAGATTTTCATATTTTTAGTGATTTTCAATTTTTTTTTATTTTTTTTATTTTGACACTATACTAAGGGTAGTACTTTTTAAGATAAAGCCCATTCCAAGGGTGGGATAACTCGGTCCCTTCGGTGTTGACTAGCTTGTAGGCATTGTCAGGGTACACGGCTTGAATTACGTAAGGTCCTTCCCAATTGGGTTGGAGCTTAGAACGTGGCCCTCCAGGTTTGACAAAAATTCTCTTTACGACCATCTCACCGACTTTGAATTTTCTCTCAACGACTTTCTTTTGGTAAAAGCGAGCGAGTCTATTTTGATACACACGCGCATGCTCGATAGCGGCCAGCCGCTTCTCGTCTAAGAGTTTCAACTGGGCAAGGAGTGAATTGCGATGTACGTCGAGGAGAAATTCCTCATCCAATTGTACTCTGAGAGAAGGGATCAGAGTCTCGTACGGGACTACCGCTTCCGTCCCATAAGTAAGGGAAAACGGAGTCTGCCCGATGGGGGTACGGATTGAACTGCGATAGGCCCATAGAGCTTCGATAAGCTTTTCTGGCCAGTCTGAAAACTTATTGGACTCGCAGGTTTTCTTGATGATTTTGATCAATATTTTATTGGTGGCCTCCGCTTGGCCATTACCTTGTGGGTAATAAGGTGATGAATGATGCAATGCAATTGCGTACATTTTGCAGAGGTCCTGAAGGTCCTGAGAAATGAAATGTAGCCCATTGTCGGTGATGATTGTGCTTAGGACGCCGAACCTAGCGAGGATGTTCTTCATGATGAACTTGCAGACTATTGACGTCTTGATTTCCGCGTAAGCTTCAGCTTCGGCCCATTTGGTGAAGTATTCCGTCGCAGTAAGGATGAAAGATTTCTACTTGGTGAGGGAGTTGGGATCACCTAGGGGACCGATGATGTCGAATGCCCACATGGAGAAGGGGCATGGGGAGGATATTGGATGAAGTGAGGAGGATGGTGAATGAATTTTATCGGCGTGAAGCTGACACTTGACACACCTACGGACATAGATGGCACAATCATCTTCCATAGTGGGCCAATAAAAGCCTTGCCGAATGATCTTCTTAGCGAGCATCTGGCTATTCACGTGGCCACTACACACACCCAAGTGTGCTTCCTCTATGCATTTCCAAACCTCATTGTCGTCAAGACACCTTAACAGAACGCCAGTAAGGCTCCTCCTATAGAGTAGACCTCCAACCAATGTGTATTTCTGAGCCACCCTTCTTATGGCTTTCTTAACTTCTGTGGTGGCTCCTTCAGGATAAGACTGATCTTTACAGTATTTGACAATTTCATAGAACCATGGTTTCTCCTCGTCAGCCAGCTCTTCTTCGACTTCTGCCAGCATGATCTCCCTCTTCTCAAGAATTTCTCCCTTCTGGATCTTCTTGTAGGACTCGTTCCTTGATCTTTAAGAGGTAAGGGTCCTGACGGCGGGGACAAGACGCTTGTAGAGAATGATGGATCTAAACCATGCACCTAAAGGGAATTTGAAGGATGACGCCAAGGAGGCGAGGGCATCGGCCAGAATGTTTTGTTCGCGAGGAACATGGATAAAGATCAGCTTGGTGAATAATTTGACATAGGCGGAGACCAGCTCCTGATAGGGTTTGAGCATGGGATCGAGGGTGCGATATTTGGTAAGCACCTGGCGGAGAATAAGTTGACTATCACCCACGACTCGCAACTCAGTGATATAGAAAGAACGGGCTAGTTCCAGACCAGCTAGAAGAGCCTCGTATTCAGTGATGTTGTTGGTGACTGGGAACGCGAGCTGAAATGCCTCTGGGATGGTAATGCCTTCGGGCGTTAGAAGACAATGCCAATACCCTTCCCTTGGGAATTCAGAGCTCCATCAAAATATAACGTCCACATTGACTCAGTAGATTGGGTGATGGATATTAGTTCCTCATCTAGAAACTCTGATTGGACAGGATCGAACTTGGGAAGAGGATGCTCGGCGAGATGCTCGGCTATGGCATAGCCTTTAATTATCTTTTGTTGGATGTAGGTGATGTCGAACTGGGAAAGAAAACTTTGCCAGCGTGCTAGCCTATCCGTAAGGACGGATTTCTCCAGAAGGAACTTGATAGGGTTCATGCGAGCAATCAAGTGGACCTCATGAGCCAAGAAGTAGTGCTTCAATTTCTGCACTACTCAAACGAGGGCAGCACAGGTTTTCTCCATGACTGTGTACTTCTGCTCACAGGGATTGAGAAGTTTGGACAAGTAATAGGTTGCCCGTTCCTTGCCTTCTTCATCAGCTTGTGCGAGACAGCTCCCACGGAGTCGTCCAAGACTGAGATGTAGAGGATCAGAGGTTTTTCTGGTTTGGGTGGAATGAGAACGGGTGGACTAGCCAGATATTCCTTTAACCCTTCAAAAGCTTTTTGGCATTTAGAATCCCAGTGAATTCTACTCCTGGCTTGGTCAACTCATAGAAAGGTCTACACCTTTGCGAGTGCTGAGACACAAACCGACGGATGAATTCAGCCTCCCGATTAAACCTCAGACTTCCCTCAAATTCTTGGGAGGCGGCATATCCCTGATGGCCTTAGCTTTGTCGGGATCTATCTCGATCCCTCTTTTACTCACAATGAAGCCCAGTAATTTACCCGATGATACACCAAACACACACTTCTTCGGGTTCATTTTCAATTGGAACTCCCTTGATCTCTACAAGACCTTAGCCAAAACCCTTGGATGTTCCATCATGGTCCTTGATTTCACCAATAGATCATTCACATACACCTCCAGATATATGTGCATCATGTCATGAAATATGGCCATCATAGCTCTTTGGTAAGTAGCTCCAGCATTCTTTAACCCAAACGGCATGACCACGTAACAATATGTTCCCAATGGTGTAGTGAATGACGTCTTCTCTGATCCTCTTCTGCCAAACGAATTTGATTATATCCCGAAAATCTATCTATGAATGAGAGGGTCTCATAACCTGCTGTGTTATCGATTAACACATCAATGTGAGGCAAGGGAAAATCATCCTTCGGACACGCGCGGTTAAGGTCCCGAAAGTCGATGCAAATCCTGACTTTCCCATCTTTCTTCATGACCGGGACAATGTTCGCCACCCATTGAGGATAAAGAACGACTCTAATGAACCTGGCTTCGTGGAGCTTATCGACCTCTTCTTTCATTTTCAAAACCATCTGAGGGTGGAAACGCCTTAACCTTTGTTTTACCGAGACGGACCCTGGTTTTAGGGTTAAACGGTGTTCGACCAGGGTTGAATCTAGACCCGGCATATCCTCATAGCTCCATGCAAACGTGTCCTTATATTCCTTGAGAACTTCAATTAATGCCTCTTCTTCAGAGGGTGGTAGATTATCACTTATGAGGATGATCCTAGGGTCTTCCTCAGTTCCCAAGTTGACTTCTTTGGTGGACTCTTCTACGGCGGTTGACGGCTCGTCGAATCTCCTTATTCCACTGGCATATGCGCCAGCCACATCCTCATATTCCTTACCCTCATCTTCAGTAGGGTATTCTTCACCCGTGATCTCGTAGACTCCATACCCCTCATCAATTGCACAGTTGCCCTCACATTCTATTTCCAGTAGCTGGATGGGATTTTCTAGCAACTGAGGGATGGCAAGAAGGGCGTGACACCTGGCGGCTAAATCCAGAAGTAATCGACGAGGGATCTGTCTACCCTTGGATTTCTTCCTAGGTACTACCTTTGACTTATTATTCCTAGATTGACTGACATTATTTACAGAAGAAGAAAAAGATGAAGAGGATGGTGAAGAATGTACAGGGAAAGACCCCTCAGAGGAGGGGTAGAAAAGGTCACTCATCGGACCTTGGACGGGTGGTCTGCAGGGCGGGACGCACCCGTGGGAGATGTAGGAGGTTTCCTCAACAAAGATGTGTTGTTGAGGAGTTTAGAAATTGACGTTTTTTTTTCGTTTTCATTTTTGATGACAAAACAGTGAGAAGAGATCAGAGGAGAGAGAAAAGTGGTTATGGCTAGAGGATTGGGAGGCTCGTAGAGCAGATCATGATTGAAGACCTGGCGCGGGTTGAGAAACCCGCGCAGGTATGTAAGTAGAGAGGGGGATCTGGGAAGGTCATCAGACAACTATCTGGCCCAGGAAGAAGATATCAGCAAAGGCTGAGATGAGTGAATGGAGAAGACGGTGGCTAATGAGCCGTCGATGGCAATGTTGAAGACGGATAAAGATCCGTCGGTGACAGAGTCCTTCTGGCGAGGACGAGGATAGTTTGGAACCTTGGCAACAGTAGTGACATTCTCTGGCATTCCGGAGATCAAGGGCGGTCCTTCAAGCTGGGGAGACGAGAACATCCTTTCCAGTGCAACGGAAATGTACCGTATATTGAACCATTTGTCCCATTCGCATTCCAGACCTTTGATCTTGCCTCTTTTGGTGACCCTCGGCCATTTTTCAGCCGAATATACAGCATGTGATCCCCCATGTGCTTCTTGCGGGTAATCTCCCATCTGAACAACGGGCCCTTTGTTGAAGTGATTTTATAGGGTCCATGTGAGGGGCTTCCAATCCGCCTTGAATGGTCCTTTGAAGCCTAGGAAAAACCTGCGGTTCGGCCTAATCTCCTTTGGTGGTCTCAACCTACCTTGCAGCTGTGTGCCCAGACCTTTGCCCTGTTGATAGCCGATGTTCCTCATAATCTCCCAACCTTTGGAGTGAAAAGGGAGATATGGCGTTGTTGCCTTGATCGGCTTCTTTGATGCTAGCGGAATGTGAGATGAATCACACACGTCCAGCAGTGACAATATGGGCCGATGAGACGGCCAAACAGAGGGCAGAGAGGTGTTGATAGCATCCACCGTGTGAAGGACAGGTGTGCTGACCACTTTAATAATTCTTCCATTGTAAGGAAACTTCAAGCACTGATGGTTGGTGGAAGGCACAGCATCTATGGCTTCAATGTAAGGGCGACCCAGTATGGCCTTGAATGTGGGGTCTATGTCGAGGACATGGAATTCAGTGGGGACTGACATAGGACCTAGCTCTGCCCTCAGAATAATCATCCCTTGCGGCGGCCTTTTGCTATTGTCATAAGCCGTGACTGTGATTGAAGAAGGTCTTATCTGTTCCTGTTCGACCCCACACAACTGAAGGGTGCTCACGGAGATCACATTTATGGACGCACCCGTGTCTACAAGGCATGGGTTTATGGATACCCCATTAATTTTTATTGAAACACACAATGCATATTTCTGAGCTTCCTTGGGAGCGAGCTCGTAGTTGTGGAACATGATGGCCGGTTGCGTGTCCGTTGGGGTCAGGATGGTAGAAACCTTTTCTACAGGGAGGTCCTCATTCACCATGACCTTTTGAAGATACTCCATTAAGGCTGCCTGATGGGATGTGGATCTCTGAAGCAGCTCCAGGATGGAGATCCAAGCAGGCGTCTTGTCCAAGTGTTTCAACAGATCATACTGTGTTCCAGAGATAGATCTTTCCGGTTGTTCTCCATCGTCCCTCTCTGGCTGAGACTGCTCGGGATTCGTACTATTCTAGGTGAAAACCCCGTGGAAAATCATTCCACTCCGGAGCACCATTGCCTGCGGCTTTTGTACCTCTATAGGGGTAGTAGTGGGTTTTAACATAGGTTTGAGGGGTAGTGGTGGAGGGATGGTTGATGAAGCATGGGTGATGATGGGAGCAGGGATTCTGATGAGGGGTCTGTTAGGTGGAGGCATGGTGGAGGTAGAGGGGATATCACACGGGTTATGAAGGATAAGGGGTCTGGAAGGTGGAGGTGGAGGCAAAGTGGAAGTGGGTAGGGTTTGAAGCGGGTAATGGTTTTGAGATGGATGGTGGGTGATGAGTTGTTTTGAAGGCATTGGCGGTGGTATGGTGGAGAAAGGCGGGGTTACGTATGGTGGATGGGTGATAAGGGGCTTAGAAGGCATAGGGGCAAATGTAGTAGAGGTGGATGGTAAAGTGGGGGAGTGAGAGAAGATGAGAGGGTGTGAGGGCGTAATGAAGGGTGTTGGCTGATAGGTCATTGGGGTGTGAATGAGAGGGCGTGATGGCGGTCGAAATGGTGAAGGTGGTACTAATGCGGGTTGATGAGAGAGAGGTGCTACCCGGGCAAGGCGAGGGGGTTGCATGACGATAGGGTTAGCGGTAGAAAGAATAGAGGTACTTTCTGGGTGCCACACCTGCTCTCTCCCGACTTCTGGGAAGGAGGAGAGGGGGTTGACCTGGTGATTGGGCTGTTGGTGCTTCGGTAATGGATTCTGGATTATGCCCATGTTGGGCTGTTGTGGTTGGGCCTATTGAGGCTGTTGTTGTTGTTGTGGTTGTTGTTGTGGCTGCTGTTGTAACTGCTGCTATTGTTGCTGGAACTGTGGCCTAGGAGGAGGTCACCTAGCCATGAGAGTGGCGACGTACCACCTCATTTCATCCCAGTCAATCCCGCCTTCATCATTCGTATCGTGGATGTAATCTTTAAACTGAAAGCAGTTGTCCACTGTGTGTCCTGGCTGCCTGTGATAGACGCAGTATCTGGAGGTATCAACATTCGGGGGCCACACGGGCCTTTCCCTGGGTAGGATGAGTGTGTTTGAGGCCATGAGGGAGTTGAAAATATCTGCCAGAGTTTCTGGCAATGGTGGGTAATAGGCTCTCTTGGGACCAATCGGCCTCCTTTGTTGCTGTGGGGGACCGTAATTTCCTGGGGGTGGAACTTGGTTGTACTGAAGTGGTGGTTGTTGTTGCTGGGGTCAAGGTTGTTGCTGGGGTTGAAGTAGTTGAGGCATGTTATTCTGAGGTGGATCATTTTGGGGTGAAGGACGAGAGGGGAAAGGACCTGGTTGGAGGGGAAGTCGGGGCATTTGTGGAAGCCTTGGGTTGGCTGCATAGTTGGCGTTGTTGACCGCACTCACTTGCTCATTTGTTACGACCCCTTCTATTGCTCCGCCTAGGACACCAGCGCCTGTCTTTCTGACCACCTTGGGCTTCGGCGGCTCAAACATGTTCATAATGGGGGAGTCTTTTAAATGGGTCTGGATGTGCCGGGCTCTTTCATAGAGCTCTTCCATGGTGGTGAGCTTGTTCTTGGCCAAGACATGCCTGAACTATGGGGTGGCATTAGACACAATCTGTAGCAACCCTGGTAAAAATAAAAGGAAATAAAAACCCCAATTGATCAAAATAAGATTAAAAGATTTAATGAATAAATGATAAGAGCCTAAAGAAGTAAATAATAAACCAAAATGAAAATAACGCCTTGACTCAAGGCGCCACTTCAAAAAGAAACGCTCTTATACAAGGCGCGAATTCCAGAAAGGACGACCACAACAGATGTCGTCAATTCTTAAACGGCCAAAATAATAAAAAGGGCAAGTAAACGTGACGCCCTCCACATGGACGCGTTTTACATAAGAAATGACTTTAACAAAGGTGTCGATTTAAACTAACGCCCTATGTGAAGGCGTTAATTCCGTTCGAGTTTCGTTCGACCCAGGAGACTATCCAGAGCAAGTTTCTGGATAACTACGTGGAAGTTTGAATAGGGTAAGAACTCTATTAGGGAAATATTACTTCCAATACGATACTAACTCCATTAGGATCGTAAAAACCCTATAAATAACCCTTCCTGTCGAACCCTAATAAGCTATTTGGTCGAAGGAAAGCTCTGCTGCTGCCGTGCGTGAAGAACAAGTGT
Organism: Amorphophallus konjac; assembly: GCA_022559845.1. Classification (NCBI taxonomy): domain Eukaryota; kingdom Viridiplantae; phylum Streptophyta; class Magnoliopsida; order Alismatales; family Araceae; genus Amorphophallus; species Amorphophallus konjac. Next base: position 291,404,329 of record CM040126.1, on the reverse strand, counting down.
TCTTCTTCCTCTGCCTTCAGTTGAGTATTATGAAGAAAACTAATGCTTCTTCATCTTATTCTTCTGTAGGTTGCCTGCATCGAGAAGGAACTCTCATATAGTTGAAGGACGTGGAGTTCTTCATCATCTTCTTCTTCTTCCGGTGATCAGAAGACTCTGTTGCAAACAGAGTATCATTTTCTCTTCACAAATCCTAACCGTGTCTTCACCCAGATCAGTCAGGTAGGTTTTCTCAAGAATTGTAGCCCAAACCAACATAGTAATTATGATAAAGTCATCTGTCAATTCATGCATATAGATTCTCTACGTTTTTCATAGTTTTCTGGAAAATAGTGTAAGTAGCGACCATCCTTAGGGCGCTAATTTTAAAAGAAGCGACCCAGACTAGGGCGCTAATTCTTGTTTTGACGCCCTGCCCAGGAGTCGTCAACTTCACTTAATTATTAAATACCCATGTTTAAAATTCTATATCAAGTAAACCATGTATCTAATCTAATGCATGATCACAGTTATTGAATCCTGCTATTTTTCTCTTCCTGACCATGTGATCCTCTTCCTGAAAATTTTATTATCTGGAAATTTATACTGTTCATGAATCCTATTTCGGATGTTAAGGAATTAACGACCTGGGATAGGTCGTCTCTTACATAACTGACGCCCTGCACCAGGGCGTGACTTTAAAATGAACGCCCCTTTGTGAGGCGCGTTTGCATGAAAATTCCAGGAATTGGCAATTTTGCAAAATATTATAAATCTAATGGACGCCTACTACTGTAGTCGTTAAATCATAAATAAACGCCCCTATAGAAGGCGTTAATTTGATAAGTAATGACTTAGATTAAGTCGCTATTTTCCTGTGTTACTATTTTGAACCGTTTTCTGTTAACCGAGGGTTTTGATATATATATAATTATATTATCTGGCACTATATTTCCATTCCGTGAATATAGTCCCATGTTTCACGATGGTTTATCGCATTACCCCTCAATTCTCAGTGACATACAAGCTCTCCATTGGACATTCCGTTCCTTTGGACTAGCAAGTTAGTAATAGAGACCTCCGTAAGACTCCTCGAGCCTTGGATTCCCTCAAGGCCGATTGAGCGGGTTGTACCATAAAAACCTATCACACTACTTTGCCATGTCACTCTATAGAAACATGGTATACCGGCCCTCATGTTATGCTATGTGTATGATATGAGAATTATCTTAATGAACGGGGAAAGCATGCCATTATTGTGATGTTCTTGTGGACCCCAATTCTATATCAAACATTATTATGATGTTCTTGTGGACCTCAATTCTATATTAAAAGAGTGACCATCTACTTGTGGGCACTTACTTGTCATGGTACCCAAGTTAGGGAACCAATTCCACCCAATTTTATCGATATTTGTGATTATATCGAGTTCAATTTTGAACTCTACTCTATCTTAAATTTCCACAAGCTTTTTCCTTGAAACTCCATATTGGCTATACAATAAAGTGGATGTCTAGATCTATCTTTAATGCTGTGCATATAAGGGCCCGATCTGGTCCTGGGAGGAGCACCCAAAAGTACTAGTGCCCATGGGAGTTGTAATGATCACGGTGTCTAGCATTACACCGAAGTACTATTTTCTCTTGATCTAATTGGCATTCCACAATCTCTCTCTTACTTGTGTGCATGACTTTACTAGCGTGGCCCGACACGGGCAAAGTACTTGCGTGAAATAGCCAATTCCCACATGACATGATAAATATCTTGACACATATTTGATACAAGTTCTTGAAAATTCATGAATAGTTCACTTCATTATCTCTTGTTATACTCTCTATCTTGTCGTTTTACTCAAGCATGCATAGCCATAGTGCATTTACATGTGAAAAATGTAATTACTTAAACCCATTGCTAGTTCTTGAGATATAATTTCTACTGAGCGTTCGCTCACTCAGTGTTTCCATACTTTTCAGGTAAGTCCGACGATGAGGGAACTCAGTCTGAAGGGGAAGGTCAAGAGTGAAAGAGTTAGAGCTACTCAAGCGTCAATTAGTCCTGTCTTTTCTATATTTTCTTGAGTCAACTTTGTACTTTTCTTTTTATTAAGCCTAGTATTTGCAAGGGTTTGTAATAGACATATTTTTATAAAGGAAATAAAGGATTGGGTTATCTTTACTTTTGTGCATCTCTGATTTTTGGTGTCGAATACACTAATCCTCTGATTGACATGAATGATATAAACTCGTCACGCATCTGTGGGTATCTTCCGCGCTCGGGGCGTGACAGTTTTTGTGGTATCAGAGTCTAGGGTATTCAATTCCTAGGAAACCCAAGTCCAAGGATAGGTCTGAACCTCTAACCAGTGAGATTTGGGTAGAACCAAGGGTTAAAGTCAAATAGAATTAAAAGCCTTTAAACGCAATCACCTACTAAAATAGCTATTGTAATTATAGGACAATGGCTGCCGAACGTGCTCAATGGCACAACATGCAACGCACTCTCCAAGGCATGACCCAGGCACTTCAACAAGTGGCACAAGGAGGTGCACATCGTGAAGCAGGAAATCTCCACCAAAGCTTCAAGAACATGAACCCTCCTAAGTTCATGGGATCCACTGATCCAGATGATGACGAACACTGGATCCGAGAGACGGAACGTGTTTTTAGAGTCATGCAATGTTTAGACCAAGAGAAGGTCCTGTTAGCCACATTTTAATTAGAAAGAGACGCCCGATGCTGGTGGGAGTCGGTAGAAGCCACATTAGATCAAGGACAAGTTACTTGGGAGGAGTTTGTTGAACATTTCAACAATAAATATTTCTCAGATCGAGTTCAAGAGAAGAAAGCCGCTGAATTCGCCGTACTTAAGCAACGATCTTTGTCGGTGGCTGAATATGAAGCACAGTTCTCTAGGCTGTCTCGGTACGCTAAACACTTAGTTAGTTCTGAGAAGATGAAAGCTCGAAGATTCCTTAATGGGCTCAGGCCCCAATATATCACACAACTGGCACCAATGGACATACAAGTCTATTCGGAGATGGTTCGATGAGCCCAATTACTAGAAGATGCCACGGAACTATCTGATAGGATCCGTGGGAAAGACAAGAAGGAGAATGTTACTAGCTCCGGCACCTTCAAACCTAATTTCAAGAAGAGACCAAGTAATGGAGGCATTCCCTCCAAGGAGCAAAATTTCAAGAAGACCAAACCTTTCTCCATCACCACTACACCTGCTAAGGTGGTATGTAAGCATTGTGATAAGGCCGGGCACAAGGCCGAAGAATGTTGGAGGAAACTTGGAGTGTGTCTCCGTTGTGGGAGCCGTGATCATCGGATTCCCGACTGTCCCCTACTCAACGATCAAGCCGGTGACGGAAAGCGCCCGGTAACTCGTCTCTACGCAATTAAGGAGACCGAAGAAGACGAAGGCGGACTAGTAGAAGGTACACTGAAAGTTTGTTCCAAGTCTGCACATGTCTTATTTGATACGGGTGCATCACATTCTTTTATTTCCAAGAAGTTTGCTGACCCACTGCCTATGGAACCGAAATGGATGAAAATATTTTTATCTACTCCTCTCGGAAACGAAACCGATATTACGCACCATTACCAAAACTGTGAAGTCTTAGTAAAAGGAAGAAATCTTCCTATCAACCTCATATGTTTAGACCTAAAGGAATATGATGTCATATTGGGAGCAGACTGGTTGTCTAGGTATCAGGCAACTGTGGATTGCCGTAACAGCAAGGTTACTTTCAAGGACTTTCCAGAACTAGTCTATTCTAGCCCTAAGAGTCAGAGCAAGTCACCTCTTATTTCGGCTCTCCGAGCTAGCAAGCTAATAAGGAAAGGATGTGTATATTTCCTTGCATTTGTCACCATTAAGGAGACTAAGGAAACTAAACTAGAAGACATCCCTGTTGTGCAAGAATTTCCGGATGTGTTTCCGGAAGATTTGCCTGGATTACCCCCACAAAGAGAAGTGGCCTTCACCATCGATTTGGTCCCTGGTGCTGGACCAGTTTCTAAGGCACCATATAGGATGTCCCCTGCCGAACTCAAGGAACTGAAGAAGCAATTGATGGAACTTCTCAAGAAGGGATTTATTAGACCAAGCACTTCCGCGTGGGGAGCACCTGTGCTATTTGTAAAGAAAAAAGATGGATCCATGAGATTATGCATCGACTATCGACAGTTGAATCATCTCACTATCAAGAACAAGTATCCACTGCCGAGAATCGATGAGTTATTTGATCAAATATCTGGATCCAAGTATTTTTCAAAGATTGATCTCAGGTCAGGTTATCACCAACTAAGGATCAAGGATGATGACATTCATAAGACCACATTCAGAAGTAGGTATGGCCATTATGAGTTTGTTATTATGCCTTTTGGACTAACAAATGCCCCTGCTGCTTTTATGCAGTTGATGAATAGTATATTCAGACCTTATCTTGATCAATTCGTGGTGGTTTTCATTGATGATAAATTGATTTACTCCAAGACCAAGGGAGAGCATGAGGAACATTTAAGGATTGCATTACAGATATTGAGGACAAATCAGCTATATGCAAAGCTCAGCAAATGTGAATTTTGGTTAGGAGAAGTAGCTTTCTTGGGGTATGTTATATCAAAAGACGGTTTATCCATAGATCCATCAAAGGTTGAAGCTGTAAGGAATTGGGAAAGACCGACCAATGCTAGCGAGGTCCGTAGTTTCTTGGGTGTTGCGGGCTACTATCGGCGATTCATCAAGGATTTCTACAAGATAGCCGTACCACTCACTAGGCTAACTCGCAAGAAGATACATTGTGAATGGAGCGAGGATTGTGAACGAAGCTTCCAAGCTCTCAAGGATCACTTAACTACTGCCCCAGTCTTAGCTCTACCAATTGAAGGAGAAAAGTTTGAGGTATACACCGATGCATCTGGCATTGGCCTCGGATGTGTTTTAATGCAACAAGGGAAGGTTATAGCCTACTCTTCTCGCCAATTGAAGAAGCACGAGGAGAACTACCCAGTTCATGATTTAGAATTGGCTGCGATAGTATTTGCACTGAAATTATGGAGACATTATCTATACGGAGTGCAGTTTATTGTTTACTATGACCATAAAAGTCTTAAGTATCTCTTCTCTCAGAAGGAATTGAATATGAGGCAAAGACGTTGGCTAGAATATCTTAAGGACTTCGACTTTACTATACAATATCATCCTGGAAAGGGGCAATCCTGTAGCTAATGCCCTTAGTCGAAAGCCGAGAGCATTATTGGCCAATTGTATGATTCAGGAGTGGAAGTTGCTAGAACAATTCACTAGACTTAATATAAGCATGGACAAGGACAGTAGGTGTGTCACCTTATCCCATATAAGCATACAGCCAGACTTGCTACCCGAAATACAAGGACTTCAAGGTAGTGACCCGATATTAGTGGAAACCAAGGGCAAACTAGAAGGATAATCTGTGTTCCAACTAGCTTCAGATGGAAGGTTGTTATTCCAAAATAGAACTTGTATACCGGATTGTCCAGAATTAAAGAAGAAGATCTTAGATGAAGCTCACAGGTCAAGGTACACAATTCATCCAGGATCTACCAAAATGTACCAAGATGTGAAAAGGAATTTCTGTGGCCCAACATGAAGAGAGAAGTCACGGACTTTGTGTCTCGCTGTCTCACCTGCCAACAAGTTAAGGCTGAACACCAGAAGCCTGCCGGAAAGCTACATCCTCTGGATATTCCCAAATGGAAGTGGGAGGATATTGGTATGGATTTCATCATGGGTCTAACTAAATCAAAAGGAGGATATGATGGAATATGGGTTATCATTGATCGATTGACCAAATCAGCGCACTTCTTGCCAATCAAGAGTCGGTGGTCAGTTGATGTTCTGGCTGCATTATACATAAAAGAGGTAGTCAGATTACATGGCATTCCTGTTTCAATCGTGTCTGACAGAGATCCCCGTTTCACTTCTCATTTTTGAAAAGGACTACAATATTTGTTGGGATCGAGACTTAACTTTAGTACAGCTTTTCATCCTCAAACGGATGGTCAGATCGAGAGAACTAATCAAGTGGTTGAAGATATGCTCAGGGCTTGCATCATTGATTTTGGTGGAAGCTGGCTTGATCACTTGCCTTTGGTTGAATTTGCATACAATAATAGCTACCAGGCAAGTATACAAATGGCACCTTTCGAAGCCTTATACGGAAGGAGTTGCCGATCACCCTTATGCTGGGACGAAGCTGGAGAGAAACAACTATTAGGTCCAGATATGGTAAGGGATACCACCGAGAAGATACAGTTGATTAGAGAAAGACTGCAAGTATCTCAGTCTAGACAAAAGGTTTATGCTGATATAAGAAGAAGAGATCTCGAATTCTAAGTCAGAGATCACGTCTTTCTCAAGATATCACTTGGACGTGGATTAAGGAGATTTGGTGTTAAGGGCAAGCTTACGCCAAGATTTATCGGACCTTTTGAGATACTAGAAAGGGTTGGCGAGGTTGCTTATCGCGTCGCTTTACCTCCTCAATTGTCCGAAGTTCATAATGTATTCCATATATCAATGTTGAAGAAATATGTGCATGATCCGTCACATATCATTGATCATGGAGACCTGGTGATTCAAAGGGATCTCACTTATGAACAAAAGCCCATGAAGATCCTTGACCGCGAGGTACGAACATTAAGGAATAAAGTTATCCCCATGCTAAAGGTGCAATGGAGTAAATGTTCAGAACACGAAGCCACATGGGAGACTGAGGAGTCTATGAGGAAACGATTCCCGGACTTATTCTAAAAAGGTATATACTCTACAGTCTCCACATATATATATATATGCGATTGAATTTGGGGACCAAATTCTTTTAAGTGGGAGAGGGTGTAGCAACCCTGGTAAAAATAAAAGGAAATAAAAATCCCAATTGATCAAAATAAGATTAAAAGATTTAATAAATAAATGATAAGAGCCTAAAGAAGTAAATAATAAACCAAAATGAAAATAACGCCTTGACTCAAGGTGCCACTTCAAAAAGAAACGCCCTTATACAAGGCGCGAATTCCAGAAAGGACGACCACAGCAGATGTCGTCAATTCTTAAACGGCCAAAATAATAAAAAGGGCAAGTAAACGTGACGCCCTCCACATGGATGCGTTTTACATAAGAAATGACATTAACAAAGGCGTCAATTTAAACTAACGCCCTATGTGAAGGCGTTAATTCCGTTCGAGTTTCGTTCGACCCAGGAGACTATCCAGAGCAAGTTTCTGGATAACTACGTGGAAGTTTGAATAGGGTAAGAACTCTATTAGGGAAATATTACTTCCAATACGATACTAACTCCATTAGGATCGTAAAAACCCTATAAATAACCCTTCCTGTCGAACCCTAATAAGCTATTTGGTCGAAGGAAAGCTCTGCTGCTGCCGTGCGTGAAGAACAGGTGTTCTTCTTCCTCTGCCTTCAGTTGAGTATTATGAAGAAAACTAATGCTTCTTCATCTTATTCTTCTGTAGGTTGCCTGCATCGAGAAGGAACTCTCATATAGTTGAAGGACGTGGAGTTCATCATCATCTTCTTCTTCTTCCGGTGATCAGAAGACTCTGTTGCAAACAGAGTATCATTTTCTCTTCACAAATCCTAACCGTGTCTTCACCCAGATCAGTCAGGTAGGTTTTCTCAAGAATTGTAGCCCAAACCAACATAGTAATTATGATAAAGTCATCTGTCAATTCATGCATATAGATTCTCTACGTTTTTCATAGTTTTCTGGAAAATAGTGTAAGTAGCGACCCTCCTTAGGGCGCTAATTTTAAAAGAAGTGACCCAGACTAGGGCGATAATTCTTGTTTTGACGCCCTGCCCAGGAGTCGTCAACTTCACTTAATTATTAAATACCCATGTTTAAAATTCTATATCAAGTAAACCATGTATCTAATCTAATGCATGATCACAGTTGTTGAATCCTGCTATTTTTCTCTTCCTGACCATGTGATCCTCTTCCTGAAAATTTTATTATCTGGAAATTTATACTATTCATGAATCCTATTTCAGATGTTAAGGAATTAACGACCTGGGATAGGTCGTCTCTTACATAACTGACGCCCTGCACCAGGGCGTGACTTTAAAATTAACGCCCCTCTGTGAGGCGCGTTTGCATGAAAATTCCAGGAATTGGCAATTTTGCAAAATATTATAAATCTAATGGATGCCTGCTACTGTAGTCGTTAAATCATAAATAAATGCCCCTATAGAAGGCGTTAATTTGATAAGTAATGACTTAGATTAAGTCGCTATTTTCCTGTGTTACTATTTTGAACCGTTTTCTATTTACCGGGGGTTTTGATATATATATAATTATATTATCTGGCACTATATTTCCATTCCGTGAATATAGTCCCATGTTTCATGATGGTTTATCACATTACCCCTCAATTCTCAGTGACATACAAGCTCTCCATTGGACATTCCGTTCCTTTGGACTAGCAAGTTAGTCATAGAGACCTCCGTAAGACTCCTCGAGCCTTGGATTCCCTCAAGGCCGATTGAGCGGGTTGTACCATAAAAACCTATCACACTACTTTGCCATGTCACTCTATAGAAACATGGTATACCGGCCCTCATGTTATGCTATGTGTATGATATGAGAATTATCTTAATGAATGGGGAAAGCATGCCATTATTGTGATGTTCTTGTGGACCCCAATTCTATATCGAACATTATTATGATGTTCTTGTGGACCTCAATTCTATATTAAAAGAGTGACCATCTACTTGTGGGCACTTACTTGTCATGGTACCCAAGTTAGGGAACCATTAATTCCACCCAGTTTTATCGATATTTGTGATTATATCAAGTTCAATTTTGAACTCTACTCTATCTTAAATTTCCACAAGCTTTTTCCTTGAAACTCAATATTGGCTATACAATAAAGTGGATGTCTAGATCTATCTTTAATGCTGTGCATATAAGGGCCCGATCTGGTCCTGGGAGGAGCACCCAAAAGTACTAGTGCCCATGGGAGTTGTAATGATCACGGTGTCTAGCATTACACCGAAGTACTATTTTCTCTTGATCTAATTGGCATTCCACAATCTCTCTCTTACTTGTGTGCGTGACTTGACTTGCGTGACTTTACTAGCGTGGCCCGACACGGGCAAAGTACTTGCGTGAAATAGCCAATTCCCATATGACATGATAAATATCTTGACACATATTTGATACAAGTTCTTGAAAGTTCATGAATAGTTCACTTCATTATCTCTTGTTATACTCTCTATCTTGTCGTTTTACGCAAGCATGCATAACCATAGTGCATTTACATGTGAAAAATGTAATTACTTAAACCTATTGCTAGTTCTTGAGATATAATTTTCTACTGAGCGTTCGCTCACTCAGTGTTTCCATACTTTTCAGGTAAGTCCGACGATGAGGGAACTCAGTCTGAAGGGGAAGGTCAAGAGTGAAAGAGTTAGAGCTACTCAAGTGTCAATTAGTCCTGTCTTTTCTATATTTTCTTGAGTCAACTTTGTACTTTTCTTTTTATTAAGCCTAGTATTTGCAATGGTTTGTAATAGACATATTTTTATAAAGGAAATAAAGGATTGGGTTATCTTTACTTTTGCGCATCTCTGATTTTTGGTGTCGAATACACTAATCCTCTGATTGACATGAATGATATAAACTCGTCACGCATCTCTGGGTATCTTCCGCGCTCGGGGCGTGACACAATCATCTTCACTTGTTCAGGTTCTGAGAGGGTATCTCTTATCCTTTCTGCCAGAGACTCCATCTATCAGCATAGCGGACAAAATCCTTGTCAGACTTCATCTTTTTGGCCACTAGGTCGGTAATGGAGAGAGAGGGACCGACCCTATCCTGATACTTTTGCAAGAACCTTCTCTGGAATGTTTCAAAATTCTCGGCCTCGCGGGGCTCCAAAGAATAGAACCACTCTAGCGCAGGACCGTCCATTGACCTCCGAAAGAGGTATGCCAGGGATCTCTGGTCGTTTTGCTAATAGGATGACTCATACATGAAATCCTTGAGGTGAATGAAGGGGTTGCCAGTGCCATTGTACCTGCAGTACGTGGGCATTTCGGAGGGAGGAAGATGGATGACCGGAAGGATTGGCAAAGCAACCTCCGGGGTGGATTTCACGTCCACCATTTTCTTCAAATTCTGAAACTGTTCGTCCATCCTATTGAACCTATTGAGGAGCGATTGGGCGAGCTCCTCGGGCGGTGAAGGTGGCACTTGCTACTGGGGAGGAAAATGTCTTCCAGAGACTTGAGGGGGGAACCCCGAATGAGAGGGAGCTGCCGGGCCGCCGACAGTTGGCCCCGGCTGAAGTGGTATGTGGGGAACAACAGGAGTTTGAGATTGTGAAGGGAATTGGAATGAGGGAGGTTGTTGGCTCGCCTGCCCTTGAAGCGAGGGAGATTGGATGGCTTGGGCCAGTGAAGGAGATGGGATGGCCTGCATCGACTCTTGCAGAGGTGCGATGGCTGGAGTTGATTCCTGGGGAGTGGGGGAAACAGATTTCCCCTTCAGAATGGTCTGCAGGGCCCGGAGCTATTCAGAGGTAAGCTCAGTGTTGGCGAGGATGCCCAGCAAAGAGGAGATGTCCTGTGGTGGGGACGTGTACCCTACAATAACCTGTACCTCATGCGAGGGCACATAAGAAGGACCCGCGTCCATAGCATGGACTCGCGGCTCGACTGACTCACCACGACCAGGGTGGTTTTCCTCAAAAGACTCGTGAGCCATGCTCACAGTTTTTTCGGAACGTAAAAACATACACTAGCAAGCAAATAGGAGAGATTATCAAACAAGTGGATGCCTTTACGCCCTTTTTTGTGTTTTGATTTTGATGATTTTTTTGTGTTTTTAACCAGATCCGAAGTTCACACAAAATAGGGACCCTAGTTCGTTTTTGTTTCACCACCGTGTCAGCTAGGGGCTCTCGTCTCACCACGAATGGGTCGACTAACTCCGGGGAACTTCATGTTGTGACTCCTATGTGTTGATGGTGTTGACATGTAACTTTACTTCATATGGCAACACATTATTTTAATGAATTGGCAACACTGTTTATGTTTTGATGAAATCACTTTATCAGATTATCTGTGTGTTATATGCATTTTATCTTGTCTTCACACTGAACACACACTCAAAGTCTCAAAGTCTATACATCGCTGTTGGGCATCAAAGTCTGCACCTTAGCATCAGGTACATCGCTGTTGGGCATCAAAGTCTGCACATGAGCATCAGGCAGCAAGTGTGTACAATGCCCCATGTAGGCACGACAAGTCCATACACTGGTTGTACATTGCACAAACATGCGAAGTCACCAAGTGTGTACATTACATAGCATGCAGGCGTCAAAGTCCATACATCCACAGTGCATTGGCCAAGTCTATACACTCTCCGTCTCATTTAGAGTCTAAGGTGAAGTCTGCACATTGAGCATCTCAATGAGCGTCTCACGCAAGTCCACACATTGGCCTTCAGGCTTGAAAGTCTGTACATCGGTCTTTCAGCAAGTCTGAACATCGTCCGTCTTTGTTAGCGTCTCAGGCATTAGGCAAAGTCTGTACAGAGTCCAGCGTCTCATTCACATTGCATGGGTTAAGTCTGTACAGCACTCAGTGTCTAGAGTCTCATGAAGTCTGTACATCAGACTGTTACAGAAAGTCTATACATTGGACGGTGTCAGGCGAAGTCTGTACAATGACCGTCTTTCTTAGCGTCTTGATCTTCCAAGTCTATACAGGCTTCGGTTTTCCAAAGTCTATACATCACCCTGTGACTGCAAAGTCTATGCAGAGCTCAAGAGGTGTTCGAAGTCTATACATTGGCCTCCATGACTCAAGTCCATACATTGGACTGTTTGGTCAAGTCTGTACAGTCATTTGTTGATAAGTCTTCACATCGTGAAGTCTATACAATCAACTACTTCACATATTGCAAGTCTATACATTGCATTCATCAGCAGTGAAGTCTATACACCGCTTGTCTTCATTCGAGTCTCATGAAGTATGTACATCGTGCATCAGTTATGAAGTCCATACATCGTCTGTCTTCAATTGAGTCTCACTGAAGTCTACACACTGCATCTTCTCACTGATGTCTACACATTGCATTGATCTTCACTTAATCTATACATTGACAGTCTTCATATCACCTAAGTCTATACAGCGGTTGCTTCATACAGCAAGTCTGTACATAGCTTTCACTTATATGAAGTCTATACAACGCAGTTCTTCTGATAAGTCTATACAGAGTGTTATTTAATCTGATCATCCGATACTCTATCTGACAGGGACTCTCTACTGAGATTGCTGACATGGCTCGTGATCCCAGGAGGACGAGGTGACCAGATGCTGACACGTGGATGGAATTGCCTCGAATCTGGAGAATTCCTTGGGCGGGAAAACATGGAAGCCACGCGCCCTTATCCACCTGCTGCTGTTATATATATCAGTCTTTATCTTCCGTAAAGGCTGATCGAAGTTGGCGAAGTCTATACATCCAGTCTGAAACAGCAGCCACCGAGATCCACTGTGAGAGAAGAAAAGTAGAGAAGAAGAAAAGGAGAGAAGAAGAAAGAGAGAGAAGATAAGTTGAGAGAGCTATCGTAAGAGTTTATGAATCAGTCTCTTGGTCCAGTTACCAGAGCTGATATTGCTCAACTTTGAGCTACAGTCGTTTTGGTTTTTATTCCATTCGATTGTGTGTTTTGTTTATTTTCAGTCTTGCTATTTTCTCTTTGATTACTCCTGTTCTATCAAGCTGTTAGTCAGCGGTTTCAAGCTGTGAGGCAGCGGGTTGCAGAGGTGTTCCTCTGGTCGGCTAAGCTGTAGTGCCCAACAGAGCAAGCTGTGATGCTCAACTGTTGCAGAGGATGCTCCTCTGGTCGGGATGTGCTGTAAGCCCCAGCCGTTGTTCGCAAGCTGTAAAGCCCAGCAGATTGAAGCTGTGTATCAACAGTAATCCACATTCGAGTTGAATGTGGGGTGGACGTAGGTCGGATTGACCGAACCACCTAAAAGCCTTGTGCCTCTCATGTGTTTGATTACTTGTTCAGCAGATCTTGTGTGTTTCATTCGGTGCATTGGCTGTGTTCGTCTAGTGTTCTTCTAATTCCGCATTTGATTCTAGGCCTAATTTTTAAATAGCCAGTTGATCTATTCACCCCCCCTCTAGATCCACATCCTGTGGTGATAGAGCCTTCCATCTAACTTCAACACTTCAATGGTACAACCGGCCCAGTGAACTAAGAGGAGATTATTCGATGTCGGGGACTTACGGAGGTCCCAGTGGAGGAGATTCTAGTCCGTCGAGAGGAATTCCCAAACGGAGAGTCATTCCTTCACCGAGAGAGGGTGATCCTTAGAAAAAAATGAAAAAGAATAGAAAAGAGGGGTGGATGTATGCAATGGAATGCTGACAGAGATATGGGGCACAAAAGAACAAGAAAACAACCAAGATATAACAACACACAAGAGATAGTAAAGCCAATCACAAGAAATTGCAAGGGTAACTGAAAAGAAAGCAACTGAAGTCCCACCGTGATCGCCAATCTGTGAGCGACGTCACGCGGTCGAGGAATGAAATGCGGAGCGCACGGGCTCGTTTTTTTTGCTGTAACACAGAAATAAGAGAAAAGAGAAGGGGCCACCACGGGAGATTGCTTCGGCGGGGCGAGCGGGACAAATGCAATATAGCAAGATATGGGGGTTAAACGGCCATAGCGGGAAGTGACTCGCCGCGGCCTCGGGGAATGGGAATGGTGCGAGAATTAAACAACAGGAATTGAAAATGCCATTGCGGGAAGTGACTCACCGCGGCCTCGAGAATATAGTAGGCAGATATTATTATGTTAGATGGACGCAGTCTATTCCCACGGAGAGTGGATCTAGAGGGGGGTGAATAGATTTAATGTCTAATTTTAGAACACAGTTGACTCTAATGCGGAATTAAAACAAGCAACTGTATAGCAGTAGAATGAACACATTGAAATCACACAACCACAGGCAATCACACAGTAGACATCGATCTTTAAGGTGGTTCGATCTCAATCCAGAGATCTACGTCCACCCCACACTCCAACTGGAATGTGGATCCTGCTGACTAACAGCTTGAACAGCTGGGCTTCACAGCTTGGCAACAACCGCTGATACACAGCTTCGCTGGGCTTAACAGCTTGCCGACCAGAGGAACAGATCCTCTGCAACTACTTGGCAATACAGCTTAGCCGTCTGAGATCCAGTCTCGCCTGCTGAGGATTACAGCTTCACCTGTCCAGTGGAAACCTCCACTGCAATTGCTGCCTGACAGCTTGATAACAAAAGTGTATCGAAAGCAAGAAAGACAGAAACAAACGAAATGTAAAAAATAAGATGAATGTAGCTCAAGTATGAGCAGAATCAGCTCGAGTATCTGAACCAAGAGTCTGACTTACAAGATCTCTCGAAAGCTCTCTCAACTCAACTCTCTCAATCTTCTCTTCTCTCTTTATCTTCTTCTCTGTTTGGATCGTGCAGGCGCTCACTGTCTGTACTTCTCTTTTAGCTCTGGCTACTTCTATTCGATCTTGATCAACCTTTTTCTGGTGGAAGAAGACTCATATATATACCAGCAGTAGTTTGAATTTGGCGTGTGGCTTCCACAATTCCTGCCCAGAGAATTTGCCAAATCCGAGGAGCTTCGACCACCTGGCAGCATCCTGACTGGGCTGCTTCCACGTGTCATAATATGGGCACCTCGTCCTTCCTTGGATCACGAGCCAAGTCATCAGTCTCTGCAGATAGTCCCTGTCAGACATTCGAAACGAATTATCAGTTTAAGGGTTAACTGATGTACAGACTATACATAGACAGAGCTGAAGTAATGTATAGACTTCATGAAGCAGGACAATTGCGTTGTACAGACTATGTGAAGACAAAGCTGAAGCAATGTATAGAATTCATGAAGCAGAGCTGAAGCAGTATAGACTCAGTGAATGCGAAGCAATGCATTGTACAGACTCTATGAATGCGAGGCTATGCGTTGTACATACTATGTGAATACAGTGCTATGGCCTGTACATACTCTACGCATGCAGGGCTTATGCCATGTTCAGACTTTGTGAATACAATGCTGTGCAATGTATAGACTATGTATATGTAGAGCTTAAGCCCTGTACAGACATCAAATATGCAGAAGTAAACATGCATCAATGTGTAGACTTAGCAAAACAAAGTGTGAACAAAGCAACACAATGTGCAGACTTCGTGCAGTGCATGAATGCAGTGTATAGAGTTATGAGTGCAATGAGTGTTCAAGAGATGTACAGACTCAACGTTATGCAAGCAGACAATGTATAGAGTTTATGAAGTGATGCTCAACAAAAAGACACCTTACAGTTAGGCGTTGGTTTCAGAAGTGACGCCACTTCTGGTGAGCGTCAAATCTCGAGCATAGAGGATGTATAGACATGCTACGGCACAAGGCATCATAATGATGTACAGACTCTGAGTTGAACAATGTACAATGCCTATGGAATGTATAGACTTAGACGTAGGAAAAGATACCGATGTTCAAACTTTGTGCAATGTATGGACTTAGTGTGTGCGAGCCTGCTGCAGCCAGTGTACAGACTTTGAGTGCTGTGCAATCATGCTAAGATGCAGTGTATAGACTTTATGCGAGCATGATGCAGCCAGTGTACATACTTAGACCTGCGTGCATGCAATGCGTTGTATAGACTTGCCCATGACTGTCTAGACTTTGCATGCGTGCCTATAGCAATGTGCAGACTTTGCAGACACTGCGTTGTGCAGACTTTGCATGCCACAATGAAACGCTGCATGAGACGATGAGTAGTCAAGAACGATGTATAGACTTCAAATCAAAGAATGCACAATGTAAAGACTTGACTGAGACACTGCATAAGATGATGTATAGACTTAGCCGATGCAAACTTAGTCCGATGTACAGATTTGCTAACACACTACAATACAGGCTTTGCTAGCCACAATGTGCAGACTGCACGATGTATATACTTGCAAGTCCTACGTAGGTAAAGATTCCTAATGTACAGACTTGCTAGTGTGCATGCCACAATGCAGTGTATGGACATGAGTGTGCGTGCAGTGCTGCAACCGATGTATGGACTTGTGTTGACGCTGCAGGATAACTGCCAATGTATAGACTTCACAAGTGCAAGCAATACAGCAATGTATGGACTTTGAACTTGTGCATGCAATGTATAGACTTGCTACCCTGCGAGTCATGCAGTGTATGGATTTGCTGTGCCTGCGACGACTGCGATGTACATACTTGCTAGCCTGCGAGCCATGCAGTGTATGGACTTGCTAGCCTGTGAGCCATGCCGTGTATGGACTTAATGTGTCTGCTGCACAAGCAATGTCTAGACTTAAGAATGCATGGATGAATAAACTAAATAGACTTGTGACTCATACTGATTGCTGTCATCAAAACTATAGATCATCAAAACTACAGGGGCACAACAATCTCCCCCTTTTTGATGATGGCAATACTATGAGTTACACTGACTCCTTATGCATGCTATGAGAATGCAAGTTCTAACAATCTCCCCCTTTGCCAAAACAATGTATACACTTCCCCTGGAATTCAACAAACAGACAATATTCTCCCCCTTTGCCATCAACAAAGAGGAGGGAAAGATATTACAAGGGAAAGAATCAAGAGAGATCATCTGACTGGCATTCTGAACAAGTAGTTCAGGAATAAGCATTCTAAAGCACAGAGTTTTCAGTTATATGAATTGAAAAACAATTTTCAGATAGAGTTCTGGTTTAAAGGTTATAAATTTTAAGTTCATACACTACAATCATTGGATAAGTTTTCTGTGCATGATAAAACAATAAACCAAAATCACATTTGCATGGGAGATTCAGTTTCAAAATATCTTACTTTCATAGACTCATTAAAAGTTGTTAAGAGATACCAGGTCATGTATTGAAATTAAACAAATTGACATCCTTGTTCTTTTGAAGGAACATCATTTTTCATTGTATTTCATTAAGGGCATTCAGGTACCATTTGTCTTTTTGCGTAAGGGTATACGTTTATCAAACGCCAATACCCCTAGATACTCAACATTATGGACCATTCTGCCTATGATCAAACTCAATAGAACTGATTTACACCTTTTGTGTGAGGGTACACGTTTATCAGACGCACTACCAAAAAAAGCGGGATTTCAGATGGATATTTCAGACAGATATTTTCCATCTTAATATCCGTCTGTATTTGTGACGGATTAATTCTATCACAAATTCCATCTCTATTAACGACAGACTATACTCGCTCTGAAGATCTGTCTATAATTATAGACGGAATATATTCCGTCTTTATATCCGTCATAAATTTAGGACGGATATTTAGACGGAAGTAATCCATTTGAAATTTCAGACGGAAATAAGTTCCGTCCGAATTTCCGTCTCAAAATTCCGCCTTTCCCGACACCGTCGGCCCTTCCCTCCACCCCTTCCACCCGACCCCATTTCAACCCCCCCCACTCTCCCTCTCACTCTCTCCTTCTCCTCTGCCCTCTGCTTCCGGTCGTCGCCGCCGGAGCCGCAAAGCCCTCAGAAGCCACCGTCGCCATCCTCGTCGTCCTCAACGTCGACGTCCTCGCTATCGTGCCCACCGCCATTCGTGGTAGCTCGCAGCCATGCCCACCTTCCTCGCCGAAGCTCAGACGATCGTCGCCGGTATGTCCCCCCTCACCCTCTGTCTTTTTTTTAACCTGCATTTGTTCTCGCTGGGGGTGTGGGAGGGGTGTCGATGGGGAAGGGGAGAGGAGGGGCGTCGTTCCCGTGGCGGCGGCTGGCGGCGAGGGGACGGGGGGGTCGGTTGGGGAGGGCAGTTGGGAAGGGGATGGGGGTTCCCGTGGTGGCCTGGGGTGAGGGGATGGGGGTTTAGGAAGGGGAGGGGGCCGGCGGTGAGGGGACGGGTGTTTTGGAAGGGGAGGGGGTTCCTGCGGCGGCCGACAGCGAGGGGACGGGGGGGTCGGTTGGGGAGGGCAAGGGAGGGGAGGGGGGGTTCCCGTGGCAGTCTTGTGTTTGTGTTCTCTGCTCATTTCGCTCCTAAAAGATTCTGCCTTTGTTCAGAAGTCTTGTATGTGTGTGTGTGTGTGTGTGTGTGTGGTAGGGGGGGAAGCTTTCCGGACTCTTCTCCTTGGGCAGGGGCCACTGGATCATGTGGCCAGCAATGGCAAGTATGCCAACTGCCGACAAGGGTGGCCCTTGGGGTCTCTGTTGCCAGGTTGTCCAGAATGGAAGGTTCCTCTCATTTGGGGTGGCGTGCCTGTGTTTGTGATGCCATTAACAGTGCATGTCTATGATATGTGTACATCGGATCCTAATTCCCTGGGCGGGTTTGGCCTTTCCACTTTCTTATTACCGCTCCATTTCCTGGCACTTGCCTTCTGTGAGGGGAGGGTCCAACCCAGATGGCTGCTTCACCCCGGAGAGGCGCGTGGACGACCTCTTTAATTGCGCACTCTGTTGGCCGATGAGATATAGAAAAACAGCCCATTTTTTACCGTTTGGTGAGGGTTTTACGAAGGGGTTGTTTGGTTTGATGGAAAATATCCTAAAATACTGTATCTTTTGTGTCATACAGGTGTGGTATTTCACAGTACTTTATGATGAAACAAACAACTCGTAAAATGAAATTAGTAGAAAATTTTGGTGATTAGAATGATCATTCATCTCACTTTACCTCAGCACCGGAGTTCCTTCGACATCCAATCGACATGGCATGTTCCGTACAGAAAAGAAACGTTATCGCTATTATTGTTGAATTTATAGAAAATAAAAGGAAATCTTTCCTTAAAAATCTGAAGCTAGAAATCAAGTGTTTGAGGTTCCAAGTGGGTGATAAAAACGGGTCACCATCTATTATTAAAAAAAGATTAATCAAACTTTCTGGGTAAAAACAAAGTGTCTTGATGATGCCGATGGTATTTGACGTCAATTAAGCTTGAAGCTTACAAGTCAAAGCTTAATTGTGACCTACATTACGATCCACCTGTCACCCAACTTGATGTGACATGAAGATGTGACATGAGGCAGCCTCCAGATCTTCTGTATCTTGGACTGGGCATTTGGCAACAACATCAAATTATTGCATTCCTCCCACTTCAAAAGCGTTCCCGCACCACTACCAAGAGGTTGTTTCCAGACATTTTTAAATTTATGAGGTTAATAAGTATAGAAAGGCAAAAATGACACTATATTTAAAGTTCAAATACTGACCTAGTTACAATCAAACGATAATATTTTTATTCGAAATTTGTATTATTTAAATGCTATTTTCCCTCTGTATGCAATGCACCTGACAATAAAAAAAGGTGCCACATTAATGCGGTTGACCTGATACCCTTGACTTGGGGAGTCGTTAACGGCGGCGTAGACATATGGGCTCTAGACTTCTAGACTACGTCGAACATTTTACCTGTTCTGCAGGGGCTCGGCCCAGCACATGGGTTTGAGGGCCTCTGATCAGAAAGAAAGGCAGAGTAAAAACTACATCAAAGGTAAGTTTACATCTCGTACACCAATCGTACTTAAGAATATGAATAATGGTAAATTAATACAGAATGACTTACGTCTATTTTTCTCAAAACTTATTCCGATACCAAACGTGCCCTCACATTTGAAGGGGGAGATAGCCAATACACGTGGTGCCGCCATATCACAAAACCTGATAATTTTCTCTGGTTAATTGATGAGACTCAAGGGTTATATTTCCTAAACATGGTCGAGCATCACTTTTATGCCTCGGATTAAGTAAAGCTTCTACATTTATCAACAATGGACGTAGATCTCCATTGGCTTGTAGGAGATCCCTTTACTGCACCAATAATGTTTTGCTGCATCGCCTTCTAGCATGGCTGGTTGAGATCCCCAGTCGTGCGTGCACCAATAAGACACTCATCTTATGGGTGGGCGACATGAATGCCCAACCAATGGGGGGTTCTTAAGGGAGGTAATAAAGGAGCATGGATGAGCAAGGGAGAAGCTATGAATGTCGAGTGGACGGTGGGGACAAAGAGGTGGGTGGGGAGGTACCGAGGGCTGTGCACCACAGTAACTCTTTTAGCATTTGTTTTTAATTGCATGTAAATATATTTTTAAATCTGATTTTAATAGAAATTTGATGTTAATTTGACTCAAAAATGTAGATTGTTTAGCTTCAATGTTCTTCATTTGAAAATTTTTGTAATTTGGGTGTTATTTAATTTGATATGTGCATAATGATAATTGCGTTGTTATTTAATTTTATGTTATATAAATGCATGGGGTATTCCCTGTGAGCTGAGGTGCGTGGGTGCGACCTAACATTACACGCATCTCAGGAGAGCGCGTTAAAACCGTGTCAATGTGCCTTCCCGTTCAAGACTTTGGGATTGATGTGTATGTTCTCATTTGTTTATGAGAATGTATATATCTACCTCAAAGTCTTGAATTGTCCCGTTTGGACAGTCTGTGAATGTTTGATCGCACTTAGGCAGTCATTTACTATATGTGTTTGTATGGTTTGTTGAGAATTTCGGTTGCGTCTCCTCACTCTTCTCTGATATACCATTATTGATTTTGAGTGTTTTCTTAACCACTTACTTGTAAGTGTTTAAGAAAATTTCAAAATCAATAAATATATTTGGTATATCGGAGAAGTGTGGGGAGATGATGCCGAAATTTTTAGCAAATCGTGCAGCACATATAGTAAGTGATTGTGCGATCAAACCTTCATGGATGGGTTAAAAAGTGATAATCTAATCAATATTCCTCTTCCAACTGCAAATGGTCTATGATGAACGATGTGAGGAAAGGGTATGCGCAAAATCCCACGTCTGCGCAAAATTCCACACTTCCCGCCATCGTCGATCGATGAGATATATGCCATACAGGGAAGTGTAGATGGTGATATCCAGGGAGAAGATTCCACTAGACTTGTGACAGGATCTGGCACACACAAACAGATGGATAATCCAGATGAAGAATATGGTTTGGGTGGAGGCCCTAATGATGACATGAATTCCTCCCAGTTTCAAATGCAGAACATTGAGCATCATGAAGAAAATGCTATCAATATGGCTGTCTCATGTACTGCTGTTAGCTTGCAGCAACTCTGTTTGGACAATGAGGATGTATCCGTAACCCGGGCTGAAGATAACCCATCTTGTTCTACATCACCTTCAACAAACAATTGTCCTATCATTCCTCATGCACTCATGAACAAGGCATATTGTAGCATAACCATCAAAGAACCTTCATTCAATCAACAATCATTAATTTTTAGTTCAGATGGTATGCAGAAAAGTGAAGTTCCAGCTTCTGATCCGAGAAACAATGTCCTTTTTGGAGTTGACATTGATAACCCTCTTGGGATACCAATGCCTAGTGATCCTTTACTAGCAAAAAACATAAGCTCTGGCAAAGACTATCAGACTAATCTCACTTCAAACAACATTATTTCCAATTCCAGTGGCTCCAAGGAAACTCAAGCAGAATTCTTAACATCAATTGTTTCTCAATCTTTTGGGATTCCAGATGTGGCATTTAATTCTAGTGACTCCACTAATGATAGCAGCTTTTTGATTGGTAGATCAATAGATATCACTCGGTCTTCGGCAATGATGAGTTGAAGTAGGATCTTGCTCGACTGTTCAGCATACAGAGGATAGATTAGGAACTAGTATATGTGGATCACAAGAAAGATATCTTAGTTGATGATGATGACAAGAGTAAAATTGTTGTACCAATTATGGTCATGCTTAGAAATTTCACATCTAAGCTGAAATCATCATTATTTCATATTGGGATTAGTCTGCAAATTGCACCCTCAGTTGTTATGAAGGTGCTTTGCCACATTGTTCCATCCTTGGTTAAGTTGCACAATTACTCATCTGTCAGATTAATTTTTTGATGTCACCCACCTCCCAAGCCACCGCCCTACGCAGAATACTTCTTCCACTCTGTAATTTTGTACCTTGTTCTCTTAGCTACAATTGAACAATTACGGGCACAAGGCATTGTAGGAGGTGAAGAGATTGATGACCTCACAATTCTGTTCATAACAGCTCCTGCGCAGCAGCATGTGAAAAATAGGATCACTTGGGCATTGTTCATGACAGTGAACAACATCTTGATGGAGTCTAGTGTGCTACCACACTTCTGGTGTCTTTCTCTCCATACCAAAAAAAAATTGCACATAGGCGGTCAATGAAACTGATCACCTTCTTTGGGATAAAAGTGACTTAGGCAAGGAAAACTGGCATACTATATATGACTGAGTCAATCAATACGGCTCTACCAGCTTGAGATAGAAATTTTGACTGCCAACCTTCCAATTTTAGCTGCACCCTTGTTAGGAAACGCAATACCTTCAGAGATGGACAACCAGCAGAGGAGGAAGAAGAAAGGAGAAAGAAAAGATCAATAACAAGAACATACAGGGTGGGAAAGCACATATCTTAAGTAGATATAGAGAAATGGAATGACCTTGTCTTATGATGATAAGAAGATATAGAGAAATGGAATGACCACATATCTTAAGTAGTACATATATACAAAGACGTTGATAAATGCAAAGAAATCAAAATTCTCTATTTAGCAATAGGTAAATACCCAAAAAATTCGTTTTGTGATTTAAAGCTTTGTGGATTTTAATTGCATGTAAATATATTTTTAAATCTGATTTTAATAGAAATTTGATGTTAATTTGACTAAAAAATGTAGATTGTTTAGCTTCGATGTTCTTCATTTGAAAAATTTTGTAATTTAGGTGCTATTTAATTTGATATGTGCATAATGATAATTGCGTTGTTATTTAATTTTATGTTATATAAATGCATATGATATTCCCTGTGAGCTGAGGTGCGTGGGTGCGACCTAACATTACACGCACCTCAGGAGAGCGCGTTAAAACCGTGTCAATGTGCCTTCCTGTTCAAGACTTTGGGTTTGATGTGTATGTTCTCATTTGTTTATGAGAATGTATATATCTACCTCAAAGTCTTGAATTGTCCCGTTTGGACAGTCTGTGAATGTTTGATCGCACTTAGGCAGTCATTTACTATATGTGTTTGTATGGTTTGTTGAGAATTTCGGTTGCGTCTCCTCACTCTTCTCTGATATACATTATTGATTTTGAGTGTTTTCTTAACCACTTACTTGTAAGTGTTTAAGAAAATTTCAAAATCAATAAATATATTTGGTATATCGGAGAAGTGTGGAGAGATGCTGCCGAAATTTTCAGCAAATCGTGCAGCACATATAGTAAGTGATTGTGCGATCAAACCTTCATGGATGGGTTAAAAAGTGATAATCTAATCAATATTCCTCTTCCAACTGCAAATGGTCTATGATGAACGATGTGAGGAAAGGGTCGGGTGTAATATTATGAGTAATGATTTGAAAGTTAGGATGTGTATTGTCATTTATTGGGTGCAGGCAAAATGTCGACAGATCGTTCATGGATGTATCGTAGAATAGTTGACCGGGTGGTGTCAGATGACTTTAAGCTTGGGGTTGAGAGTTTCATTCAATTTGCATTGGGGAATCCAAATGCAGCAATAGATCGCGACGGTCACATTCGATGCCCTTGTTCAAGTTGTAGAAACTTGAGGTGGTGTTCAACATGGGATGTGCAACATCATTTGTACACGAAAGGGTTCGTGGATGGTTATACGAATTGGACGTGTCATGGTGAGCAATTCTTGAGGTATGAGCCCGACAATATTGCAGGCACAAGTGGGTACGTGGATATGGTTGTAGATGCTGCTGGTCCTAGTTTTAATATTCACGATGAAGCACCGAATAAGACAGCCGGAAGATTTTATGAACTACTTAGGGATGCTGATGAGCCGCTGTGGGATGGTTGTGAAAAGCACACTCGATTGTCTGCAGTGTCACAGTTGTTGAACTTGAAATCTGAATTTCACATCAGTGAGACTTCTTTTGACCGTCTCCTCCTCTTGATCAAGAGTATGTTGCCTCGAGACGAGAAGTTGCCAGAAACTTTTTACCGTGCAAAAAAGATGGTCAATGACTTAGGACTTGGATATGTGAAAATAGATGCATGTCCGAATCATTGTATGTTATATTACAAAGATGATGCAGGTAAGATATCATGTTCCATTTGTGGCCATGACAGATTCAAACCTAAGGGGGGGGGTCAATTCAAAGGCAAAAGATGTACCTTACAAGGCGTTGCGATACTTCCCTCTTGTGCCTAGGCTGCAGCGACTGTATATGTCCTCAAAGACGGCTCGACATATGACATGGCACACCGAAAGAGTACGTCATGTCGATGATATAATCAGTCATCCTGTCGATGGTGAAGCTTGGACTCACTTTAGTCGTACTCATCTTGCCTTTTCAAGGGAGTCACGTAATGTTCGATTGGGTTTATGCACAGATGGCTTTAATCCATTCGGTGGTTCAGTGGCAGCTTATTCTTGTTGGCTAGTGTTCATGACACCGTACAACCTTCCGCCGCACATGTGCATGAAGCGAGAAAATCTGTTTTTGTCCCTAGTAATTCCTTGTCCAAAAAGTCCCGGAAAAAATTTGGACATATATCTCAGGCCGTTGATTGATGAGCTCAAATTTTTATGGATTGATGGAGTTGTTACTTATGATGCATATAGGAAGCAAAATTTTATTATGAAGGCTGCACTGATGTGGACAATAAGTGACTTCCCTGCATATGGAATGCTATCTGGTTGGAGCACACATGGGAGGCTAGCATGTCCTTACTGTATGGAAGATACCAAATCATTTGTATTGAAACATGGGGGGAAAAGCTGCTGGTTTGATTGCCATCGGCGGTTTCTACCAAGTGACCATCCTTTTCGAAGGCAAAAAGACTCGTTTAAAAAAAATACTGTTGAAATAGATGAAGCTGACTTGCAACGGGTGTCGGGTCTACATATGACGTCACGGGTGCACAATTTACCAGATGTAGTTCAATTGTCTGGTAGCACACGGCAACTCCCTAATTTTGGAAAGGATCACAACTGGGTCAAGAAAAGCATTTTTTGGGAATTACCTTATTGGTCAACTCTTCTTGTACGACACAATCTGGATGTCATGCATACCGAGAAGAATTTTTTTGATAATGTGTTCAATACGATCATGAATTTTAAAGGGAAAACAAAGGACAATGCCAAAGCATGTATGGATTTAAAGATGCTTTGTAGACGTCCAGAACTGGAACTACAAAACGTAAATGGCAAAACTGTGCAGCCTAAAGCAACTTATGTGCTTCATGATACACAGATCAAGGAAGTATGCCAGTGGTTGAAACAGCTGAGATTCCCAGATGGATATGCATCCAACATAGCCCGTTGTGTGAATGTTAATGAGGGGAAAATATATGGTATGAAAAGTCACGACTGTCATGTGCTCATGGAGAGGCTACTGCCCATTGCATTTCGTGATTTGTTGCCAAAGCAGATATGGGGAGCACTAGCTGAGATGAGTCAATTTTTCAAGATTTTATGTGCATCTGAACTCAGACTTCGGGATGTACAAACTATCGAACAAGAAGTTGTCACAACCATTTGCAAGCTAAAGAAGATATTTCCTCCGGCATTCTTTGATTCGATGGAGCACCTGGTCGTTCATTTGCCATATGAGGCTATCGTCGGAGGGCCAGTACAATTTCGATGGATGTATCCATTTGAGAGGTATGTTACAATTTTTGTTAACTTATAAGTCGTCCATAGCCGCTACATATCGTTGCCATCTGACTTGTTGTTGTAGGTGCATGCATGAATTAAAAATGAAAGTTCGCAACAAGGCACAGGTGGAGGGTTCGATTGCTGAGGCATACATTCTTGAAGAAATTTCAAACTTCTGTTCTATGTACTTTGAGCCAGAGATTCAAACTCGTCGTACTCGACCTCCACGTAATGATGATGGGGGAGTGGATGAATCTTCCGATCGGCTCTCCATATTTAAACATCCTGGACGTGCGTTCGGACGTTGCTTGACTCGCACGCTCGAAGATAGAGAGTTGCACGCCGCTGAGATATATATTCTTTTGAATTGCCTCGAGATTGAACCTTATGTTGAGTAAGTTCTTAATTCACATTTCCAGCAACTCCATAAGTCTATACATCCTCAAAGTCTATACAACATTGACTTCACAAAGTCTATACATTGGCTTCCTCAAAGTCTATACATCCTCAAAGTCTATACATTGGCTTCCTCAAAGTCTATACATTGGCTTCCTCAAAGTCTATACAACATTGACTTCACAAAGTCTATACATTGGCTTCCTCAAAGTCTATACATTGGCTTCCTCAAAGTCTATACTTCCTCAAAGTCTATACATTGGCTTCCTCAAAGTCTATACATTGACTTCCTCAAAGTCTATACATTGGCTTCCTCAAAGTCTATACAACATTGACTTCACAAAGTCTATACATTGGCTTCCTCAAAGTCTATACATCCTCAAAGTTTATACATTGGCTTCCTCAAAGTCTATACATCCTCAAAGTCTATACATTGGCTTCCTCAAAGTCTATACATTGGCTTCCTCAAAGTCTATACAACATTGACTTCACAAAGTCTATACATTGGCTTTATCAAAAATATTTTAATCATTTTTTATACGGGGTGCTACATTTATATTGCAGACAATTTGATTCAGAATTAGCTGAAAAATGTCCAAATATCCAGGATGTGGAGATTGAAAAAGAACGCGAGAAGTTTTTTTCCAAATGGCTAAGAAACCGAGTTAGTGTGAACTCTGAATATATATGTTTGTATTTACGTATGTTGAGGTAATTGTTATTATTTTAACTACTCTAATTTGAATATAGGTTGAACAAGGTCTCATTACTGATCAAAGAGTACAACAGATAAGTTATGGCCCCTCGAACCAGACACGTGCCTATCCGGGATATATTGTGAATGGATACAAATTTCATACAAGGGATTATGGGCGAAATAAGTCTACGATGAACAGCGGCGTATGTGTGAAGGGAAGTTTATACAATGAAATGGAATTGGACTACTATGGTATTCTTGAAGAAGTCTTAGAACTTCAGTATTTGGGACAAGACAATCATGTATACATATTTAAGTGTCAATGGTTTGATCCTAATTCTGTTCTACATGACACAAATTATGGGATTGTCAATGTCAAGCATAGGTCTAAACTTAAGACCTATGAACCGTTCATTTTAGCCGCACAAGCCCATCAAGTGTACTATTCAAGCTATCCATCATCCAAGAATAGAGATTGGTGGGCAGTTTGCAGGGTTAATTCAAAACTCTTTCCCACTTATGAGTTAACTATGAGTGGAGATGTCTCAGAGGTTGCTCGTGCTGAATATTATCAATCAGACGAAGTTGGCGTTGTCGGTTCCTCTAGGTTTAATCTGGACGAATCTGATGAGCCACTATCATTACGTACGCGAGATGGAGTGGAAGAAGTCGATTCGACGGAGCTAAATGTTGATGTTAGAGGGGAGGAAGAATCAGATGAAGATGAAGATTTTGAATCTCATGAGACTACTATGGATAACGAAGATGATGAAGTTGAGCTAGATATATCAACATGAGGGAGGCATGTTTTGATAATTTAGTAAGATGATTCTTACTTTTAAGCATAATTTTAAATAACATTTGTCTAGCCTTATATAATTGTGGATTAATATGTATTAATTGTTTTGTTATTAATAAGGAAATGGTGTGAGGAGGTCGTACTAGGGGTGGGAGGAGACCTAGCAGTGAGAGGGGCGCTACTCCCTCCTCGCTACCATCTTCTTCAGACACAGGTATATTTGATCAATAAGTTAGCTATATAAATATTTTAATTATTTACAAACTTAAAAGAATTTATTTATAGGTGCAAGTGTCGACTCACCACCACTTGTACATACGCCACCACCTCCCGCTACATGTATGTATATTTTAATTTAAATTCTTGAACATTTGTTCTACTTATGAAAATAAATTCTTGCAGGTCTCAGTGGCCTCCCACCTGTTGTGCATACGCCACTCCCACCACCTCCCGCTGCAGGTATGTATATTTTAATTATATGTTCGTAATATTTGTATCACTCCACATGACAATAAATTCTTGCAGGTCTCAGTGGCCTCCCACCTCGAGGATCATGTATGTATATTTTAATTTAAATTCTTCAATATTTGTTCTACTTATGAAAATTACTTCTTGCAGGTCTCAGTGGCCTCCCACCTGTTGTGCATATGCCACCCCCACCACCTCCCGCTGCAGGTATGTATATTTTAATTATATGTTCGCAGTATATGTATCACTCCACATGACAATAAATTCTTGCAGGTCTCAGTGGCCTCCCACCTCTTGTGCAGACGCCACCCCCACCACCTCCCGCTGCAGGTATGTATATTTTAATTATATGTTCGTAGTATATGTATCACTCCACATGACAATAAATTCTTGCAGGTCTCAGTGGCCTCCCACCTCGAGGATCATGTATGTATATTTTAATTTAAATTCTTCAATATTTGTTCTACTTATGAAAATTACTTCTTGCAGGTCTCAGTGGCCTCCCACCTGTTGTGCATACGCCACCCCCACCACCTCCCGCTGCAGGTATGTAAATTTAATTATATGTTCGCAGTATATGTATCACTCCACATGACAATAAATTCTTGCAGGTCTCAGTGGCCTCCCACCTCTTGTGCAGACGCCACCCCCACCACCTCCCGCTGCAGGTATGTATATTTTAATTATATGTTCACAGTATATGTATCACTCCACATGACAATAAATTCTTGCAGGTCTCAGTGCCCTCCCACCACCTCCCACTTGTACAGGGCCCACCCCCACCAG
The DNA here is from genome assembly GCA_022559845.1 of Amorphophallus konjac. Taxonomy (NCBI): domain Eukaryota; kingdom Viridiplantae; phylum Streptophyta; class Magnoliopsida; order Alismatales; family Araceae; genus Amorphophallus; species Amorphophallus konjac. The sequence goes on along the minus strand of CM040126.1, from coordinate 291,375,474 downwards.
TCAGCCCCTTGACGATGCTGGCAGTTGTCACGAGGGAGGCACGACCCATGATAGACGTCGCCCGTGTTGGGTATCCGGGTAAATCTATAAGGTTATATTACATTAATTAGCCCTCAACTGTCTAATATGAATATTTTGACATTTGCAATTGCAGTATGAAATTTGAACCCCACAGCGCTGTCCATCATTCCACCGAACTCATGATGGCACATGTGCCCGGGGCAGCTTCCACTTTCAGAGATTTTCCGATGTCCGTCCGCGATTCATTGTACAACATGTTCTTAGTAAGTAATTACGTCATTTAATTCAAGTATTTCCCAAAGTCAATTTACAACTTTATACTAAGTGTGAAAAGTAATTGATTTACAGCGATCTTTTCAATTCACATGTGGACATGACGCGGTGAGATGTCGTCGTGCCTGGGAGTCTACTATGCTCTCAAGTTACAAGAGGAAAATACATGAGGCCCGAGCACACGTTAAAAAATTGAGTGGGGGGAGTGAAGACCGACAATTGTGGAAGGCGCATCGCCCTCTATGGATGAGGTAGGAGGATTGGGAGATATCTTGTGACCATTTTGCCGACCCCAAGTGGATAGAAAACTCCGAAAAAGCCAAAGCAAACAAGGCGTCAAAACCAGGTTCAAATTTGCATACGAGTGGGTCCATCTCTTATGCGACTCATAAACAAAAATTGGTAAGTAATATACCAATTTATCTTCTTACAATTTATCCCAATATTTGACTTTTTTTACTATGAATTGTATAACAGGCTGTGGAGCTTAATCGACCTCCGTCGTTCCTCGAGGTGTTCGACAGAACACACAAAAAGAAAGGGACTAATGATTTTGTGAGTGACATAGCTAAGTCAGCAGCGGTAAGTTTATCTACATATGTAACTTGTACCGTTCATTTAAATCGGCATGTAATTCATATGAAATTGACTAGTTATTTTATTCAATTTGTAGGAAACATATAGCAAAGCAGTGACATAGAAGTACGGGGAGGGAGACACGCAGCAGCCGGAGTTCGATCCGGTGGAGTGGGTGGCAGCAGCTGGCGTACCGAAGAAAGGCCGACTATATGGTTCTGGGGAGAGCCTAGACGCAAGCGCGGTGACATCAGCGTGTGCGAGTTCTAGCTATACTTCTTCTAGTGGCAGTGCCTTCACTATACCTTCCGTTGCCCCCAGTGCTTCTGCCAGCGACATGATGGACATGGTCCGATCACAGATTTCTGATATGCAGCGGCAACAACAGCATTTCCAGCAAGAGATCTCTAGCCAAGTGTCAGTGGTTTTGCAGGCAATCAGTGGCCTCCTCTCTCAGAGGGGAATGGTCCCTCAGCAATCCACCACCACCATAGCACAGGCCGCACAGGTGAGTGTTTACTATGTTTTTATTTTGATGGAATTACTCAATTATGTTCATTATTAATTTTAAAACTCATTTACTTTAGAAGAATTGAGAAAATCCGGGGTCCGGGGGTCTAAAACTTGAAATACCGGCAGGATGCCCGTGCCGATCGTTCCAACACAATCGGGGAGATGAAAGTGACTTGTCAAAACTGACGGAATCCAAATCGGATGCCCGGTTTGAGATCGGCGCTCAAAGTTCATTTCTAAAATACACATAGTTTAAATGAACTGCCAGGTCGCGGCCGGGGGTCTAAAACTTGAAACTCCGACCGGATGGCCATGCCGATCATTCCAACACGATCGGGGAGATGAAAGTGACTTGTCAGAACTGACGAAATCTAAATCGGATGCCCGGTTTGAGATCGGCGCTCAAAGTTCATTTCTAAAATACACATAGTTTAAATGAACTGCCAGGTCGGGTCCGGGGGTCTAAAACTTGAAATACCAGTTGGATGGCCATACTGATCATTCCAACATGACCGGGAAGATGAAAGTGACTTGTCAGAACTGACGGAATCCAAATCGGATGCCCGGTTTGAGCTCGGCGCTCAAAGTTCATTTCTAAAATACACTTAGTTTAAATGAACTACCAGGTCGCGGCCGGGGGTCTAAAACTTGAAACACCGGCTGGATGCCCGTACCGATTGTTCCAACACGACCGGGGAGATGAAACTGACTTTTCAGAACTGACGGAATCCAAATCGGATGCCCGGTTTGAGCTCGGCGCTCAAAGTTCATTTCTTAAATACACTTAGTTCAAATGAACTGCCAGGTCGGGGCCGGGGGTCTAAAACTTGAAATACCAACCGGATGGCCATGCCGATTGTTCCAACATGACCGGGTAGATGAAAGTGACTTGTCAGAACTGACGGAATCCAAATCGGATGCCTGGTTTGAGCTCGGCGCTCAAAGTTCATTTCTAAAATACACTTAGTTTAAATGAACTACCAGGTCGCGGCCGGGGGTCTAAAACTTGAAACACCGGTCGGATGCCCGTGCTAATCATTCTAACAAGAACGGGAAGATGAAAGTGATTTTTCAGAACTGACGAAATCCAAATCGGATGCCCGGTTTGAGCTCGGCGCTCAAAGTTCATTTCTAAAATACACTTAGTTCAAATGAACTGCCAGGTCGCGGCCGGGGGTCTAAAACTTGAAACACAGGCCGGATGGCCATGCCGATCATTCCAACACGACCGGGGAGATGAAAGTGACTTGTCAGAACTGACGGAATCCAAATCGGATGCCCGGTTTGAGCTCGGCGCTCAAAGTTTATTTCTAAAATACACTTAGTTCAAATGAACTGCCAGGTCGTGGCCGGGGGTCTAAAACTTGAAACTCTGGCCGGATGTCCGTGCCGATTGTTCCAACACGACCGGGGAGATGAAAGTGACTTGTTAGAACTGACGGAATCCAAATCGGATGCCCGGTTTGAGATCAGCGCTCAAAGTTCATTTCTAAAATACACATAGTTTAAATGAACTGCCAGGTCACGGCCGGGGGTCTAAAACTTGAAACTCTGGCGGATGGCCGTGCTGATCATTCCAACACGACCGGGGAGATGAAAGTGACTTTTCAGAACTGACGGAATCCAAATCGGATGCCCGGTTTGAGATCGGTGCTCAAAGTTCATTTCTAAAATACACATAGTTTAAATGAACTGCCAGGTCGGGTCCGGGGGTCTAAAACTTGAAATACCAGTTGGATGGCTGTGCCGATCATTCCAACACGACCGGGAAGATGAAAGTGACTTGTCAGAACTGACGGAATCCAAATCGGATGCCCGGTTTGAGCTCGGCGCTCAAAGTTCATTTCTAAAATACACTTAGTTTAAATGAACTACCAGGTCGCGGCCGGGGGTCTAAAACTTGAAACACCAGCCGGATGCCCGTGCCGATCATTCCAACACGACCGGGGAGATGAAACTGACTTGTCAGAACTGACGGAATCCAAATCGGATGCCCGGTTTGAGCTCGGCGCTCAAAGTTCATTTCTTAAATACACTTAGTTCAAATGAACTGCCAGGTCGGGGCCGGGGGTCTAAAACTTGAAATACCGGCCGGATGGCCGTGCCGATCGTTCCAACACAACCGGGGAGATGAAAGTGACTTGTCAGAACTGACGGAATCCAAATCGGATGCCCGGTTTGAGCTCGGCGCTCAAAGTTCATTTCTAAAATATACTTAGTTTAAATGAACTACCAGGTCGCGGCCGGGGGTCTAAAACTTGAAACACCGGCCGGATGCCCATGCCGATCGTTCCAACATGACCGGGGAGATGAAAGTGACTTGTCAGAACTGACAGAATCCAAATCGGATGCTCGGTTTGAGCTCGGCGCTCAAAGTTCATTTCTAAAATACACTTAGTTCAAATGAACTGCCAGGTCACGGCCGGGGGTCTAAAACTTGAAACACCGGCCGGATGGCCATGCCGATCATTCCAACATGACCGAGGAGATGAAAGTGACTTGTCAGAACTGACGGAATCCAAATTGGATGCCCGGTTTGAGCTCGGCGCTCAAAGTTCATTTCTAAAATACACTTAATTCAAATGAACTGGCAGGTCGCGGCCGGGGGTCTAAAACTTGAAACTTCGGCCGGATGGCCATGCCGATTGTTCCAACACGACCGGGGAGATGAAAGTGACTTGTCAGAACTGACGGAATCCAAATCGGATGCCCGGTTTGAGATCGGCGGTCAAAGTTCATTTCTAAAATACACATAGTTTAAATGAACTGCCAGGTCGGGGCCGGGGGTCTAAAACTTGAAATACAGGCCGGATGCCTGTGCCGATCATTCCAACACGACCGGGGAGATGAAAGTGACTTGTCAGAACTGACGGAATCCAAATCGGATGCCCGGTTTGAGCTCGGCGCTCAAAGTTCATTTCTAAAATACACTTAGTTCAAATGAACTGCCAGGTCGCGGCCGGGGGTCTAAAACTTGAAACACCGGCCGGATGCCCATGCCGATCATTCCAACACGACCGGGGAGATGAAAGTGATATGTCCGAACTAACGGAATCCAAATCGGATGCCCGGTTTGAGATCGACGCTCAAAGTTCATTTCTAAAATACACTTAGTTCAAATGAACTTCCAGGTCGCGGCCGGGGTTCTAAAACTTGAAACACCGGCCGGATGCCCATGCCGATCATTCCAACACGACCGGGGAGATGAAAGTGACTTGTCCGAACTAACGGAATCCAAATCGGATGCCCGGTTTGAGATCGACGCTCAAAGTTCATTTCTAAAATACACTTAGTTCAAATGAACTTCCAGGTCGCGGCCGGGGGTCTAAAACTTGAAACTCCAATCGGATGGCCGTGCTGATCATTCCAACACGACCGGGGAGATGAAAGTGACTTGTCAGAACTGACGGAATCCAAATCGGATGCCCAGTTTGAGCTCGGCGCTCAAAGTTCATTTCTAAAATACACTTATTTTAAATGAACTTCCAGGTCGGGGCCGGGGGTCTAAAACTTGAAATACCGGCCGGATGCCCGTGCCGATCATTCCAACACGACCGGGGAGATGAAAGTGACCTGTCAGAACTGACGGAATCCAAATCGGATGTCCGGTTTGAGCTCGGCGCTCAAAGTTCATTTCTAAAATACACTTAGTTCAAATGAACTGCCAGGTCGGGGTCGGGGGTCTAAAACTTGAAATACCGGTCGGATGCCCATGCCGATCGTTCCAACACGACCGGGGAGATGAAAGTGACTTGTCAGAACTAACGGAATCCAAATCGGATGCCCGGTTTGAGCTCGGCGCTCAAAGTTCATTTCTAAAATGCACTTAGTTTAAATGAACTACCAGGTCGCGGCTGGAGGTCTAAAACTTGAAACACCGGCCGGATGGCCGTGCCGATCATTCCAACACGACCGAGGAGATGAAAGTGACTTGTCAGAACTGATGGAATCCAAATCGGATGCCCGGTTTGAGCTCAGCGCTCAAAGTTCATTTCTAAAATACACTTAGTTCAAATGAACTGCCAGGTCGCGGCCGGGGGTCTAAAACTTGAAACTCCAGCCGGATGGCCGTGCCGATCATTCCAACACGACCGGGGAGATGAAAGTGACTTGTCAGAACTGACGGAATCCAAATCGGATGCCCGGTTTAAGATCGGCGCTCAAAGTTCATTTCTAAAATACACTTATTTTAAATGAACTTCAGGTCGGGGCCGGGGGTCTAAAACTTGAAATACCGGCCGGATGCCCGTGCCGATCATTCCAACACGACCGGGGAGATGAAAGTGACCTGTCAGAACTGACGGAATCCAAATCGGATGTCCGGTTTGAGCTCGGCGCTCAAAGTTCATTTTTAAAATACACATAGTTTAAATGAACTTCCAGGTCGGGTCCGGGGGTCTAAAACTTGAAATACCGGTCGGATGGCCGTGCCGATCGTTCCAACACGACCGGGGAGATGAAAGTGACTTGTCAGAACTGACGAAATCAAAGTTCATTTCTAAAATACACTTAGTTTAAATACTGTTTCAGGCTAGTAGTTGATTTATAAAATATGCAGTTATCAATTTGATATGTTTGCGTTCAATTTATGCTAATTTCTTCGCACTAATTTTTTTATCTATGAATGAATGTTATTATTTTTTTAATGTAGGGGGATCCTTCTGCGGGCGGCGACAGAGGAGATGAGCAGGGCGGTGAGGATACGGACGATGAGGATATGGACGATGTACCGGATATTTCTTGATATTTGATGATATTCAGACGGATCAGCAGGGTTAATGTCTTTTTTTGTGGTATTTATTTGATCAGAATTTTATTTTTCGGTGGTGTTTATTTGATTAGCAGGTTCCCAATATTTTTTTTTCAACATGTAGAATTTCTTGATGTTTATGTATGATTAAACAGAGTTTTTAAAATAATTTAAGATTTACAAAAAAAAAACGTAGATTTCAGACGGATTTTCAGACTGGATTTGCGACGAATAAAGTCCGTCTATCAGCCGTCGTAAAATCCGTTTGGAATATAGACAGATTTCAAACCACATTTCGGACAGGAGTTGAGTTGAATTTCAGACGGTAATTATAGCCGTCGTAATTTCCGTTTGAAATAGCGACGGATTTCGGACGAGTTTTCATACGGTAACATGATTTGAGACTAAGAGTTGGGCTTAATTTCAGACGGTAACTATATTCCATCGTAATATCCGTCTGAAATTTCAGACAGAATTTCAAACGGAAAATATATCCGTCGTAAATTTCAGACTGAAAATTTCAAATTTCAGATGGAAATGTCTCGTATGAAATTCAGACAGAATTTGTGACTGATTAAATTCTGTCTTATTTTCAGACGTAATTTCCGACGGAAACATAAACTGTCACAAATTTGTGACTAAGAATTTCAGACGGTCGGTTTCAGTCTGAAATCTGTCGCAAATCCGTCACAAACGTGGTTTGTGACGGATTTTCAGACGGATTTCAGACGGATACTGGCCGTCTGAAATCCCGCTTTTTCTGGTAGTGACGCCAGTTACCCCCAGGTACTCAGTGAAACCACCCCATTATTTTGATCATTTATACAGAGATAACTGATACACTTCATGACTTAAGTATAGTCCATTTCTTTGATGGATCACTTAGTTTCTCAGTAATTTACCAGTCATTGCTCTGCCAATTGTGTTTTTCAATTAATTTTCAATGTTTGCCAATATTTCTTTTAGCTATCCTTTAATTGTTTCAGAATGACTTGTTTAAGGACAATACACAAACTTAGCCTTCTCTAACAGGATGTTAGATGAGTTTTTAGATTTCAGATATAATTGGCTTTGTCTAGCATGAAATAAAATAAGGGTTGAGAGCTTTATCAATTTTCAGCTTTCTTATTTACTGATTGCAATATTTAAACTTTAAAGTTTATAAAATTTAAACCATTAAGTCAGTCTTCAAGCAATTAAAGTTCTTATAAATGAAGAAGTCTGTTTTCTATTGCTTAGAAATCAGAACTGACTAACAGATTGCCATATTGTCAGACTCAACTCATTCAGGGTCAAGGAATTGAATTTCAATAAATTTGATGACCATTCTGAATTTCTAACAATACTCCCCCCTGTCTATATGCATGTGGTTTTAGATGAGAGAGAGCTTAGACACAGTCATGACTAAATGATATGCAATGATGATCATGAGTGTGATGCCAAAAAAAATATGAATGTCATGCATGATCATGAGTCTGTTGCAACATTCAACATTCACAAAGTTTATTCAAGCCATGAGAGAGTTTATTCATTATGCTGAAATTTACACAAGTCAAGTTCTCTTCTAAGAAATTTAAACCTTTCATTCCCAAGAGGCTTAGTAAAAATATCAGCAATTTGTTTTTCAGATTCAATGAAGTTCATTTCAATTTCCTTTTTATTTACAACATCTCTAAGAAAATGGTGTTTTATCTCTATATGCTTAGTCCTAGAATGATGAACAGATTTTTAGCAAGGCATATAGCACTAGTATTATCACATAACATTGTAATACATCCCAATTTTATCTGATAATCATCCAGTTGGTGCTTGATCCATAGTACTTGGGCAGCACAATTCTCAGCTGCAACATATTCTACTTCAGCTGTAGACAAAGCTACAGTGTGTTGCTTCTTAGATGCCCAAGATACTAGACAGCCACCTAGGAATTGACAATATCCACTAGTGCTTTTTCTCTCTACTCGACACCCAGCATAATCTGCATCAGTGTAAGCTAGAAGTTCTAACTCACACTTGGCAGGATACCAAAGACCTAGCTCTTGGGTGCCTAGTAAATACCTAAAAATCCTTTTCACTAATTTAAGATGTGATTCTTTGGGACTAGCCTGAAATCTAGAGCATAAACACACTGAAAATTGAATGTCAGGCCTAGATGCTGTAAGATATAGAAGGGATCCGATCATACCTCTATATAGCCTTTGGTCCACTGGTTTACCTTGAGGATATTCATCCAAACTGGTTGAGGTACCCATTGGAGCAGCTATTTCCTTAAGGTTGTCCATTTTGTACTTCTTCAATAGATCCCTTATGTACTTGGACTGAGAGATGAAGGTACCATCCTTTGATTGTGTAACCTGCAGTCCAAGAAATAGTTTGAGCTCACCCATTGAGCTCATTTCAAACTCATTAGTCATAATTTGAGAGAATTCCTCACATAATTTGGGGTTAGTTGACCCAAACACAATGTCATCCACATAAATTTGAATGATAAGAATATTTGAATGACTCACCTTGGTGAACAATGTTTGATCAACTACACCTCTTGTGAAGTTCTTATCAGTGAGGAATTTGCTCAACCTGTCATACCAAGCTCTAGGAGCTTGCTTAAGACCATAGAGAGCTTTTTTGAGTTTATAGACATGATTAGGGAAGTCTAAGCATTCAAATCTAGGAGGCTGCCTCACATAGACATCCTCACTGATTTCCCCATTCAGAAAAGTAGATTTTACATCCATCTGCTGAAGATTTATTCCTAGGGAACATGCATAAGCCAATAAGATTCTGATTGCTTCTAACCTGGCTACAGGAGCAAAAGACTCTTCAAAGTCTATTCCAAATTCCTGATTATACCCCTGAGCTACAAGTCTGGCCTTATTTTTAATCACATTCCCTAATTCATCAGTTTTATTTATGAACACCCATTTAGTCCCTATGACTGTTTCATGATCAGGAGGTGGAACCAAGTGCCACACCTTATTCCTGTCAAATTGATTGAGCTCTTCATGCATGGCATTAATCCAATGCACATTCTTAAGAGCACAGTCAATGGACTTGGGTTCTACATTTGATACAAAGGCATATGCATTCAATTCATTTTGAATTCTTAAGTGGCCTCTAGTCCTAGGAGGGTCATGCAAATTGCCAATCACATTATCTACATGATGATCTTTTAGATATCTAATGTTGACAATTTCATTATCATGATTTTCATTTACCTCCCCCTGAACTGTAGGCTCTTCTCCATTAAGCTCTTCATTTTCTTCCTCATCTTCGGATTTGTCTGCAGGATTCCCTTCTTTCAGAATATCACCATTTTCTTCATTCCTGCATTGGCCAATATTAGACTTTACCAAAGATTCATCAAAAATAATGTGTGGAGATTCTTCAACAGTTTTAGAATTCAGATTATACACTCTATATGCTCGGGTGTTTTCAGAATAACCAAGAAAAATTCCTGGTTCACCTTTAGGTTCAAATTTATCAAGGTCTCTTTTATCATTTATATGTATAAAACATTTGCAACCAAAAACACTGAAATGAGCAATTGAAGGTTTCTTACCCTTTATGATCTCATATGGTGTTTTCTGGGTAGAAGGTCTTACCATAGCTCTGTTAATTACATAACAGGCTGTATTTACTACTTCAGCCCAGAACTTCCTTGGTAGACCACCTTCAACCAAGAGTGTACGACCCATCTCCACTAGGGTTCTGTTCCTTCTCTCCACAACTCCATTCTTCTCAGGTGTCCTTGGTGAGGATAACCTATGGTTAATTCCATTTGACCTGCAGAATTCATCAAACTGTGAGTTTTCAAACTCACCTCCATGATCAGATAGAATATTTTCAATTTTCTGGTTTTTCTTAAGACAGAACTCCTGAAATTCTGTGAATGCATCACTTTTATATGATAAGAAGTATACCTAAGTGTACCTAGAAAAGTCATCTACCATGATAAATCCATACCACCTCCCTGATAAGCTGACAGACCTGGTTGGCCCAAAAAGGTCCATGTGTATCAGCTCATAAGGTTTAGAAGATAGATTTTCTGTCCTAGATTTAAATGACTTTCTAGTTAACTTGGACTGAGTGCATGCATCACAGATTTTATTTTCTTTCTTAAAGGAAACTTCAGGAAGTCCTCTAACCATGCTATGCTTATTCAGTTTATGCAAAACAGTGTAACTAGCATGACCTAACCTACGATGCCATAAAAATGCTAAGTCTTCTCTACTAGCAGTAAGGCATAGGTTAGAATGTTGAATATCATCTAAATCTATCATGTAAGTGTTATTTATCCTCTTACCAGAAAATTTAACAGTTTCGAAATCAGGTTCAAAAACTTTGCAACATTGAGAGTCAAAAAGCACTTTGCATCCTTTATCACATAGCTGGCTTATGCTAAGTAAGTTATAAGCTAATCCTTCAACCAGCATGACATCCTCAATGCAACAAGTAGTACACTTACCTACTTTACCTGTTCCAACAATCTTACCCTTTGTGTTGCTACCAAAGGTGACAAGGCCTCCTTGTTTCTCTGTCAGCATGCAGAACTTGGCCTTATCCCCTGTCATATGCCTGGAGCAGCCACTATCCAAGTACCACAAATTGTTCTTGGCTGCCAGGCATACCTGCACACACTATCAGGTAGAGAAGTTTGGAACCCAAGACTGATTGGGCTCCAGAGAAGATGAAAAGTAATTAAAACGAGAAAGCAGACTTTTAGGAATCCACATTTGTTTGAAACAGTTCTGTTCAGTGGATTTTCCAGATTTATTTTTGTTTTGCTTTTTCCTGTTGACACTAGCATGATTATTTACAGATTGATTATTTATGTGCCAGTGCCTTGGCCAGGATGTATTCATGAAATTTTGGCCATAGTAATCATTGGGCTGGCTGTGGAAATATTTGTTCCTAGGTGTCCAAGAGCCATACCCATTAACCCAATTCCTAGTGTAAGGTTTATAGGACTGTGTAGCCTGATGTCCATAACCTGTAAACCTTCCTTGAGTCCTAGTCCATCCTGACCTATTTGGATAGGTCGACTGTGTAAACAAGTGGGACTGGGCTCTAGGTTGGTAGAAATGTTTGGGTTGAGCTCTAGGTTTGTAGAAATGTTTGGTTGAGCTCTAAAAGCATTCTTCCTCCCCTGCACCTTGGACCCTGCTGACATGTTCATAGGTGTGTATTGGGTCTTCTTCATAGGTGGTGGTGATGATGGAGACTTGGTGATCTTAACATGGGGTTTATAAGACTGTGTAGGTTGACCCCTAACCTGAGACTGAGCTTTGGGATTTTGTTTGGATGTGCTAGCTCTACTAGTCTCATTCAGTTTTTGTTTGCCCTTCTCCTCAGCACTGGGCTTTTTCAATTTAGTAGTTTTGTTCATTGAAATGTTTGAATTCATGCTAATTAGAGGTCCTTTCTCTTTTTGTGCAACAAATGAAATAGTTTTCATTCCAAAGGTTTTTGTTGCACTAGAATTAAATCCAAGGCCCTCTTTTCTGAAGTTGGCCTTTGACCCTAACAAAGCATTTAGATTATCTGAACCTTGGGTCATTTTCTCAATAGTCTTAAGCTTGTCCTCATTATCATTTTGAATATCTTCAATGGATTTCTTAAGTTCTGTATTCACACTTAGGACAGCTTGATATTTTTCATTCACTATTTTTATCTCTCTCACATTTCTGAATTTTCAATTTCAGTTCATCAGTTTCTTTTTCTAACCTCTCATTTTCTTCTTTAGAGGCTTTTGACTCATTCTTGATTTCTTCTAATTCAGAACATGTGAGTTTCAATTTTTTATTCTCAGATTCTAGACATGCAATTTTATCAGTTAGAGTTGTATCATTTTGCATGGAGTTAATCTTTCTTCTTAGATGCCTGTTTTCCTTTCTAATATCATCAGCTCTATCAGCTATGTCATGGTAGGCATCTACCCAATCAGCAATAGTGAAATTTTTGAATCTAGTGATTACCTCATCTGAGTCCTCCTCTCTGTCTTCAGAGCTTGTTGCCATAAGGCAAATGGGCTTCTCAGATTCGGCTTCACTGTCTGAGCTGCTACTGAAGGAACCTTCATCTTCATCACTCCAGGTACTCACCATTGCTTTCCCTTTCGTGTTCCTTCTCTTTGACTTGTCCTTGTATTTCTGATTCTCTGGACAGTCAGCTTTCAGATGGCCTGTTTTCCTGCATTGATAACAAGTATTAGTTTCAATTTTCTTAGCAGAGTTATGTTTATACCTTTTATCCCTTCGGCCGCCACTATATTTCTTTTGGCTGAATCGTCCTGCTCCTTTCCTGAGGAACCGCCTGAACTCTCTGGTCATCATTGCCATCTCAGTACGAGTTATATCTTCTTCATTCAGGCTCTCCTCGGATGATGAACTGCTAGAGCTGGATTTGCTGGCACCAGCTTTCAGAGCGATTGGCTTCTTCTTCCTCTCAGCTTCTTCTATCTTTGGCATATTAATCTCATATGCCATCAGCGAGCCAATTAGCTCATCAGCCCTTGTGGTTCGCAAATCTCTTGACTCCTCCATCACTGTAGCCTTAGTATGCCAAGCATGAGTCAGGGAATGCAATATCTTCCTCACTACATCGTATTCTGTCTGAGGTTTCCCAAGACCTCTAAGACCATTTGTGATAATAGTTAATCGAGCGTACATCTCCTTGATGGTCTCGTTTGGCTTCATCTTGAATGCCTCATATTCAGACACTAGGAAATTAGCCTTCGTCTCTCTAACTTGAGATGTCCCTTCATAGATCACTACAAGTGCATCCCACATCTCCTTAGCTGAACTGCAGGCTAATACGCGGGAGAATTCTGTAGGGTGTAGAGAGCACTGAATGGCGTTTATGGCACTCCAATTTAGTGTAGACCTCCTGATCTCCTCCTTGATCTAGACTTCCTCATTAGGGGACAGCTCATAAGGTCCCTTGCTTACTACCTTCCAGATCTCATAATCCTTCGCCCTCAAAAATACTTGCATACGGTTCTTCCAGTATGCATAGTTAGATCCATCGAAGAATGGGGGCTTTGTGGTTGAGTGTCCTTCAGCTATCATCCCTCGAGCATCCATCTGTACCTTTCTCTTCGGGCGATGAGTCCCTGTAGAAGAGTTAGGCTCTGATACCAACTGTTATGTTAGATGGACTGCAGTCTATTCCCACGGAGAGTGGATCTAGAGGGGGGTGAATAGATCTAATATCCAATTTTAGAACACAGTTGACTCTAATGCGGAATTAAAACAAGCAACTGTATAGCAGTAGAATGAACACATTGAAATCACACAACCACATGCAATCACACAGTAGAGACCGATCTTTAAGGTGGTTCGATCTCAATCCAGAGATCTACGTCCACCCCACACTCCAACTGGAATGTGGATCCTGTTGACTAACAGCTTGAACAGTTGGGCTTCACAGCTTGCCAACAACCGCTGATACACAGCTTCGCTGGGCTTAACAGCTTGCCGACCAGAGGAACATATCCTCTGCAACCGCTGGGCAATACAGCTTAGCCGTCTGAGATCTGGTCTCGCCTGCTGAGGATTACAGCTTCACCTGTCCAGTGGAAACCTCCACTGCAATTGCTGCCTCACAGCTTGATAACAAAAGTGTATCGAAAGAAAGAAAGACAAAAACAAACGAAATGTAAAAAACAAGACGAATGTAGCTCAAGTATGAGCAGAATCAGCTTTGGTATCTAACCAAGAGTCTGACTTCAAGATCTCTCGAAAGCTCTCTCAACTCAACTCTCTCAATCTTCTCTTCTCTCTTTCTCTTCTTCTCTCTTTGGATCGTGTAGGCGCTCACTGTCTGTACTTCTCTTTTAGCTCTGGCTGCTTCTATTCGATCTTGATCAGCCTTTTTCTGGTGGAAGAAGACTCATATATATACCAGCAGCAGTTTGAATTTGGCGTGTGGCTTCCACAATTCCCGCCCAGAGAATTCGCCAGATCCGAGGAGCTTCGACCACCTGGCAGCATCCTGACTGGGCTGCTTCCACGTGTCATAATCTGGGCACCTTGTCCTTCCTTGGATCACGAGCCAAGTCATCAGTCTCTACAGATAGTCCCTGTCAGACATTAGAAAGGAATTATCAGTTTAAGGGTTAACTGATGTACAGACTATGCATAGACAGAGCTGAAGCAATATATAGACTTCATGAAGTAGGACAATTGCGTTGTACAGACTATGTGAAGACAAAGCTGAAGCAATGTATAGACTTCATGAAGCAGAGCTGAAGTAGTATAGACTCAGTGAATGCGAAGCAATGCATTGTACAGACTCTATGAATGCGAGGCTATGCGTTGTACAGACTATGTGAATACAGTGCTATGGCCTGTACAGACTCTACGCATGCAGGGCTTGTGCCATGTTCAGACTTTGTGAATACAATGATGTGCAATGTATAGACTCTGTATATGCAGAGCTTAAGCCCTGTACAGACATCAAATATGCAGAAGTAAACGTGCATCAATGTGTAGACTTAGCAAAATAAAGTGTGAACAAAGCAACACAATGTGCAGACTTCGTGCAGTGCATGAATGCAGTGTATAGAGTTATGAGTGCAATGAGTGTTCAAGAGATGTACAGACTCAACGTTATGCAAGCAGACAATGTATAGAGTTGATGAAGCGATGCTCAACAAAAAGACGCCTTACAGTTAGGCGTTGGTTTCAGAAGTGACGCCACTTCTGGTGAGCGTCAAATCTCGAGCATAGAGGATGTATAGACTTGCTACGGCACAAGGCAGCATAACGATGTACAGACTCTGAGTTGAACAATGCACAATGCCTATGGGAATGTATAGGCTTAGACGTAGGTAAAGATACCGATGTTCAGACTTTGTGCAATGTATGGACTTAGTGTGTGCGAGCCTGCTGCAGCCAGTGTACAGACTTTGAGTGCTGTGCAATCATGCTAAGATGCAGTGTATAGACTTTATGCGAGCATGATGCAGCCAGTGTACATACTTAGACCTGCGTGCATGCAATGCGTTGTATAGATTTGCCCATGGCTGTATAGACTTTGCATGCGTGCCTATAGCAATGTGCAGACTTTGCGTGCCACAATGAAACGCTGCATGAGACGATGAGTAGCCAAGAATGATGTACAGACTTCAAATCAAAGAATGCACAATGTACAGACTTGACTGAGACACTGCATAAGACGATGTATAGACTTAGCCGATGCAGACTTAGTCCGATGTACAGACTTGCTAACACACTGTTGTACAGGCTTTGCTAGCCACAATGTGCAGACTGCACGATGTATATACTTGCAAGTCCTACGTAAGTAAAGATGCCTAATGTACAGACTTGCTAGTGTGCATGCCACAATGCAGTGTATGGACATGAGTGTGCGTGCAATGCTGCAACCGATGTATGGACTTGTGTTGACGCTACAGGACAACTGCCAATGTATAGACTTCACAAGTGCAAGTAATGCAGCAATGTATGGACTTTGAACTTGTGCATGCAATGTATAGACTTGCTACCCTGCGAGTCATGCAGTGTATGGACTTGCTGTGCCTGCGACGACTGCGATGTACATACTTGCTAGCCTTTGAGCCATGTAGTGTATGGACTTGCTAGCTTGCGAGCCATGCAGTGTATGGACTTAATGTGTCTGCTGCACAAGCAATGTCTAGACTTAAGAATGCATGGATGAATAAACTGAATATACTTGTGACTCATACTGATTGCTATCATCAAAACTATAGATCATCAAAACTACAGGGGCACAATAGATATAGCAGGCAGATATAGAAGCAATTCAAGATATACAAACGAAAGGAAAAAATTCAAACGGCCATTACGGGAAGTGACTCGCCGCGGCCTCGAGAATATGAGCAGATAAAAATATAACAGAATATAGAGAGAATATAAAGAACGGGAATTTAAACGGCCATTGGGGAAGTGACTCGCCGCGGCCTCGAGAATATAAGCAGATGAGAATATGACTAGATATAAATGACGGAATTTAAACGGCCATTGCGGGAAGTAACTCGCCGCAGCCTCGAGAGTATGGCAGATATAAAAGCAGCATAAAAATATAAAGATAGAAATTCAAACGGTCATTGCGGGAAATGACTCGCCGCGGCCTCGAGATTATGATGTGATCGCCAGGGGCCAAAGACCCCAAAATAAGAAAATGATCGTGCCTACCTCACTAGCAGAAAGTGGCGGGTTGCTTCTTCCTCCCCCTTCGGCCGGTCGACGGAGAGGGATTTCCTTAGTTACCCTTGCAAAATAACAGACAGTAGGTAAATAGAATTAGAAATTGGCGGTGTAGTATCAATCGCTTACGAAGAAAATAACGAAATCGTGACAGAACACACACCAGGTTGGTGTGATTTTAAACCCCTCTCGGACTCGAGTAGGAGGAAAGTGCGATGATGAATGTAAGAAGTATATAAGAGAAAGCGCCCTTATGAAGGGAGATAGAGGATGTGAAATGATGAATGCAAAGAACTACGGAGAAAAAGGGGGAGAGAATTGGCTTATTGGATGTGCCGATGGCGAGATCCGGCGGAGCTTCGGCAGCGTAGGGACGATGTGGAAGCGTGGTGGACGAAGATGACCTTCCTCTCGCGAGCGCGGGCACCCGAGAAGCCGGCAGAACCTCCCCCTACAAAAGACCCCATAGATTAGAAATGACTCCGGCAGCCTCTGGGCTCCAGCAGCCTATCGGACCTCTTAAAAGCTCCCCCCCCCAGACTGAGGGGGGGGTATCTATTTATAGGGCTCCGGAGGATGGAGGCGTCCAGGACCCTGGACGCCTTCATCAGGGCAAAAACAATATTTTATGTTATTATTATCTTTTTATTTCAAATATTTTCAAGGAGGCATCCAGGCAACTGGACGCCTCCATAAAAGCTCACCGAACCCCCGCCGAAAGCCGCACGCGGTTTGACACAACGCGTGGTTTTGATCGGCACCCGTGATTCATGAATGGGCGCGTCTAGTTGGCAGGACGTCTTCACAATTTGGATTTTTTCTTAAACGACAAACTGGCCGGCGGACATGGGCGCCCGTGGGCAAGATGATGGAGGCGTCCAGGGGCCTGGACGCCTCCATGAAATTATTTTTTTATTTTTATTTTTGTATCATTATTAATATTATTTATTTATTATTATTTTGCATTGATGGAGGTGTCCAGACACTTGGACGCCTCCATGATTTTATTATATTTTTATGTTTTTTTTTATATTTGGCATTGATGGAGGCGTCCAGGGGCCTGGACGCCTCCATCAAGACCCCTCGGATTTCCCGAAAGGGCGTCGGTAGCCGTCCGCCAGACATTCTCCTGGTTCCGGAAACTTCCGATGCGTCCGATTGGGGGTGATGCCTTCCGAATGCCGCACGATTTCTGCAACGAGACGATTTTCGGATGCCGAAAAGGCGGAAGAAGACTCAATAATAGGAAGCATTCAAGCGATTCAAAATGCGAAAGCCGTGGCGGGGCGTCGCATAGTAATATGAGATTTTCTCAGGGGACGTCAGGAATAGCGTGTCTACACCAGGGATTGATCTGCCAACTAGCCAACTTGCCAACCCATTTGTTCATGCAATTACCTGTGGCCAGTCCATCTTTCAAGTCCATTCTACAAACGCATGATATGTAATTGTTTTTTTCTTGAAGAGCCCAGTAGCCGGGGAGAGGGGACATTCCCCATTGATGCTTCAGAATCGCCTATGAATCGTGGGATCATGTCTTTTATGGCATGTATCTTCATGAGCCGTCGGCCGAATATTAACAGGGCTTTAGCCCAATACCAAATCCACTGTCACTAAGGGTACCGTGGTGACTATGGGTTGTGTGCCCCTTGTAGGCTGGCCCTCGGGGTTTCCTCCCTCAATGGTCATCCCTTTAATCATTTTTCGGCCCATGGAACATTGGTGCCCTTCGTAGGCTAGCCCTCGGGGTTTTCCATCATTTGGGTCCACCGGCCGTCGTTGTGCCACCTGGTATTAAGGAGCTTACTCCAATACGTGAGTATGTCTCCGCTTCTCCCTCGCAACCCTCTGGGGATGGGGAGATGCTACCCAAATTTCGCCAGGTTTGATTACTAAACTGCCCTTATAATCCGGTCTTAATAAGAGATGTTCTCAAAACAATTGACTTCTGTGCTCGAGTATGAACCTCACACGAGCCTCAACCCTGTCTAAAGGGCACCTTGGACTTTAATTCCCTCATCAATCAACTCAGCGCAATTTAATAAACTAAATAAACTAAAAATACCTCAAAAATCAACTTACCTGGCGCGGTCCTAATCCGGCGCGGTACCCCCCCGCGCCGGAATAGCCTTACACTCAAAGTCATTGAATTTTAAGTGGTGACCACCCGACACGGCCTAATTCGACGCGCGCCGGGCGGGGCGTGCCATTTTAACCTTTTTTTTCCTCCCCGCGCTGTAGAGCTCTATACCTACGCTCCCCCGCATCGGGGAATAGTTTTACCTACGCCCAGTCGCGCCGATTTTGAACAGAATGCACCCTTTTGCATCGTTTTAACCACTCACTCATTCTCGAGCTTACTCTCGCCTCCTATGGCAGGGGTTAATCGATCATAAGTTAAATAAAAGGGTTTGTTTAAGTTCAAATCATCTGTCATCATGCTTTTACTGAACATATGTATTAGGCATAGATATCTATTCATACATGTTATGTTAATTCATGCTTGCCTGTATGGGTCCTCCCAGTATATCAAATGACGTGGGCAGAAGGTCGGGTCACGCCCAACCGAAAGCTTTTGCCATGTGCGAGGGCGGTCCTAGGACCCATATCCTCCACCCCGTACCAAGGGCACGAATTTAATGAAACATGCCTGCTCTGCCTGATTAAGAGAATGATAAACGAATAATTTCATGCGGCCTTGAAAATTTCACCATCGCATGCATTTTCCTGTATTCTATTTTAGCCTCGGGCTACCATTTATTTCGGCAACTAATCAGAGGTCTTCCTCCTTATCGGAGGATGTAATTAACATCATAGCCTTATGGTATGGCGGACTTCTGGTCCCGACACGGATCTCACTTTCGTCCGACCCGGGTCAGATTGAGGGCATAATAAACTCGTCACCTAGTGACTGGCACGCCCACGCGAATAAACCAAATAAATAAAATCAAATTTTCCCCGATCAGACATCTAGATAATGAGTTGTTTAAATCAAAAATTTCAGATTGAAGGGATAAAATTTGAAACTCATAGCTTGCAATTTCTTCTTCACAAGAAATGACTTTCTAGTTCAACATTTCATTAACACTTTTAAAACTTTCTATTTCATGTTTTAATTCTTGTAATCCTTCCGATTCTTCAACATTTAGAATGGATTTTTCTTTTTCAAGAGCTAGTAGTCTATCTGACATAGTAGTATTCAACTGCTTCAATTTTTCATTTTCTTCTTTTATTTCATCATTTTGAATCAGCTCATTTATTAGAACCTGGTCATTAGACAACACTTCATGTCTGTTTTCAGTTTCAAAATTTTCAAGATTTTTCTAAAGTTTTACATTCACTACTCTAATAGCTTGAAGTTTTTCTGAATTCAACTTGTTTTTCATTTCAAGATTTTTTAGTTTTTGTTCAGTTTCCTGAGCCTATTTTATGAAGCTTTCATTTTCAGATTTCAATTTCATTAATTCAAAATTGACAGAATCAAACTCTTCTAATTATCTTCTGAATTTATCATTCTCAATTTCAAGAAACGCCAAGTTTTCATTGTCAGAATCATTATGAGTAACAACATTAAGTTTCTTTTTCAAAGATTTATTTTCTTTTCTAACCTTTTCATACAATTCAAAAAGTTCAGTATAAGCTTCTTCCCATTCTTCAATAGAGAAATTTTCGAAGGGAGAGCTTACCTCTGAGCCTTCCTTGCTCGATCTGTCATGCTTGTCGACCATGAGACATACGCTGTCTTTCTTTCTCTCGTGAACCTCGAACAAGCATTCCAAGACCTCCTTTGCTGTTTTGCATGAGGAAACAATTGGAAACTTATTACTATCAATCAAGGCTTTAATAACATTTAAGAGAACAAAATTATCCTGGTTTTTCTTTTTATGCTCGTTAGTCTACTTAGACTTATCTCTAGGCAGCTCATATGAATCATGCAAAACTGAATCCCAGAGTTTGGGATCAAGAGTATAAACAAATCCATTCAGGCACCCAAGCCACTCAGTGAAATTTGAACCATCAAAGATAGGACGAAAATCTATGAGTTTGATTTAAGGAAATAAAATAAATATAATCGCACCAGAACCTTTTCCCAGCAGATCGTTAGATCTGATTATCTCAGGGCCTGCTCTGATACAAATTGTTGGGTGCGCAACTGGATCTAGTGCGGGGCGTGAATAGATCCTATTAAAAAATATGCCAAATTAAAAGAACTCCAGGTAATTTGCACTGGACTGGAAATAAAAGGATGCTCATTGCAACATAAACTCTGAATCGAAATTGTAATGCAGAATGCTAAAACTAAAGACAGTTCCCTAAAATTAACTATAAGACTAACATATATCCAGATAACTAAGTGAAATGCTCAACCAGAAACGATCTGAACAGGTGAAGGTTCATGCAGAACCTCGATCGGACACTTAGCAGATATATTTTCTAACAGCGCAGAAGAACACCTGAACTCAATCAAGAGCTAGCTCTAGTTAACGGTTCTTGTAGGACCTGTATCAGATGCTTAGTGGAGTAACAATGCTGAACAGAAATTAAACTAAGCTAAAATAAAATGGCATTCAGCAACCAATAACCATAATTTATCAGTCAAGTTAATTGGTACTTGGCGGAGATTGAGGCCCAAAGACCTTGCTCACGCAAGGTGTGTTTTAGCACACCTTTCTATATACCAGTAGATAACTTGAAGAACGCAAATATCTGTCAATGCAAATTAAAGAGAAGAAATCAAACACACAAGAGCAATCATATTGCACCACAATTTTACATGGTTCAGTCTACACCCAGCAGACCTACATCCACCCCCCACTCAAACCGAGTGAGGATTCCCTTGCACCAAGCAAGAACTTGGAGA
Organism: Amorphophallus konjac; assembly: GCA_022559845.1. Classification (NCBI taxonomy): domain Eukaryota; kingdom Viridiplantae; phylum Streptophyta; class Magnoliopsida; order Alismatales; family Araceae; genus Amorphophallus; species Amorphophallus konjac. Next base: position 291,354,293 of record CM040126.1, on the reverse strand, counting down.
AACTCCACTATAAGATGTTGCCACATAGCTTGAACTCGGAGGAGCACTCTTCTCCCTTACTCTGAAATCTCAGAATGAAATCATGCACAACACCCAGCTATACACACTCCTGATCTTGCACCCTGCAAGATCAGAAACGTTTCTTAGAGCAGCAAACAAGGAACCAATCCTCACGAGGACAAGTCCTCGAACCCGCTGATATACAGCTTCCCTCGATCCCCTAATAGGATATCAGAAATACAAGGTTGAAATGAAAAGGAAAAATAGAAACCAAAAAGAATACAAATGATTTGTAGCTCCAATGGAGCGAAGGCTTTTGGATTTGATCTAACCAGCCAGAACCTCGATCAGATCATCAAGGAAGTTTCACGGCTGCACTCAGATGAGCTTCTTACGAACTGGATCTCCTCCTTCAGAACTGGGCTCTCTAAACTCTCTCTTTCTTCTTCTTCTTCTTCTCTCAAACTTTCACTCGGATCTTCTTTGAACTACTCTGCTTAATCTTCTCTCTTAGCCCCCTTAGCCTTTCCTTAGCATCCTCTTACAGCCCCCCACCTCGAAGGAAGAAGGCATAGCTTTATAGAACCGAATTGGGCATTTTCTGGACAGAATTATCTTACCATCTGATTTCCCATTGGTCCAGGTGTCCCAGTAGAATATTGTCCTCCCAGGAGTCTCTGGAAAGGTGCCAGGCATCCTAGGATCACATGCCAATCATTTGAGTTCGAAGGCACATAATTCCACTGAGTTAATCACATGCTTCACTAGATTTCCTTGCAGCGTCGACTCCATATCACCTGTGCGTCGACTCCACTTATACTACATGCGTCGAGATAGAACTTATCAAATCTGGGGTCGACTCTGAGAGTCAACACCTTCTTGTTCATGAAGGAAGGCTTGCTAGTTGTGTTGACTCTGTATTCATTTTTGCGTCAACTCTATCATGACTTTTGAACAAAATCTTGCATAGAATCTTTGGCAACATCAACTCCTTTGCGCCATGGGGTCGACTCCTCGTTGGAGCATATGGAGGATATCATGCTGGAGTATGTGATTGCGTCAACTCCATGTGTTCTTGCGTCGACTCCTCCTTGAAGTAATTTCGCAGACTATCCTTGTTGTTGCGTGGACTCTGCCTCATGCTGCGTTGACACCATCTTCTAGTTTCTGCTACCTTGTGAACTTTGATCTTGATCCTCCTTTGGACTTAACTTCTTCTTTTTGCACAAGAATGATCAGGGCTTTGTGTGCTTGAAGATATTCATATAAAATCTAAAGTTTCTGCTGGAGGGTCTTCATAGTTTTTTGTGAATTGAGATGAGCTACTGGTGTTGGCTGTTGGCTTGCACTGCTATTGTGTTGATGCTGTCATGAAGCTTACTGCCACACTCAGTTGAAGTGTTGTTGTTGCTTCTGCTGAACTTCATGAATCTTCATCAATTGTACTGACCTGACACTATCTGCTGACTTGAAGAAGTCAGATCTGAACTGCACAATATCCAAGTCGACTTGAGTGAGTCCAAGTCAACTTGCTCCATCTGCATATTACTTCTGTCAACCTGTTCTTCAAAGATTCACATGTTAATATATATATATATATATATATATATATATATATATATATATATATGTATATGGCATCATCAAAACATGAAAGAGTCATGAATGAGTCATAAATAGGCCATTACACCTTTTTAATTGCTTAATAATTTTATTTAATGCCTAAAAAATCTTAGAAAATTTCAAGGGTGTTACAGAGTAGGTCAGTGAAAGAACTCGTCCACATAGGCTGGCGCCTTTACAAGAGGGCGTCCACCACTCAAGACACATCAACAACCGACCGTGAAAATTCACAAGAACGGGGTGTATTGCGTGACCGCTACTAGAAGGAAGCGGTTGGGCTAAGGCCGCGATCAAGTAACTGGATAGAAAACTCAGCATAACTTGGATAGAACTTCATTCTGCACAGTGGGTTCAGGATTTGGGGGTACAACCTGCTCGGTGTCATAGTAGGAATCCCAGGCTCGTGGAGTCCTACGGAGGCCTTTGATAGCGGTTCTAGTCCGATGGAAGGAATATCCGGTGGAGAGTCCAAACTTTCCCAAGAAAATAGGGTTTGAAACTGTGAAAATCGAGAGTCATCGGTAAGTCCATACCACCGGGGTGGCACGACCCTCCAATAATCTTTTATCATGAATAACTTAGCCAGCAAACTATGAGTAACAGGAAATGTAATGCTAACAGGTTATGGCAGAAATAGATTCACAACTAATCAGTTAATTGACAGGTTATTCTAACCCCCCCCTTTTAGGCATAAGATGACATGAGATGATAACGATAAAGGAACATGCGTTCCCTGGATAAGCCTCTTTAACGACAAACGGCCCTTCCCAGTTAGGTTGCAATTTAGACCTAGGACCTCCAGATCTAATGAACTTACGTTTCAAAACCATATCACCTTCTTGAAATTTACGTTCAATTACCTTCTTTTGAAAATAACGCGAGACTCTTTTTTGATAAACAGACACGTGATCGGCCGCATTTAGCCTCTTTTCATCCAAGAGTTCTAGCTGAACGAGCAACGCCTCTCGACGTTCATCGAGATTAAGTTCTTTATCAAGCTATACCCTTAGGAAAGGGATCAAGATCTCGTATGGGAGCACTGCCTCCATCCCGTAAGTAAGAGCATAGGGGGTTTGCCTCGTAGGAATACAGGCAGAGGTACGATAAGCCCATAGAGCTTCCACCAATCATTCAGGCCAATCAGTAAATTTTTGAGATTCACATGTCTTCTTTATGATTTTGAGAAGGGTTTTATTAGTGGCCTCGGCTTGACTGTTGCCTTGAGGGTAATATGGAGATGAATGATGCAATGCAATATTGAACTTCTTACAGAGGTCCTGAAGCTCTTTTGAGATGAATTGGGGTCCATTGTCGGTGACGATGCTACTTGGAACTCCGAACCACGAGATGATATTCTTTAGGATGAAGCGGCACACCGTGGTTGCTTTGATATCTACGTACGCTTCCGCTTCGGCCCATTTGGTGAACTACTCAATGGCGGTGAGGATAAAAGATTTTTGCTTAGTCTGAGAGTTGGGATCACCTAGCGGGCCTACAATGTCGAAAGCCCACAAAGAGAATGGCCAAGGGGCAGAGAGAGGGTGAAGAGATGAAGCAGGAGCATGAATTTTATCGACATGGAGTTGGCATTTAAGACACCTTTGGACATAGAGGGAGTAATCTTCCTCTAGAGTGGGCTAATAGTAACCCTACCCAAGGATTTTCTTTGCTAGAGCCTGGCCATTGACATGACCTCCACACTCGCCTGAATGGGCTGCTTCGGCCACTTTACATGCATCATCGTCATCTAGACACCTCATGAGCATTCCATTGAGAGCGCGCCTGTACAATTCTCCAGCTATGATAGTGTACCTTGAAGCGGCTCTTCTAATAGCCTTATGTTGTTCAACACTTGCCCCTTCTAGGAACGATCCATCCCTGCAATACAACTCGATTTCATGGTACCATGTCAATTCTTCTTCCCCCAAGATCTCTTCTAACTTTGTCAAAGACACTTCCTTCAATTCTCCCTTCTAAGCCCTCGCCTCTACAGTTTTCCTGAGGTTGTCGTACCAAGGATCTTGAAGAAAGGGGGCATCCAATTTTTGGAAGATGATGGTGTCAGTGTTCCGACAGAGAGGGAAAGATAAGGAGGATGCGAGAGACGCTAGCGCATTGGCGAGGATGTTCTGAGACCGAGGAGTATGGATGTAGATCAACTTGCGAAATTGCCTAGCCAAGAGAGTGACCAAATCTTGATATGGCTTGAGCTTCAGGTCACGAGTGCGCGAAGTGAACAGAACTTGACGCAGGACAAGCTGAGTGTCTCCCACAATGTTCAAATAGCGCGCGCCCAAGAGATAGGCATGCTTCAATCCGGCTAGGAGATCTTCGTACTCAACGATGTTGTTGGTAGCAAGAAAGCGAAGCTGATATGCAAAGGGAATCTTCACCCCTTCAGGAGTGAGGAGAACAGCACTGGAGAGGGGAAATCTAACCGCCCATACAGAGAGGCCAAACGAGGTCCGACCCGACCCAACAAGGCCCAGCTCCTTGAAGTGGTAGCCCCAGGCCCACTAAAGATAAGCCTAATAACTCACTCAGAACAAGCACTTCCTAGGCGACCTTCGGGTTGGGAAGTCCGAGCATCAGTTTGATCGAGAGAGCTCCATCGGAGCCCCGTATTCTCTGCCTAGACCATGCACTCATCGCTCGGGAAGACATCTCTTGAGCCAGTGCCTCATGCTCGGGCCAACTGATGGAAGCTTATTTGTACGGCCGTTACGTGTCCCTTAAAAACTGGGAGCTCAAGGGGATAGGGGAGATCAGGAGTCCGCGTGCTATAAAGAGCCCACAAGGAGGACATAACCCCCCCGAAACTCCTCAGCTTATTGGGATCATTCACACAACGAGCCATTATTTAAACTGGAAGAACCCTCCTGTGAGAAGGTAAGCCAAGAACCTTGAGCATGAATCACTTCACCTTTTGGTGGAGAGGGATCTCCCGCTCCCATCTTCCTCCTAACTTCTCCCTTCGCACCAGTGCTCTACTACAGTCGCTAACCTAAGCATCAGAGGGTCTTCCCCGGGGATTCATCCCTGGGCACCTCTGACTTTTATCCCTTCTTGCAGTTCATACATCAAGGATACGTGGTTATCTTCCTCCCCGCTCAGGAGTAGCGCGAGATCGCCCCTCTTCATCTGGCGCCCTCTGTGGGAAACAATCAAAGAGCCATCATGGTGCGAAGGAGTTCTGGCAGGAGGACTGCCGGCGACAAGGGAAAAGCCCTGGCAACGGAAGAAGGCGCACCTTCCCTCCCCATGGAGAATTCCCCATCAGGCAACCACGCCAATGAAATACCTCTGTCGGTGGCGGGGAAAAGCTTCCCGACAGGAGTACCGACGCCCTCCAAACTCTCAACGTAAAACTGGATGTCCTCATGGATCTCATGAGGGCCCAGGCTGCTAGGGAGGAGAAGTCGCATCTCCCCCGAAAGAGCCCTCCTCACGGAGACGCCTCCCAGCAAACCGCTGGAGGCTATTTTACCCTCCAGGGGCGGCGGCTCATCCACAACCGATCAGGAGGACCATCGCATGCCCCTCCCTCGGCGCAGGAAGCCTCCTCTACCCTGAGGAGGGAGAAGTCTGGAGCACACTGATAGTTCCTAGACATCGAGGTCCCTGAGGAGCGTCGGGATAGCATGCAAATGCGCCCCCCAGCCCTTTGGGCCAGCGACAACCGAAACTGTCCCTCCGACTGTGAGACTTTGAAAGGCGTTTCGCAGAGCAAGAGCGTGCCCTCTGCGCCTTGTAGAAGACCTCTCCTGCAGAGCACGAGGAGCGATCACCGTTCTCCGACTATATCTTGAAGGCCGAGATCTCCCCCAGGATCTCACTTCTGACCTTTAAGTCGTATGACGGCTAGGGAGACCTGGCCGATCATTACGACAGCTTTGATGCCCTGATGACCTTGCATGGGGTGTCAGACGTGATCAAGTGCTGAGCGTTCGTGACCACTCTGGTCCAGGGTGCTCAGGCATAGTTCAGGGCCCTCGCCCCCAGCAGCATTCACAACTTCAAGCAGTTCGGGCGAGTGTTCAAGGAAAGCTTCGCCGGCAGTGGTCCACCCCGATCAGTAGCGGGATTACTGGCCCTCAAGTAGGAACAGGGGGAGAAGTTGCGGGCTTATATCAACCGATTTAAATCGGAAGCCCTGCGCATCCCCCGCTTGGATGTTGCCTCGGCCATCACAGCATTGACTAGGGGTACCCGTGATGAGAACCTGCGGCGCGAGCTAGTGCTTCATCCTCCCACCTCCCTCTCCGAGCTAGTGACCCTGGCACTGCGCCATGCAGAGTGCGAGGAAGTGCTCAGCGCCTGCCGAGGCACGACAGGCTCGGGTCAGGAGGGGGACAAGAAGCGACCGTCCGAGCAAGGGATGGGCCAAGGAAAAAGGCAGAACCAGGACAGAGACCGCAAAGAGCCGTCCCAGAAGTATGAGCAGTATACCCCCCTTACCGCTCCCATCTATGAAATCTACGAAGACATCAAAGGCTCGGGTCTCCTCCACTTGCCCGAGCCTATGAAGGCCAAGCACCGCAATCGCTGCAAGCATTGCCTGTTCCACAGCGATCACAGGCATCACACCAGTGATTGTCATCAACTTCAAGATGAGATTGAGCGCCTTGTCCGCCAGGGACACCTATCCCGATACGTGGCCAGGTAGAAAGAAGACTGAGGGGCCCTCGAAGAAATTGACAATGCCTCCCGCGGAGTCCACATCAACGTCATCGCGGGCGGCGCGGCATCAGGCGGAGATAGCAGCCGAGGAAGAAAGCGTCACGCCGAGCGGGTGAGCCGAGACTCTGTAGAGCACCCTACGGCCCTGCAGGCGAGCGAACCACAAGCCCTGGTTTTCTCTGACCAGGACCTGGAAGACTTAACCACCCCGCATTACGTAGCTCTCATTGTATCGGCTACAATAAACCATTGTAACGTAGATAGGATCTTAGTTGACAATGGTAGTGCCCCTGATGTATTATCCTATGAATGCTTCCTCAAGATGGGAGAGAATCCATCTAAACTCCGCCTGATCCGAACCCCCCTCTATGGGTTCAACGGCTAGGCAACTTATCCCGAGGGAGCTCTGAGCCTGCCAGTTACTATCGGCACCCCACCCAAAACCATTACGGTTATAGTGGACTTCATCGTGATTAAGGGGATGACGGCATATAACGCCATCTTCGGTCGAGGTATCCTCAGCCGAATGAAAGCGGTGCCATCTACCTTTCACCAAAAAATGAAGTTCCCTACCAAGTATGGCGTGGGTGAGGCTCGGGGTAACCAGGCATTGGCTAGACGGTGCTATATAATCTCGGTTGAAGCCACTAGGCCGGAAGGGAAAAACAAAGGAGTAAAGGTAGCCGAGGAGGGATCAGCAACATCTGAGCCCGGCGGCGAGTTGCTAACAGTATTTCTCAATGGTGACCCGACCCTAGGAGTCAAGATTGGAGCCGATGTACCACTTGAGGAACAAAAAAATATAAAGATTTCCTTGCCCAGTACATCCAAGTCTTTGAATGGTCTGACGAGCACCTTCTCAGGATCCCGGGAGACGTGGTGACACACAAGCTCAACCTCGACCCAACGGTGAAGCCTGTCCAGCAACGCAGGAGAAAGCACGCCTCGGAGAAGAAAGCGGTCATCAAAGAGCAAGTCATGAAGGGACAGAAGACTGGCCTCTTTCGTCTGGTCCTATACCCTACATGGATCGCCAACATCGTCCTGGTACCCAAGGCTTCGGGGAAATGGCAAATGTGTGTGGACTTCACCGACCTCAACCAGGCTACCACGAAAGATTGCTACCCACTGTCGAGCATCGATCAACTGGTCGATTCAACCTCTGGCAACGAGTTGCTCAGCTTCCAGGACGCCTACTCCGATTACCATCAGATCAGGATGGACCCGAAGGACATCGATAAGACCGCTATCATCACTGACTTCGGCGTACACTGCTACACCCGAATGCCGTTTGGGTTGAAGAATGTTGGAGCAACATATCAGAGAATGATCAACCACATCTTCGAGGGACAGCTCGGTCGGAACGTTGAGGCCTACATTGATGACATGCTCATCAAAACGCCGAAGGCCGAAGACCATCTTGCCGGCTTAGCCGAGACCTTCGACACCCTTCAAAGGTGCAACATGAAGCTCAACCTTGCTAAATGCACCTTCGGAGTCAGATCCGGGAAGTTCCTAGGCTTCCTGGTAACTCAGCGTGGGATCGAGGCCAACCCCGAAAAGGTTTAGGCTATCCTGGACATGCGGCCGCCCACCTGCATCAAGGACGTTCAACGCCTTTCGGGGCGCATTGCTACGCTCAACCGCTTCCTGTCCCGGGCGGCCGAACGATGCCCACCCTTCCTCAAATTGTTGAGGGGACCCAAAATGGCATCTGCTACATTCGCCTGGGATGAGGAATGTCAGAAGGCATTCGCCGAACTCAAGGAATTCTTGGCCTCGCCCCCAGTGCTGTCCAAGCTAACCCCGAGCGAAGCTCTACACCATTATCTCTCGGTGACCCCTTCCACAGTGAGCTCGGTCCTAGTCAGGAATGACGCAGGGATCGAGAGACTGATTTACTATACCAGCAAGGTGCTTAATGAGTCTGAATGAAGGTACCCCGCAACCGAGAAACTCGTGCTAGCATTGGTTACCTCAGCCAAGCGCCTCCGACCCTACTTTCAAGGGCACTCCATCGTCGTATTGACCGGCAAACCCCTAAAGAAGATTCTCTTTCACCCTGAAGCCTCGGGATGCCTCGTCAAATGGGCCATCATGCTCGGGGCCTACGACATCTCGTATCGCCCCCGCTCGGCCATCAAGGGACAGGCCCTCGCGGACTTCATCGTCGAAAGTACCGTCCCGATTGAGGAAGCACTTCCACCTACGCACGGTCCCACCTGGGACCTATTCGTCGACATGTCCTCCAACTTAGCTGGAAGTGATGCCGGTATCCTTCTCAAGTCCCCCGAAGGAGCGGAGCTAGGGTACGCTTTGAAATTCAACTTCTAGGCGTCCAACAACGCCTCCGAGTGTGAAGCCCTTATCTCAGGGGCCAGGATGGCTCGACGATTGGGAGTCGAGCGAGTCAAAATCCACATTGACTCCCAACTAGTCACTTGCAAAGTTAACGGTGATTACGAAGCTTGGGAAGGATAAATGATCAAGTACCTCTAGGTGGTCAAGAGGATGGCCCAACTCTTCGAGAGCTTTGAGGTAGTCCGGATAGCCCGGGAGGAAAACTCCCGAGCGGACGCCCTCTCTCGCCTGGCCTCCACCCTCGACCCCGAAGGTACACGATCGGTCTTCCTCGAAGAGCTCCAGCGACCGAGCATCAAATCTGAGCTTATGACCGTTGACCCGGCGCCCCCGAGCGACTGGCGGACCCCCTATATATCCTGGCTTTGGGATTCTCAAAAGCCCCCCGACCCTCGGGAGGCTCAGAGACTCAAGTACCAAGCTCGGCGTTTCGTCATGCTGGATGATGACTTGTACCGCAGATCTTTCTTCGGTCCCCTCCTCAAGTGCATCAGCGCCGACGAAGCCAACCGAGCGGTTCAGGAAGTACACGAAGGCATCTGCGGCGTACACCAAGGAGGAAGATCGCTCCCCAGGATCTTGCTTCGGTAGGGTTACTGGTGGCCCACTCTCTAACGCGACTGCACGACCTATGTGCATAAGTACGACCGATGTCAGCACTTTGACCATCTGATCCACCAGCCCGCCACGGAGCTCATCACCCTTGCTGAGCCATACGCCTTTGCTTGGTGGGGAATAGATATTCTCGGGCCGTTGCCCACGGCTCAAGCTCGGAAGAAGTTTGTCATCGTCGCCATTGACTACTTCACCAAATGGATCGAAGCTGAGGCCACCACCAAGATCACCGAGTCAATCGTATGGAGTTTTGTTTTGAAGTCGATCATTTGTCGTTACAGTGTCCCCCACGTGATAGTGAGCGATAATGGTCGGCAATTTGATTCTCATTATTTCAGAGACAAATGTGCCGACCTAAACATTCGCAACCACTTCACTTCGGTAGCGCACCCTCAAGCCAACGGACTGGTCGAGAATGCCAACAAAACTATATTAAAAGGCATCAAAACCAGGCTCGGCAAGGCCAAGGGAAGTTGGCTCGAGGAACTACCGAGCGTACTACGGTCGCACCGAACTACTCTGAGAACGGCCTCCGGGGAAACACCTTTTCAACTGGTGTATGGCACGGAAGCCGTGGTTCCATTGGAGGTCGGCCATCCCTCTCTCTGAGTCATCCACCTCGAACCCGAGGTGAACGAGCAGAAACTGCTAGAAAACCTCGACTTAGCGAACGAGATCCGAGAGATTGCAAAGATCCGAGCAATGGAATACCAACGGCGTATCACTCGATATTACAACTCTAGAGTCCGAGACAGACACTTCCATCTAGGGGACTTCGTCCTGAGAAAGGTCGAAGCCTCTCGACCACTGGAGGCGGCGGGGAAGCTAGCCCCTACCTGGGAAGGCCCCTACCGAGTGGTCGAGACGCTCGGGAAAGGGGCGTATCGACTATCCACTATGGAAGGAACACCCATCCCTCGGACATGGAATGCGACTACACTTCGCAAATTCTACTTTTGATCATCTGGCAAGCACACACATGTAAGCAAAGTGGAAAAAACATTCTTCTCTTTTCATTAAACTCTGGTGTACATTAAGTAGGCCACAGCCAATACAATATGCATGTACAATAAAAAATTACATCCACAGGTACTATAATGCGAGCGAAACGCTCGGCCAACCCGGTAGGCACTCCTACATCCAGCCACTGACTCTGCCTCGTGCGAAAACTGGCTCGGATGAGGGATAGCCGGCCCCGTTGGCTCGAGAAGCTCGGAGGAAAGGTGCCATTGGGATTGGAAGGACAACAAAAACAAAAAGAGAGAAGTCGACCCAAGACAAATGAAGAGGAAGCTTGAGAGAGCTCCCCTTCTTAGCAATGGGGTCGACGGCGAAAAGAATGGAGGGGCTGGGTGACCAGAAAGGAGGAAGCTTAAAGAGCTTCCCCTCCCCCCAAGGATGGCGTCGGCGGGTCAGGGATAGGAAGGCGACATGCTCCCGCATGTCGAACCCTCTCCTAAATTGACCCCCGACTGTCGAACCCTCACCCAAACTGGAATAGCAGGAACTCCCCTCCTACTACCGTCTGCATCATCATCTTCTGAAGCGCTCTCCATGCTCTGTTGAGATCGACAGCACAATGCTTCGCGGAAAGGGAAGAAGGAGAAACCGTCAGGGATGGCCTTAAGTGATGGAAGAAGGAGGAGACGCCCCTCGGACCTTTTATAGGCTGAAGGGGGAGCTGATTGCCTTAAATGACTCTCCCCTTAGAAACACGCTAAAAGGAGCCTTCCCTGAGATGGTTACCTCATTTCCCAACATTCCCCCCCAGCGGGACGCGCGAAGCGGCAAGTCATTTACGGCGGCATGGAAAAGTAGAAAGGTGCCAGTGCCATGTCAGTTATGTAACAGATCGGCACGCGCGCTATCTGCAGAGAAAATCGGCAACTACGGATACGATAGTCGAATCACACCAAAAGTGGTAAGAAATAATCAATTCAGCACTTAATATTACCGCTACTATACTTTCCAAAAAATAAAAAGGTCTTACACGGCTGTGGACGCACTTTTTTATTAAGGTCGTTGGTTGTTCGTTTATTGGGTTTATTAAGTGCGTGGGTGTGCCAGTCACAAAGTGACGATTTATTGTGCACTTGATCTGACTAATCAAACGATTGTGTTGTTCATGTCTGGACCAAAACCCGCCGCGCCATAAAGGTCACGGCGTCATTTACATCCCCTCGAAGAGGGGAACACCCTTGATTAATCGTCGGGAATCAGGGCCTCATTGCCAGAGAATTAATTGCATGAAAGGTTTATTAGGAAGTATTGAAATCCCCTATCACGCCCCGAGCGCGGAAGATACTCGGATATGCGCGACGAGTTTATATCAATCATGTCAATCAGAGTAGTAGTGTATTCGACACCAAAATAGAGATGCGCAAAATAGAAAGATAACCCAATCTTTTATTTCATAATGGATAGACTATTACAAATCCAATACTCTATTCAAAAAGAAAAAGTACATAGTTGACTCAAGAAAATAGGAAAAAGACTAGACGACACTTGGAGAAGTCCTATCACTTTCACTCTTGACCATTCCCATCCGATTGACTTCCCTCGTCGTCGGAATTACCTGAAAAGTAGGGAACACACGGAGTGAGCGAACGCTCAGTAGGAAATTATATCTCAAGCGCTAGCAAGGGGTTTAAATAATTACATTTTTCATGAATGTACTATAGCTATGCATGCTCGCATAAAACGACAAGATAGAGAGAGAATTTATCAATAAGACGGCAAGATGAACTAGTCATGAGCTTTTAAGAAAAGATAACAAGATATTCAAACAAGTACTTTTTAGCAAGTCATGTCAAGAACTTTGGCTATTATGTATCAAGCAAGCAAGTAATTACCCTTTCTCGGGTCACGTAATTCATGTCAAGTCAAGTACGAGTCAAGTACAAGATTTGTGTGGAGTGTCCAATCAAGCTAGTCATGCACTCGGTATAATGCCAGATACCTTATCATTCAACTCCCATGGGCACAAGTACTTTCGGGTGCTCCTCCCAGGACCAGATCGGGCCCTATATGCGCAGGCATTTATCATGTATATTTGACATCCACTCTTGTATATATATATAGCCAATATGGAGTTTCAACAATTTAAGCTTGTAGACACGTAGGATAACTTTGAGAGAATGGAGTCTAAAAAATACGACATTGGACATAGATAGGCGATAACAACGGTACAATCACGATGAACGATGAAACTAGGTGGAATTAGGTTCCCATAACTCGGGTACCATGACAAGTATGGACATTCTTTATATAGAATTGAGGTCCACATGAACAGTACATCAAAGGTAAGATACCCTCATTCTTATTATAGAATTGAGGTCCACAAGAACATCAACAAATGGCATGATATCATCATCCCATTAAGCATTCTCATGATATACTCTTTGCATATCATAAGGGCCGGTATACCATGTTTTCTTTAGAGTGACATGGCATTCAATAGTGTAATGGGTTTTTAGGGTACAACCAGCTTAGTCGGCCTTGAGGGAATCCAAGGCTCGAGGAGTCTTACGGAGGTCTCTATGACTAACTCGCTAGTCCAAAGGAACGGAATGTCCAATGGAGAGCTTGTATGTTAATGAGAATTGAGGGTGATCGATAAAACATCATGAAACGTGGGACTATACTCACGGAGTGGAGATATAGTGCCGATATACATATATATAGATATATTGAAACCATCGGTTATCAGAAACAGGGTAAAGACATTTTTACAGGAAAATAACGACTTAAGTAAAGTCACTACTCAAGTAATTAACGCCTTCAGTAAGGGCGTTTATCTATTTTATATTTTTGCAAAATTTCAATATTTTCGTATTTTACCAAAAACGCTCCCTGGTAAGGGGCGTTTAATTAAAAGTTGACGACGTATACAATGGTCGTTCATTCTTTACCTCTATTTTTGCAGAATATATATTTTCAGTAATTTATCAAAAACACGCCCTGGACAGGGGCGTTACTTTTCAATTCACGCCCTGAACAGGGGCGTTAGTCAAGTGAGAGACGACCTATACAGGGTCGTGTATTTCAAGAATTTACAATTTTTCAGGTATTGAAATTTCCAGAAAATGAGATATGGTCATGACAGGATAATATCTGGATTAATGATCATGCACTGATTTAGAATCATGTTTAAGTGAATATTGGACTAATTAACATGGGTAATTATCAGGTAATTAAATTGACGTCTGTGTACAGGGCGTCAAATCTTTTGAATTGACGACCTTGTCAGGGTCGTTTATTTAAATAGCGCCCTAGTCTGGGTCGCGTATAAAATTAGCGCCCTTGGAAAGGGCGTTTCTTTCCAACAATAGAACTTTTAAAACTCGTGAAAACTATATGCATGAACTAATATATATGGTTTAATATAGTTATTATGGTGATTTGGGTTACAGTGCTTGAGAAAACCTACCTTATAGTTGATTTGAAGATGGTCAGATGCAGGTTCTGGGAAAAAAATGATACTCTGTTTATAAACAGAGTCTTCTGACGTACTGATAGCCAAGTAAGATATATGCTTCCCTTGGCAACAGATGAGCTTGGGAAGATGCAGAAGATGTTGGTTGATGACGAAGAATTCCCCGTTCTTCCCTATCAACTGTCGGCAGATCCTATAAAAGAAAAAGAAACTATATACCTTAGTTTCTTCATCGTACGTAACAGAGGAGAAAGCAGAAGAACGTTACCTAGTCCTTCACCGGAGCTTCTCAACCTGTAAGCAGAGAAGAGTATGAAGAATCATTAATTCCTCATGCAGTCGAAGCAGAGAACAAGGAAATAAGAGGAACTACTATTCTTCACGTACCTCTGAAGAATCCGAACGCCAAATAGCGTTTAAGGGTCGAACAGGAGAGTATTTATAGGGATTTTTGGGGTCCTATTAGGGCTAGAGTTTGATTGGAAGTAACACTTCCAAGATTGAGTTATTACTACATTCGAACTCTTTCTCATAGTTATCAACTTACCCTGGATAGACTCTTGGGTCGAACGAAACTCAAACTGAATTAGCGTCCTAAGTAAGGGCGTCGAAATTAAATTGACGCCTTGTCAAGCGTCGTTTCTTGTTGAAACGCGTCCACTCAAAGGACGTTATGCAAACTTGCCCTTTTTATTTATTTTCGTCGTTTGAAATTTTGACGCCTTGATGTGTGGGCGTCCTTTCTTCAAAACACGCCTTAGGTAAGGGCGTTTTATTGTAAAGTAGCGCCTATATCTGAGGCGTTATTTTTATCAGGTTTTACTTATTTTTATTCCAAGCTCTTTCGTTTATTTATTAAATCTTTTAATCTATTTTGATTTATTTTATTTATCAGGGTTGCTACATCCCCGTACATGGGTGAGAAGAAAACATTCGAGATCATGTCGGTCATGTGCTGACCATTTAATGTCCGGACGAATGTCCGGCTCGAGAAAAGTGCAATCGTCACGGGAAGACCGGAACATATGTATGCCGGGGTACGGCAAATTTATTGTTCAGAGGAACGGAAAACGTTCAGTTAAATCCCGATTAGAGCGGTCGGAAACATATAAGTTTGTCGGCCCGGTGCCAGATCAAGCTGCGACCATACTGCGGTGGGCCCCCCGCGGTCGCAACAAGACTTGCATGAGAATCATTAATATTTCCGGTGCCAAGGGGCAACGGGAGAGTGTGCCTTAAATCAGCTGGAAAGCCCTATGTCTAGGGAAGCAAACATTCGGAACGTGTCGGTCGTTCGGGGGACCGTTCAATATTCAGACGGGTGTCCGGCTTGAGAATATCGCAATCGTCGCGGGCAGACCCGGAACATATGTATGCCCGGGGTACGGCAAATTTATTATTTTGAGGAACTGAAAACATTCGGTTAAATCCCGATTAGTGTAGTAGGAAACCGGTGAATTTATTGGCCCGGTGCGAGATCGAGTCAGGACCATTCCGGGGGCGCCTCCCGTGGTCCAAACGAGGCTTGCGTGGGCATCGTTAATATGTCCGGTGCCGAAGGGCAACGGGAAAGAGTCCCGGGGCTAGATTCTAAAAGGAAAACGTGTACAGAGACAGCTGGCTATAGGCCGAGGATGTGGGTCGGACAATGATCATGATTAGGGTGAACCCGCGGTCTCATTGCGACCCACAAAGGTCTTATCGATGTTCCCATGCATAGGGTTCGGGGAGGACGAGAGCCGCCTCATTCCATTCGGATTTTGTCGGTCATACACGGACCATTTTATGTTCAGACAAAGGTCCGTGTAGAAAACAAAACGGTGACGGGAGTGAATCCGTGCAAATGTCTACCGTGAGTACGGAAAGTTTAATGCAAGCGCGGGATTAGATCCCGGTATATATGTCGGCCACTAATGGACAATTCGTCGTTCGGACGAGAGTCCGCATTTGAAGCGTCGAAGACAACAATAAAACCACACGGATGTCTGCCATAGGTACGACAAGTTTAATGTGGGTGCAGGATTAGATCCCGGCATATATGTCGGTCACTAACGGACCATTCATTATTCGGACGGAAGTCCGTATTTGTAGCATTGAGGATGACGATAAAACCGTGCGGATGTCTGCCGTGAGTATGGCAAGTTTAATGCAGGTACGGGATTAAATCCCGGTATATATATGTCGGTCACTAACGGACCATTTCTTATTCAGACAGAAGTCCGTGTTTGTAACATGAAAGATGG
Organism: Amorphophallus konjac; assembly: GCA_022559845.1. Classification (NCBI taxonomy): domain Eukaryota; kingdom Viridiplantae; phylum Streptophyta; class Magnoliopsida; order Alismatales; family Araceae; genus Amorphophallus; species Amorphophallus konjac. Next base: position 291,338,336 of record CM040126.1, on the reverse strand, counting down.
TGACAAAACTGTACGAATGTCTGCCGTAGATACGGCAAGGTTAATGTGGATGCAGGATTAGATCCCGATGGAGGCGAGTCAAGCTGATGATCTATTGGCCCAAGGTGGTTGCGGACTATGGCCATATCGGAGTTTCCGAGGACCACGTCTGATGCCACGGGGTGTCATTGCTTTTCTCTTTACACACAGTCCGGGGAAGTGAGTCATTAGGTGTGGAGCCCGAACTCGCCATCGTGGGCCCTCGCACAGGGATCGACCTGCCCGGTCAGGTCGCGGGGGTCAAGGGGGCAGCGCCCCCGGAACAAAAATTTTAGTTATGATAGGGGCGATGTTTTGATTATTGGCTTCATACTCCTTTCATTTGTTTTATCCATTAGCTTAAAGTCTTTTCTCTTGTTGGTTAATCATTCTTTCTCTTTTAGGCACGCCAGTTCAAGGAGACACAAAGAGAAGATAGGGCGCGCCGGTTCAAGGGGACACCAAGAGAAGATAGGGCGCGCCGGTTTAGAAAGTGCAATAGAGCGCGCCGGTTAGATGGAAAGTGGGATGCGCACCGGTTCAAGGAAGACAAAGGGCGCACCGGATAAGAGGATGCCAAGGGGCGCGCCGGTTTGGGACTAAGGAGAAGTGGGGCGCGCCGGATAGGGAAGCACAAGGGGGGGCGTGCCGGATTAAGGCCAATGAATAGTATGGCGCGCCGGAATAAGCACTATTCATTCCAAGGATTTGAATGTGGATTTGAGTGTGGAGCTAATCCGGCGCGGGGGGGGGGGGAAGCGCGCCGGATTAGCCCACGCCAGATTAGGGCGAGCCGGGCTAAGCTCCAAAGAGGCTTTATTTCATTCGGTTTGATTCTTTTGGCTTATGTTCTTGTTTCTTCAACCTGTAGATTGACATTTTGGTTGGTTTATTCACTTAATTGATGGATTAAGTTGATAGAAAAACATTTGATCATTTGTTAAGGTGAATTGGCATGAAAGTTTAGATGCTTTATTAGAAGCGTTTGCTGTGCAGGGTAGTCTAGTTTGTGTTTCATTTCTGGCAGGGGTTTTCTGAGTGGGATTGATTTAGTCTGAAGAAGCTCCATTTATTCGTTCTTATATGTTCTTGTTCTTGTTCCTCTTGTTCTTGGCCCTGGAAAAAATCAGGCAGCACTTCCCCCGGACTGAGGTTTGCCAGAGCAAAAGGAGGAACACCAAACGGATTGCTCCGGGGTGAACCTCAAACGCAGACCTCACGGCGGTCCGAAGACCCAGATGTGAGTTTGGAAAAGCTCGAGGACTAGCCTTCAAGAGCTCTCACGACTCACGGGTAATAGCTTCACGTATATTCCAACGGGACATATATTCACCATGGGAGACTGTAGATGTCCATCCTTGATACGGGTTCCTCCGAATGTCATGCTATGGAGAAGCAAGCTTCGAAGCACCCTAGATGAGCAGAAGATGAGAGAGGGAAGCGGAGGCTAAACCCAAGGGAAATGCTTGCCAACGGACTCTCTTTTTATTCATCCACAAGAAAGGGTAAGATCAAAATACAGAAGGGGGGGCTATCCTGTAGCAGAAGGAAATACATTTAGGGGCAAGAGGAGGAGATACATCAATGGGGCGGGGAACAGAGCACAAGCTCTTCCCCCAGACTCACCTCTCACTCTCACTCTCCTCTCTTCTTCTTCACCTCACGGGTGCAGGGGGACGGGGACTCCTTCCTCTCTTCTCTCAGCTAGCCTTCAGCCGAGCGAACCAGCCTCTCGAATGAACCAGTCCCTTCCTCCGGTGGAGTGTGCCTACCTTTTATAAGAGTAAGGATGGGAACGGTCCTCCCTTCTCTTTCTTCTTCACCTTCTCCTGCTCGATGATCTTGAGTGGCCTGCGGATAGGGGAAGCAGTAGAGTAGGGAAGTTGCCTCCGCGGGATTGGCCGACGGTGACCGACGGAGAAGCGACGTTCGGTGCGGAGCTCGAAGCCTTCCATTCCTGGGAGCAAGAAGGGCTCATGCAGTTGCACGCCGGTCAGGTGCAGGTTGTTCGGCCATTTCAGGTAAGTTCTCTTTGTTCGCACCCCAAAACAGGGGATCGGACTGAAGATGGGACGGTGGTTTGGTTAAAACGGCGTGGGGGGTAAGCGCGCCGGTTTAGGACCAAAAGAGGAGCGCGCGGGTTTAACAAGGGAAGGAGGGGCGCGCCGGTTTAAGGCAATAGTAAGGGCAAATGGGAGAATGGGGCGCGCCGGTTTAGAGCGCGCCGGTTTAAGGCCCTTCAGCGCCGTTTTAAGCCTCAAATAGATTCTTTTCGAAGTCGCAGCCATTTATTCGAGTGTTGGCGCTCCTGGAATGTTCTAGTTGCAATGCATGGCCTCTATAATATTCCATTTGTAGCCTTTGGGACTCGATCCCAGACTTTTCATGACTTTCGGTGCATCCTGAGACTGTGCCGGAGTTCTCAACTTTTCTCTGATTCAGCTCTTGGCATGGCCGATCGGAGAGTTGTAGCCGTATCTTCCGCTTGGGGGGCTTCCTTAATGGGTAGCGGACCACCAAGCGGGTTCTCATCCTGATCGGGTGAGGCATGAGGTTTGTTCGGCATTTCCATCTTCGGCTTGCTCTCGAGTGTCGAGACGTGCATGCCGTATGATCCTCATTGACATTTTTTGACGTCCACAACGGCTACAAAAGGGAAAGAAAGGAAAAGCTTGTACATCAGGCCTCGGGACCATCTCCAGGCTCGGTAGTCAAGGCCCCCTCAGCACCAGACGATCTGCCCCCAGTATTCTCGGTGATGGCTTACCCAGACACTGACCTCACCTACGTGGGAACTGTCTCGGTCGCGTGCTCTCCCGAGGCTGCTGGAGTTGGCGATCGCTCGGACGAGCTCGAGGACTCCCGACCCTCCAGCCTTGACCGGCTATGATCGGGCTCCTCCTTCTGGCACCCCCTCTGCTTCCCTCGGCACCCCGACATCTGCTGTGAACCCTTCATTGTTGGCCCCTTCCTGCTCTGTAGAAGGGAGAGCCGGCAGGGAAGCCTCTTCGGCCGGGCGGGCGACCTCCGCCTTCCTCGCCCGCTTCTTCTCGGAAGACAGAGCCTGCAATGAAGCCCCCAATAGCTTCACCATGGGATCCTTACGCTTGACCCCCTGACATTTGGAAGCGTCATCCCGGGCGACCCGCTTGCCCTTGTCTCGGGCACGGGAAGAACCCTTCGAAGCTTAGAGATCGCTCAGAGCCAGCGTATCATCCCCGTCGATGATCTCCAACTCGGCTGGCGATGCCTCATCCTCAACCGCTCGCCTCTGGGCTGAACAAAGAAGAGAAAATTGAAAGAAGGCACTTACTCTACAAGAAAGAGAACAAGTCCCTGAGATCCTCACCTGTCAGTAATAGTGCTCGAGAAAGATACTCCTCGATGTTGGACGAGGTCACCAACTCAGTAGTCGACCGACGATTCTGTAGAAGGATAGCAGCATCCCTCTCCACCTCTAGGGGGACCTCCGTTTGCTTCGAAGGAATGTTCCGATGAAAGTTGGGCACTGTCGGGAAATTCAAGACTACATCGACTACCGATGCACCCACCCAGAAATATTAGGTCTTCCACCCCTTGTGAGGGGAGTCCTTCACGAAAAGGGACACGCAACTCCTGTCCCATTTCGCCTGGATGAAGAAGAAGCCCTTCCCCGCATGAAGATTCTCCTTCAGCTCAAAAAAAATAATGGAAGAGGTGTAGCGAGGTGCTCACCCAACACTGGCCACAAAGAAAAATGAAGGAGAAGATGAGGGTATAAGAATTGGAGACTAGCTGGACAGGAGCTAGCCGGTAGAACTGAAGCAACTCGACGACGAAGGAATGGAGGGGCAGGCGAAAGCCACACTTCCAGGCCAAGAGGAAGGAACAAAAGAGGCCAGAATGAGTGGCCAGACTAGACTCATAAGGCTCAGGCGCAAGGAACTGAAATCACCAAGGCATCCCATACTGGTTCTCCAGTCGCCTCACCTCAGCCCCCCCCCCAAGTCGCTGCAGAGAGGCTCCGAGTGTACCAAGAAAACCCTTGGGGTCTGTTCTTTCTGTCGCCCCTTGGCCTCAAGATTTTGGTTCGCCATTGAACAAATGGATGAACTGGAAGAAGAAGGGGAAAGCTTTGGATCGAGTGATGGATTGCCGTCGCGATAATCTCTTCTAGCTCCGCGAAAGCCGCTGCGATTCTGCGCTCCTCCGAACTGCTCTCACGGCGCATGAGCCCCCCTATATAAATGAAAAGGATGGCAAAACCCTAAACCCCGGAGATAAAGGGACGCAAATAACGCGCCATGCTTATTACCCCTAGCCGGAGGGGGCGTGGAGTTCCGATCTCTCGAGGAGGGGCCTTCTTTTACTCATCATGACGGGCATATTCTCAAGACAAGCCGCATCATGTGGCCCCTGCAAGAGAGACATCTCCACCTTCTAGAGCCACGAAAAGTCCAAGCCAAATGCTACTCAACCGAGCCTAATTTTGGCTCGGGAGTAGGAGGGGGACAAGTGGAGAGGGGAAATCTAACCGCTCATATGGAGAGGCCAAACGAGGTCCGGCCCGACCCAACGAGGCCCAGATCCTTGAAGTGGTAGCCCCCGGGCCCACTAAAGATAAGCCTAATAACTCACTCGGAACAAGCACTTCCTAGGCGGCCTTCAGGTTGGGAAGTTTGAGCATCAGTTCGATCGGGAGAGCTCTATTGGAGCCCCGTATTCTCTACCCAGACCACGCAGTCATCGCTCGGGAAGACATCTCTTGAGCCAGTGCCTCATGCTCGGGCCAACTGATGGAAGCTTATCTGTACGGTCGTTACATGTACCTTAAAAGCTGGGAGCTCAAGGGGATAGGGGGGATCAGGAGTCCACGTGCTATAAAGAGCCCGCAAGGAAGACATAACCCCCCCCCAAAACTCCTCAGCTTACTAGGATCATTCACTCAACGAGCCATTATTTAAACTGGAAGAACCCTCCTGTGAGAAGGTAAGCCAAGAACCCTGAGCAGGAACCACTTCACAGTTTAATGGAGAGGGATCTCGCGCTCCCATCTTCCTTCTAACTCCTCCCTTCGCACCAGTGCTCTACTACAGTCACAGACTTAAGCATCAGAGGGTCTTCCCCGGAGATTCATCCCTGGGCACCTCTGACTTGTTTCCCTTCTTGCAGTTCATACTTCAAGGATACATGGTTATCTTCCTCCCCGCTCTGGAGTAGCGTGAGATCGCCCCTATTCAAGCACCTATCCCTCATCCTTGAGAGTTGAGTGCACCATCAATGGGCAGAGACTAGAAGGGATGGTGGGTAAGAATAGCAAGATGCTCATCAGGGAACTCATCCTGAATAGAGTCAGTGTAGGGAATAGGAAGATGGGCTAGATGCTCAGCAATGGCATATCCTTTGATTACCTTCTGGATGACGAATGTGTGACAACCCGGATTCCGGATACCAGATATACCTGGAAAGACTACCGAATACACCTGATCCCACATGGAACCCGCAAGGCCTCCCAAGAGCGGTAAAGCTCCGAAGGGAAAAAGGATTGTCGTGTAGTACATTGAACTGACAGATATAGCAGCAAGCAATTAAATTTCATTAGATCGGTTTGCTAAAGCAGCAGAAATAAAATTACATTTTAATTAACAGATTTTAAACAATTATATACCAGAGTCAAGTCCAAAGCTAAAGACAGCAGTCTAGCAGTACATTCGACAGAAAGAAAAGACGTACCAAGAAGTCGGGGGAAGCCCGACGGAGGTACCAGCTGGCAGCTACTACTCGAACTCCAGGACCCGCGGAAGTAGAACAAACACATCACCCCACCTGAAAAGTAGGGGTGAGCCTCGTGTCACTGGCTCAGTAGGGGTCACGCGGATCCCCACTGAAGAACACGCAGTAACACGGAATAACAGGGACAGCAACAAGAAACAACACTAGAAAGCTGCAAAAGAAAGGGAAACAGGAGTAGGGAACAGGTAAGGATGAGGGGAATAACCCGAACAGGCAAGCAAGCCTAGAAAGAGAAAGAGGAGTAGGGAGCAGCAAGGAAAAGGGAAAAAGCCAAACAAAACACCCCAACCTACACCTACAACAGGCATGCAAAAGAAGGCCTAGAAAAGACCTAGACATGCACAGGCAACACGACCGGAGCGTCGTGCACTGGACAAGACACAGACCTCGAGTACAGCCACAGAAAGGCCAACCCGGACAGGTCACGACAAACCCCACAAGTGTCTCGACTACCCATCGATCGCGACCTACGCGAGCCCGGCCGAGTGGCAGACCCACACAGAAACATAGGTACAAGTACTAGTTAGGGTCACACCCATCGGCGTCAATCCTCAACCCCTGACCACGTGTGCACACACTGGCTCCTGCCTAGAGTCAGGCCTCTAGCTAGTTTTCTCCCCCCGTAGGACTCTACGGTAACCACAGGAGCCGACGGAAACTAGCTTGTAAACCGTATATCGGGGTCACCCCTCGACTGCAGGAAGTGTAGGGCGACGCGAGGAGGAAGCTCGAAACGCGGCGCTAAAGTACAGATAGTCGAACATTCACTGTCACCCGTACCTCACACACCGAAGGCAGCATAAGAAACTGCCGACAGACTCGGAAACGTAGTCTTAGCCTTCATAGGAACATCGACCGACGTCCACGGGGAAAGTGGCTAGACCACGGGAGCAACAGACAACACCACAAACCTACCCCCAAACAGCCCCTAACATCACCTAGAATGGACCCACAACACACGGCCGCACACCGAAAAGCCCAACGGCCAACACGACCACAACAGGATTGTAACGGCCTAGCACAGGCGCGTTACACGAGCCTGACGCACCAGGGCGGGTGCGTCAGAGCCAACACGCTCGAACCCAAAATGCGAACATCGTAACGCACGATGGCAGGAGCGTTACGCCAACCTAACGCACGAGGGTAGGCGTGATACGCCAACCTAACGCGCAGGCACAGACGCATTACACCAACAGACCCAACACAGTCAAAACAGGGTGTAACGGCATGGGGCAGGCGTGTTACACAGCCTGACGCACCAGGGCGGGCGCGTCAGGGGAACCTACTCAAATAGTCAAACACAGTCAAATAGAGTGCAACGGCCTGGGGCAGGCGCGTTACACCACTCTGATGCACTGGGGGAGTGCCGTCAGAGCAACCGCCTCAAACACAACACATAAGGCACAATGGCTGTGACGCACCAACCGGGACACGTCAGGGGAGTGTAATGGTCAGGGGCATGACCGTAACGCTCACTCAGCCATGAAAAATTTGAAACGAACAGACTCTGTGATGGTCTGTCGTAGGGCCGTCATGGACTGTGATGGTCCCTGGAACGACCGCTACACCGGTCACGGCGGGAAAACAGTGGAAACGCCAAATCGGGCCGTTCCACGCCCCATTCACGCCGAAGAGCAGGGGAAACAAAGGCAAACCATGGAAAACAACATCTGGAGGCTAAAAAGCCCACATGCATGCGTTAAAATGCACGATCGAGGCGATTCTGACGAATCGACCCAAAACGAGTCACCGAGGTTCCCGGACTCCTACCGGCCTCGAATGACAACCGATCGACACGAAACTAACATAAATGGGATCCGGACATCCGAGCAGTCATTTTGACACTAACCATGCCGCAAATGGTTGCCATTTTCCAGCGAACCCTGAAAACCCCAAAAATGATGGTTTTCACTCAATCGGCCCGATCTCCCCCGATCGAGTACCAAACTATGCACAGAAGCAGGGAAAACGTACAGAACGAAGTGGCGGTCCATCTCCCTACCTCCACCGAAGAAACCGTGCCCCGAAGGGATTAAACCATGCCGAAAACCACCGAATCACAAACGACGCCCTCTCGGAATCCACCGAGGGATCGCGCTCGCCACGCTCCATCCGCTGCTCCTTCCCGCGAACCGATCACTCGAACACGTCCACGCCTCAGCCAGCTCCGCAACGGTGCGCGCCCCGCGCCGAACGGACCAGAGACGGGAGAGAACGGAGTGAGATAGCGTGAAGTTGAAAATGAGTAGGAGAGATAGTGGAATTGAATTTATACAAAGAAATTAGGAAATTTTCCTAATTTCCGAAAAATCCAATTTTTGGCCCGGTCTCAAAAAAATACACAAAAATAGTCAAAATGATCGGCTCGAAGAGTACATCGCCACCGTATCGGCCACGAGTCGATGAAGTGAGAGATAAACTCACCGCAGGGTTTCGTAACTAGTACGAGAGAAAAACCTACACGGATCGTAAAACTCAACTCGGGAGCTACAAAAGCGATCCGAAACTCTCCGAAAAGGATCCGAAAGTCCCAATAAAGATCCAACAAAGATCCGGGACATTACATCCTCCCCTCCTTTAAGAAATTTCATCCTCGAAATTCAAGGACTAGCAAGGGTAAGCAGGGAAGAACAACCCGACAACACAACCACAAAACGACATGAACCACGAGAAACAACAGCAAGACGACAGCATTCGCAGGATTCCGGCTCCGTACAGGACACAGAACCACGGAATACCACTGCAAGCAGGGTCGCATCAAGGCATAACAGCAGCTGATCACATGACTTCCAGGGAACGAGTCATGCATCGAGCAGCTCACCGAGAAAAGACCCACGATAACAAGAAACGGAAATCACTAAACCTAACGCCAGCTGAAGACTGTACTGGACTTAGCGACTCTGGACACTGTATATCTGAGATTCCCATGTACTTCACACGACAACGCTCTGATACCAACTATGACAACCCGGATTCCGGATACCAGATATACTCGGTAAGACTACCGAATACACCTGATACCACATGGAACCCGCGAGGCCTCCCAAGAGCAGTAAAGCTCCGAAGGGAAAAAGGATTGTCGTGTAGTACATTGAACTGACAGATATAGCAGCAAGCAATTAAATTTCATTAGATCGGTTTGCTAAAGTAGCAGAAATAAAATTACATTTTAATTAATAGATTTTAAACAATTATATACCAGAGTCAAGTCCAAAGCTAAAGACAGCAGTCTAGCAGTACAGTCGACAGAAAGAAAAGACGTACCAAGAAGTGGGGGGAAGCCCGATGGAGGTACCAGCTGGCAGCTACGACTCGAACTCCAGGACCCGCGGAAGCAGAATGAACACATCACCCCACCTGAAAAGTAGGGGTGAGCCTTGTGTCACTGGCTCAGTAGGGGTCACGCGGATCCCCACTGAAGAACACGCAGTAACACGGAACAATAGGGACAGCAGCAAGAAACAACACTAGAAAGCTACAAAAGAAAGGGAAACAGGAGTAGGGAACAGGTAAGGATGATGGGAATAACCCGAACAGGCAAGCAAGCCTAGAAAGGGAAAGAGGAGTAGGGAGCAGCAAGGAAAAGGGAAAAAGCCAAACAAAACACCCCAACCTACACCTACAACAGGCATGTAAAAGAAAGCCTAGAACAGACCTAGACAGGTACATGCAACACGACCGGAGCGTCGTGCACCGGACAAGACACAGACCTCGAGTACAGCCACGGAAAGGCCAACCCGGACAGGTCACGATAAACCCCACAAGTGTCTCGACTACCCACTGATCGCGGCCTACGCGAGCCCGGCCAAGTCACAGACCCACGCGGAAACATAGGTACAAGTACTAGTCAGGGTCACGCCCGTCGGCGTCAGTCCTCAACCCCTGACCACGTGTGCACACACTGGCTCCTGCCTAGAGCCAGGCCTCTAGCTAGTTTTCTCCCCCCGTAGGATGCTACGATAACCGCAGGAGCCGACGAAAACTAGCTTGCAAACCGTATATCAAGGTCACCCCTCGACTGTAGGACGTCTACGGCGACGTGAGGAGGAAGCTCGAAACACGATCCTAAAGTACAGACAGTCGAACATGCACTTTCACCCGTACCTCACACACCGAAGGTAGCACAAGAAACTACCGACAGACTCGGAAACGTAGTCTTAGCCTTCATAGGAACATCGACCGACGTCCACGGGGAAAGCGGCTAGACCACGGGAGCGACAGACAACACCACAAACCTACCCCCAAACAGCCCCTAACATCACCTAGAATGGACCCACAACACACGGCCGCACACCGAGAAGCCCAACGACCATCATGACCACAACTGGACTGTAACGGCCTAGCACAGGCGCGTTACACGAGCCTGACGCACCAGGGCGGGTGCGTCAGAGCCAACAGGCTCGAACCCAAAATGTGAACAGCGTAACACACGACGGCAAGAGCGTTACGCCAACCTAATGCACGAGGGCAGGCACGTTACGCCAACCTAACGCGTAGGCATAGACACGTTACGCCAACAGACCCAACACAGTCAAAACAGGGTGTAACGGCCTGGGGCAGGCGCGGTACACAGCCTGACGCACCAGGGCGGGCACGTCAGGGGAACCGACTCAAATAGTCAAACGTGGTCAAACAGAGTGCAACGGCCTGGGGCAGGCACGTTACACCACTCTGACGCACTGGGTGAGTGCCGTCAGAGCAACCGCCTCAAACACAACACATAAGGCACAATGGCTGTGACGCACCAGTCGGGACGCGTCAGGGGAGTGTAACGGTCAGGGGCATGACCGTTACGCTCACTCAACCATGAAAAATTTAAAACGAACAGACTCTGTGACGGTCTGTCGTAGGGCCGTCAGGGACTGTGGCGGTCCCTGGAACGACCGCTACACCGGTCACGGCGGGAAAATAGTGGAAATGCCAAATCGGGCCATTCCACGCCCCATTCATGCCGAAGCGCAGGGGAAACAAAGGCAAACCATGGAAAACAACATCTGGAGGCTAAAAAGCCCACATGCATGCGTTAAAAAGCACGATCGAGGTGATTCTGATGAATCGACCCAAAACGGGTCACCGAGGTTCTCGGACTCCTACCGGCCTCGAATGACAACCGATCGACACAAAACTAACATGAATGGGATCCGGACATCCCAGCGGTCATTTTGACACTAACCACGCCGCAAATGGTTGCCATTTTCTGACGAACCCTGAAAACCCCAAAAATGACGATTTTCACTCAATCGGTCCGATCTCCCCCGATCGAGCACCAAACTACGGACAGAAGCAGGGAAAACGTGCAGAATGAAGTGGCGGTCCATCTCCCTACCTCCACCGAAGAAACCGTGCCCCGAAGGGACTAAACCATGCCGAAAACCACCGAATCATGAACGACGCCCTCTCGGAATCCACCGAGGGATCGCGCCCGCCACGCTCCATCCGCTGCTCCTTCCCGCGAACCGATCACTCGAGCACGTCCACGCCTCAGCCAGCTCCGCAACGGTGCGCGCCCCGCGCCGAACGGACCAGAGACGGGAGAGAACGGAGTGAGATAGCTTGAAGTTGAAAATGAGCAGGAGAGATAGTGGAATTGAATTTATAGAAAGAAATTAAGAAATTTTCCTAATTTCTGAATAATCCTTTTTTTGGCCCGGTCTCAGAAAAATACACAAAAATAGTCAAAACGATCGGCTCGAAGAGTACATTACCACCGTATCATCCACGAGTCGATGAAGTGAGAGATAAACTCACCGCAGGGTTCCGTAACTAGTACGAGAGAAAAACCCACACGGATCGTAAAACTCAACTCGAGAGCTACAAAAGCGATCCGAAACTCTCCGAAAAGGATCCGAAAGACCCAATAAAGATCCAACAAAGATCTGAGACATTACAAATGTGATATCAAACTGAGAGAGGAAGCTCTGCCAGCGAGCTAACCTGCTAGAAAGGATAAGTTTTTCTAAGAGATAGCGAATTGGGTCCATTCTAGGGATCAACTTAACCTGGTGGGCTAAGAAATAGTGCTTCAGCCTCTGAGCTACCGAAACTAATGCGACACAGGTTTTCTCCATGGCAGTATACTTGGCCTCTGCCGGGTTAAACAACCTAGAGAAGTAATAAGCTGCCCGCTCTTTGCCTTCATCATCTACTTGTGCCAGGACAGCTCCTAGGGAGTCCTTAATGACAGAAATGTACAAGATTAGGGGTTTCCCAAGGACATGAGGCTGCAAAACTGGGGGATTGGACAAATTAGCTTTCAAATCCTCATAGGGCTTTTGACAATCTTCATTCTACTCAAATTTGACTCTCGCCTTAAGCAGTTCAAAAATAGGCGGCACCTCTGAGAATGTTGAGATATAAATTTTCTAATAAACTGCAAGCGTCCAATCAATCTTTGAAGTTCCATGATATTCTTAGGCGGTGGCATATCCATGACGGCCTTAGATTTATTTGGATCAATCTGGATCCCCCGTTTGCTGACTATGAAACATAGCAACTTCCCTGAAGACACCCCAAATATGCATTTCTTGGGATTCATCTTCAGCTTATACTCCCTAGCTCTCTAAAGCACCTTAGCCAAAATAGCGGGGTGTTCCTCTTTCGACCTCAATTTTACCAAAATATCATCCACGTAAGCTTCCATATAGGCATGCATCATATCGTGGAATATTGCCATCATCGCCCGTTTGTATGTGGCACCCGCATTATTCAGACCAAATGGCATGACCACGTAGCCGTAAGTGCCGCAAGGCATGGTGAACGAGGTTTTCTCTTGATCTTCTGGAGCTAGACTGATTTGGTTATATCCAAAATAATCATCCATGAACGACAAAGCTTCGTACCCGGCTATGTTATCCACCAATACATCTATATGAGGTAGCAGAAAATCATCCTTGAGACATGCCTTATTCAGATCCCTGAAATCAATGCAAATACACACCTTTTCATCCTTCTTGATAACAGGGACTATATTTGCCACCCACTGAGGATATAAGACAACTCTAATGAACCTGGTATTATCTAATTTCTCGACCTCTTCTTTCATCCTCAAGGCCATGTTGGGGTGGAATCTTCTCAGCTTCTGCTTTACGGGTGTTGCCCCTGGCATAAGCACAAGTCGATGTTCTACCAAAGAGGGGTCAAGACCCGGCATGTCCTCATATGACCAGGCAAAAGAATCACTGAACTCCCTCAAAACCTTGATCAACTCCTCTTCAACTTTAGGAGGGAGATTAGCAGAAATAAATATAGGCCAGGGATCCTTGTTAGTTCCCAAATTAACTTCCTTTGTAGGTTCATCCACTACTCATGATGGCTCGTCGAATCTTTTTAAACCTTGTGCATACAAGTCGGCAGTGTCATCTACATTGCCGTCCTCAAGATCGACCGGGTCTTTTTCATCCATGATTTCATAGACACCTAATCCATCATCGCTCCATACTCCGTCTTGTTCCTCATCTTCTAACACAATTGCCGTAGCAATAAACTCCGGGCACTTGAGAAGAGTTTGACATCACTGAGCTAGATCCTACAAGAACCCAGTAGGAATGGACTTGGACTGGCGTACCGGCGGGCGTGGCTCAGACGCGGAGGAAGGATGCACTAGAACAAGACCCTACTTCTCCAGACTTAACAGACCCTACTTCCCTAGACTCGACAGACCCTAAACCTATCCTAGGATAAAGGAAGCCTAATGGAAGGGAAGTAGGGGCCTCATGCCCCTAGAAGGAAGACGGATGGAACACATCGTAATCCTCCAGTGAAATCTCCATTTTAAAATGGGCATTTTTTCTTCCTCTTGGAGATTAGTGGAGAGCATGCAACATGATGAATATGAGAGGGGAGGAGGAGGAGGAAGCACAAGAGGGTAGATGGATGGATAGAGGATGTCGAAGAAATGATCAGAAGAGGAAAATCACATACTCGAAAGATCAATTGGTGGGGAGCGCCCAGATGGACAAGTCACAATCAAGAATTCAGTCGGCATTTCTAGCCGCAAAGGATCAATCATGACAGGAGGTGATCGAGATATTAAATCCAGCTCTTGAAAGAAAGAGAACAAGCGAGAAGAAGACCAAGTGAAAATGATGGGTGGGCTCCCTCTTTCCCGCGGATGATGAGCCAGCTCTTTTGGCACATACGACACAAGCTGCGCCTCCTGATTCCTCTGGTAGCCTTCTTCGTAGAACAACCTTGCAAATGCTTGATTAACATCCATCATATCATCGACAAGCCCCTTAGGCAGCAATGGAGGGCCATTGACTGTATAAGCTGTGTCTTCTTGCTTGAGCTGACTGGGGGGCGCTTTCAATGTACCTAGATGGAGAGGGCCCTTGACAAAGTGTTGATGGTAGTCCCAAGTTAACGGTCCTGAGTCACCTAGAACTGATAATGAGGATTCTCGGTAACCAAGGCCCCTCCTGTTCATTTTCTTGCCCTTGGGGACTGGCTTGGTCCGCCCCTGTAACTGTGCACCGAGGGCTCTCCCTGGCAGATAGTCCAACTTTAATATCATAATCCAACCCATAGAATCACGTATCTGGGGCTTTACTTTGACGTTTACTGGCGTAGTGGTGGGCTTGTGTGGCACATAGGTCCATGGAAAATCCAAGTCTAAAACTGAAATAATGGGCCAATTGCTGGGCCATAGTGTTGGTAGTATTTTGTCTGAAAGAGCCTCGACTTATTGGACTGTGGAAATACTTTTGACCTTGACCACCCTCCCTTGGAAAGGGAATTTGAGGCATTGATGAGCAGTGGAGGGTACGGCATTGAGATTATTAATCCACGGTCGACCCAAAATAGCTTTAAACATGAGGTCGATGTCAAGCCCATAAAATTCAACGGCCATTGTAAGCGGCCCAAGTTCAGTTTGAAGTGTGACTACGCCGTGGCATGGCCTTCTTGAATTATCATATGTTGCAATAGTAGTCGGGGTAGGTCTTAGTGACTCTTCTGAAATATTACAAGCTCCTAAAGTACTAAGAGGACAGACGTTGATAGAAGCCCCGATATCTACCAATGCCCCATCTATGCTTACTTGGTTCAAAATGATAGAAATGCACAGCGACATTTGACGAGCCTCAGGTGGTGCTAGCTCGGCCTCTGAAAATGTGATAGCCGGCCCCTTGGAGATTGTAGCCAGAGCAGTTGGTAAACTGTCCACTGCCATATCTTCACTAACCATAACTTTCTGCAGAAAATCCCACAACGCATCTTGGTGGAGTTTTGACCGCTTAATCAATTCAAGAACTGAAATCTTAGCGAGCAACCTGTCTAAATGATGTAATAGGTCGTACTGAGTACCCGGCAGCGGGTCTGTCTCCTCTTGATCAGTAGCTTGTTGCGAGGGTTGGGGATTGGGTGCGGATGCACCAGTGGCAGGATAGTTCCGATGGAACAAACGCCCGCTCCATAGGGCAAGGTTTTGGGCTGGCAGAGAATTAGATGGGCTCATGGCGGACGGATTTACGGGCCCGAGGGGATGGATGAGCGGTGTAGAGGTAGGCATAGTGGAGATAACGAGGGAAATAGGAGTAGTGGTGGTGGTGATAGGTCTTGGTGTAAGGATGACTGGTGAAGGATTGGAAGGTGGTGCAATGATGACAGGAGGCGTGGGTACTTGCGGGGAAACAAGGACATGCGGAACAATGGGGGAGGCGTGCAGAAGGATGAGGGGTTTGTGGAGAATAGCGGACGCGGGCGGGGTAGAGGTGGTGTTTTGAAGGTGCGGTGGCAAGAGAACATGTGTAGGAGGATTGCGCTAGGTATGGTGGAGAGCCATGAGTCGTTGAACAGATGATTCATCATCATAAGACCACCCGGCGTCGGGAGCCGGGCGCTGAACAAGGTTGACCTGAGCCGGTGTCGGCGGATGAGTCTGTGGCGTGGGTGGATGATTCGGCATGGGATTTTGATAGATCTCCAAATCCTACACAGGATGCTGCTGCTGTGGCTGTGGCTGCGATGCTTGCTACCTCGGCGCTTGCCTTCTCTTTTCTTTCATCTCGGTGATGACTTTAAGCATTTCTTCCCAGTCTATGCGTTGCCCTTCATGTAGGTCATAGACAAAGTCCCTGAACTAGTAACAAATTTCAATCGTGTGTTCGGGATGCCGATGGAATATACAATATCTGGATTGATCAACGGCTGAGTTTCAATTAGGCCGTTCTGGAGGAAGTTGAAGTGCACCAATGGACATGAGAGCCGAGAAGATGTCCAGAAGGGACTCGGGCAAAGGAGTGTACTGCGCACTCTTTGGAGTCGGGCATTTGGGTGTGTAGCCGTTAGGTGGAGGGACATTGTGGTATTGTGGGGGTTGCTGCGGCTGTTGAGGAGTGGGGACGGTATTTTGCGGAGTAGGGAAGGCAGGCTGGGCGTTTTGTGAAGCGGGAAAAAAAGGTTGGGCATTTTGTGCAGCGGAGAAGACAGGTTGGGAATTTTTTGGAGCGGAGAAGACAGGTTGGGTATTTTGTGGAGCGGAGAAGACAGGTTGGGCATTTCGTGGAGCGGGGAAATGGGGATTACGTGGGGATTGTGGAAAGCGGTGTGGTGCGGATTGGTTGGGGAAAGGGAATGCCACGGCTTGCACTTGCTCATTAGTTTGGACTCCTTCGTTAATAGGCCCCTGAGGTTTCCTATTGTATTTGGGTTTTTGGGTCCCAAAGAGAGAGTGTATGGGGGAGTCCTTTAACTAGTTTGGATAAACCTCACCCGGCTGTATAATTGGTGCATATTGGAAATATCACTCATGGCCAAGATATTTTGGAAGGTAGGTGTAGCATTAGAGATGAGCAACTTGACCTTCTCCTCCTCCGGAATATGACCGGGCACACGAGGAGCCATCTGCCTCCATCTATCAGCATAAGTAGCAAAGTCCTCATCAGATTACATTTTCTCGGCTACCAGATCTGTGAAAGAATATTCAGGGCCGACCCAATCTTGGAACCTCTGAATAAATTTCTCCTTGACAACTTTGAATCTCTCAGCATCTTCTAGTGGCAAAGCATAGAACCACTCTAGTGCGACTCCATCCAGTGATCGATGGAATAGATACGCCATGAGGCGATCATTGTGTTGGAATTGTGCCGACTCATACATGAAATCCCTCACATGAATGTATGGATTGCTGTTCCAGTCATATTTACGGTATGTGGGGAGCTCGGATTGAGGAGGGAATCGAATATTGTGAAATCTAGGAACAGGGACGTCTGCCAAAGACTGTGGGCCAACCCGCTTTTGAAGGAAGTCGAGTTGTTGCTGCATGGCAGCGCTTATCAAGGAGTTCATTCTCCCTAGATGGAGTAGGTGGAGTGAAAGGAGTGAGCTCAAGGCGAGGAGTCGAAGGGTAAACGGAAGGAGGGGGAGGCCCATAAGAAGGATATTGGGCCGAAGGATGACCCAATCTAGAATAAGCATGGGCTATCCCTGGCTGAGGGCAGGCGAAATCGGCTGGGCCAACAAGGACTAGTGGCACCGATGGAACGGACCCATAAGGATTAATCTGGGGAGATGAGGGAAGAGTAGTCTTCCCTTTATCAAGAATTTGAGGGACCGAGCCAGAGGACTGACCCACCTCCAGACTAGAGAACCGAAGAATTTTGGGCTAGATCGGGGTAAGATCAATAGGAATGGGTGGAAGCCCGGGCCCATCAACCCTAGACTGGGAGATGGAAGAGGTGGACAGACCTTGTGTGATCGTGGGAGATGGGGCACTTGACCCCTACAAGGTCTGGTCAAGGGTCTGAAGTTGGGCTAGATCCAACTGGGCCATCATTTGCAAAATGTGACTGGTGGGATTGTTGGTGGAAAGGGAGGGCTGACCTGTAACGACCCGAGAATCTGGATACCGGGAGAAGGAAGAACCTGAGCAAGCAGAGGTTTCCCGTTGACGTGTAGTTGGCGATCAGTGGATGGTCTTTTTACAAACAGAAGATGTTGTTAGTTGTGGATCGTGAATGGTGAGAGTTGTGTGTGGGTGAGACCTTTGGTGCTCGTTTCTGTGATATGCCTTTCTGGACGAGATCTGGGCTTTGTCGAAGTTTATCTTCTGACAGAGTTAACACAGTGTTATGTCTGGCTTTCAGCTTGCCAGGTGTGAGGTGGCCCTTGGTGTTGAGCCGAAGTTGTGGTTGCGGTCTATTGAGATGGCTGCTTGAGCTGGTGGAGGCTCCGTATTGGTTGTTCCCGTGAGAAGGGTGTGCGACCGGTCAGCTGGTTGTGAAGCTGATGTGCGAATTGTCCGCTGACCATTGGATGGATCGGTAGCTGTTTCTCGCGACAAGGACTGTGTCTCCTCGGTGAGCGGGATTGTGGCAACAGTGCCATGTGTGGTTCGCGCGTTATCTGAGGTGATGCCAGACGGTGTCCTTTAGTGCGCCTGCTCTAGTGGCCGGTGTGTATGACATGTGGAACGAGGTGTTGTTCGTGGTGTTGGTCTGGCTGTGTCTCTCAGGTCCGGAGCTTTTTGTGAGAATCGAGGTTTTCTGTGCTGGGGCTTTGACGTCGTTGTCAGTTGGTTAAGGTGTTCTTTGTCACGCCCCGAGCGCGGAAGATACCCGGAGATGCGCGACGTGTCTATATCAATCATGTCAATCAGAGTAGTCGTGTATTCGACACAAAGACAGAGATGCGCAAAATAGCAAGATAACCCAATCCTTTATTTCATAATGGATAGACTATTACAAATCCAATACTCTGTTTAATAAAAAGGAAAAGAATACATATTTGACTCAAGAAACTATAGAAAAGACTAGACGACACTTGTAGAAGCTCTATCACTTTCACTCTTGATCATTCCCATCCGATTGACTTCCATCGTCGTCGGACTTACCTGAAAAGTAAAAAGGGACAAACGGAATGAGCGAACGCTCAGTAGGAAATTATATCTCAAGTACTAGCAAGGGGTTTAAGTAATTACATCTTTCATGAATGCAATAAAGCTATGCATGCTCGCATAAAACGACAAGATAGAGAGAATGTAATATCAAAGAAATAAGATGGACTTAATCATGAACTTCCAACAAGATGACAAGTGTATTCAAGGTATTCAAGCAAGTACGTTTAACAAGTCATGTCAAGAACTTTGGCTATCATGTATCAAGCAAGTAAATTACCCTCTTTCGGGCCACGCATTTCATGTAAAGTCAAGTACGATTCAAGTACAAGATGTGTGTGGAATGTCCAATCAAGCAAGTCAAGTACTCGGTATAATGCCAGATACCTTATCATTTTAACTCCCATGGGCACAAGTACTTTCGGGTGCTCCTCCCAGGACCAGATCGGGCCCTATATGCGCAGGCATTTATCATGTGTTTTGACATCCACTCTTGTTTATATAGCCAATATAGAATTTCAATAATCAAGCTTGTAGATACGTAGGACAATATTGATAGAATAGAGTCCAAAAATATGACAAAGGCCGTAGAATGGCGATAATAACGGTATAATCACGAGTTCGATAAAACTAGGTAGAATATGGTTCCCTTAACTTAGGTACCATGATAAATCGATATGGACATTCTTTATATAGAACTGAGGTCCACATGAACATAAGATCAAGCAAGATACCCTCATTCTTATCATAGAATTGGGGTTTACAAGAACTACATGATATGGCATGATATCATCATCCCATTAAGAATTTCTTATGATATACTCTTTGTATAATCATAAGGGCCGGTATACCATGTTTCTTTAGATTGACATGGCAAGGATCGTGTAATGGGTTTTTAGGGTACAACCAGCTCAGTCGGCCTTGAGGGAATCCAAGGCTACGAGGAGTCTTACGGAGGTCTCTATGACTAACTCGCTAGTCCAAAGGAACGGAATGTCCAATGGAGAGCTTGTATGTCAATGAGAGTTGAGTGTGATCGATAAATCAACGTAAAAAGTGGGACTATACTCACGGAATGGAGAATAGTGCCGATATATATATATATGTATAATATGAAACCATCGGTAATAGAATCAAGACGAAATCAGGTTACAGTAAAATAACGACTTGAGTAAAGTCGTGTATTGAATAATTAACGCCTAACATGAGGGCGTTTACATATATTGCCAATTTGCAGAATTTTCATTATTTCATTAATTTATCAAAAACACGCCTTGCCTGGGGGCGTTTATTCAAAGTTGAGATCAAAAACGCGCCCTTGGAAGGGGCGTTACTTTCTAATTCCATTTTACAGAATATGTAAATTTCAGGATTTTAACAGATACACGCCCTAGGAAGGGGCGTTACTTTTCAGATTCACGCCTTGTTCTGGGGCGTTAAAATATGGAAAACGACTTTGTCCAAGTCGTGAATTTCAAGAATTTTACAATATTACAGGAAATAAAATTTCAAGGGACATGAGACATGTCGTTGCAGTATAACAGGAATTCACAGGTAGGGGTATGCAAGATATTAGAATCTATATTTCATAATTTATTGAATTTTAAACAGGATCAATTATAAATTTTCAGGTGAGTCTTATGAAATTAACGCCTGCGTACATGGCGTCAAATATTAAATTGACGACAACTGCATGGTCGTGTATTTTAAATTAGCGCCCTGATCAAGGGCGTTTCTTTCAAAATATTGCAGAGAACGTAATAAAACCTTATAAACAGTATGCATGCCATGCTTATGTATAGATATCTTGCATTAATTCTTATTTGGGCTACAATAACTTGAGAAAATCCTACCTTAATAATGGATTTGAAGATGAAAGACACGTGAAGATCTTGATAAGAACACCCTGAAGCTTCTAACAGCAGCAACCAGCAGCAGGCAAAGAACCTTTGTTCTTTGATAGATCACTAGAGTTTTCCTACAGAGGGATATGAAGAGATATTAGTAATTTCTTCATAATGCTTGGCTGAAGATGGAAGATAGAAGAACTTACCCTTGTTCTTCACGAAGTCTAGGCTTCTTCAACCTGTAAGAAGAAAGAGGGTGAAGAATCATTAGTTCTTCACGTAGGCAAAGCAGAGAACAAAAGGAATTAGAAGAACAGTTTGTTCTTCACGTACCTCTGCAGTCGAATGAATCAAATAGGTTTAGGGTTGTTCGATCAAGACTATTTATAGGATTTTTTTGGGAATCCTATTAGGGCTAGAGTTTGATTAGAAGTAATGTTTCTAAGATAGAGTTATTGCCACGTTATAACTCTTTCTAATACTTATCACTTACTCTGGATGAGCTCTGGGACGAACGGTTCCCGAATGGAATTAACGACTTTGGTCAGGGCGTGTATTCTTTAATTAACGCCTTGCATAAGGGCGTTTCTTAAAAAGCGCCTTGAAAAAAGGCGTTTCGTGTTTTAAAACACGCCCAAGATAGGGGCGTTTCTTTTACTTACCCATTTGGTCGCGTGAGAACTGACGACCGTAGGTGTGGGCGTCCTTTCTTTATTCACGCCATGGATAGAGGCGTTTCTTTATAAATTAACGCCTTAATAAGAGGCGTTATTTTTAATTTGTTTTATTTCGTCCAATTAACCCTATTCCTTTTATATATATTACTTCTGTAATATATATGTTTTAATTCATTTCAATTATTCATTTATTAGGGTTGCTACACCCTCCCCCACTTAAAAAGAATTTGGTCCCCAAATTCAATATATATATAATTATACACGTGGAGAGTGTAGGACATATACCTCTTAGAATAACTCGGGAAATCGTTTCTTCATAGATTCCTCGGTCTCCCATGTCGCTTCGTGTTCAGGATTCTTATTCCATTGCACCTTAAGCATGGGAATAACCTTATTCCTTAGAGCTCGTATTTCTCGATCTAATATCTTTAAAGGCCTCTGTTCATATGTGAGATCTTTCTGGATCACCAGATCTCCATGCTCAATAATATGTGACGGATCGTGCACATACTTCTTCAACATAGATATGTGAAATACATTGTGTACCTCGGACAACTGAGGAGGCAACGCGATGCGATAAGCAACCTCGCCAACTCTTTCGAGTACCTCAAATGGTCCGATGAATCTTGGCGTAAGCTTGCCCTTAACACCAAATCTTCGTATGCCACGTCCAGGGGATATTTTAAGAAATACATGATCTCCAACCTGGAATTCAAGATCTCTTCTCCTGGTATCAGCATAAGCCTTTTGCCTTGTCTGAGCAACTTGTAATCTTTCTCTGATTACCTGTATCTTC
This sequence comes from Amorphophallus konjac, assembly GCA_022559845.1. Lineage (NCBI taxonomy): Eukaryota > Viridiplantae > Streptophyta > Magnoliopsida > Alismatales > Araceae > Amorphophallus > Amorphophallus konjac. The sequence continues at coordinate 291,316,394 of CM040126.1, read as the reverse complement.
TCAGTTGTATCCCTTACCATGTCTGGACCTAATAGTTGTTTCTCTCCAACTTCGTTCCAACATATGGGAGATCGGCAACTCCTTCCGTATAAGGCTTCGAAAGGTGCCATTTGGATACTAGCTTGGTAGCTATTATTATATGCAAATTCAACTAAAGGTAAGTGGTCATGCCAGCTTCCTCCAAAGTCAATAATGCATGCTCTCAGCATATCTTCAACAACTTGATTAGTTCGCTCGGTCTGACCATCCGTTTGTGGGTGAAAAGCAGTACTAAAGTTGAGCCTTGTTCCCAACGAATGTTGTAATCCCTTCCAAAAATGAGAAGTAAAACGGGGATCTCTATCAGACACGATTGAGACAGGAATTCCATGTATCCTGACTATTTCTTGATGTATAGTGCAGCTAGCACATCAATTGACCATCGGCTCTTTATTGGCAAGAAATGTGCCGATTTAGTCAATCGGTCAATGATAACCCAGATTCCATCATGTCCTCCTTTAGATTTAGACAAACCCATGATGAAGTCCATACCAATATCCTCCCATTTCCACTTAGGAATATCTAGAGGATGTAGTTTTCCCGCAGGCTTTTGGTGTTCCGCCTTGACCTGTTGGCATGTGAGACAGCGTGATACATAGTCCGCTATTTCTCTTTTCATATTGGGCCACCAAAAGTTCCTCTTTACATCTTGGTACATTTTAGTTGATCCTGGATGAATAGTGTACCTTGATCGGTGAGCTTCATCTAAGATCTTCTTCTTTAATTCCGGACAATCGGGTATACAAGTTCTATCTTTGAACGATAATCTTCCATCAGAAGTTAGTTGAAAATCAGATTGTCCTTCTAATCTGCCTTTGATTTCTACTAATATAGGATCATCATCCTGAAGTGTTTGTATCTCAGATAACAAATCTGACTGTATGCTTACATGAGATAGTGTGACAAATTTGGATTCCGTGTCCAAGCTTATATTGAGCTCGGAGAATTGTTCAAGTAACCTCCATTCTTGCATCATACAATTTGCTATCATTGCTCTCGGCTTTCGACTAAGGGCGTCAGCAACATAATTACCCTTTCCGGGATGGTATTGTATATTGAAGTCGAAGTCCTTGAGATATTCTAGCCAGCGTCTTTGTCTCATGTTAGCTCCTTTTGTGAAAATAGATATTTGAGACTTTTGTGATCGGAGTATACAGTAAACTGTGCTCCATATAAGTAGTGTCTCCATATCTTTAGGGCAAATACTACCGCGGCCAGTTCTAAGTCATGGACGGGGTAATTCTCCTCATGCTTCTTCAGCTGACGTGAAGAGTATGCTATGACCTTTCCTTGTTGCATTAGGACACATCCGAGGCCAATGCCAGAAGCATCAGTGTAGACCTCGAATTTCTCTCCTTCTATCGGTAGAGCTAAGACCGGAGCTGTGGTGAGATGATCCTTGAGAGTTTGAAAACTTCTTTCACATTCCTCACTCCATTCGTATCGGATCTCCTTGCGAGTTAACCTTGTAAGGGGCACGGCGATCTTAGAGAAATCTTTGATGAATCGCCGATAATAGCCTGCAAGACCTAAGAAACTTCTGATCTCGCTTGCATTAGTGGGTCTTTCCCAGTTTCTTACAGCTTCAACCTTTGACGGATCTACAGATAAACCGTCCTTGGATATGACATGTCCGAGAAAAGCCACTTCTTCAAGCCAGAACTCGCATTTGCTGAGTTTAGCATATAATTGATTTGTCCTCAAGACTTGCAATGCAATCCTCAAATGCTCTTCATGTTCTTCCTTAGTCTTAGAATATATCAATATATCATCAATGAAGACTACTATGAATTGATCCAAGTAAGGCCTGAATATGCTATTCATTAACTGCATAAAGGCAGCAGGGGCATTTGTTAGTCCAAAAGGCATAACAACAAATTCGTAATGGCCATACCTGCTTCTGAATGCGGTCTTGTGAATGTCATCATCCTTGATTCTTAATTGATGATATCCCGACCTGAGATCAATCTTGGAGAAATATTTGGATCCTGAAATCTGATCAAATAACTCATCGATTCTCGGCAGTGGATACTTGTTCTTGATAGTAAGATGATTCAACTGTCGATAGTCGATACACAATCTCATGGATCCATCCTTCTTCTTTACAAATAGACTGGTGCTCCCCACGGGGAAGTACTTGGTCTAATAAACCCTTTTCGGATTAGTTCCATCAACTGCTCTTCAACTCTTGAGTTCAGCAGGGGACATTCTATAGGGTGCCTTTGAAACAGGACCAGCACCAGGGACTAAGTCAATGGTAAAGGCCACATCTCTTTGCGGGGGTAATCCCGGCAATTCTTCCGGAAATACGTCTGGAATTCTCGCACTACCTGAATGTCCTCTATCTTGGTTTCCTTAGCTTCTTTAATAGTGACAAAAGCAAGGAAGGATACACATCCTTTCTGACGAGCTTGCTTGCTCGAAGAGCCGAAATAAGAGGGGATTTGCTTCGACTCTTAGGACTAGTATAAGTCAGTTCGGAAATTCTTGAAAACAATCTTGCTATCACGGCAATCAACCGTTGCCTGGTACTTAGATAACCAATCTGCTCCTAGTATAACATCATACTCTTTTAGATCTAAGCAGATAAGATCAATAGGAAAATTCTTTCCTCGAACCAATACCTCACAGTTTTGGTAATGATGTGTGATATCCGTCTCGTTTCCGAGAGGAGTAGACAATACTAATTTCATCCATTCCGGTTCTAGAGGCAATGGGTCAGCAAACTTCTTGAAACAATGGAATGCGATGCACCCGTATCAAATAAGACATGTGCATATTTGGAACAAATTTTAATGTACCTTCCACCAATCCGCCTTCTTCTTCTGGTTCGGTCTCTTGGATTGCATGAAGACGCGCGTTCCTTGTCACTGGGCGTTTACCCTCACCGTCTTGGTCATTCATTAATGGACAATCGGGAATCCGATGTTCACGACTCCACAACGGAGACATGCTCCTAATTTCCTCCAGCATTCTTCTGTCTTGTGACCAGCCTTGTCACAATGCTTGCAGACTGTATTCGAAGGGGTAGTGGTGATAGAGAAAGGCTTGGTCTTCTTGAATTTCTGATCTTGAGAGGAAGAACCTCCATTATTGGGCCTCTTCTTAAAGTTGGGTTTGAAAGAACCCGAACCCGTGACTTGTTCCTTCTTGTCTTTTCCACGGATCCTATCAGATAGTTCCGTGGCATCTTCAAGTAATTGAGCTCGGCGTACTATTTCAGAATAAATTTGGATGTCCATAGGCGCCAATTGAGTAATATAGTGGGGCCTAAGCCCATTAAGAAATCTACGGGCTTTCATCTTCTCCGTGCTAATAAGATGCTTAGCATATCTAGACAACCTGGAGAACTGAGCTTCATAATCTGCTAATGATAAGGATCGTTGCTTTAATGCAGCGAATTCGGCAGCCTTCTTTTCTTGGACTCGGTCCGAGAAATATTTAGCATTGAAGTATTCCACGAATTCTTCCCATGTTACTTGAGTAGGATCTATGGTTGCTTCAATAGACTCCCACCAGCATCTAGCATCTTTCTCTAACTGGAATGTAGCTAATAGAACTTTGTCCTGGTCCGTGCATTGCATGACACGGAATATGCGTTCGGTTTCCCGAACCCAATGCTCGGCATCGTCCGGATCGGTCGATCCCATAAACTTCGGGGGATTCATGTTCTTAAAGGCTTGGTGTAAGCTTCCAGCTCGTGGAGCACCACCCTGTGCTACCTGTTGTAGCACTTGGGTCATCCCTTGAAGGGTACGCTGCATGTTGCGCCATTGAGCACGTTCGGCAGCCATTATCCTACAATTACAATAGCTATGTTAGTATTATATCACTATGATCTTATAAAGGACTCATTGATCATTTAACCCTTGGTTCTACCCACTCTCACTTGGTTAAAGGTTTTGAAACCTATCCTTGGACTTGGGTTTCCTAGGAATTGAATACCTTAGGCTCTGATACCACAAAGACTGTCACGCCCCGAGCGCGGAAGATACCCGGAGATGCGCGACGTGTCTATATCAATCATGTCAATCAGAGTGGTCGTGTATTCGACACAAAGACAGAGATGCGCAAAATAGCAAGATAACCCAATCCTTTATTTCATAATGGATAGACTATTACAAATCCAATACTCTGTTTAATAAAAAGGAAAAGAATACATATTTGACTCAAGAAACTATAGAAAAGACTAGACGACACTTGTAGAAGCTCTATCACTTTCACTCTTGATCATTCCCATCCGATTGACTTCCATCGTCGTCGGACTTACCTGAAAAGTAAAAAGGGACAAACGGAATGAGCGAACGCTCAGTAGGAAATTATATCTCAAGTACTAGCAAGGGGTTTAAGTAATTACATCTTTCATGAATGCAATAAAGCTATGCATGCTCGCATAAAACGACAAGATAGAGAGAATGTAATATCAAAGAAATAAGATGGACTTAATCATGAACTTCCAACAAGATGACAAGTGTATTCAAGGTATTCAAGCAAGTACGTTTAACAAGTCATGTCAAGAACTTTGGCTATCATGTATCAAGCAAGTAAATTACCCTCTTTCGGGCCACGCATTTCATGTAAAGTCAAGTACGATTCAAGTACAAGATGTGTGTGGAATGTCCAATCAAGCAAGTCAAGTACTCGGTATAATGCCAGATACCTTATCATTTTAACTCCCATGGGCACAAGTACTTTCGGGTGCTCCTCCCAGGACCAGATCGGGCCCTATATGCGCAGGCATTTATCATGTGTTTTGACATCCACTCTTGTTTATATAGCCAATATAGAATTTCAATAATCAAGCTTGTAGATACGTAGGACAACTTTGATAGAATAGAGTCCAAAAATATGACAAAGGCCGTAGAATGGCGATAATAACGGTATAATCACGAGTTCGATAAAACTAGGTAGAATATGGTTCCCTTAACTTAGGTACCATGATAAATCGATATGGACATTCTTTATATAGAACTGAGGTCCACATGAACATAAGATCAAGCAAGATACCCTCATTCTTATCATAGAATTGGGGTTTACAAGAACTACATGATATGGCATGATATCATCATCCCATTAAGAATTTCTTATGATATACTCTTTGTATAATCATAAGGGCCGGTATACCATGTTTCTTTAGATTGACATGGCAAGGATCGTGTAATGGGTTTTTAGGGTACAACCAGCTCAGTCGGCCTTGAGGGAATCCAAGGCTACGAGGAGTCTTACGGAGGTCTCTATGACTAACTCGCTAGTCCAAAGGAACGGAATGTCCAATGGAGAGCTTGTATGTCAATGAGAGTTGAGTGTGATCGATAAATCAACGTAAAAAGTGGGACTATACTCACGGAATGGAGAATAGTGCCGATATATATATATATATATGTATAATATGAAACCATCGGTAATAGAATCAAGACGAAATCAGGTTACAGTAAAATAACGACTTGAGTAAAGTCGTGTATTGAATAATTAACGCCTAACATGAGGGCGTTTACATATATTGCCAATTTGCAGAATTTTCATTATTTCATTAATTTATCAAAAACACGCCTTGCCTGGGGGCGTTTATTCAAAGTTGAGATCAAAAACGCGCCCTTGGAAGGGGCGTTACTTTCTAATTCCATTTTACAGAATATGTAAATTTCAGGATTTTAACAGATACACGCCCTAGGAAGGGGCGTTACTTTTCAGATTCACGCCTTGTTCTGGGGCGTTAAAATATGGAAAACGACTTTGTCCAAGTCGTGAATTTCAAGAATTTTACAATATTACAGGAAATAAAATTTCAAGGGACATGAGACATGTCGTTGCAGTATAACAGGAATTCACAGGTAGGGGTATGCAAGATATTAGAATCTATATTTCATAATTTATTGAATTTTAAACAGGATCAATTATAAATTTTCAGGTGAGTCTTATGAAATTAACGCCTGCGTACATGGCGTCAAATATTAAATTGACGACAACTGCATGGTCGTGTATTTTAAATTAGCGCCCTGATCAAGGGCGTTTCTTTCAAAATATTGCAGAGAACGTAATAAAACCTTATAAACAGTATGCATGCCATGCTTATGTATAGATATCTTGCATTAATTCTTATTTGGGCTACAATAACTTGAGAAAATCCTACCTTAATAATGGATTTGAAGATGAAAGACACGTGAAGATCTTGATAAGAACACCCTGAAGCTTCTAACAGCAGCAACCAGCAGCAGGCAAAGAACCTTTGTTCTTTGATAGATCACTAGAGTTTTCCTACAGAGGGATATGAAGAGATATTAGTAATTTCTTCATAATGCTTGGCTGAAGATGGAAGATAGAAGAACTTACCCTTGTTCTTCACGAAGTCTAGGCTTCTTCAACCTGTAAGAAGAAAGAGGGTGAAGAATCATTAGTTCTTCACGTAGGCAAAGCAGAGAACAAAAGGAATTAGAAGAACAGTTTGTTCTTCACGTACCTCTGCAGTCGAATGAATCAAATAGGTTTAGGGTTGTTCGATCAAGACTATTTATAGGATTTTTTTTGGGAATCCTATTAGGGCTAGAGTTTGATTAGAAGTAATGTTTCTAAGATAGAGTTATTGCCACGTTATAACTCTTTCTAATACTTATCACTTACTCTGGATGAGCTCTGGGACGAACGGTTCCCGAATGGAATTAACGACTTTGGTCAGGGCGTGTATTCTTTAATTAACGCCTTGCATAAGGGCGTTTCTTAAAAAGCGCCTTGAAAAATGGCGTTTCGTGTTTTAAAACACGCCCAAGATAGGGGCGTTTCTTTTACTTACCCATTTGGTCGCGTGAGAACTGACGACCGTAGGTGTGGGCGTCCTTTCTTTATTCACGCCATGGATAGAGGCGTTTCTTTATAAATTAACGCCTTAATAAGAGGCGTTATTTTTAATTTGTTTTATTTCATCCAATTAACCCTATTCCTTTTATATATATTACTTCTGTAATATATAATTCATTTCAATTATTCATTTATTAGGGTTGCTACATTCTTTCCCTATGACTTGGTGCTAGTTCTGAATTTTGAGGATGAAATTCCTTTAAGGGGGGAGGGCTGTAATGCCCTGGATTTTTTTTCGGATTTTTTTCGGATCATTTTAGTTTGTCTCGGAGTGTATTTTGTGCTTTACACGTGTTTTTTCCTGATGTGCCTTCGGAACTCTGTGCAGGGCGAACCGTGGCGTTCTCCGACTCCGGGACAGTACCACTACGTTGTGCTCCTCCCGAGGATCGCAGAGGTAATTTTTTATAATTTTCTGAATTTATGCAATTTCTGGGTTTTTCTATATATGAACCCTTTTTCTCTCTCTCCCTCTCATTCTCTCTTTCTCACTCTCTCTCATCTCTTTCTCTCCCCCTCTCCCCAGGCGGCCGACGGTGGCGGAGGAGGGCGAGGCAGCGATGGCGGGAGACGAGGAACGGGGAACGGGTCGAGGATCGAGGGTCGGTGGCGCGTGGAAGCTCGGCCGCGGGTTCGTGGAACGACGAGGGTTTCACGGCGTTTTCTTCGTGGATCGGCGTCCACGACGCGTCGTTTCTTCGGTGGAGGTAGGGAGATGGACCCCCAGCTCGTGCACTTCCCTTCCCGCGAGTTTTGTAGGCCGTGGTGAGCCGAGCGGGCGTATTTGGGGATTTTTGGGAAAAATCCATGTTTCAGGGCTTGTGGGCTGATCTACCGTTCCATCACGTTTTTGGCCGATCCGAGGCCTTAGATGAATGCTAGGGCCCATAGGGGAGCTTCCCCGTTGTTTTCCCCATCATCCGTGGATGATCGGGGCATGGAACGGAATTTTTGGATGTAGTTCGCCATTTCACCGTCGGAACGCTGTGGCGGTCATTTCAGTGACCGCCACAATGTGTAACGCGCCTGGGCAGGTGCGTTACGTTCCCTTTGTTTTGGGTGTTGGCGTTCGTGGGCCTGACGGCCCCACGATAGACCACCACAGGGCTATGACGCCCTCATGCTAGACCGTTACGGTGGTTCTGACCGTGGTTTATGACTGTTGGGGGTCATAGGCACCTGACGCACCTAGAGTGGGGCGTCAGGGTAGTGTGACGCCCCTGGGCAGGAGCGTTAGAGCTAACGCATCCACCCTTCACCCTCACGTGCCTAGGTAGGTGCGTTAGAGTGCGTGACGCACCGAGCGGCATGCGTCACGGCTTGTGTAGCTCCCTGGCCTAACGCACCAGAGTCGGTCCGTTAGGTGACGTAACGCCCCTGGGGGAGTGCGTTACGTTCAGTTTTACTCGCCCTTCTGACGGCCCTGTGTTGGAGCATCAGAGTCATCTTGACGGTCGAGGCTTGGACCGTTACAGACTGTGACGGCCCAAGGTTAGACCGCCAGGCACTATGTTGCGTTGAGGTGAGTTTTCATGTTCGCCGCGTTCGTTCCATGATGTGTGGATCCCTGGTCGACCCGGTTGAGACACAGTGGTCGACTTGCAGTCTTGTGAATGCCCCAAACACCCGTGGGATTCTGTGTCCGTGTTTTGAGGGTGTCGGGAGGACCGTGCTACCTCGTTTAGCGTGCCATAGGCTTGAGAGTCTGGGTGACTCCTCGTGTGCCGGGCTTTTGTGTTACGCTTGACCGAGTCACCGTATATCGGTGTGTGCGGTGGGGTTCCCCGCACGTCGTAAGTTTCTTCGAGAAGAAGTTTTCGAGTGGGCCATGAGTAAGGCCTTGGATTGCCAGTCTAGTGTCCAGCCTAGGGATGGAGGGTTCCCGCTTTTCCCTGAGAATGGGATTCGATTTGGCGGCCTGTGAGCTACCTTGGAAACCGTGTTTTGGCATTTCCGCATGGCCAGGTCCGTGGCCCGTGGACTGTGAGTCCCGTTTCTTCTTCGACTATGGTCACCGTGCGACAGTGCTGGTACGTAGGACGGTCCCCGTACTTCGTCGGGTTTGGACGTTGTTTTCTGTTGACTTGAGAGTCTACTCTCTCAGCGACCCTCCACTAGTCGTAGCCTGCTTACACGTTTAGTGGTCCCACCTGGGAGTAGGTGGAGAGGCTCACCCTAAGGATAGTTTTTAGAATGGTTTCTGTCGGGCCCCACGTCTTGCAGTCAGAGTCCGGCTGAGGGGAAAACCAGTTAGAGGCCAGACCTGGGACGCATGGTCTATGTGTGCACACATGGTTGGGGGCGGTTGGACCCACATCGATGGGTGTGACCCCAGCTAGTCACTTGCTCTGTGGTTACTTGCATGGTGTGCGTGCCTCTGGTAGGCGCTACCACGTCAGGCAGTTCACCTGCGGTGCGGTGTAAGACATCAGGGGATGCTACCGACTGTGCTTCTGGGAGGAGGTACTCCTGTTCTGGACAGAGAGTGGCAGACTGTCAGCTTCAGTGACTTCGACCTTCGGGTTTTTGGTCGTGTTGACCATTGAGTTCTGGTTGTTTCGCCGTGGCACGTGTGTCGATTTACGTGCCGTGAGACTAGTGCTAGGGGCTTTACCGAGGTGGCGTCTTGTTGTGCGGTACCCATGATCGGATGGTCGGGGTTGCACCTTGGACAACGTGTCCAGGTGGGCCGTGTCCCGAGAGACAAGCCTCTACGGCGGGGTTGCCGTAGGTTTTTACTTCGGTAAGTGGTGCTAGTATGGTCCGGTTCCCGACTGTGAGATCGAGATTTCTCTTTCTGCTTGACCGGTACAGTAGGATTAGTTGTAGTGCCGAGTTTTGACCGGCCACCAGGTTTACTATTCCTCCTGTTACGGTTGCACTTGTGGTTACAGCTTTTCGTGCCGCCGTTGTTCTCAGTTGGGGTTCTGCGGGATCCCTACTGGGCCATTGACAGGAGGCTCACCCCTACTTTTTAGGTGCAGAGGTTGTTCCTCGTTGTTCGAGGATGCAGTTCAGGTGTTCTTAGCTGCCAGCTCGCCGGGCCGAGTGGTCACTCGGCATATGGTACGTTTTACTACTTTAAACTGTACTTTCTGTTGGACTTGACTCTGTTGTAGTAGTAGTTATTTATTTCTGTTAATTGTTGAATTGTCCTCCCTTATTTCATATTTCTTTGTGCCTTCACACTCCTTTTAGCCCTTCCGCGACCTCCCGGCTCGTGGGCGGCGGTTCGAGTCTTAGATTATCGGGCCTTCCCGGTATCTGGATCTTGGGTCGTTACATGACCGCCCTCCATGGAAGCAGAGGATGGAGGAGGGATGAACCCTTCTCTAGACTGAAGTGGGGTGACCCTGGGCGGGTCCTCTAGGAGTCCCTTAGAGAGAGATTCCTCATGGGAACGGGGAAAGTCATAAGAAGACATGGTGGATTCAAATAAAGGATTGAAATAAGAAGTGAACGAGGAATTGCCCCTAGGAGATGAACCTATGGATCGGAAGTAACTGCACATACAACGTGGCACCAATCGAATGAAGACAATAGAAACAAGCACCAGTAAGAAACCAAACAAAATGACCCGACAAAGGGGAAATATGCAAAAAAGAAGGAGAACAAGACAACCAAAATCAACCAAGTTATAATGATGCGCAAGTTTTTATTAGTTTCTTCTTTAGAACCTTAGTGATTTGAATAAGATGTTCTCTCCAACAATAGGTTCTTAATGGGAAGGATGGTGGGAACTTGGTTGACTCTAGGTATAAACTCTCCCTCACTTATGCAACCTAGACACGGGGTGGCAAAGATACAATCGGCCCGACGTCCGTGTAGAAATCCACGGCTCGCGGGGACTTATGGAGGTCCCGGATGTGATCACCTAGTCGACCCCAAGGAATATGGAAGCGAGAGGATCACACACCAAGGTAGGAATGCAACTATGATATGAGAGATGAATGATCCTATGTGCATCGGAGTGCATGCAATTTCTAGCCTAGAAACTAACAAACAATGTACAAACAATGATATGAATCTATGCCACAACAGAGGAGGAGACCAGATAACACCCAGGGATAATGAGAATCAGAAAAAATGCAAAAATATCAACACCCTCGGGATGTGTACATATAATTGGAGAAACGGTCGTCTGAGGACTGCCAAGGAGATAAGACGGTCTAGCGCTAGACTGATTTTAGGCCAGAAACGGTCGGGAGGAGACCACCAGGGATCATAGAACAGAAAACAACAAGAAATGAAATGGGAAAACCGAGGAAAACTTAAGGACAATTGGGAGCAACAGAGAATAGTAAGTCAAACAGCAAGTCAACATGATTGCCACTAGATGTCCCACCATGATCGTCAAAAAAATAGAGGTTGTTGATATTTTCTTGTGGGTGTGTAAGTGATGGTAGTGATGTGTAAGATACGAATATGATGCATGTGGGTGATGTGCTAACTCAAGCAATCAATAACATCATGCATAGAGCTTGTGGGGATGTCATCTTAATAGTGCAAAAATAAATCAAGGAGAAAACTAAACACATGCCGGGGCGTGGAGCAACTGAATAAAGAAAACACACACCGTGGGTGTGGAGCAACTAAAAGCAAAGGAAGAAATAGAAAGATGATGACAGATACCCAGGTAAGGAAAGATGTGATCGCCACCAAAGTAAATAATGCAGTGAAACTACACTACGTACCTTGGAAAGAGACGAGTGAAACACACCCACCCACGGGAGAGAACAACCAGGTGCTGTAGAGACAAACGTTCCTCAGACAATTTCTAGGCAAACAGAAATGGTCCAACGATAGACCGCCAAAGATCCCCAAACGGTCTGCCAAACGGTCGCTAAACGCACCCAGAATAATGATGTGAAACTTGTATCTCCACCCCTCCTAGCCAGCCAGAAGAGTTGGGCCTCGTGTAGTGAGCTATGTAAACCTGCAAAAGAGTGTAAACACACAGAAGAAAGCAACCCAATTAGCCCTTGGACAAGTGTAGTATCTATAGTGCAATTAAGCTAAGATGCATAAAAGGAAGGGTGAATACCTAGGGGTTGGTGGTTTTTTAACCCCTGTGGGGTGTGTAAAAATAGGAGGATGTTTGAAAACGTGATGTGAGTGCAAAAGAACATGGAAGAAGAAGAGAGAAAGATGCTATGATGATGCAAAAGAAGATTAAGGTTAAGAGAGGGAAAGACACAAGGAACACTAATGGAACTTGATACTCCCTGGACAAGACAACTTAAGGACGTAGAAACGACTTCTCCCTGGTTAGTACTCGCTCCAGAATGCAGCAGCACTTCGTTGCAAACTCTAGAAATCACCTCCTCAAGCCATAAAGTCAAGTGTTCTATTTATAGACCCCCAAACAATCTAGTCGAGTTGGAGAGATAATGACACGAAAATAGGCCTGAACTTAGATAAATCTCGAAGATAATACTCCCAAGAGTCCATAGAAATAAATAGAAGCTTCTGAGGATCACTACTCAAAGAGAAATCATCAAATCATGGACTCTAGTTTGACCACGGCCGAAGAGAGGAAGAACTGTCAGAGCAGGACTCTCTGTCTCCCCTAACGGTCTTGTGATAGATCGCAAGGCTCTGAAAATGGCCGTACGATAGAACGCAAGGCTCGGTCGTCCACAAGGAGATAAGACCAAAAAAACTCAATAGGACCCTCTACTGCCTAACGGTCTAGCAAAGGGACGCCAACCGTCACTAAACGGTCGTACAATAGACCGCAAGGCTGATAGGCGTGGCAAAAGAGATAAAGGCCAATAAATCTCCATATAAATCTACAATAAAAACCTTATTAGCCCTTATCCAGGCCCAATAAGTTCAAATGTCGAAAGATAAAAGGAACCAAGCCCAACTAGGGAGAGTGACCCATAAAAATAAGCCCAAAAGTGACCAAAAATGGCCCAATAACCGGTGAACAAGTCAGGACATCATAAAAATAGATAAGGAGATGACCCAACTCATTGGTCGTAAAACGAGTGTCAATTGCGGTCTTTAGAGGGCCGCCATATCCAGAAGACGGTATTGGAAGGACCGCTATCATATATATATATATATATATATATATATATATATGAAATTATCACATGAAGGCATCCAGTCTTGAGGACGTGCCTAAAAGAAGGCGTCCAGGGGAAACGACGCGGTTAATATGTCTCACATAAAATAATAAAAACAACTCTATTGTTACAGTTAAAGAACAGGTCTAAGGATGGCGATGCGTTAACAAGAAGGCGTCCATGTGGTTAGCGCGTTCATAATAACACATTAAATTTTTAAAAACGAGTATAAGGTGGTGGTCTATCAGTGACCATGATCTCAGGTGGCGGTCACTGGATCGACCACTACCTGAAATCGAGCCTCGCCTTCCGGCGGACCCCGACACACCTTCACTAAAACCCACGATTAGATCGATATAGTGAAAAAAAATTAGACAAAATGGTATCATTGGAAAGAGCACTTGAAGATGCACAATATGACATGCTTTATTAAGGATTTGGCCTGAGAGCAACCTACCTTTGATGGACATAAAGTGAAGATAAGGAACCTCACCGGAACCCTCACACGATCTGCCTTTGCTCGCCCAATTCCCCTTCGATCCCGCACGCCCTTGGCCGATCAAGCAAATGAAGGTTCCTAGAGGGCATGTCCACCTATTTATAGAGTTCATAGAGGCTCTAGGGTTTCGAATCAATCCTAAAGAGTATGGGGAGACAAAACGGTGACATTTTCGTAGGTTGACCAAATCCATCACCACCACTTCGAATTGAGGTTCCTAAGGTTAGGGTTTATGAGGGGAAACGATCCTCTAACATGGGCCAGGGGTTTGGGTCCGATTAGAGCCCATTAGAGCTCGAATTATGGTTCAATTCGATCAAATTTGGGCTGGGTCATTCTAGCTCCGAGTAAACCCTAAATCTCTAGTTTTGGGCTTAATCCAATTTTATTTTGGGCTTCATACTTTAGACAATTTTTCTGGAAATATCTATTTCCACGGGGTACATATTTTTCCATAATTTTTATTAATATTTTCAAAATTTTGACTGGCGTGGACAATTAAATAATATTGTCTATTCATTTTAAAATTAGGGTTGCTACATTATTCATGACACCAGGGATTATTTGGGGGCTACTAGTATCTGTCGTGAAGTACATGCACAAAAAAATGGCAATTGCCGCAGATGGGTTGCAACTAGCAATGCCATATTCTGCTTCTTTTAACCTACGGTTAGAATAAATATGTGATGTCGTAGTTGGGGCGGTTTCTTAAACTTACTAACCTTCAAAGTGTATGGCATATCCAAATATATGTCAGCATAGCTATTAAGCCACAAAGGTCACTGGGTACAATAAGTACAACCATCCAGCTGCCGAAGGCCATCATAGCACATAACAACATTGTAAGACCCGATAGTTAACGAATCCTTATCGGTATGAGAATATAAAAAGATTCATGAGCTTAGAACATTTTAATAAGCTTAATGGGCCAAATTCATTTGACCTAGCCCATTTGTATAAGGTTTAGAAGTTAGATTGGGCATTATTACAATGTTGCTTCTTTTAATACTGTTTTACAATAATTAGTTGTATATAAAAATAATAATAAAATAAAAGCATTTGATTTGTTTTTTTTGGAAGAATTCTCTCCCTCCCTCTTTCTTTCTCTCCTACGCACGCCCCTCCCCCTCTCTTGCTCTTGGTGGTGTGATCACCCCGGGGCCTTGCAGGATTGGCAGGAGGCGGCCTTGGCAAGCCCAGGGCGTTGGTGGAGTGGAGGAGTCGTCGTGGAGGTGACTCATGGAGCGTGGAGGTGGAGAATTCACCATTTAGGCCGTGGTTTCCTCGTGAAGAACGGGCGTAGAACAGCTTAGAATCGTGAAACCAAGTAGGGGATAGATTTCTCTTCACCTTAGGATTGTTTTCAATCCAATTGCATGCTATTTTAGATGCTTATATGCTTAGTTAGATTCAAAATCCATGAACATAGTCATTTTTGTTTTAATCCCTGAAAATCACTCCATAGCCATTGTCTTTATGTTTTTGGATGTAAAAATGCTATGGAATGGATATGTGATGACAGGGAAGAGGTTTAAAATTGTATTCCCATCGATTTGAATCGATTGGGAGGGGTTCCAATTGGGTTACTCCCGTTTTGGGATGTCTGGGACAATAGCGGTCCTTTCAGAGACTATTTTTAGTAGGCTATAGGCGGTGGGAGTATAGCGGTCTAGGACTGACCGCTACTGTCTGAAGGCGGCCATATCCCGAACGCTCAGGGGACAGTAACGGCCTAGCAATAGACCGCCATACCCCTTCATCCTGTTGAGGCGGTGTAAGAGTAGCGGCCTAGATCGGACCGTTTTTATCACTGGGCGGTCAGTCGCGCGACCGTCTCTTGATTAGAACGGCCCTGTCTAGACCGTTTTCATTCTGTTCAATGTATGAAGTGATCGTAGCTAAGCGGTCAGGGTGAGACCACCATGGTCAGTGAAGCGGCCAGTCGTTCGACCGCTACCTGAGCTTTGCGGCCCTGACTAGACCTCCTAGTCCATGCAATTTATAAATTCAATCCTGCTTATTTAATTATGTGTTTAATATTGCATATTCACCATGTTTAAATATTTTTATAAACTGTGGCACATTCTTATATCCCAGTAGAGTTATTTTCTCTTTCCTTGTGATGGAACCACTAGTCGTAGCCCAACGACCTTTAGTGTCGGCTCACTTGGGAGAAGTGGAGGGGTAGTCCCGGTGTATAATTTTTAAGCTGGTTTCCGTGGGCCCCCTTGCCTGTCAGTAGCGTCCTACTGGGGGGGAAAACTAGCTAGAGGCCTGGCTCAAGGCATTGAGTCTGTGTGTGCACACGTGGTCAGGGGCGTGGACTGACACTACGAGTGTGACCCTGACTAGTTCTTGACTTTGGTTACTCTTACGTGTCTCACTTGTCGCGTTCCAGGCTAGTGGAGATACCTGAGAAGTAGTATAAATCATCAGTGGACGTGTCTGGTCTTCTTTCTGGTGGTCCTTTCTTTCTCCTGTCACTTGGAAATGTTGAACTTTAATTCTATTAGTAGATTATGATTCTCGTGTTTAATTATTCGTTCGAATTAACATGAGATTAAATAGTGTTTATGTTTAGCTATATTTAATTGTTCTTCTACTTGTACAGCTTTGTTTAACTATTGTTTTCTCTTTGCCATTGTGTTATTAACTATTTTTATGAGTTGGCTGCGAGGTAGGGATCTGCATGAACCCTACTGAGTCTATGATGTGAGACTCACCCTTCCTCTCCAGGTGAGACGGAGCAGCAGTCCGCGGTTATCTACGTGCTTTTGGCGGGCAGTTTTAGGTGCCAGCATGGGTCTCTCCCTCGCTCTTTAGACCGGGGTATGCCTCGTGTAGTTGTCTTCTTTTGACTCTTGTACAGTATTTGGACTTGTAATGGATGGATCTGGACTATTATATGAATATATCACTCTGATATTGTAAATTGCTTCCATTTATCTTAAAATGCGCGTGTAATTCCAGTTCATTATGCACCTCCTCAACCAATCCTCCCAACCCTTACGGGGCCTCATCAGCCTCTTGTGTGGCGTCTCCGATTTCTTGATATCGGTTTACCGGTATCTAGATCTCCGGGTCGTTACAGTTGGTATCAAAGCTGTGATTGGGGTGTTGTATAAGGAATTGAAATTGCAATAGTCTAGAACAAGTTCATGTGTACCACTATTGCTGGCTTAGGATGTTTTCCCGTGATTACTTATGGTTCTTTTGTTATGTGTCTTCTTTTAAGTTTAGAGATAATGGCACCTAGATGGAGAGTTCAATTACAAGCCAATGTGCCCCAAGATGTTCCAAGAGAAGAAAGTGGTTCTTCTATTCCTCCAGCGAATGTTCAAGGGCAAGGCCGTGCTGATCTTAATGCTGGTGAAGATTTAGCTCCTCAAGGTGGTCGTGGTCGAGTTTTAAAGGAATTCCTCCTATTCCGCCCACCAATATATGAAGGACAAGCTGATCCAGATGTAGCTAGGGTTTGGCTGGATGCTACTGAGCGTGTGTTCCGTTCTATGGAATGCACCGAAGATGAGAAGGTGATGTTAGCGACATTTCAGTTGTAGGGGATAGCGCTTGCGTGGTGGACCACAGAGTGGGAGGTGACTTTTAAGTCCCGTCCTCTTCGACTGATTACATGGAAGGAGTTTGTTACTTCATTCGAGCGTACATACAGTCCAGCTTATCTTAGAATGGACAAAATATACCTGTTTATGGAGTTAGCTTAGGGTGATATGACTGTTCTGCAGTATCGGAACAAATTTATGGAATTGGACCGATATGCTCCTCATATTCTTGCTGATGAAGGGTTGAAGACTGAGCAATTTTTGCGTGGCTTGAAGCCAGAGTTGAGGCAACCTCTGATTGCAACCAGGGTGGCAGAGTTAGATATGTCTTATCAGGCGGCAGCAGCTTTAGAACTTGGTATGGAAAGATCTCAAGGGCGACCCAGGTTGAGCCAGTACAGCAGAGTGTATAGCGTCAATAGGCTAGTAGTCAGCCAAGTGTGACGGGGGTACCATCTTCTGTTCCTTCTGCCAATGGTACTTCCTCTATGAAATCTAAATTCAGGCGGATGTTCAGGAAATCCAAGACGCTGTATGACCGGCAAGCTTGATCTGGTAGTGTGCAACAATCAGCACCTTCTTCTTTTCAGCAACATGGATCGGTGGGAAGTCAGTCGAGACCATGTCTGAGGTGTGGTGGTAGCCATTTGGGTAGACCGTGTTCAATACATGTGGTGTGTTTTCGGTGTGATCAGGTGGGACACGTGGTCCGTGATTGTCCATTGAGGCCTAAACAGCCTGTCTAGTTTCCACAGCCACATCAGTTCCAACCACCACCACCACCACAGTCGTAGTAGTATCCTCAGGCATCAGCATCGTCATCGCAGCAGTCTACTGCTGGTGGAAAGAAACAAAAAGGGAGAGTCATGCATATGACTCGTTCAGAAGCAGTAGCATCTCATCTCATGGAAGGTACTATTATGATTTATGATCATGCAACACGTGTTTTATTTGACTCAGGTGCTTCTCATTCATTTATTTCGGAAGCTTTTGTTGCTTGTATTGAGGAGCCGACATCGGAGATGTCTTGTGAGTTAGTTGTTGAATTGCCTTCTGGGGAGTTCACGTTTACTCCTTTTTGTCTTGATGAGACTCCTATAGTGATTGGAAATCAACAATTGCCAGCTAGGTTATATGCGTTGAATCTGGTAGACTATGATGTTATTCTGGGCATGGATTGGTTAGAGGATTATGGAGCCGTAGTTGATTGTAAAACAAAGAAGGTTTATTTTCAGTCATCTGGGAAAGCGACATTTTATTTTCAAGGTATTCGATCTCGTTCTCCTCGCTTGCTTATTTCTGTCATTCGAGCCTGTAGACTACTTAAAGCTGGTTGTCAGGGATTCTTTGCTTCCGACGTTGCTGTTGAGGCACCACAGCAGAAGATAGGTGATATTCCTGTGGTTTGTGAATTTTCTGATGTGTTTCCTAATGAGTTGCTAGGCTTACCTCCACAGCGAGAGATTGAGATGGTGATTGAACTGATTCCAGGTATGGCACCTTTATCAAAGGCACCTTACCGTGTGGCTCCTACAGAATTGAAAGAATTGAGAGCACAGTTGCTAGAATTGCTAAAAAAGGGCTACATCCGTCCTAGCTTTTCTCCATGGGGTGCTCATGTATTTTTTGTGAAGAAGAAAGATGGAAGCCTGAGGTTATGTATTGATTATAGGCAATTAAATCAGGTGAATGTCAAGAACAAGTATCCTTTGCCTAGAATCGATGACTTATTTGACCAACTTTAGTCGGCATGTGTCTTTTTTCGAATTGATCTTCGATCTGGTTATTACCAATTGCGGATCAGAGAATCAGATGTCGAGAAGACTACCTTTGGCACGAGGTATGGTCATTATGAATTTTTGGTTATGCCGTTTGGGCTAAACCAATGCTCCAGCAGCATTTATGGACCTAATGCACTGTGTGTTTCGTCCATATTTGGACCAATTTGTGGTGATCTTTGTGGATGACATTTTGGTCTATTCGGCTTCTGAGGAAGAACATGTTCAGCATCTTAGAGTAGTATTGCAGACTCTGCGAGATCACGAGCTTTATGTAAAATTCAGTAAATGTGAGTTTTGGCTTCAAGAAATTCATTTTCTAGGCCATGTGATTTCTGGCGACGGAGTTGCAATTGATCCTGTTAAAATTGAAGCTGTCCTTCAATGGTAGAGCCCTAAGACTGTGACAGAGATTAGAAGTTTTTTGGGTCTTGCTGGTTATTATAGAAGATTCATTTAAGATTTTGCACGAATTGCCGCGCCAATGACTAAATTGACTCGCAAAAGATGTGCCATTTGTGTGGTCGGATAAATGTGAACAGAGCTTCAATGAGTTGAAAAGGCTGCTCACTACTTCTCCAATGCTTGTTTTGCCTTCTAGCTCGAGG
Organism: Amorphophallus konjac; assembly: GCA_022559845.1. NCBI lineage: Eukaryota > Viridiplantae > Streptophyta > Magnoliopsida > Alismatales > Araceae > Amorphophallus > Amorphophallus konjac. The sequence continues at coordinate 291,296,984 of CM040126.1, read as the reverse complement.
GGATTCGTTGTGTGCATGGACGCCTCTCGAGTAGGGTTGGGTGCAGTGCTCATGCAGCCTGGCAAGGTCATGGCCTATGCATCCCGACAACTAAAATAGCAGGAAGAAAATTATCCCACTCATGATTTGGAGTTGGCGGCGGTGATCTTTGCATTGAAAATCTGTAGACACTACTTGTATGGTGAAAAATTTGTGATCTTCACAGATCATCAAAGTTTGAAGTATGTGTTTTCTCAAAAAGATTTGAATCTTCGTCAGCATAGGTGGATGGAGTACATGAAAGATTATGATTTTACTCTGTCTTATCAACTTGGAAAAGATGAATGTGGTGGCTGATGCACTGAGCATAAAAGTACAGATTAGTCATTTGTTGTTACAAGAATGGAAGTTGTGGGAACAATTTCCTTGTGAGACGTTCAGATTGAAGATTCCCCATGATCCGATGGTAGCTGTTTTTGCTAGTCTAGTGATGACTCCAGCTATTTACCAGCAGATCAAGGAGGCACAACAAGCAGATTCTGAGTTGTCTCGCATTGTGTTAATGCCAGATGTGGAGTTCTGTGATGATTCAGTGGTTAGATTCAGAGGTAGACTATATGTTCCAGCTGTTGATTTGTTGAGGAATGCTATTTTGGGTGAGGCCCACGGATCCTGATATGACATTCATCCTGAAACCACAAAAATATATCAGAATGTGAAAAGATAATTTTGGTGGCCAGGTATGAAAAGGAATGTAGCTGAATTTGTATCTAAATGTTTAACATGTCAACAGGTCAAAGATGAGCACCAAGGCCTGGAGGAATGCTTCAACCTTTGGAGATCCCGATGTGGAAATGGGATTATGTCACTACTAATTTTATTGTGGGTTTACCCCGAACTTCACAAGGTTACGATGGCATTTGGTTGTTAGTTGATCGTTTGACCAAGACAGCAAGAATGTTCCTGATCAAGGTGACGTGGAATGTTCAGAAATTGGCCGAGTGTTATGTTGAGAAGGTTGTGCCATTGCATGGAATTCCAATATCCATTGTGTCAGATCGTGACCCACGTTTTACTTCTGGCTTCTGGCAGAGTTTTCAAAAGGCGTTGGGCACAGAATTGGCATTTAGTTCAGCGTATCATCCTCAATCTGATGGTCAGTCTGAGAGGACTATTCAGATATTAGAAGATATGATGCGATCATGTTGTCTGGATTGGCAGGGTTCGTGGAGTCAACACTTGCCATTGGTGGAATTCTCTTATAATAATAGCTATCATTCCAGTATTGATATGGCTCCGTATGAGGCATTATATGGGCGTCCTTGTCGCACACTGTTGGACTGGTTTGAGACTAGTGACCGACTGTTGATAGGACCAGATATGATTCAACAGTGTGTCGATGTGGTACGTCTGATCTGGCAGAAGATGTTGACAGCCCAAAGTCAACAGAAAAGCTATGCAGATCGGTGTAGAAGACCATTGCAATTTGAGCCTGGAGATTCTATTTTTGTGAAAATATCTCCGATGTAAGGCGTGATGAGATTTGGGAAGCGTGAAAAGCTTAGTCCCTGATACATTGGTCTGTTTCCTATCTTAGAGCGTGTGGGCCAAGTGGCTTATCGACTTCAGTTGCCATCGACGATGCAAGCAATCCACGATGTGTTTCATGTTTTTCAATTAAGAAAATATGTTCCTGATGTATCTCATGTATTAGATAATTCAATGTGGCCTGAGGTGACAACAGATCTATCCACACCAGAGTATCTGATTCGGGTTGAAGATCATCGTGAACAACGACTGAGGAATAAGGTAATCCCTCTGGTAAAGGTAGTATGGCAGTGTCACTTCGGTAATGAGGCTACTTGGGAACGTGAGGACGAAATGCATCTACAGTTTCCCTTTTTATTTGAATACGGTAGATTTTCTTTCAGTTCTCTCCTTGTACTTCCTTTTTAAATTTCGAGGACAAAATTTTTTATTAGGAGGGAGGGACTGTAAGCCCCGGTAGTTAATGGATCCTTATCGGTATGAGAATATAAAAAGATTCTTGCGCTTAGAACATTTTAATAAGCTTAATGGGCCAAATTCATTTGACCTAGCCCATTTGTATAAGGTTTAGAAGTTGGATTGGGCATTATTGCAATTTTGCTTCTTTTAATACCTTTTTACAATAATTAGTTGTATATCAATAATAAAAAATAAAACAAAAGCATTTGATTTGTTTTTTTTGGAAAAATTATTTCTCTCCCTCTTTCTTTCTCTCTTACGCACGCCCCTCCCCCTCTCTTGCTCTTGGAGGTGTGATCACCTCGGGGCCTTGCAGGATTCGTAGGAGGCGGCCTTGGCGAGCCCAGGCCGTTGGTGGAGTGGAGGTGTCGTCGTGGAGGCGACTCGTGGAGCGTGGAGGTGGAGAATTCACCATTTAGGCCGTGGTTTCCTCGTGAAGAACAGGTGTAGAACGGCTTAGAATTGTGAAACCAAGTAAAGGGAGAGATTCCTTTTCGCCTTAGGATTGTTTCCAATCCAATTGCATGCTATTTTAGATGCTTATATGCTTAGTTTGATTCAAAATCCATGAACATAGTCATTTATGTTTTAATCCATGAAAATCACTCCATAGCCATTGTCTTTATGCTTTTGGATGTAAAAATGCTATGGAATGGGTGTGTGATGGCAAGGAACATGTTTAAAACTGTATTCCCATCGATTTGAATCGATTGGGAGGGGTTCTAATTGAGTTACTCCCGTTTTGGGACGTCTGGGACAATAGTGGCCCTTTTAGAGACCGTTTTTAGTAGGCTATAGGAGGTGGGAGTATAGAGGTCAAGGGCTGACCGCTACTGTCTGAAGGTGGCCATATCCCGACCGCTCAAGGGACAGTAATGGCCTAGCAATAGATCGCCATACCCCTTCATCCTGTTGAGGCGGTGTAAGAGTAGCGGCTTAGACCAGACCATTTTTGTCATGAAGCGGCCTATCATGCGATCGCTAAATTGACCGGACCGGTCCTGTCCACACCATTTCTCCCCTAAAGCCGCGTAAAGCATTCAGTAGGTTAGCGGCCATCGGTGGACCGCCACTATCAGTGAAGCGGCTAGTCGTCCGACCGTCTAGTCCCTGCAGTTTATAAATTCAATCCTGCTTATTGAATTATGAGTTTAATATTGCATATTCACCATATTTAAATATTTTTATAAACTGTGGCACATTTTATATCCCAGTAGAGTTATTTTCTCTTTCCTTGTGATGGAACCACTAGTCGTAGCCCGACGACCTTTAGTGTCGACCCACATGGGAGAAGTGGCGGGGTAGTCCTGGTGTATGATTTTTAAGCTGGTTTCCATGGGCCCCCTTACTTGTCAGTAGTGTCCTACTGGGGGGGAAACTAGCTAGAAGCCTGGCTCAAGGCATTGAGCCTGTGTGTGCACACGTGGTCAGGGGCGTGGACTGACACTGACGAGTGTGACCCTGACTAGTTCTTGACTTTGGTTACTCTTACGTGTCTCACTTGCTACGTTCCAGGCTAGTGGAGATACCTAAGACGCAGTATAAGTCATCAGTGGATGCGTCTGGTCTTCTTTCTGGTGGTCCTTTCTTTCTCCTATCACTTGAAAATGTTGAACTTTAATTCTATTGGTAGATTATGATTCTCGTGTTTAATTATTCGTTCGAATTAACATGAGGTTAAATAGCATTTATGGTTAGCTATATTTAATTTTTCTTCTACTTGTACAGCTTTATTTAACTGTTGTTTTTCCTATGCGATTGTGTTATTAACTATTTTTATGAGTTAGTTGCGAGGTAAGGATCTACGTGAACCCTATTGAGTCTATGATGTGAGACTCACCCTTCCTCTCCAGGTGAGACGGGGCAGCAGTCCACGGGTTATCCACGTGCTTTTGGCGGGTAGTCTTAGGTGCCAGCATGGGTCTCTCCCTCGCTCTTTTGACCGGGGTATGCCCTGTGTGGTTGTCTTCTTTTGATTCTTGTACAGTGTTTAGACTTGTAATAGATGGATCTGGACTATTATATGAAGATATCACTCTGATATTATAAATTGCTTCCGTTTATCTTAAAATGCGCATGTAATTCCAGTTCATTATGCAACACCTCAACCAATCCTCCCAACCCTTACGGGGCCTCATCAGCCTCTTGGGTGGCGTCTCCGAGTTCTTGATATCAGTTTACTGGTATCCGGATCTCCGAGTCGTTACAAACATCGTGGGAGATGAGATCTTCTGGCCCCTCTTCAAGTGGTCCTTCACGAGGGCAGGGTGGACTATAGTTCGTAGAACTAGCCTATTCAGGCCAGACCAACCAAAACCTCAATCTAGATTTTCTCATTTATTAAGGTCAGAATATGGCAATTCTCTATCTTTAGGTTTTTCTGTAATTTTTTAATACATAATGGGGTGCTTCATTGCTGCATTAACTATGTGTACCGATAGCAATTTTGAAACAACTATTAATAACATTCACTAGCAGCTATCTGGTTATGTTCTATTAGTTTTGATATTCATGTTTTGTTGAGCTTAAAAATGTAGTCAGTTCAAATTAAAGATGTTTTCATAACATCTTGTTATTTCCACATCCTTTGGCTTTTCCTTGTTTTCATAACATCTTAGATATTATCATGCAAAGACTTTCACAATAGGCAATAGCCTCATCATTGGTTTCTGATGGCGAACACCGTTTTATTTCATTGACTTTTATAAACTTTCTTCGAGGAGGAAAATAGAGGAAAATGCAAGAAAATGCAGGAAGATCTAATTCCAATCTATAATCTTCACATGCTATGAATATAACTTGATGTAGGAAAATGCAATATCTTCCTTCAGGAGGGGGGATTCGGATCTTACAAAAATGTCAGAAGGGTAAGCGATCAAATGCCCACAATCCTACCTAGAGGGATCACGCTGCGGCCGGAGTGCAGTCAATAAACCGTGTGGAGTTGAGCACTACCGAGATGCCGTGTGAGGATGAGCGATGCCGAGATGCCGTGCGCAGATGAGTGCCGCCGAGATGCCGTGCTGGGGCAAGCATCATTGAGATGCTGTCTGGGGGCAAGCATCGTCGAGATGCTAACTGGCCAGGTAGAAATAGGGTTTACGGAGGGGATCACAAGGGGGGAGAAGCCGTTCGAGGGAGAGCAATAGGGTTTACAGAGGGAGAAGAGGAGGAGGTAAGAGGGCAGGCAAGCACCACCGAGATGTCAACGAGCCAGGTAGAAATAGGGTTTACGGAGGGGGGGATTTGGATCGGGGGAGAAGCCATTCAAGGGAGAGGGTGGAGATCGTCCCGGAAGAAATGACTATGGAGAGAGGGGGAGGTGGAGTAAAGAGGGAGAGAAGGAACGACACCTCCGTTGGAGTAAAGAGGGAGAGAGGGGAAGCGTACAGAGGTTCCGTTGGGGGCGGCTAGGGTTGAAAATCGGTGAAAAGGGGGAAAAAAAAATTTCTACAGGCGCATGAGTCTTTGTTACGTTGGCACCAAAACTACATTATATCTATTCTTACCACACTAATAAACCATAGGTGAGAAATAATATTTACCTACGACAATGACTGTAGGTAATATACAAAGAAAAAAATCATTGGTGCCAAATCGGGCCTATTCCTACAGCACCAGTAAACTGTAGGTAAGTAATATCACATACCTACGACTTTAAAAGTAGATAATTTAATATAATCAGCTATTCCTACCAAACCAACAAATCATAGGTGCGAGATATCACATACTTACGACTTTAACCGTAGGTAGATTAGCATAGATACCTACTTCCTACGGTTCCATTAAACTGTGGGTATAATACAAAACTTACCTACGACAAATGGCGTAGGTAATTTCATCCAAGCATCTATTCCTACAGCGCTACTGAACTGTAGGTAAGGTACCCCCACTTCCTATGACATCGACCATAGGTAATATATCAACCCGTAAAACCGTAGGTATAACCTAATGTATACCTACGACTTACATAACCGTAGGTACATGTCGTAGGTAAAGGTCCTCTTTGGTGTAGTGATTCTTGCATATTCTAACATGTTCATGTGCGAAGAAAATTTGAAAGAAAATGTCAAGCTTTTATTGCATAATATGTTCCTGTGCAAAGAAAATTTGAAAGAAGATGTCAAACCTTTATTGCATAATATGTTCATGTGTGAAGGAAATTTAAAAGAACATATCGAGCTTTTATTGCATAATATGTTCACATGCGAAGAAATTTGAAAAAAGATGTCAAGCTTTCAGATAGAGTTTAGACCAAAAGATAGGGTCAATCATTTATAAGAACTTATGAAAATTAAAGCATAATTATTTGAACAATTAAAGATATTTTTCAAGTTTATTTATCTAATCATTTCTTTCTTGATAGCAATTTAAGGCAAGAACATGATTTTGAAAATCAAAAATTTAGATTTTGAAATATTGCATGTGAAATGAGGTGATTTAGATGATCATCACGTAAAATAGGACATTTTGAAAAATCATTGAAAATTGCATCCTTATTGGACTGCACGTTCTCAGAAAAGAACAAGTTTAAAATTTTACCGAAAATCAAATATCACATATTATTCATGGGACACGTTTTTAAATCATGTCCTCTCCATGTGACACGTTCATTGATTTTTTCTTTTAGATCATGGTTGCCTTGGCCACCGCGTTCTAATTGTGGTCTCCTTGAGAGCCATGTTCAAACATGTTCCTGTCTGAGTTCGGCACATGAAATGAGGCATTTTCAGAGAGTTGGCCAGGTCGCGGTTTGCTTGATGACCACGTCCTGGTTGCCGTCATGAGGGTGACTGCGTTTAGGTATGTCTGTCCAGGGTGCTCAAGTTCATCTTCATTCGAATGCGGTCAGTCGGAGTGCCATGTTCTGAACGCGGTCTTTGTGAAAGGTGCATTCACAGTCCAAAATAGAAATAGTGAAAACTCTATATATCACCTTTAAAATCTAAAATTAGGTTCAATTACAATATCATGATGCACAAAACTTACATAGAATTGAAGTACACATGCAAAGGAACGTATATGAACATATAATTAAGTTTTGCTTGAGAGAAAACTTACCTATTTGAAGATCAAAATGGAAGAAGTAGAAGAACAAAGAGCACTTCTTAAAACTTTGAATTTTCCTCCTCTCTACACCGAGCAATCTCTCCAATAGATTTGTGCTTTGGGTAGGGTAGGATCCAACCACATTTATAGGCCAAATCTCCCAATTAAATTGTAAGGGGTTTAATTCAATTTTCCTATTTCACCAACCCATTCAAATTCGGCATAGTGATTTCTAATCTCCCAATGACGTATATAGTGATGTTTTTGACTTAATCAAGATTAGATTAGAGCTAATAGTTAATCATCCTTAAGCTAATTTCTACAGTGTTACTATAGTGCCGTCTACAGTACCACTACAGTACTGACGACTTCACCTTCTTAGAATTACATCGCAAATCTCGTCGTTCGAGTTATCACGTGGGACTAGGGTTTGTATTAATGTATTCTTTACCTTTTAAATCTAAATAAAAATGTTTCATAAATTTTTTTATTTTCATCTTTCATCATCATATATGTATATGTAATTCCAAGTTGCTACATCCTCCCCTACTTAAAAGCATTTGGTTCTCTAAATTTATTCGATCTCTCTTAACTGAAATGAAAGGAACATTCGAATACTAACCTAAAAATAGTTCCAGATACTTATTCTTCATCGCATCCTCCAATTCCCAAGTGACTTCTTCTTGTCTACGCGTGCTCCATTGAATTTTGACCATTGGCATTGCTCTGTTCCTTAATTGATGTAGTTTCCGATCTAATATCTTGATGGATTTTTCATCATATGACAAATCATTTTGTAGTACCAGACTATCATATTGGATCACATAAGATGGATCATAGACATACCTCCTCAACATGGATACATGAAAGATGTCATGCACTCCAGCCAGTCGCGGGGGTAATGCCAATTTGTATGCTACTTCCCTAACTCTATTAGGCCCTATTTGTTTTTAGAATGGGATACCTTGTTCGACCCCTGACGGTCGAACAAGGTGCGCGCCCTCGGATAAGTAGCTTGTGTGTGAGGGGCGTGTGGGCCCCTCACATACCTCTCTCATCAGATGAGAAATCCACCGGCGCTATACGAAAAACAAACAGGGCCTTAAGGATCTCAAATGGGCTAATAAATCTTGATCTTAGCTTTCCTTTGACTCTAATCTCGGGATTCCTCGGGTAGGTGATACATTCAAGAAGACATTGTTAGGTGCAAGATGAGATCTAGAGGGGGGGTGAATAGATCCCCTTATAAAAATTATGCTCAAATAAAATCACACTCAATTCAGTCCGGATAGGAAATTAGATCGCAATTTACACTACTCCCTGTAAGACAAGATATGAACGACTGCCAGACTCCTAAAAGTAGTAAGCAAATTAAGACATCAGGATTCAATTAAAAACACTTAGAGCGTGGAGCATCTAGCAGTTCATACAGAACTAGTCCCGAGCACTTAGCACATAATGAAAATGCAATATGGAAATAGTTCACACACTAACTTGTGAAGTGGGGTAGAAGAGAAGGATCAATCACACAAGTCAAACCACGATGGACAGTGATTTTTAGGTGGTTCGGTCTGCTACCCACAAACCTACGTCCATCCCTCACTCAACCCGAGTAAGGCTTCCCTTGCAAATAGCAAGACCGCAGACTCAGTCTGCAACACCAGTTGATACCACAGCTTGACCTGGAGGAACACACTCCTCCCTTCTTCTCAAAGCCAGAAGGAACCCCGGAGGAACAATCCTCTCTTCCTCTAAAACCACAGAGGGAACCCAGAGAAACACTTATCCCTTCCTCTGAAACCATACAGGGAACCTAGAGAAACACTTCTCCCTTCTGCTGAAACCACAGAGGGAACCCGAACCCTGAACAGGATGTCGGAAGTACAATGTAAAAAATAAAAAAGAAAAACAACAAACAAAAACACAACAGGAAAACACAAACAGAATATAGCTCCTCAAAAGAAAAATAGCTCTGGATTTGATCCACGAGCTAATGAACACCACAGATCTTCAATTAAGCCCTTGGCTGCACTCTAATGCTTCTCTCGAGCTAAACTCTCGATCTCTCTCTTTTCTTCTTCTTCTTCTCACAAGCTCCCTCTCTTTTCTTTTCACAGCTTCTCTCTCAATTTCATCTCATAGCTTCTCTCTCAAATTCTTCGAACTATACTGCTCTCTCTTTTCTCTTCTTCTTCTCACAATCTCTCTCTGTTCTCTTCGAACTGCACTGCCCTCTCTTTTCTCTTCCTCTTCTCATAATCTCTCTATTTTCTCTTCGAACTGCACTACTCTCTCTTTTTTCTTCTTCTTCTCACAATCTCTCTATTTTCTATTCGAACTGCACTACTCAGAAAACTCCTCAATGCCCGTTACAACCCTTCTATTACGACAACCTTCTTTGGAGGAAGAAGACTCTATTATATAGAGCAGAAACCCATTTTCTAAAATGATCTTATCCTTTAGGAAATTCTGTCATTGGTCCACTTGTATAAGAGAATATTCTCTTCTGGAAGGACCCCATGAGTCCTAGGATCACGTGCCAATCATGGAGGATCGGAGCCACGTGCTTCTATTAAGTCACTCACGAGCTTAGCCTTTTTTTCAGCCATACCGACCTATTTTTCATCCTTAAGGAGCTATTTGTCGGCCTTACAGACTCATTTGTCACCCTTAGCCTGCATGAGCCGCCCCCTCTACTCTTTTTGTCTCTTGCTTGAGAGCCGTCACCTTGCGACCTATTTGTCACCCGTATCGGGTATTTTTCACCCTTGAACACCTATTTGTCACTATTATCGCCCATTTGTATGCCTTAACAGCCATTTGTCTGCCTTGCTCAACACTTGTCTCCTTGTGAACCATTCTTCATCGGTATCACACGTTTGTCATCTCTGTGAGCTATTTGTCACCCTTGACCATCATTTGTCACCCTTGTAAGGTATTTTTCACCCTTGTTGATCTACTTTTACCGTTCCTAATCATCTATTGCCATTGTGAGCTCTTTGACATCGCTGTAAGCCATTTGTCACCGTTGTGCTTCATTTCTCTCTCTTGTGCTCAATTTGACTTCCTTGTGATCTATTCTTCAACATTGTGATCACGTTATCACCTGTAATCTCCATTTGACACTTGATTTCTTCATTTTTCAGCATCATGTTCTTCAGTTATAGGCATGTTCGTTGTTTGCACTTGGTTGAGTAGACTCTATTGAGCGTTGCGTCAACTCCACTTCGGTTTTTCTTCTTCTCAGCCTTCTTTCTCTCGTGCCAAGCTATTTGTCACCTCTATGAAGCTATTTGTCACCACTATTCATCATTTGTCACCCGTAGAGGCTATTTGTCACCCTTATGTGCTTCAGCTGGCGGGTGGCTCTGGCTGAGCTCGAGTCGGCTCAAAGGACTTCTGAAGTCGACTCCGTCTTCATGAAGCTTCATCAAATCTTCTGCTCTTGCTTGATATGGACAATGGTTCTATCAACCAACCTGTTCAACCTGTTCTTCACACAGTTCAAGGAAGTACACATATATATGACATCAAACATATGACATCATTAAAACATGAAACCAATGCACCAAAACCAATGCACCAATGCATGACTCATAGATGAGTCATAGTGTATGACATCATCAAAATCACAGGGACACAACATTCTCCTCCTTTTTTGGTGATGGCAACACTATGAGTCATGATGACCAAATTAGCACACAATTGATGCAGGCAATGCAAATAATGTACTAACTCATCAAACTATTCTGCCCCTTTCACATCATCAAAATGATAGAAATAGTTTGATAGAAATAGTAGAGACATTCTCTCCCTTTGACATGGAATAAAATGCTTATTATTGGAATTTTAAAAACTTTTCTACCCCTTGATGTATGAACACAGCATAAGATAAATACACACATCTCCCTTAGCAATGAAAACTGGGGATGATTGAAGCAATGTAAGTGTGATGTCCCGGACCCTTTCGGATCCTTCTTCTTAGGTCCTGGATCTGTGTTTTCGGTGAATTTGGCTCCGTTGTGTCCGGAATTATGTTCAGGACATCTTTCGTGTTTGGATACATGCGATTCGGGTCAGTTCGGACGTTTTGCGTGTTTTTCGATTCCCGCGTGTGTGTCTCGGAAACACCTACGGAACCCTGTAGCTGGTGGACAGGGTCGTTCATCTACCCACGAGTGGTACCGTTGCGATTAGCGCATCGTGAGGAACGAGGAGGTGTATTTTTCTATTTTTCAGGATTTTCCTCATTTTACAGATTTTCTATAAATACCAAACCTTTTTCTTTTCTTTTTCACCTTTTTCTTCTTCTTCTTCCTCCTTCTTCCAACCGTTGGAGAGCGCCCTCCCCATCGCGACCGTTCTTCTTCCCCGGACGATCGAGACGCGGCCTCCTTCACTCCGGCAATGGCGTGGTGACGGTGGCGAGGCGGTTCCGATGGTGGCCTTCTCGCGGCGGGAGGCGGGGCGTGTGGCATTCAAAAGCTTCTTCCTTGACTTCGGCGGTAATTCGGCGGAGCATTCGCTCCATTGAGGTAGGGGGACGAATCTGTAGCAACCCTGGTAAATTAAAGGACTAGAAAGTCTAAATAAATTAAAAACAATAATTAAACAAGCCCCAGACCTTGTACATGACACTCTTACGTCCTAAAAAGTCTGACAAAAGAACTCATGGACACTACTATTGTATTATAATAAATTTAAGAATGACATGTTAGTTTTAGGTAAGCATTTAATGCACAACGTAATTTTAATTGAATTAAGAATCATTAAATCTCGAAGAAAATGTCAATTTATATTTTATTACTAATTTAGAAAATTTAATATTCCACATTTATTACATTATAATCTTATTAGAAGGGAGAATGATATATATATAAGATCTAATTACATTAAAGATATATAAAAGATAAAAGAATGAGCATATATGCAATTTCGGTTCATTCAAGGGCATTGAAAAAATGTCAAAAACTCAATCGACGCCTCTTGGTACAGGCGTATCCAACGTGAAAGGCGACTTAATGCAAGTCATTATTTACAAATTAGCAAAAGTCAAATAAAGTATATAGTTAAAAGAGTTATAGAAATAATAGGGATATATATATAATATTGGTCTTTTGGAGGTTAAGGTAAAAGGGCCGAAATCAAATGACGCCCATTGGTGTGGGCGTGATTCACGTAATAAACGACATATAGTATGTCGCTATTTAGTTAAAGTACAAATGACATAAAATAAGATATATAGATAAGGTTTATAAGGTATAAATATAATTTTGGTCCTTATAAGGGCATGGAGAAATGCCAAATGTCAAATGACGCCATTGGTATGGGTGTTGTTTACGTAAGAAACGACTTAAACAAAGTCGTTATTTTATTATAAATGAATAGTGCCACTTTTTCAATTAAAGAATTTTGAAAAAACTAATTACATGGAAAATAGAGAAAAATGGAAAATGCATACCCATAAAATTTCCCAACAAGATCAAATCAAGAAAAAAAGATAAAAATCCAAAAAATCGTTACACCTTAAATTAACAAATAGGGAAAGGTGAATGACGCCTCCGAGCAAGTCGTCATTTAATTTTGACGACTGTGTATACAAGCGTCATTTATTGAAATAACGTCCTAACCTGAGGCGTCATTTCCAAAAGGGACAGTCGGTGTTTGGTTCGAACAGGGATGTTATCTGGGTAAGTTTGGATTAAGGAAAGGGATCCATACGTGGATATCTGTGATTTTAGTCCTAATCGAACTCCTAGAACCCATCAGGATTCCTTCTCCTATAAATACCAACCCTTCCATCGAACCCATATTGACACTATTCGCCAAAGACGCCCTACTGCTGCTGCTATTTTCCTACTACTTCGTGAAGAACATCGCGGTTCTTCATCGTCTTCTTCCTCTTCCTCCTACGAGTTGTCCGCAACAAGAAGGGACGCAGGAAGCATCTTCTTCTCTGCTTCTTCCTCCCTGCTGGCCGTTGCTGCTGTTGCTGTTATTCTTCTTGCAGAAACAAAGCATCGGATTTTTGGTTATTTCACCACCGTTCTTCACGTTCTAGCCACCAAACTCAATCAACAAGGTAGGTTTTCTCAAGTGTTAAGCAAAACCTATGGTTATTAGGCCATCTGCATGCAAGTAGGATTGTTAGTGGTGATATTGATATATCAGTTTTTCATGATTTCTGTATTTCTTGAAATGACGCCCCAGCTTAAGGCGTTATTTTGATTTAACGCCCATACGAAAAGTCATCAATTGACTAGTTGATTAATAATAACGCATGTTCAAAAAATTTAATAACTATGAACCCTTACATGTTAACTAATGCATGATCATATTAGTGAATTCATGCTATTTTTTCTCTATCTGTACATGTCTCTAGTTTCTTGATTGGAAATACTACAAAGTCCATATGTCTGTGACGGTACAATAAATAACAACCATGTCTAGGTCATCAATTGAATAAACGCCCCTGTACGCAGGCGTCAATTAGTGATAAATCAAGAATTCCTGAAAATGTTTATAGTTTTCTGGATATTGAAATAACGACATGCATCCTACCATCTTTTTGATATATGACGCCCCTGACTAGGGCGTCGTTTACAAAATTGAAGCCTTAATGTAAGATGCCATTTATATAATATCTGAGATTTTAGAATGTTTATAGATTTTAATATTAACAAGACCTGGATATAACGACTGCGTGAACAGTCGTCATTTACTGAACTGACGACCCTGACAAGGGCACCAATTCATGAAATGAAGACTTAAGCCCAGACGCCAATTGACTGATTTCCGATTTCGTGGTTTTTTGTAACCCTTGATAGTGAGTTATGTATTAGGCACTATATTCCATTCCGTGAATATAGTCCCATGTTTTACGTTGTTTTATCGATTTCCCTATTTCTCAGTGATAGATGAACCCTCCGCGGGACATTCCGTTCCTTCGGATCGGTGACTTTATCATAGAGACCTCCGTAAGACTCCGCTAGCCTTAGATTCCCTCAAGGCAGCCGAGCAGGTTGTACCATTAAAAACCCATGACACTACTTGATTGCCATGTCACTCTAAAAAAATATGGTATACTGCCCCTCATGACGTCCTATGTAGATGTCATGAGAATATCCTAAATTAATGGAATGGGCAATCCATACCATTCATATCCTTTAGGAATTGTTGCCGTACTTGTGGACACCAATTCTATCCACCTTATCATGTACAAGAACAAGCGACCATTTCTATATGAGCGCTTATTCTTAACATATGGCACTTATCTAGGGAGCCATTTCCACCGAGTTTTATCGTTAATCGTGGTTACACCGTTATTACCATCCTTACGTATCATGAGCAATCCTTGAAATCCTAATCTCTATGGTCTACCTTAAAAGATCCTACAAGCTTGAATCCTTTGGAATTCTATATTGGCTATAACTATAGTGGATGTCGAAATACATGATCAATGCCTGCGCATATAAGGGCCCGATCTGGTCCTGGGAGGAGCACCTGAAAGTACTAGTGCCCATGGGAGTTGTATGATCACGGTGTGGCATTGCACCGAAGTGCTTGTTATTCTCGTTGACATTCCACAATCTCGTACTTGACTCGACTTGACATGACATGACTTGCGTGACCCAGAAAGGATATTTATATACTTGCTTGAAACGTGATAGCCAATTCTCGACATGACATGATGAATATACTTGCTTGAATATCTATTGATATGAGTTCTTAAAAGACATACTAGTTCACTCAATTATCTCTTGTTATAAACTCTCTCTTGTCGTTTTACGCGAACATGCATAGCTATATTGCATTCATGTAACTTGTAATCTACTTAAAGCAAGCTAGCACTTGAGATATAATTCCTACTGAGCGTTCGCTCATCCAGTGTTTTCCCCTATTTTTCTGGTAAGTCCGATGACGAGACTCAATCGGATGGGGAAGGTCAAGAGTGAAGAGATTAGAGCTACTCCGTCTATCCAAGCGTCTTCTAGTCTTATCTTTCTATATTTTTGAGTCAATCATTGTACTTTTCCCTTTATTGAGTCTTAGCACTTTCATTATGTGGATTGTAATAGAAGTACTTTTGAGGTTGTGATTGAATAAAGGATTGGGTTATCTTTACTTTTGCGCACTCTGTCTTTGTGTTGAATACACTAACGCTCTGATTGACATGATCGATATAAACTCGTCACGCGTCTCCGAGTTCCTTCCGCACTCGGGACGTGACAATTTTTGTGGTATCAGAGCCTAGGATATTCAATTCCTAGGAAACCCAAGTCCAAGGATAGGTTTAAACCTTTACCCGGTGAGATTGGGTAGAACCGAGGGTTGAGTTAACTCAGAAAACTAAAACCTTTTGACATAATCACATATTAATATAGTTATTGTAATTGTAGGACCATGGCCGTAGAACGTGCTCAGTGGCGCGACATGCAAAGGACCGTCCAAGGTCTTACTCAAGCACTTCAACAGGTAGCACAAGGAGGTGCACACCGTGGAGCGGAAACCTCCACCAAAGTTTCAGAAACATGAACCCTCCTAAGTTCATGGGATCCACTGATCCGGATGACGCCAAGCATTGGATCAGAGAGACTGAACGTATCTTTAGAGTTATGCAATGTACGGACCAAGAGAAGGCCATGTTAGCAACATTTCAACTGGAGAGAGACACCCGATGCTGGTGGGAGTCGGTAGAAGCCACTTTAGAGCAGGACCAAGTTACATGGGAGGAATTTGTTGAACATTTTAACAATAATTACTTCTCGGATCGAGTCCAGGAGAAAACGGCCACCGAAATCGCCACACTCAAGCAACGATCATTATCGGTGGCCGAGTATGAGGCAAAATTCTCGAGGTTATCCCTGTACGCTAAGCATTTAGTCAGTACCGAGAAAATGAAAGCTAGAAAGTTTCTAAATGGGCTCAGGCCCCAATTTATCACACAACTGGCCCCGATGGACATACAAGTCTATTCGGAGATGGTACGACGAGCCCAGCTACTGGAGGATGCCACGGAACTATCTGATAGGATCCGTGGGAGAGACAGGAAGGAGCATGTTACTAGCTCCGGCACTTTCAAACCCAATTTCAATAAGAAAAGGTCAAGTAATGGAGGAGAGTCTTCTCAGGAGAAGAAAGTCAAAAAGATTAACAAGCCATTCTCCATCACCACCACACCTTCTAAAGTGGTGTGTAAACACTGTGACAAGGCCGGACATAAGGCCGAAGAATGTTGGAGCAAACTTGGAGCGTGTCTCCGTTGTGGGAGCCGTGATCATCGGATTCCCGACTGTCCCCTACTCAATGATCAAGCCAGTGACGGAAAGTGCCTGGTGACAAAGAATGCACGTCTCCAAGCTATTAAGGAGACAGAACAAGACGAAGGCGGACTAGTGGAAGGTACATTGAAAGTTTGTTCCAAGTCTGCATATGTCTTATTTGATACTGGTGCCTCGCATTCTTTTATTTCTAAGAAGTTTGCTAATCCGTTACCCATGGAACCGGAATGGATGAAATTAGTTCTTTCAACTCCTCTCGAAAGCGAAGTTGACCTTACTCACCATTATCAAAACTGTGAAGTCTTGGTAAGGGGAAGAAATCTTCCTATCGACCTCATATGTTTAGACCTAAAGGAATATGATGTCATATTGGGAGCGGATTGGTTATCCAAGTATCAGGCAATTATGGATTGCTGTAATAGCAAAGTTACTTTCAAAGACTTTCCGGAACTGGTCTATACTAGCCCTAAGAGTCAGAGCAAGTCGTCTCTTATTTCGGCTCTCCGAGCTAGCAAGCTAATAAGGAAAGGATGTGTATCCTTCCTTGCGTTTGTCACTATTAAGGAGACTAAGGAGACTAAGATAGAAGACATCCCTGTTGTGCAAGAATTTCCGAACGTGTTTCCGGAAGATTTGCCTGGATTACCTCTACAAAGAGAAGTGGCCTTCACCATCGACTTGGTCCCTGGTGCTGGTCCAATTTCTAAGGCACCATATAGGATGTCCCCCGCCAAACTCAAGGAGTTAAAGGAACAATTGATGGAACTTCTAAAGAAGGGATTTATTAGACCAAGCACTTCCCCGTGGGGAGCACCTGTGTTGTTTGTAAAGAAGAAAGATGGATCCATGAGGTTATGCATCGACTATCGACAGTTGAATCATCTCACACTATCAAGAACAAGTATCCACTGCCGAGAATCGATGAACTATTTGATCAAATATCTGGGTCCAAGTAGTTCTCAAAAATTGATCACCGGTTGGGATATCACCAACTAAGGATCAATGATGAGGACATTCATAAGACCACGTTCAGGAGTAGGTATGGGCACTATGAATTTGTTGTTATGCCTTTTGGACTAACAAATGCCCCTGCAGCCTTTATGCAGTTGATGAATAGTATATGCAGGCCTCATCTAGATCAATTCGTAGTGATTTTCATTGATGATATATTGATTTATTCGAAGACCAAGGAAGAGCATGAGAAGCATTTAAGGATTACATTACAAATAGTGAGAATAAATCAGCTATATGCAAAGCTCAGTAATGTGAATTCTGGCTAAAAGAAGTATCTTTCTTGGGACATGTTATTTCAAAGGACGGACTATCTGTAGATCCATCAAAGGTCGAAGCTGTAAGGAATTGTGAAAGACCAACCAACGCTAGCGAGATCCGTAGTTTCTTGGGTCTTGCGGGCTATTATAGACGATTCATCAAGGATTTCTCCAAGATCGCCGTACCACTCACGAGGCTAACTCGTAAGGAGATCCGTTATGAATGGAGCGAGGAATGTGAAAGAACCTTTCAAGCTCTCAAGGACCACCTAACTACTGCCCCGGTCTTAGCTTTACCAGTTGAAGGAGAAAAGTTTGAGGTATATACCGATGCATCTGGCATTGGCCTCGGATGTGTCTTGATGCAACAAGGGAGAGTTATAGCTTACTCTCCCCGATAGTTGAAGAAGCACGAAGAAAACTACCTAGTCCATGACTTAGAATTGGCTGCGGTAGTGTTTGCGCTAAAGATATGGAGACATTATCTATACGGAGTGTAGTTTACTATATACTCGGACCGTAAAAGTCTCAAGTATCTCTTCTCTTAGAAGGAATTAAATATGAGACAAAGACGTTGGCTAGAATATCTCAAGGACTTCGACTTCACTATACAATATCATCCTGGAAAGGGTAATCCTGTAGCCGATGCCCTCAGTCGAAAGCCAAGAGCACTATTAGCCAATTGTATGATTCGGGAGTGGAAGTTGCTAGAACAATTCTTTAAACTTAATATAAGCATAGACATGGACAGTAGGTGTGTCACATTATCCCATATGAGCATACAGCCAGACTTGCTATCCGAAATACAAGGACTTCAAGATAGTGACCCCATACTAGTGGAAATCAAGGGTAAAATGGAAGAACAACCTGATTTCAAGATAGCCTCGGATGGAATATTGATGTTCAGGAATAGAACATGTATACCGGATTGTCCAGAGCTAAAGAAGAAAATCTTAGATGAAGCTCACAGATCAAGGTACACGATTCATCCAGGGTCTACCAAAATATACCAAGATTTGAAAAGGACCTTCTGGTGGTCCAATATGAAAGGAGAAGTAGCAGACTTTGTGTCTCGCTGTCTCACGTGCCAACAAGTCAAGGCAGAACACCAAAAGCCTGCCGGTAAGCTACATCCTCTAGATATTCCCAAATGGAAGTGGGAGGATATCGGTATAGACTTCATTATGGGTCTATCTAAATCAAAAGGAGGACATGATGGAATATGGGTTATCATCGACCGATTGACCAAATCGGCACACTTCTTGCCAATCAAGAATCGATGGTCAGTTGATGTTCTTGCTGCTTTATACATCAAGGAGATAGTCATATTACATGGCATTCCTGTCTCAATCGTATCTGACCGAGACCCACGATTTACTTCTCATTTTTGGAAGGGTCAACAACATTCGCTGGGAACGAGACTTAATTTTAGTACTGCTTTTCATCCTCAGACGGATGGTCAGATCGAAAGAATGAATCAGGTGGTAGAAGATATGCTCAGGGCTTGCATCATTGATTTTGGTGGAAGCTGGCATGATCACTTGCCTTTGGTCGAGTTTGCATACAATAATAGTTACCAGGCAAGCATACAGATGGCACCTTTCGAAGCCTTATACAGAAGGAGTTGCCGATCACCCTTGTGCTGGGATAAAGTTGGCGAGAAACAACTATTAGGTCCAGACATGGCAAGGGATACCACTGAAAAGATTCAGTTGATTAGAGAAAGACTTCAAGTTGCTCAGTCTAGACAGAAGGCTTATGCTGACACAATAAGAAGAGATCTCGAATTCCAAGTCGGAGATCACGTATTTCTCAAGATATCACCTGGACATGGAATAAGGAGATTTGTTGTTAAGGGCAAGCTTACACCAAGGTTTATCGGACCTTTTGAGATACTAGAAAGAGTTGACGAGGTTGCTTACCGCGTCGCTTTACCTCCACAATTGTCCGAAGTTCATAATGTATTCCACGTATCCATGTTGAAGAAGTATGTGCACGATCCGGCACATATCATCGATCATGGAGACCTGGTGATTCAAAGGGATCTCACTTATGAACAAAAGCCCATGAAGATCCTCGATCGCAAAGTACGAACATTAAGGAGCAAAGTTATTCCCATGGTCAAGGTGCAATGGAGTAAAAGCTCAGAATACGAAGCCACATGGGAGACCGAGGAGTCTATGAGGAAATGATTCCTAGAATTATTCTAAAAAGGTATGTACTATACACTCTCCACGTCTATATATGATTGAATTTAGGGACCAAATTCTTTTAAGTGGAGGAGGGTGTAGCAACCCTGGTAAATTAAAGGACTAGAAAGTCTAAATAAATTAAAAATAATAATTAAACAAGGTCCAGACCTTGTACATGACCCTCTTACGTCCTAAAAAGGCTGACAAAAGAACTCATGGACACTACTATTGTATTATAATAAATTTAAGAATGACATGTTATTTTTAGGTAAGCATTTAATGCACAACGTAATTTAAATTAAATTAAGAATCATTAAATCTCGAAGAAAATGTCAATTTATATTTTATTACTAATTTAGAAAATTTAATATTCCATATTTATTATATTATAATCTTATTATAAGGGAGAAGGATATATATATAAGATTTAATTACATTAAAGATATGTAAAAGATAAAAGAATGAGCATATATGTAATTTTGGTTCTTTCAATGGCATTGAGAAAAGGCCAAAAACTCAATCGACGCCTCTTGGTACAGTTGTATCCAACGTGAAAGGCGACTTAATGCAAGTCATTATTTACAAATTAGCAAAAGTCAAATAAAGTATATAGTTAAAAGAGTTATAAAAATAATAGGGATATATATATAATATTGGTCTTTTGGAGGTTAAGGTAAAAGGGCCGAAATCAAATGACGCCCATTGGTGTGGGCGTGATTCACGTAATAAACGACATATAGTATGTCGTTATTTAGTTAAAGTACAAATGACATAAAATAAGATATATAGATAAGGTTTATAGGGAATAAATATAATTTTGGTCCTTATAAGGGCATGGAGAAATGCCAAATGCCAAATGACG
The DNA here is from genome assembly GCA_022559845.1 of Amorphophallus konjac. NCBI lineage: Eukaryota > Viridiplantae > Streptophyta > Magnoliopsida > Alismatales > Araceae > Amorphophallus > Amorphophallus konjac. The sequence goes on along the minus strand of CM040126.1, from coordinate 291,276,343 downwards.
CCCAATGGTATGGGCATTGTTTACCTAAGAAACGACTTAAACAAAGTCGTTATTTTATTATAAATGAATAGTGCCACTTTTTCAATTAAAGAATTTTGAAAAAACTAATTACATGGGAAAATAGAGAAAAATGGAAAATGCATACCCATAAAATTTCCAACAAGATCACATCAAGAAAAAAAAGATAAAAATCCAGAAAATCGTTACACCTTAAATTAACAAATAGGGAAAGGTGAATGATGCCTCCAAGCAAGTCGTCATTTAATTTTGACGACTGTGTATACAAGCGTCATTTATTGAAATAACGTCCCAACCTAAGGCGTCATTTCCAAAAGGGACAGTCGGTGTTTGGTTCGAACAGGGATGTTATCAGGGTAAGTTTGGATTAAGGAAAGGGATCCATACGTGGATATCTGTGGTTTTAGTCCTAATCGAACTCCTAGAACCCATCAGGATTCCTTCTCCTATAAATATCAACCCTTCCATCGAACCCATATTGACACTATTCGCCAAAGACGCCCTACTGCTACTGCTATTTTCCTACTACTTCGTGAAGAACATCGCGGTTCTTCATCGTCTTCTTCCTCTTCCTCCTACGGGTTGTCCGCAACAAGAAGGGACGCAGGAAGCATCTTCTTCTCTGCTTCTTCCTCCATGCTGGCTGTTGCTGTTATTCTTCTTGCAGAAACAAAGCATCGGATTTTTGGTTATTTCACCACCGTTCTTCACGTTCTAGCCACCAAACTCAATCAACAAGGTAGGTTTTCTCAAGTGTTAAGCAAAACCTATGGTTATTAGGCCATCTGCATGCATGTAGGATTGTTAGTGGTGATATTGATATATCAGTTTTTCATGATTTCTGTATTTCTTGAAATGACGCCCCAGCTTAAGGCGTTATTTTGATTTAACGCCCATACGAAAAGTCATCAATTGACATGTTGATTAATAATAACGCATGTTCAAAAATTCAATAACTATGAACCCTTACATGTTAACTAATGCATGATCATATTAGTGAATTCCTGCTATTTTTTTTCTATCTGTACATGTCTCTAGTTTCTTGATTGGAAATACTATAAAGTCCATATGTCTGTGATGGTACAATAAATAACGACCATGTCTAGGTCGTCAATTGAATAAACGCCCCTGTACGCAGGCGTCAATTAGTGATAAACCAAGAATTCCTTAAAATGTTTATAGTTTCCTGGATATTGAAATAACGACATGCATCCTACCATCTTTTTGATATATGATGCCCCTGACTAGGGCGTTGTTTACGAAATTGAAGCCTTAATGTAAGACGTCATTTATATAATATCTGAGATTTTAGAATGTTTATAGATTTTAATATTAACAAGACCTGGATATAACGACTGCGTGAACAGTCGTCATTTACTGAAATGACGACCCTGACAAGGGCGCCAATTCATGAAATGAAGACTTAAGCCCAGACGCCAATTGACTGATTTCCGATTTCGTGATTTTTTGTAACCCTTGACAGTGAGTTATGTATTAGGCACTATATTCCATTCCGTGAATATAGTCCCATATTTTACGTTGTTTTATCGATTTCCCAATTTCTCGGTGATAGATGAACCCTCCGCGGGACATTCCGTTCCTTTAGATCGGTGACATTATCATAGAGACCTCCGTAAGACTCTGCTAGCCTTGGATTCCCTCAAGACAGCCGAGCAGGTTGTACCATTAAAAACCCATGACACTACTTGATTACCATGTCACTCTAAAGAAACATGGTATACTGCCCCTCATGACGTCCTATGTAGATGTCATGAGAATATCCTAAATTAATGGAATGGGCAATCCATACCATTCATATCCTTTAGGAATTGTTGCCGTACTTGTGGACACCAATTCTATCCACCTTATAATGTACAAGAACGAGCGACCATTTCTATTTGAGCGCTTATTCTTAACATCATGGCACCTATCTAGGGAGCCATTTCCACCTAGTTTTATCATTAATCGTGGTTACACCGTTATTACCATCCTTACGTATCATGAGCAATCCTTGAAATCATAATCTCTATGGTCTACCTTAAAAGATCCTACAAGCTTGAATCCTTTAGAATTCTATATTGGCTATAACTATAGTGGATGTCGAAATACATGATCAATACCTGCGCATATAAGGGCCCGATCTGGTCCTGGGAGGAGCACCCGAAAGTACTAGTGCCCATGGGAGTTGTAATGATCATGGTGTGGCATTACACCGAAATGCTTGTTATTCTCGTTGACATTCCACAATCTCGTACTTGACTCGACTTGACATGACATGACTTGCGTGACCTAGAAAGGGTATTTATATACTTGCTTGAAACGTGATAGCCAATTCTCGACATGACATGATGAATATACTTGCTTGAATATCTATTGATATGAGTTCTTGAAAGACATACTAGTTCACTCAACTATCTCTTGTTATAAACTCTCTCTTGTCATTTTACGCGAATATGCATAGCTATATTGCATTCATGTAACTTGTAATCTACTTAAAGCAAGCTAGCACTTGAGATATAATTCCTACTGAGCGTTCGCTCATCCAGTGTTTTCCCCTATTTTTCAGGTAAGTCCGATGACGAGACTCAATCGGATGGGGAAGGTCAAGAGTGAAGAGATTAGAGCTACTCCGTCTATCCAAGCGTCTACTAGTCTTATCTTTCTATATTTTTGAGTCAATCGTTGTACTTTTCCCTTTATTGAGTCTTAGCACTTTCATTAAGTGGATTGTAATAGAAGTACATTTGAGGTTGTGATTGAATAAAGGATTGGGTTATCTTTACTTTTGCGCACTCTGTCTTTGTGTTGAATACACTAACGCTCTGATTGACATGATCGATATAAACTCGTCACACGTCTCCGAGTTCCTTCCGCGCTCGGGGCGTGACAGAATCCCTATGCTCATCTCGTCATCCCCCGTGATTTGTAGGCCGAATGGGAGCCGAGAGGGGTGTGTTTGAGCGGGTTAGGGCAAAATCGTGTTTTGGGGAGAGTTCACCCGATCTATGGATTTGAGCCTTGATTCGGCGTTTTGATGTCCTAGAATCATGCTAGGGGTCCCCAGGGGTCTTCCCCTTTGATTTCCCCCTCCCCTATGGAGGTATGGGAGCGTGGTTGGAATTTTTGGGCGTTTCACTGTCGGACCGGTGTGACGGTCCTTCCAGTGACCATCACACCATGTGACGCACCCAGGTGGGTGCGTTACAGCCATGTTTTAGCCAGCTGGGGGTCTGTGGGATGTGACAGTCTCACGATAGATCGTCAGGGCGCTGTGACGCGCCTAGGTTGGACCGTCAGGGATGATCAGCCTGTTGGCTTTCGATCGTTGGCTTTTGACCATTGGGGGTCAAGTCCTGTGACACACCATGCCTGGCACGTCACAGCCTTGTAACGCCCCTGTGTGGGTGCGTCAGAGCAGACGAACCCATCTCCCCTGACGCGCCAGGGTTGGTCCGTTAGGTGCTGTGATGCCCCTAGGTGGGTGCGTCAGATCCTGTTCTCACCTCAGCTTGTGACGCTCCAGGGTTGGACCGTCAGAGCCTTTTGGCGCTCCAGGGTAGGTGCGTCATAGCCTGTGACGGCCCAAGGTTGGACCATCAGGCTCTGTGCTGCACCGTGTATGTGCGGTCCCATTTCTTTGACGGTGGTTTCCGTGAGTCAGTCCTTACTTCCAGTGACCTGTCGACTAGTCGTAGCTTCATGCACACACGAGTGCGGACCCACCTGGGAGTGGTGGAGAGCGAGACCCGGTGAGAGGTGGTTTTTAGGCTGGTTTCCGTGGGGCCCCTTACCTTTGCCACCAGAGTCCGGTGGGGGGGGGGGGAACCAGCTAGAGGACCCGACCTAGAGTAGTTGGTCTGTGTGTGCACACGTAGTTGGGGGCTTAGAACACGCGCTGACGAGCGTGACCCCAGCTAGTCCTTGTTGTGGTACTTGTTGCATGTCTGAGTCTCACGCCCGAGGCGTTATAGCTAGACACTTGTGACGCAGTGTAAGACGTCAGGGGACGCATCCCGTCGTTCTTCTAGTGGGTAGTGCTCCTATTCGCTGGCAGGTGTGGACTCGAGTTTCGTTGGACCGAGGTTCAGTAGTACGTGCTGTTAGAGTAGATGACTTTTCCGCTTATTTACTTTAGCTTGTTGGTTCTACCGTACTTCTGTTAGGTAGGGTTGCTTTTCTGCTCTCTTACTTTCCTGCCTTGGTTTCTGCACGAGATGGGGATTCACGGGATCCCTACTGGGCCAATGAAATGAGGCTCACCCCTACTTTTCAGGTAAGGCGGGGTCTTCGAGAGGTGCGGCCAAGTTTCAACGTGGTTCTTCTAGCCAGGGTTAGTCACCAGTCTGCCAGAGCCGGGGGATGCCCCCGTGTAGTTGTACGTCGGGGGATGTCCCGTGTAGTTGTACTTTTCTTTATGTTGACTGTACTTTCATTTGGACATGAGATACATTGAACCTTGTAGTAGTTTAATTTATTTATATTATTCTGTGCGTTTTATTTTAGATTACTGTGCTATCTCTGCGGTTGTTTCAGCTTCTCTTGTACTCCCACACCATCCCTTTCTACCCTTCCGAGTCTTCTGGCTCGTGGGTTGGTGGGCCGAGATTCGAGACGCGCCGGTTCCTTTCCGGTACTCGGATCCCGGGTCGTCACAGCTGGTATCAGAGCGTAGGTTGTGGAGGTATATTAGAACTTGAAACGAATTGCGGTGGTCCAGAAGGTCCATGAATGTCCTGTATAGTCGGCGACTGGCTTAGGGCCGTGTGTTTTATTGATTTGTGGTTGTTTTCCTTGATGCTAGGGTGTGTTATGGCGCCTCAAAAGAGGGCTCATCCTCAGCAGGGAGAGTCTAGTGATGGTCCAGAGGAGCAGAGCAGGGCTTCAGTTTCCGAGGGTGTAGCTGGAGGTGCGAGAGCTCCATGGATGGATGATTTCTTTCGAGGTATATTTGAGTATGTGCTTCAGCGGTAGCCAGGAGGTCAGCAGTAGGGAGATCACCAGTAGTAGGGCGGTGATGCTGGTGAGGACCGGGCTCGTGGTGGTCATGGTCGTGTGCTGAAAGAGTTCTTGCTGTTTCAGCCTCCTTCCTTCAGTGGGCAGCCAGATCCTGAGGTGGTCAGAGAGTGGCTGGATGATGTGCGGTGGATTTTCAGTGCGATGGAGTGTCCCGAGGAGGAGCAGGTAGCGTTGGCTACTCATCGTCTCCAGGGAAGGGCCCGTACTTGGTGGACGTCAGAGTGGGGTTCAGTGTTCCGGTCTCGTCCTCTTCAGCAGATTGCGTGGCAGGAGTTCGTCACGGCTTTCGAGCGTGCCTTCTGTCCATCCTTCGTCAGGTCGCAGAGGTTGTGTGAGTTTATGGAGCTGACTCAGGGTGACATGACGGTGATGCAGTACCTTGCCAGGTTTATCGAGTTGGGCCGTTATGCTCCTCATATCGTGGCAGATGAGGAGGTGAAGACCGATCAGTTTGTGGGTGGTCTGAGGCTAGAGTTGAGGCATCATCTTCTTGCGTTAGGTTTGACCACTTTGGACGCGGCATGTAAGGCAGCAGCGGCGCTGGAGAGAGAATTACAGAAGGTCCGAGGGCAGGGCAGTGCCAGTCAGGTGCAGGCAGATTTCAGTCAGCCGTCGAGGATGCAGCAGTAGAGCACCGTCCAGCTCTCAGAAGGTGGATCAGTGGCGACGTAGTCTGTGGCTCCTGCGCCAGGGTTGTCATCCTTTAGATCGAAGCTTAAGAAGTTGCTTAAGGAAGCTGGTTTTAGTAAGAGGCGTCAGGATCGTAAGGAGTCGAAGCAGGAGTCGATGGACAGTGTTCAACAGCCGGTAGCTTTTTAGCGTCAGGGTTCGATGACTGGTTCGCAGGGCGGTTGTCCTAGGTGCGGTGGTTCTTATCCGGGTAGACCGTGTTCAGCACCCGTGATTTGCTTTAGGTGCGATCAGCCAGGGCACATGGCACGTGACTGTCCGCAGAGACCGAGCCAGCCACACGAGTTTCAGCCCCAGCAGTTGTCATCACAGCCACAGTAGTACCAGCAGCATGAACAGTTTCCTCAGTTGTCACGGTCAGCTACTGTAGGGAGGCAGAGATCTTGAGGTAGAGTGACTCACATGACTAGGGCAGAGGCTGAGGCATCGCAGTTGGTGGAAGGCACTCTTTCGATTTTGGGTTGTGCAACTTGTGTTTTGTTTGATTCAAGTGCTTCTCATTCGTTCATCTCGGAGGATTTTACTCAGAGTGTGGAAGGCCCAGTGACCGAGGTGTCATGTGACTTGGTAATAGAGTTGCCTACCGGTGACTTCATGATCACCCCGTACTGCTTTGAGAAGGTACTGTGTGGGTGGAAGGGCGGAACTTGTCGGCTAGACTCTACGCATTACCGCTTCAGGACTTCGATGTGATTTTGGGCATGGATTGGCTCGAGGCTCATCATGCCTTGGTGGATTGCGGCTTGAAGAAGGTCTACTTCCGACAGCTTCGTGGACCCACCTTTTATTTCCAAGGTATTCGGTCTTCCTCTTCCCGCTTGCTTATTTCGGCTATCTGTGCACGTCGCTTGCTTGATGCGGGTTGTCAGGGCTTTCTCGCATCCGTGGTTTTGAGTGATCGGCAGTGTCCTGAGGTAGAGGACACCCCTATCGTGCGCGAGTTTCCTGATGTTTTTCCCGAGGAGCTACCAGGGTTGCCACCACAGTGAGAGATTGATTTCGTGATTGAGGTGGTGCCGGGTACGGCGCCTATGTCGAAGGCCCCTTATCGGATGGCGCCTGCAGAGTTGCAAGAGCTCAAGGCGCAGTTGCAAGAGTTGCTGGCCAAGGGGTATATTCGTCCAAGTTATTCCTCGTGGGGTGCGCCGGTGTTGTTTGTGAAGAAGAAGGATGGTAGTTTGAGGCTATGCATCGACTACCGCCAGTTGAACCTGGCGACTGTTAAGAACAAGTATCCGTTGCCTCGGATTGATAACTTGTTCGATCAGCTTCAGTCGGCCCGGGTGATTTCGAGGATCGATTTGAGATCGGGCTATTACCAGCTGTGGATTCGAGAGTCTGACGTGGAAAAGACGGCATTTCGATCGAGGTATGGGCATTATGAGTTCTTGGTGATGCCGTTTGGGCTCACCAATGCCCCCGTAGCGTTCATGGATTTGATGCATAGGGTGTTCCATCCGTATCTAGACCAGTTCGTGGTCGTGTTTGTGGACGATATCCTTGTGTATTCGCGGTCTTCTGAGGAGCATGTGCATCATTTGAGGGGGGTGTTGCAGATCCTGCGTGATCACCAGTTGTATGTCAAGTTCAGCAAGTGCGAGTTCTGGCTCCGAGAGGTGCACTTTTTGGGGCATGTTATTTCTGGTGATGGTGTTTCCGTGGACCCGGCCAAGGTCAAGGCTGTGGTGCAGTGGCCGAGGCCGAGTTCTATCACGGAGATTCAGAGTTTCTTGGGGCTCGTAGGCTATTATCGGTGGTTTATTCAGAATTTTTCTCGTATTGCAGCCCCGATGACCAGGCTTACGCGGAAGGAGGTGACGTTCGTCTGGACAGAGGAGTGTGAGCGGAGCTTTATGGAGCTGAAGAGATTGCTTACCACTGCTCTGGTTTTGGTGTTGCCATTTGGCTCGAGTGATTTTGTGGTGTGTACGGATGCTTCCGGGGTAGGTCTCGATGCTGTGTTGATGCAGCATGGGAGAGTGGTGGCGTATGCGTCTCGACAGTTGAAGCCACATGAGGTGAACTACCCTGTTCATGATCTTGAGTTAGCGGCGGTGATTTTCGCACTGAATATCTGGAGGTATTATCTGTACGACGAGAAGTTTGAGCTTTTCACTGACCATCAGAGTTTGAGGTATGTGTTCACGCAGAAGGACCTTAACCTCAGGCAGAGGAGGTGGATGGAGTATATGAAGGATTATGATTTCACTCTATCTTATCAGCCTAGCAAGATGAACGTCGTGGCTGATGCTCTGAGTAGGAGAGTAATGGTCAGTCGGATGTTGTTGAGGAAGTGGATGCTTTGGGAGCAGGTTCCGGCCATGACTTTTAGGCTCAAGGTCCCTCAAGACCAAGGTTCGGCTGTCCTTGCGAGTCTGACTGTCACGCCCGCGGTGCGTCGACAGGTGATTGAGGCTCAGCGAGGGGAGCCCAAACTTCCTCGTATTCTGTCGATGGCCGAGGTGGAGTTTGGTGAGGATGGAGCTGTGAGGTTCAGAGGTAGGTTGTACGTGCCAGCCGAGGCGCAGGTGCGGCGTACGGTACTGCGCGAGGCTCATGGGAGTCGATATGCCGTGCACCCCGGATCGGCTAAGATGTACCAGAACCTGAAGAGGCAATTTTGGTGGCCTGGCATGAAGAGAGACGTGGCGGGATTTGTGGCCAGGTGTTTGACCTGTCAACAGGTGAAGGCTGAGGACCACCGACCGGGGGGCACACTTCAGCCCTTGGATATTCCTGCGTGGAAGTGGGACCACGTGACCACTGATTTCGTGGTTGGGTTGCCGAGGACGTCCAGCAGGGAGGATAGTATCTGGTTGTTAGTGGATAGACTGACGAAGATGGCGCGGTTGCTGCCGGTCAAGGTCAGTTGGAGCGTTCATTGCTTGGCTCATTTGTACATGGAGCAAATTGTTCCGTTGCATGGAGTTCCCATCTCCATTGTGTTTGATCGTGATCCCCGCTTCACTTCTAGATTCTGGAGGAGCTTCTAGAAGGCTCTAGGCACCGAGTTGGCATTCAACTCAGCCTATCATCCTCAGTCAGACGGTCAGTCTGAGCGGACCATCCAGACTCTGGAGGACATGTTGCGAGCGTGTTGCTTAGAATGGCAGAGGAGTTGGACCCACCATCTGCCATTAGTGGAGTTTGCCTATAACAACAGCTATCATTCCAGCATTGGTATGGCTCCCTATGAGGCGTTGTATGGGCGACCTTGTCGGACTCCACTTGATTGGTTCGAGGTGGGCGAGCGTGCCCTGACCGGACTAGATTTGGTGCAGTAGTGTGTTGAGGTGGTGCATCTCGTTCAGCAGAAGATGTTGACAGCCCAGAGCCGGCATAAGAGTTATGCCGATCGGAGGAGGCGACCTCTCAGCTTTACTGTGGGAGACCGAGTTTTCTTGAGAGTTTCTCCCATGAAGGGTGTGATGCATTTCGGTAGGCGCGGGAAGCTGAGTCCCCGCTACATTGGTCTCTTTCCCATCGTCGAGCGTGTTAGGGAAGTTGCTTATCGGTTGTAGCTACCTCCGGAGCTTTCCACCGTGCATGATGTGTTCCACGTGTCGATGCTTCGGAAGTATATGCCCGATGATTCCCATGTTCTCGAGGATGCCGTTTGGCCTGAGGTGACCCCAGATCTGTCCCTTCTGGAGTTTCCTGTTCGTATTGAGGATCGGCGAGAGCAGCACCTGCGGAACAAGGTTATTCCTCTGGTTAAGGTGGTCTGGCAGCGTCATTCGGGTGGCGAGGCGTCTTGGGAACGTGAGTATGAGATGCGGGAGCTATATCCTTATTTGTTTGTGTGAGTCTTTCCCCCATTCTTGTGCCTTGCTCTCGAATTTCGAGGATGAAATTTGTTTAAGAGGGGAGGGCTGTGATGTCCCGGACCCTTTCAGATCCTTCTTCTTAGGTCCCGGATTTGTGTTTTTGGTGAATTTGGCTTCTTTGTGTCCGGAATTATGTTCATGACATCTTTCGTGTTTGGATCCGTGTGATTCGGGTCAGTTCGGAGGCTCGGAACGTGTTCCACGGCTTTTTCCGCGTGTTTTCCGATTCCCGCCTGTGTGTCTCGGAAACACCTACGGAACCCTGTAGCGGGTGGACCGGGTTGTTCATCTACCCGCGAGTGGTACCATTGCAATCAACGCGTCGTGAGGAACGAGGATGTGTATTTTTCTATTTTTCAGGATTATCTTGACTTTTTGGATTTTCAATAAATACCAAACCTTTTTCTTTTCTTTTTCACCTTTGTTTTCTTCTTCTTCCTCCTTCCAACCGTTGGAGAGTGCCCTCCCCATCGCGACCGTTCTTCTTCCCCGGATGACCGAGACGCGGCCTCCTTCACTCCGGCAACGGCGTGGCAGCGGCGGCGGTGGCGAGGCGGTTCCGGTGGTGGCCTTCTCGCGGCGGGAGGCGGGGCGTGTGGCATTCAAAAGTTTCTTCCTTGACTTCAGCGGTAATTCGGCAGAGCATTCGCTCCATTGAGGTAGGGGGACGAATCCCTATGCTCATCCTGTCATCTCCCGCGATTTGTAGGCCGAATGGGAGCCGAGAGGGGTGTGTTTGAGCGGGTTAGGGCAAAATCATGTTTTGGGGAGAGTTCGTCCGATCTATGTATTTACACCATGATTCGGTGTTCTGATGGCCTAGAGTCACGCTAGGGGTCCCCATGGGTCTTCCCCTTTGATTTTTCCCTCCCCTATGGAGGTATGGGGGCGTGGTTAGAATTTTTGGGCGTTTCACGCCGTTTCGCTGTCGGACCGGTGTGACGATCCTTCCAGTGACCGTCACACCATGTGACTCGCCCAGGTGGGTGCGTTACAGCCATGTTTTAACCAGCTGGGGGTCTGTGGGATGTGACGGTCCCACGATAGATCGTCAGGGCGCTGTGACGCGCCTAGGTTGGACCGTCAGGGATGATCAGACAATTGGCATTCTATTGGGTTCGGTGCATTGGATTCAGAGGGGGGTGAATGAATCTCCCCTTAAATTTCATTCAATTAAAAAAAAATTCTGATACAATAGAAGGACAAAGAGCAATTGCGGAATAACAATATCAAGGGACACTCAATACAACAGTCAAACACACGATGTGCAATCAAACCATATCGCCCCTATGCATTCATCTAGCGTCAAACACACAATGAGATCAAACCACACCGTACACAAGAGATTTTTAGGTGGTTCGGTCCTCCAGACCTACATCCACCCCACACTCAAACCCGAGTGTGGATTCCGCTGACTCACAGCTTGAACCGCTGGGCCTCACAGCTTGCCTACAACCGCTGAGCCTCACAGCTTGCTGTCCAAGGTATCCACCTCGCCCGCTGAGCAACACAGCTTGCTGTCCAGAGGATTCCTCCTATGCAAACCGCTGACTAACAGCTTGAAGAAAGGTAAAAGAGAAAATAAGAAAATGGGAAAACACAGCAACAGGAAGCTGGATGCGATGAAACACAATGTGGCTCTCAACAGAGCTGACTGGCCTGGATTTGATCCACGGTCTAGTAAAGACTGATCTTCAGACTGCTCTCTTCTTCTCTCGATCTCACTGTCTCTCACTCTCTTTTTCTCTTCTTTCTCCTCTTTCTTTTCTTCTTCTTCTCTGCTCTCTAGATCATGCAGGCTCCTCACTGCTTCTGCTCTTCTATCACGATCAGGTCTTCTTCTGAGGAAGAAGCTTAGTATATATAGCAGCAGCAGGTAGGGCGTGTGCTCTCCACAGTTCCCGCCCAATCGCCCTGACCACGTGGCAGCATCTCAGCCTGTTGCTGTACACGTGTCACGATCCTGGGCACCTCGTCCATCCTTGGATCACGAGCCAATTATTAATCATTGCAAAGAGTCCCTGTTAGTCAGTCGAAACGAGTTATCAGCCTAAGGTTGAAACCTTGTACAGACTTTACTATGTAGCAGCATGTAGAGACTTCACGTATGCAAGGCTATGGCATGTACAGACTTTGTGAATGCAAAGCTAGAGCATAGCAACACACAATGTGCAGACTTCGTGCAATGCATGAAGCAATGTATAGATTTAGAGTGAAGGAGTGCACAGATGCAGATAGCAAGGTATATACATTACAAATGGATGCACTGACATGCCAGATGAATGTACAGACTCTGCATACAACAATGTGTAGACTTAGTGTTTGTGCAGCAAAACAGACTTTGTGTGTGATGTGCAGACTTGCTATGTGTCGTGTGCAGACTCTGCATGCAAGACAGTTTAATGCAATATGCATATGGTAAAGTGTGCACAACAAACATAAATGTTCAGGCATGCAAGGTATGTACAGGATGAATGCTCAGGCATACTGTCAAGGGATGTACAGACCTTTTATGCCCGCAACAAGACAGTGTATAGACTTGTGTTCAGTAGCAATGTATAGACTTGAACACATGCATGCTATGCGATGTACAGACTTGAACACATGCATGCTATGCGATGTATAGACTTGCCAGCAATAAGTGTATGGACTTAACAGCTATGAATGTGCAGACTATGTGTGCGTGCATGCTGCAAGGCAATGAATAGACTTGGTGTATGCAGTCTAGACAATGTACAGACTTTGTGTTGCGAACACAAGCTGTATAGAATTTAAATGTGCATGCACAAAGACGCTAAGCGAGACGCTGGCTGTATAGACCTGAATGATGCATGCACAAACACGCTAAGTGAGACGCTGGCTGTACGAGAGATAAATGTATAGACTCACAGAGACGCTAAGTGAGACGGTAAATGCACTCAAAAATAATGTACAGACTTGCTGTGCCTGCGCTAAATGCGATGTACAGACTTGCTATGTCTGCGACACATGTAATGTACAGACTTGCTATGTCTGCGACAAGGCGATGTACAGACTTGCTGCTGCCTGCAACTGAATGATGTACAGACTTTGCGTCCTAGCGTTAATTCATGGGTTGTACAGACTTTACTTGCATGTACCAAGATGATGTGCAGACTTTGCGTATGCTCATGAGATGCTAAGTGAGACACAGGATGCATTGGCTGGCAGACGATGTATAGACTTAGCATGAGACGCTAAGTAAGATGGTGCAATGTATAGACTTAGCGTTTTAAAGGACACAGGCTGTACAGACTTGTGCTGATGCTGCAAGTGGACAATGTGCAGACTTCAAGTGCGTGCAACAAGACAATGTGTAAACTTCAGCTCGTGCAATGCAGTGTACAGACTTTGAATGGCAGTCTATGTAACCAATACAGTGTACAGACATGAGTTCATGCATGCTACAATGCAATGTATAGACTTTGACGATGTAGTATGCACAGTATAGACTTGCTGGTGTGAACGATGCACTGGCTGTACAGACTTAATGGTTGTGTGAGCATGCAATAGCCAATGTATAGACTTGCGAGTGTGTGAGCATGCGATGCAATGTACAGACTTTGCCACGCCTACACCAAGACGATGTACAGACTCTGTTAATGCACCGATGCATAGTATGCGTATGACAGAAATTGAATCGATGCAGTGAGAGAAAGGAAACAAGAATGTAATCTATATACCAGAACATTCAAACAGAATAATGCATTCAAAACATCATTTCATCATCATTCTTATGTGGAGACTCATTGAGTTGCTATCATCAAAACAACCAAACAACAACACCCTATCATCAAATCACAAGGGGCACAACAATCTCTCCCTTTTTGATGATGGCAACATAATGAGTCACACTGACTCGTCAAACTATTCTCCCCCTTTGACATAATCAAAAAGGAGATGGTTTGAGAGACAAAATTCAGCACACAAAGACAGAGAATGAAACATAGTTCACTGAAATAGAGTTCCCCCTTATGACAAGAAAACAGCTCTCCCCTTATCAACATGCATGCAAAACTACTCTCCTCTGAGAGCAAATAATAGCCAAAGCTCCCCCTGAGAACATGAGTGAAGTCAGTATGGAAGATTTCAACAGTGTGGAGAGCAAATAATCACAAGACATCTCAATGAATAATCAATAGCAAGATTTATGTTGATCAGGCTGTCTGGAATGAATTTGATCATGAGGGATTTTAATGCTTGCACCACTACAATAAGTCTTAAGAAGAATAGTCTCTTCTATCATAAAGGGTTATGAATTGACAACTTACCCAATCTGATTTAATTATGATGTATACCAAATTTGTCAAATTAAACTCAATACTCATATCTGAATCTAAGTTTTAATAAAGGTGAACCAAATAGTCAGATAACACTTAAAATCAATCATCTTTATCTTACACACATGATCTCAATAGCACCTTTGAAAGTTACACAGATTAGTACTGAGGTTAAACACTTTTACAAGAATATGAGTTGACAGAATTTTCAATATATTTTTCATTTGAAGCACATTATATTTTTCTTGAGCAATTTAGGTTGATCAACACCATTTTACATGAGGCACAACATGTCTCAGGTGAAGTGACCCAGTTACTCAGTGTGATAACTGTCACTGCCTCTCAACTTCGAGAACATAGTTAGCAATATAAGTGTCTTTTTACATGAGAAGACACCTTGATCAGAGGCCAGACTTCCTTGTTACTCAATACAGAATTGCCATTGCTCTGTCAGGTTCTCAATGAATTTTCATTTTAAGTGACTATGACACTTCATGACTTGGGTTCACTCCATTTCTTTGATGGAAAACCCAGTTTCTCAGTGAACAAAGTCATTTCATTACTCACTGATTTTATTTTCTATCAAAATTTTCAAAGTTAATGTTTAACAACAATACTCACTCTATGTATCTTAACCAAAGTAGTCCTGATTTCAAATTTTCAGATATCTGATGAGTGAGTCTAAGGTTTTTATGACACAGATGGTTAGGATTTAGTAAAGCTTATCATTCAGATATTTTCAATTCATTTAATTACAAATCTGAGAATACATTAATCTTATATCAGTCTGATTCAGTGGTAATTCTTAAACCTATATGATAGGAATTTCTACAAAGTTCTCAGACTGAATTGCATGACATGCAGCTTAAGTTCCTCAGATCAGAAAAAAAATTTAGCTGACCAACTAATCAACAGTAGAATCAAATCAGTCACACCAGCTAAGAGATATATGAAGGATGAGTATAAGCTGGTGGAAGAGTCAATCACCAATAGAGAAGAGCATTAGAAGAGAGTTTATCAACAGACAGTAGCTAAGTCTGGAATACAGACTGATCAGCTATTTTGGTGAAGACAACAGAGAATTTAATTGGAACAAACTGAGAGCGTTAGAAGATCCAATAAACTAGGCATGAGGATTTCAGGTGAAAGTGAATGAGATGATCAAAGACTTCCTCTGTTTAGATTCATCATGAAAATAGCAAGGCATGAGCAGCATAATGGTTAATCAGGACTAGTTGAGCTCCCCCTGACTAAGTGCATGAAATGTAATGAAGGCACAATACATGATTTCAAACTTGACATTCAACTATGATTCATGCAAGTCAGACATAAGAGAATTACCATAAGCATGATTGTGCAATTCATATTTCAGAAAACTTCAGTTTAGCACCAATAGATCAACATGATATGCAGTCATTTCAAGTTCACAATTTCATATAATGGAATTTAAACTGGATGGTCAGAACAAACCTGAAGAGCAGGATCCTGGGGTCTTCCTATTGAGTGCCCTGATTTATTTACCCCTCTTTTTCATACCAAGGCACACATGTAGCATGTTAATCAACTTGATCCTGTAGGGACCCAAACAGCCTTGGGTCCCGAGTTAACTCTAACATGTGTTCTGGATGATCTTTTAGCAACATTATCATCATAATCCATCAGGTAGTAATTATTCATAGAGTGACCATACTTTCCACAATATCTACATGATGTAATAGCCCATTAAATCTTTTTGTGGACATTATTATAATTATGGAATCTATGTAAGTTGGCAGAAAAATTTCTGTTGCTTGCATGAAATTTTGATTTACCATTACCTGCCCACCAGCATTTAGAAGCTCGGTGGCCAGGTTTTCTACATTCAAAACATGCAAGAATCTTTTCTTTAAAAACAACTTTATTCCTACCAAAAACATTTCTATTTGTAGGGAATTTAACAAATTCAAAATTAAGTTTCTTTCCTTGTTTATGCCAGCAGTGGGCTCCAGTGTGCCCCAGCTTGCCACAACAATAACATTGAATTTTCTTCTTATGACTTGCATGATTTTTAGTCTGAACAGTTCTATCATGCAATTTTCTAGCATTGAAATCATCCTGTTTCTTTAGTTTACAATTGTGCATAAGATGACCAATTCTGTGACAGTAAAAGAACTGAATTCTTTTATTCTGAGCTAAAGAAGATTTCTTAACCTGAGAATTCCTAGCATGAATTCTGTTAAATTTCAGATCATCCTTCTTCATCACAAAACACTCGGCCATCTCATGACCAAACTTCCCACAACAATAGCATGACCCCCTTTTAGTATGAGTGTGTGAGAGATCATGTGACTTGCATGCAGCAATCTTTGTACCAACAGGAGCATCTTTGTCCATTTTTTGTGAATTTTCATTCTTTTTCAGTTTTTGAGTTTGTTCTGCAGATTTGGAATTGACAGTGGTTTTTTGATTTTTCTAAGCACTGAATTCGAAGATAGGTACACTAGATGTGCTAGTTGACTCAGAACTATGCACAAATGAAGTGTGAAGCTTACTGTCAAACCCCTTTTTATTAGCTGGATTAAAGCCCAGACCCTCACGTTGGAAATTAATTTTGAAACCAAGGAGCTTATCCAAATTATCCTTTCCACTCACAAATTTTTCAAGAGATTTGTTCAAGTCAGATATTTCAGATTCAAGTTTTGAAACATTAAGTTCTCGGCCAACAATTTCAGTTTCATAGGAAATGACCTGGTTATGCAGAGCATCATTCAGACTTTTCAATGTTTCATTTTCCTGTTTGAGTTTGAGCTGATTTTCAAATTGATTTCCATCAACAACATATTTTCCTTTTTCTAGAGCACTCAGTCTCTCTGACATAGTAGTGTTTAACTGTTTCAACTCTTCATTCCCCTATTGTATCAGTTTCAATTTTTCATTTTCAGATTTCAAATTTAGGATTTGTTCAGCAGAATTTTCGTCATTAGTAATGGAACTTAGCTGTTCTATTAGAGCTTCTTCTCTCTGTTCATCTTTCAAACTTTTATTGAGCAATTCATTATTCTCATTTCTTAATGAGGCAACTAGATCCTTATACCATTCAAGATCAAAATGAAGACTCTCGTTAGCTTCTTTCAGACATGAGCAATCCTTGCAAACAGATTCACATGTAATTTCAGCATTGACTTTTGAGCTCTGTTTCCTAAAACATTCATTCTCAGATTTTAAGACATTCAATTCAGAGCTAACACACTCTAAGTCTTTTACCAGTTTATCATTCTGAACTACATTATCGTTATGAGCCTGATCATCATCAATCAAGCTAAGTCTTTCCTTTAGTTCAGTAATTTCACAAGCAAGCTCTTGATTTTTCTTTTTGTGTAAACCAATTTGTTTCATAAGCATTTCTTTCTCAGATTTAAAATGATCTAGATCTGAAGTAACAAAATCAAACTCTTTTAGTTGTCTTCTGAATATCTCATTTTCTGTCTTCAGAATTTCCATATCCTCACCTCCAGAATTAACATTCACATGATCATTCAACTTCCTTTTTAGAGATTTATTTCATTTTTTCAACTTTTCGTAAGAATCAAGCAGATCATTGTATGCTACAATCCAATCATCCATACCATAATTATCAAATTCAGAAGGTACCTCATCTTCATCTCCTTCTTCATTTTCTTCTTGCTGTCCATCATCGTCAACCATCAGACATGTGTTGCGATTCCTGGTAAGCTTCAGTTTCTCTAAAATCTCCATAGCACACCTTCCAAAGATCAGGATCAATTTTCCTCACATACCGATGCAGCTTTTCCAGCCATATATCAAAGTCATCACCTCTGAAGATCGGTGGATGAGCCTTCGAGAGATGATAGATGCACCGAAAACATATGAGCAAAGCAGGACACTAAATCAGTGAGACAAAACACCGAGCACAAGAAATCCACTCTGAAATGCACCACAGAAGATGTAGGATCTGCTGCGGATTGTTAGATCCTATGCACATCAACCTGCTCTGATACCAAGTGTTGGGTTCGGTGCGTTGGATTCAGAGGGGGGTGAATGAATCTCCCCTTAAAATTTCGTTCAATTAAAAAAATCTTTCTGATACAACAGAAGGACAAAGAGCAATTGCGGAATAACAATATCAAGGGACACTCAATACCACAGTCAAACACATGGTGTGCAATCAAACCATATCGCCCCTATGCATTCATCTAGCGTCAGACACACAATGAGATCAAACCACACCGTACACGAGAGATTTTTAGGTGGTTCGATTCTCCAGACCTACATCCACCCCACACTCAAACCCGAGTGTGGATTCCGCTGACTCACAGCTTGAACCGCTGGGCCTCACAGCTTGCCTACAACCGCTGAGCCTCACAGCTTGCTGTCCGAGGTATCCACCTTGCCCGCTGAGCAACACAGCTTGCTGTCCAGAGGATTCCTCCTCTGCAAACCGCTGACTAACAGCTTGAAGAAAGGTAAAAGAGAAAACAAGAAATTGGGAAAACACAGCAACAGGAAGCTGGATGCGATGAAACACAATGTGGCTCTCCACAGAGCTGACTGGCCTGGATTTGATCCACGGTCCAGTAAAGACTAATCTTCAGACTGCTCTCTTCTTCTCTCGATCTCACTGTCTCTCACTCTCTTTTTCTCTTCTTTCTCCCCTTTATTTTCTTCTTCTTCTCTGCTCTCTGGATCGTGCAGGCTCCTCACTGCTTCTACTCTTCTATCACGATCAGGTCTTCTTCTGAGGAAGAAGCTTAGTATATATAGCAGCAGCAGGTAGGGCGTGTGCTCTCCTCAGTTCCCGCCCAATCGCCCGGACCACGTGGCAGCATCTCAGCCTGTTGTTGTACACGTGTCACGATCCTCGGCACCTCGTCCATCCTTGGATCACGAGCCAATTATTAATCTTTGCAAAGAGTCCCTGTCAGTCAGTCGAAAAGAGTTATTAGTCTAAGGTTGAAACCTTGTACATACTTTACTATGTAGCAGCATGTACAGACTTCACGTATGCAAGGCTATGGCATGTACAGACTTTGTGAATGCAAAGCTAGAGCATAGCAACACACAATGTGCAGACTTCGTGCAATGCATGAAGCAATGTATAGACTTAGAGTGAAGGAGTGCACAGATACAGATAGCAAGGTATATACATTACAAATGGATGCACTGACATGCCAGATGAATGTACAGACTCTGCATACAACAATGTGTAGACTTAGTGTTTGTGTAGCAAAATAGACTTTGTGTGTGATGTGCAGACTTGCTATGTGTCATGTGTGCAGACTCTGCATGCAAGACAGTTTAATGCAATATGAATATGGTAAAGTGTGCACAACAAACATAAATGTCCAGGCATGTAAGGTATGTACAGGATGAATGCTCAGGCATGCTGTCAAGGGATGTACAAACCTTTTATGCCCGCAACAAGATAGTGTATAGACTTGTGTTCAGCAGCAATGTATAGACTTGAACACATGCATGCTATGCGATGTACAGACTAGAACACATGCATGCTATGCGATGTATAGACTTGCCAGCAACAAGTGTATGGACTTAACAGCTATGAATGTGCAGACTATGTGTGCGTGCATGCTGCAAGGCAATGAATAGACTTGGTGTATGCAGTCTAGACAATGTACAGACTTTGTGTTGTGAACACAAGCTGTACAGACTTTAAATGTGCATGCACAAAGACGCTAAGTGAGACGCTGACTGTATAGACCTGAATGATGCATGCACAAAGACACTAAGTGAGACGCTGGCTGTACGAGAGACAAATGTATAGTCTCACAGAGACGCTGAGTGAGACGGTGAATGCACTTGAAAACAATGTACAGACTTGCTATGCCTGCGCCAAATGCGATGTACAGACTTGATATGTCTACGACACATGCAATGTACAGACTTGCTATGTCTGCGACAAGGCGATGTACAGACTTGCTGCTGCCTGCAACTGGATGATGTATAGACTTTGCGTCCTAGCGTTAGTTCATGGGCTGTACAGACTTTACTTGAATGTGCCAAGACGATGTGCAGACTTTGCGTATGCTCATGAGACGCTAAGTGAGACGCAGGATGCACTGGCTGGCAGACGATGTATAGACTTAGCATGAGACGCTAAGTAAGACGGTGCAATGTATAGACTTAGCGTTTTAAAGCACACAGGCTGTACAGACTTGTGCTGATGCTGCAAGTGGACAATGTACAGACTTCAAGTGCGTGCAACAAGACAATGTGTAAACTTTAGCTCGTGCAATGCAGTGTACAGACTTTGAATGGCAGTCTATGTAACCAATACAGTGTACAAACATGAGTTCGTGCATGCTACAATGCAATGTATAGACTTTGACGATGTAGTATGCACAGTATAGACTTGCTGGTGTGAACGATGCACTGATTGTACAGACTTAATGGTTGTGTGAGCATGCAGCAGCCAATGTATAGACTTGCAAGTGTGTGAGCATGCAATGCAATGTACAGACTTTGCCACGCCTACACCAAGACGATGTACAGACTCTGTTAATGCACCGATGCATAGTATGCGTATGACAGAAATTGAACCGATGCAGTGAGAGAAAGAAAACAAGAATGCAATCTATATACCAGAACATTCAAATAGAATAATACATTCAAAACATCATTTAATCATCATTCTTATGTGGAGACTCATTGAGTTGCTATCATCAAAACAACCAAACAATAACACCCTATCATCAAATCACAAGGGGCACAACAATCTCTCCCTTTTTGATGATGGCAACATAATGAGTCACACTGACTCGTCAAACTATTCTCCCCCTTTGACATAATCAAAAAGGAGATGGTTTGAGAGACAAAATTCAGCACACAAAGATAGAGAATGAAACATAGTTCACTGAAATAGAGTTCCCCCTTGTGACAAGAAAACAGCTCTCCCCTTATCAACATGCATGCAGAACTACTCTTCTCTGAGAGCAAATAATAGCCAAAGCTCCCCCTGAGAACATGAGTGAAGTCAGGATGGAAGATTTCAACAGTGTGGAGAGCAAATAATCACAAGACATCTCAATGAATAATAAATAGCAAGATTTATGTTGATCAGGCTGTCTGGAATAAATCTGATCATGAGGGATTTTAATGCTTGCACCACTACAATAAGTCTTAAGAAGAATAGACTCTTCTATCATAAAGGGTTATGAATTGACAACTTAACCAATATGATTTAATTATGATGTATATCAAATTTGTCAAATTAAACTCAATACTCATATCTGAATCCATGTTTTAATAAAGGTGAACCAAATAGTCAGATAACACTCAAAATCAATCATCTTTATCTTACACACATGATCTCAATAGTACCTTTGAAAGTTACACAGATTAGTACTGAGATTAAACACTTTTACAAGAATATGAGTTGACAGAATTTTCAATATATTTTTCATTTGAAGAACATTATATTTTTCCTGAGCAATTTAGGTTGATCAACACATTTTTACATGAGGCACAACACGTCTCAGGTGAAGTGACCCAATTACTCAGTGTGATAACTGTCATTGTCTCTCAACTTCGAGAACATAGTTAGCAATATAAGTGTCTTTTTACATGAGAAGACACCTTGATCAGAGGCCAGACTTCCTAGTTACTCAATACAGAATTGTCATTGCTCTGTCAGGTTCTCAATGAATTTTCATTTTAAGTGACTATGACACTTCATGACTTGGGTTCACTCC
Source organism: Amorphophallus konjac (assembly GCA_022559845.1). Lineage (NCBI taxonomy): Eukaryota > Viridiplantae > Streptophyta > Magnoliopsida > Alismatales > Araceae > Amorphophallus > Amorphophallus konjac. The sequence goes on along the minus strand of CM040126.1, from coordinate 291,254,788 downwards.
ATTTCTTTGATGGAAAACCCAGTTTCTCAGTGAACAAAGTCATTTCATTACTCACTGATTTTATTTCCTGTCAAATTTTTCAAAGTTAATGTTTAACAACAATACTCACTCTATGTATCTTAACCAAAGTAGCCCTGATTTCAAATTTTCAGATATCTGATGAGTGAGTCTAAGTTTTTTATGACACAGATGGTTAAGATTTATTAAAGCTTATCATTCATATATTTTCAATTCATTTAATTACAAATCTAAGAATACATTAATCTTATATCAGTCTGATTCAGTGGTAATTCTTAAACCTATATAATAGGAATTTCTACAAAGTTCTCAGACTGAATTGCATGACATGCAGCTTAAGTTCACAGATCAAAAAAAAAATTTAGCTGACCAACTAATCAACAGTAGAATCAAATCAGTCACACCAGCTAAGAGATATATGAAGGATGAGTATAAGCTGGTAGAAGAGTCAATCACCAATAGAGAAGAGCATTAGAAGAGAGTTTATCAACAGACAGTAGCTGAGTCTAGAATACAGACTGATCAACTGTTTTGGTGAAGACAGCAGAGAATTTAATTGGAACAAACTGAGAGCGTTAGAAGATCCAATAAACTAGACAGGAGGATTTCAGGTGAAAGTGAATGAGATGATCAAAGACTTCCTCTGTGTAGATTCATCATGAAAATAGCAAGGCATGAGCAGCATAATGGTTAATCAGGACTAGTTGAGCTCCCCCTAACTAAGTGCATGAAATATAATGAAGGCACAATACATGATTTCAAACTTGACATTCAACTATGATTCATGCAAGTCAGACAGAAGAGAATTACCATAAGCATGATTGTGCAATTCATATTTCAGAAAACTTCAGTTTAGCACCAACAGATCAACATGATATGCAGTCATTTCAAGTTCACAATTTCATATAATGGAATTTAAACTGGATGGTCAGAGCAAACCTGAAGAGCAGGATCCTGGGGTCTTCCTGTTGAGTGCCCTGGTTTATTTACCCCTCTTTTTCATACCAAGGCACACCTGTAGCATGTTAATCAACTTGATCCTGTAAGGACCCAAACAGCCTTGGGTCCCGAGTTAACTCTGACATGTGTTCTGGATGATCTTTTAGCAATATTATCATCATAATCCATCAGGTAGCAATTATTCATAGAGTGACCATACTTTCCACAATATCTAGATGATGTAACAGCCCTTGAAATCTTTTTGTGGACATTATTATAATTATGGAATCTATGTAAGTTGGCAGAAAAAATTTTGTTGCTTGCATGAAATTTTGATTTACCATTACCTGCCCACCAGCATTCAGAAGCTCGGTGGCCAGGTTTTCCACATTCAAAACAAGCAAGAATCTTTTCTTTAAAAATAACTTTATTCCTATCAAAAACATTTCTATTTGCAGGGAATTTAACAAATTCAAAATTAAGTTTCATTCCCTATTTATGCCAACAGTGGGCTCCAGTGTGGCCCAGCTTGCCACAACAATAACATTGAATTTTCTTCTTATGACTTGCATGATTTTTAGTCTGAACAGTTCTATCATGTAATTTTCTAGCATTGAAATCATCATGTTTCTTTAGTTTACAATTATGTATAAGATGACCAATTCTGTGACAGTAAAAGCACTGAATTCTTTTATTCTGAGCTAAAGAAGATTTCTTAACCTGAGAATTCCTAGCATGAATTCTGTTAAATTTCAGATCATCCTTCTTCATCACAAAACACTCAGCCATCTCATGACCAAACTTCCCACAATAATAACATGACCCCCTTTTAGTATGAGTGTGTGAGAGATCATGTGACTTGCATGCAACAATCTTTGTACCAACAGGAGCATCTTTGTCCTTTTTCTGTGAATTTTCATTCTTTTTTAATTTTTGAGTTTGTTCTGCAGATTTGGAATTGACAGTGGTTTTTTGATTTTTCTGAGCACTGAATTCGAAGATAGGTACACTAGATGTGCTAGTTGACTCAGAACTATGCACAAATGAAGTGTGAAGCTTACTGTCAAACCCCTTTTTATTGGCTGGGTTAAAGCCTAGACCCTCACGTTGGAAATTAATTTTGCAACCAAGGAGCTTATCCAAATTATCCTTTCCACTCACAAATTTTTCAAGAGATTTGTTCAAGTCAGAGATTTCAGATTCAAGTTTTGAAACATTAAGTTCTAGGCCAACAATTTCAGTTTCATAGGAAATGACCTGGTTATGCAGAGCATCATTCAGACTTTTCAATGTTTCATTTTCCTGTTTGAGTTTGAGCTGATTTTCAAATTGATTTCCATCAACAACATATTTTCCTTTTTCTAGAGCACTCAGTCTCTCTGACATAGTAGTGTTTAACTGTTTCAACTCTTCATTCCCCTATTGTATCAGTTTCAATTTTTCATTTTCAGATTTCAAATTTAGGATTTGTTCAGCAGAATTTTCGTCATTAGTAATGGAACTTAGCTGTTCTATTAGAGCTTCTTCTCTCTGTTCATCTTTCAAACTTTTATTGAGCAATTCATTATTCTCATTTCTTAATGAGGCAACTGGATCCTTATACCATTCAAGATCAAAATGAAGACTCTCGTTAGCTTCTTTCAGACATGAGCAATCCTTGCAAACAGATTCACATGTAATTTCAGCATTGACTTTTGAGCTCTGTTTCCTAAAACATTCATTCTCAGATTTTAAGACATTCAATTCAGAGCTAACACACTCTAAGTCTTTTACCAGTTTATCATTCTGAACTACATTATCGTTATGAGCCTGATCATCATCAATCAAGCTAAGTCTTTCCTTTAGTTCAGTAATTTCACAAGCAAGCTCTTGATTTTCCTTTTTGTGTAAACCAATTTGTTTCATAAGCATTTCTTTCTCAGATTTAAAATGATCTAGATCTGAAGTAACAAAATCAAACTCTTTTAGTTGTCTTCTGAATATCTCATTTTCTATCTTCAGAATTTCCATATCCTCACCTCCAGAATTAACATTCACATGATCATTCAACTTCCTTTTTAGAGATTTATTTCATTTTTTCAACTTTTCGTAAGAATCAAGCAGATCATTGTATGCTACAATCCAATCATCCATACCATAATTATCAAATTCAGAAGGTACCTCATCTTCATCTCCTTCTTCATTTTCTTCTTGCTGTCCATCATCGTCAACCATCAGACATGTGTTGCGATTCCTGGTAAGCTTCAGTTTCTCTAAAATCTCCATAGCACACCTTCCAAAGATCAGGATCAATTTTCCTCACATACCGATGCAGCTTTTCCAGCAATATATCAAAGTCATCACCTCTGAAGATCGGTGGATGAGCCATCGAGAGATGATAGATGCACCGAAAATAGATGAACAAAGCAAGACACTAAATCAGTGAGACAAAACACCGAGCACAAGAAACCCACTATGAAATGCACCGATGAAGATGTACGATCTACTGCGGACTGTTAGATCTTATGCACAGCAACCTACTCTGATACCAAGTGTTGGGTTCGGTGCGTTGGATTCAGAGGGGGGTGAATGAATCTCCCCTTAAAATTTCATTCAATTAAAAAAATCTTTCTGGTACAACAGAAGGACAAAGAGCAATTGCGTAATAACAATATCAACGGACACTCAATACCACAGTCAAACACACGGTGTGCAATCAAACCATATCACCCCTATGCATTCATCTAGCGTCAAACACACAATGAGATCAAACCACACCGTACACAAGAGATTTTTATGTGGTTCGGTCCTCCAGACCTACTTCCACCCCATACTCAAACCCAAGTGTGGATTCCGCTGACTCACAGCTTGAACCGTTGGGCCTCACAGCTTGCCTACAACCGCTAAGCCTCATAGCTTGCTGTCCGAGGTATCCACCTCGCCCGCTGAGCAACACAGCTTGCTGTCAAGAGGATTCCTCCTCTGCAAAGCGCCAACTAACAGCTTGAAGAAAGGTAAAAGAGAAAACAAGAAAATGAGAAAACACAGCAACAGGAAGCTGGATGCGATGAAACACAATGTGGCTCTCAACAGAGCTGACTGGCCTGGATTTGATCCACGGTCCAGTAAAGACTGATCTTTAGACTGCTCTCTTCTTCTCTCGATCTCTCTGTCTCTCACTCTCTTTTTCTCTTCTTTCTCCTCTTTCTTTTCTTCTTCTTATCTGCTCTCTGGATCGTGCAGGCTCCTCACTGCTTCAGCTCTTCTATCATGATCAGGTCTTCTTCTGAGGAAGAAGCTTAGTATTTATAGCAGCAGTAGGTATGGCGTGTGCTCTCCACAGTTCCCGCCCAATCGCCCTGACCACGTGGCAGCATCTCAGCCTGTTGCTGTACACGTGTCACGATCCTGGGCACCTCATCCATCCTTGGATCACGAGCCAATTATTAATCTTTGCAAAGAGTCCCTGTCAGAGAGTCGAAAAGAGTTATCAGTCTAAGGTTGAAACCTTGTACAGACTTTACTATGTAGCAGCATGTACAGACTTCACGTATGCAAGGCTATGGCATGTACAGACTTTGTGAATGCAAAGCTAGAGCATAGCAACACACAATGTGCAGACTTCGTGCAATGCATGAAGCAATGTATAGACTTAGAGTGAAGGAGTGCACAGATGCAGATAGCAAAGTATATACATTACAAATGGATGCACTGACATGCCAGATGAATGTAAAGACTCTGCATACAACAATGTGTAGACTTAGTGTTTGTGCAGCAAAATAGACTTTGTGTGTGATGTGCAGACTTGCTATGTGTCATGTGTGCAGACTCTGCATGCAAGATAGTTTAATGCAATATGCATATGGTAAAGTGTGCACAACAAACATAAATGTTCAGGCATGCAAGGTATGTACAGGATGAATGCTCAAGCATGCTGTCAAGGGGTGTACAGACCTTTTATGCCTGCAACAAGATAGTGTATGGACTTGTGTTCAGCAGTAATGTATAGACTTGAACACATGCATGCTATGCGATGTACAGACTTGAACACATGCATGCTATGCGATGTATAGACTTGCCAACAACAAGTGTATGGACTTAACAGCTATGAATGTGCAGACTATGTGTGCGTGCATGCTGCAAGGCAATGAATAGACTTGGTGTATGCAGTCTAGACAATGTACAGACTTTGTGTTGCGAACACAAGCTGTATAGACTTTAAATGTGCATGCACAAAGATGCTAAGTGAGACGCTGGCTGTATAGACCTGAATGATGCATGCACAAAGACGCTAAGTGAGACGCTGGCTGTACGAAAGATAAATGTATAGACTCACAGAGATGCTGAGTGAGACAGTGAATGCACTCGAAAACAATGTACAGACTTGCTGTGCCTACGCCAAATGCGATGTACAGACTTGCTATGTCTGCGACACATGCAATGTACAGACTTGCTATGTCTGCGACAAGGCAATGTACAGACTTGCTGCTGCCTGCAACTGTATGATGCACAGACTTTGCGTCCTAGCGTTAATTCATGGGCTGTACAGACTTTACTTGCATGTGTCAAGACGATGTGCAGACTTTGCGTATGCTCATGAGACGCTAAGTGAGACGCAGGATGCACTGGCTGGCAGACGATGTATAGACTTAGCATGAGACGCTAAGTAAGACGGTGCAATGTATAGACTTAGTGTTTTAAAGCACACAGGCTGTACAGACTTGTGCTGATGCTACAAGTAGGCAATGTACAGACTTCAAGTGCGTGCAACAAGACAATGTGTAAACTTCAGCTCGTGCAATGCAGTGTATAGACTTTGAATGGCAGTCTATGTAACCAATACAGTGTACAGACATGAGTTCGTGCATGCTACAATGCAATGTATAGACTTTGACGATGTAGTATGCACAGTATAGACTTGCTGGTGTGAACGATGCACTGGCTGTACAGACTTAATGGTTGTGTGAGCATGCAGCAGCCAATGTATAGACTTGCGAGTGTGTGAGCATGCGATGCAATGTACAGACTTTGCCACGCCTACACCAAGACGATGTACAGACTCTGTTAATGCACCGATGCATAGTATGCGTATGACAGAAATTGAACCGAAGCAGTGAGAGAAAGAAAACAAGAATGCAATCTATATACCAGAACATTCAAACAGAATAATGCATTCAAAACATCATTTCATCATTATTCTTATGGGGAGACTCATTGAGTTGCTATCATCAAAACAACCAAACAACAACACCCTATCATCAAATCACAAGGGGCACAACACTTTTGACTGTTGGGGGTCAAGGCCTGTGACGCACCATGCCTGGCACGTCACAGCCTTGTAACGCCCTGTGTGGGTGTGTCAGAGCAGACGAACCCATCTCTCCTGACGCGCCAGGGTTGGTCCGTTAGGTGCTGTGACGCCCCTAGGTGGGTGCGTCAGAGCCTATTTTCACCTCAGCTTGTGACGCTCCAGGGTTAGACCGTCAGAGCCTTGTGGCGCTCCAGTGTAGGTGCATCACAGCCTGTGACGGCCCAAGGTTGGACCGTCAGGCTCTGTGCTGCACCGTGTATGTGCAGTCTCATTTCTTTGACGGTGGTTTCCTGTGAGTCAGTCCTTACTTCCAGTGACCTGTCCACTAGTCGTAGCTTCTTGCGCACGCGAGTGCGGACCCACCTGGGAGTGGTGGAGAGCGAGACCCGGTGAGAGGCGGTTTTTAGGCTAGTTTCCGTGGGGCCCCTTGCCTTTTCCACCAGAGTCTGGTGGGGGGGGGAAACCAGCTAGAGGACCCGACCTAGAGCAGATGGTCTGTGTGTGCACACGTAGTTGGGGGCTTAGGACACGCACTGACGAGCGTGACCCCAGCTAGTCCTTGTTGTGGTACTTGTTGCGTGTCTGAGTCTCACGCCCGGGGCGTTGTAGCTAGACACCTGTGACGCGGTGTAAGACGTCAGGGGACGCATCCCGTCGTTCTTCTAGTGGGTAGTGCTCCTATTCGCTGGTAGGTGTGGACTTGAGTTTCGTTGGACCGAGGTTCAGTAGTACGTGCTGTTAGAGTTGACGGCTTTTCCGCTTATTTACTTTAGCTTGTTGGTTCTACCGTACTCCTGTTAGGTAGGGTTACTTTTCTGCTCTCTTGCTTTCCTACCTTGGTTTCCGCTCGAGGTGGGGATTCGCGGGATCCCTACTTGGCCAATGAAATGAGGCTCACCCCTACTTTTCAGGTGAGGCGGGGTCTTCGAGAGGTGCGGCTGAGTTTCAGCGTGGTTCTTCTAGCCAGGGTTAGTCACCAGTGTGCCAGAGTCGGGGGATGCCCCGTGTAGTTGTACTTTTCTTTCTGTTGACTGTACTTTCATTTGGACATGAGATACACTGGACCTTGTAGCAGTTTAATCTATTTATATTATTCTGTGCATTTTATTTTAGATTGCTGTGCTATCTCTGCGGTTGTTTCAGCTTCTCTTGTACTCCCACACCATCCCTTTCTACCCTTCCGAATCTTCGGGCTCGTGGGTTGGCGGGCCGAGATTCGAGACGCACCGGTTCCTTTCGGTACTCGGATCCCGGGTCGTCACAGTAAGTGTTAGAGTTGAGACTTAATAAGAAATGAGATATGACATGAAAACTTCAACAGCAAAGAAGGTTTCCCTTTGACATTAGCATGAAGCTTAAGAAAGTTTTGGAGACAGTCAATAAAGAGATCGTCAAAAGCACAGGTATGAAATAATTTCAGACATGGAAGTCAGTCATGCACAATTGTGACATTAGCAGTCATAAGAGCAAATGATTTCCAGCAGTCAGAAGGCATTGAACATAAGAGTTCCAGCATAGATTTCAAGGAAATAGATTATTCAAGAAAGTTTTCAATCTGATACCAATTTCAAAAATCAGAAACAATTAGATTTTTAGATTCTTCCATTATAAAGGCCTTATGAATTCATCCTTTTTTGCCAACCTGGATTAAATTTGATGTCTTTTGAGTTTGTCAATAAAATTTCTGTTCATATCTGAGTTCAAGCTTTTAATAGAAATGAACCAGTCCCACATATTGGAATCTTGTTTAACCTCCCTTCATTTTACTCATTCAAATTTAATGACTCCTTCAGGAGTTACAAAAATTAGTGTTGAGGTTAAACATCAAGATTTTCTGATCTCATTCATAGGTTCGAACAATTCTCTTTTCATCTTTTGCTACCATTTTTGAATTTTTCCTTTTGTTCATCAAAATTTTAAGAGCAATCAAGTTTAGTGCATACTTTGCATCTAGAGGATACATGTCGTTTAGACACCCGTATCTCTAAGTACTTAGTATGACTAACTGTCATGTCTCATTTTGAACAGAGGTAGCTTGTCACTTCATGACATATCTCATCTCATGTCATTGATGAGTGAGACATATTTATCAGTGAACCAGTCATTTCTCTACCTAGATTTTCATTGATTTTTTTGTAGATTTAACAATGACACTTCATGACACAGTATACTTTTCTTCTTGGAAAAGAGACATGGTTTCTTAGTGACCAATGCCATTGCTCTAACAATTTGACCATTAGGAATTATGATATTATTTAGATGTTTAAAGACAATACTCAATTCAAGTATCTCAACTAAAGTTGCCATGTTTTTAAAACTTTCAGATTTCAGAAGATTGATCAAGGCACAACATGAAGAAGCTGGTTAAGGTCTATTAAAATTGACACAGATATTTTCAAGATATTTATATCTAAACTCAAAGAGTTCATTAAACTTAAATCAACTGATTATTTTGGACATTCATAAACCTGTATAATAGAAGACTCCTTGTTTAAGATGTTTTCAAATTTATGATCATGGTATACACATTGAAATCTTCCTAAATTTTCGTTTAAGAAGGAGTCAGATACAGTGCAGCAAGCATGAAGGTGACTTTCAAGGAAATTCAGCAATGAGCAACAAAAAGAAGTTTCCAAGGATAGGCACAATAAGTGGCAGAAGTAGCCAGTAATGCAGTAGATAATACATGATTTTCAATGAGATTCATAGGCACTGAGCAGACAACAGGAATATTGAAATTTCAAAGTTAAATAGATAGATTCAATTCTCATGGAAGACAGGATCATGAGATACAATGCAGTTCAAAAGTTTTCATATAAAGCTCCCCCTCAACAAATGCAGGAGCCAGCAATCAAGAGATTCTAGAAATGAAGTAATTATGAGCTCAAGTAATTTCAAAGATACCAAATCATGGAATGAGAGTGAAGAATATAGAGTGCAAATAGTTCATTGGAGAATTCAGAACAGCAGAAGACAATTGAAAGAATTAATTTCAAAAGAAGTGGTAAGTTTTCTGATTGAACAAAATCAAATTTTATTTCAATTTGTAACACAAATTTGTAACGACCCAGAATCCTGGATATCGGAGACTCGATACCGCTAGGACCCTAGACATCACCCAAGAGTTGGTGAGGCTCCGAAAGGGTTGGAAAAGAGGTTGTGGGGTGCATAAAGGTCTACAATCACATGCACATTTTAAACGAATAACAACATTAAGCAGAAGCTAAATTTACATTACCAGAGTGTTATAATTATACATTAGTCCAGAAGCACAAGGTACAAGTCCAAAATTATATAAGTACCAAAAAGGACAACTACATGGGGCATACCCCGGATTGTACCACACTGGCTGCTAAGACTGTCTGCCAAAACCACGCGGGAAACCTACGGACTGCTGCGCCTCACCTGAAAAATAAGGGGTGAGTCTCATTTCAGTGACTCAGTAGGGGTCCCGCAGATCCCTACCGTGCAGCTAAAAATCACAATGAATAATGCAATGGCAAGCAACTATATCAGTTTATATGAGCTGTACAAGAATATCAATAAATGAATACAGCTAAATATGAATGCCACATAAACTCATGCTAATTAAAAAGCATAATTAAACACGAGAATCTTTCATTCACCATTAGAGTTGAAATTCTATAAACCAAGTGACAGGACAAGTAAAACCACTAGAAGAAAGACTAGACACGTCCACTGACCACTTACACTGTGCCTCGGGTGTCTAACACTCGCCTGGAACACGACAACTGAGACATCGTAACTATAACCAAAGACAAGGATTAGTCAAGGTCACACTCGTCAGCGTAAGTCCACGCCCCTGACCACGTGTGCACACACAAGCTCAATGCCTTGAGCCAGGCCTCTAGCTAGTTCCCCCTCCCAGTCGGACGCTACTGCAAAGCAAGGGGTCCCACGGAAACTAACCTAAAAACCGTACACCGGGACTGTCCCGCCACCTCTCCTAGGTGGGGCGACTCTAGAGGTCGTCGGGCTACGACTAGTGGGTCCATCACATATGAAAGAGAAGTCAACTCAAATGGAACATAAAAGTATGCCACAAATCAATATGGCGTGTAAACATATCAAAGGTACGACCCCAAACACACGGCCAAACGATCACGGCAAAAACCAGGCTGGAGGGAAGTAGCGGTCTTGCGTTGGGCCGCCACTGTCAAGTGGCGGTCATGGGGATGGCCGCTACTTTGACAGTAGCGGTCAGACCCCTGTCCGCTAATTAATAGTAGTGGTCAGACCCCTCGCTGCTACTTGCCCACTGCCTCAACTCATGAGAAACTATCTCTGTTAGACCGCTACTCCTTACTAGCGGTCTAATGACGATCGCAATCATTCTAGACTATCCAAAACATGCCCTAACTATTTTGAACCCCTCCCAAATCGATCAAATCGATGAGATTACATAAGTATCACGTGTTCCCTATTGTCATACATCATTTCATAATATTAAGCTTAAAAAACATAAAGAACAAGGCTAGAGAGGGATCAAACCATATGATTTTTAAGGAATTCATTCTACATGCTATTTTGAATTAAACCAACCATTCTAACATGCATATAACTACTAAAAATAATAGGAAAGCATGCTAGAGCAAGGTAGAAATCTATCCCCCTACTTGGAATCGCAAATTCACGCCGTTCCACACGTCAAAACCTTCCCTGCATCGGAGGGAAGATGATCACCACCCGAACCACCAATCTCCCCGGCCTCACGAGCACTCCACCGTCGTCCCAAGCTCGCTGAGGTGTTCTCCTCCAAGCCGCCCGCGGCCGGGTGGAGCAGGATGCCGAGAGAACGAGGGTGAAAATGAGAGGGACGTGAGAAGGGAGAGGGGAACCGTGGGGTTCCTCTCGTGGGTGAAAAATGGGTTTAGTTTAGGTTGTTTTTTTGTTATAAAATATTTGATTGCAAAAAGGTAGTAAGAAAACCAAATTTATGTTAATGCCCCATAATTCCTATTAATCATTATATAATGGGTTATTTCAATGCATAACTCATCTAAAAAGCCCACAAAATCAACCAAATTCATAGGAATTTTCCAATTTATAAATCCGATAAGAATCTGAATTTCACGGGTCTTACAGTCCCTCCCTCATAATAAAAATTTCATCCTCAAAATTTAAAAGTAATATCAGGAAGGAACAGAAAGAATATACCTATTCAAATAGATAGGGGAACTGCTGGCGCATGTCTTCCTCACGCTCCCATGTAGCCTCATGACCGGAGTGGCACTGCCACACTACCTTTACCAGAGGGATGACCTTGTTCCTCAGCCGATGTTCGCAACAATCCTCAATTCGAAATGGATACTCTGATGTAGATAGATCTGCCGCCACTTCAGGCCATACAGAATCATCGAGAACGTGTGACTCATGAGGCACATACTTTCTCAACATGGAAATATGAAACACATCGTGGATTGCTCCCATCACCGGTGGCAACTGAAGACGATAAGCCACTTGGCCCACACGTTCCACGCTTGCCAAACCTCAATACGCCCTTCATTGGAGATATTCTCACAAATATAAAATCTCCAGGCTCAAACTGCAAAGGCCTTCTACGTCGATCAGTATAGCTTTTCTATCGACTTTGAGCTGTCAACAATCTCTCCCTGATAAGACGAAGTACCTCTACACAATGCTGGACCAAATCCGGTCCTATCAAAAGCCGCTCACCAACCTCAAACCAGTCTAACGACGTACGACAATGAAGCACCCCCGATAAAACAATGGAGAAGTTGAACTTCTTAGATAAACAATCCTACATGAAGGCCTTATAAAAAGAACCATACCATATGAGGACTACTATATAAATATACAAAGCCCAACATTACTTAAATGCCAACACATGGGTAGTACGTAGTGGGGTTTTACTTTTTCCAATCCAAAGGGAATGAGCACCCCTTACTAGGGCGCCATTTACCAAATAGGAGACCCCATGCAAGGGCGCCATTTCCCTTGGGCCATCATCCCACTATATATATTAATATATATATATACACCATGAAGACCAACACATGAAGGTTGTAGTTTTGTCTAAAGACAAGAAGAATGGACGCCCTCATGCCAAAGCATCATTTACATGAATAGGATCACCCATTTAAAGGGCGCCCCTATACCATGGTGCCATTTCCAAGGTGCTTCTAGAATACTTGAGACACGAACGACCTCATTTAGCTGGCAAAGCACCATCTGACCATGGACAGCAATGATCTAGGATCTTGTTCCCTAACCGGACCCGCAAGATAATAAACCAATGCTTTGCGTTGGCAACCAGATTTTCTATAATTATTTCCCTCTGAAGCACAGGCAGAGGCTATTGGCATTATCAGTGCTACTTACAGAAGGGAATATTTTCATTCTTTCCCTCGGAAGACGTGAAGGAGAGTCTTTCCTACACTTTACGTCCTACTGCTGGAGCTTTACGGTGGCGGAGAATGTGTGGCTTCTTCCTTGGAATTTCTTATTCTTTCATCTGTACCACGTATACTCCTCCAAAAAGGTAGGTGTTCTCAATATCTAGCCCAACCCGTAGCTAAAATAGGGTAACATATCTTGCTAGTATATCCATCTATCATGCCATGCAGTCTGTTCCATATTCTATAGCATGTTACACGGGTTTTTAGTAGAACATACTCTATATCATGTTACACGAGTTTTAAGTAGAACAACTATCGCCTGTTACACCAGTTTTTACATAGTCTGTTACATAGTCTGTTATACTGATTTCACGAGATTCAAATATATCTCATTACACTAGTTTTTACAGCCTTGAATTATCATGTATAGCCCTAGAATATAACCTATTTTACAATAGATGCACATATGTTTTTAAAACCCTGAATGTCCAGCCCTCAGGTGAAGGGCGCCCCTGACCAGGGCACCATTTCCTGATAGGGCGCCCCAAGCCAGGGCGCCATTTAAATAATGACGGTTCACAGTGTCGTCAATTCATTTCTAGCAATAAATAATCAACCCATTCAAAAATCTATATCTTTTGAACTAAACCATAAAATTCTTGCATGAATATGTTTCTGTGATCCTGATATTTTTCTCTACTGTCCATATCTTTATTTCTTGATTCCGATAACTTTAGAATTCATGAATAGTGACTTGTGTCTCAAAACGTAACTACCCGTTGCATATATGAGCCCAAAGAAAAGGGCTCCCCTGTCTGGGGTGCCATTTCCAAAATTGAAGACCCCCTGAGGGGGCGCCATTTCCTAAAAGTAAGGAAATTGATCAATGTTCAAAATTCAAATCTATGAAACTGAAACCCAATAAATCTGCATGAACATAATTCTGAACTCCCGATAATTTTCTCTGTCTATCCATATCCCTGGTTCCTGATTTCGTGATACCATGAGATTATGAATAGTGTTATGTGTCTAAAAATATACCTGCCCCGTGTAAATAGAAGCCAAATGAATTGGCGCCCTAGCCAGGGGCGCCAATTTGATGAATGGTGACACTCCAGAGAGTCATCCTATAAATGGAGACTCTCTGCAAGGGCGCCAATTCCCTAAAAGGGTGCCTGACCCCCAGGCACTATTTCCCATATATGTATATATGATTTTGGAAAGACAAGGCAACGTCCATGCACCAATTGACTGAAAGATTGGGTAACCCCTAGGTGCCAATTCCATGAAAGATAGCCTGACCTCCAGGAGCCAATTGATTGAAAGGGTACCTGACCCCTAGGCGCCATTTGATTGAAAGACTGGCTGTCCCCCAGGCGCCAATTCCCTAAAAGGGTGCCTAACCCCCAGTCACCATTTCCCATATATAATTTATGAAAGGCAGGACAACCCCTAGGCATCAATTTCATAAAAGACAGCCTGACGCCAGGCACCAATTCCCTGAGAGACTGCCTGACCCCCAGGCGCCATTTCCTGAAAGCCTGAAAGCAGGGCTAACCCCCAAGCGCCAATTTAGTGAGGCAGCATGTTAGCTGCCAATTTCGTTCGGAGACTTGATTTATCTCGTTGTTTATACCAACATAACCCTAGTTCATCTCCTGCATGATATATGCCTTGAACTCCATTCATGGAATCTAACTTATGTTCTTACTATGGTCAACCCTTGAAATTCCATATTGGCTATAAATGAGAGTGGATGTCAAAAGAAATACATGAAAATGCTATGCATATAGGGCCCAGTCTGGTCCTGGGAGGAGCACCCGAAGGTACTTGTGCCCATAGGAGTTTATTGACCACGATGTTTAAGCATTGCACCGATGTACTTGTTTGACTTGATTGACTTGAGACATTCCACACGTACTCTCTCTACTTGCTTGACTTGACTTGCATGGCCCAGAATGGGCAATACTTGACTTGCGTGGCCCGAAAAAGGGCAAGGTACTTGCTTGATTGAAATAGCCAATTTTATTGACACAAACTTGATATTACTTGCTAGAACACAAATTTTAATGCTTGAACATGATTCTATTTGCTTGTACATGAGTTCTTGCTTGTACATGAGTTCTTGCTTGCCCAGAAAGTGGCATCGACATCTATAAAGTACTTGATATCCTGCTTGTCAAATACTCAAAATCATGCGATACTCTCTCTATATATAGTTCTTGATCTCTTACTTGTTCATCATGCATAGATATACCTGTATACCTGATTTTCTTACTTGTACATCATGCATAGCTATACCGGCATTACATGTAACATGAAAACCACTTAAAGATTGCTCGAACTTGAGATGTAATTCCTACTGAGCGATTCGCTCATCCAGTTACTTCCTAATATTTTTCAGGTAATTCGGATAGCGACATCCACATGAATGGGAATGATACCGAGTGAAGAGTGCTAGAACGCCAATCGTCTACTATTAGCTAGCCGCGTCTTTGCTTTTCTAGAGTCATTATCTTGTACTTAAAGTTATATCAGCTATGTCCGTTATGTTGGTCTAGTCCATTGGAAATTTGTTAAGGCTTGTAACTTAGTATTTGGATTTGAATAAAGAATGTCATGGATTAAAATTATCACCTTTTGGTTAATTGGATAATTGTCATCTTGGACATTGATATTATTTTGGGAATTCAATCTTTGTTATGATTTAGATAATTGCGCACTCTGTCTTTTGTCAAAAAAATATATATATATACTGCTCTGATTGAATGGTTCTATATAAGCTGGCCATGACCACGGGTATCTTCCGTGCTCGGAGCGTGACAGACTTCGTGGTATCAGAGCCTAGGATTTCAATTTTATAGGAAATAAGATGTTAGGAAAATTAGAAGTCATGATCGAAATCTAGGTAAAACCCAAGTCTATGGATAGGTTTACACCTTATACCCGGTGAGATGGGTAGAGCCATGGGTTAAGTTCTATAATGATATTCGACCTTATAAATTAAACATGATACTTAGTACAGTTAAATTCTCTTGCAGGATCATGGCCACTGAAAGAGCACAATGGTGCGAGATGCAGCGCACCGTGCAAGGTCTTACGCAGGCGCTACAGCAAGTGGCGCAAGGCGGAGCTAACCATGGAGCTGGTGATCTCCACAGAGGTTTTCGCAACATGAACCCACTAAGATTGGCGGGTTCGTCTGACCCCGAACATGCTGAAAATTGGTTGAAGGAGATTGACAGAATTTTTCGTGTAATGCAATGCACGGATGAGGAAAGGGTCTTACTGGCTATATTCCAACTAGAGCAGGATGCTCGATGCTGGTGGGAATTCGTGGAAGCAACATTGCCTGATGACCATGTCACATGGGATGACTTCGTTGAACATTTCAACAACAAGTACTTTTTCGACCGTATTCAGGAGAAGAAGGCCGCAGAATTTGCCACACTAAAACAACAGACCCTGAAAGTGGCTGAGTATGAGGCCCAATTCTCAAGACTGTCCAAGTATGCACCTCACTTGGTGTGTACGGAAAAGATGAAGGCGAGAAGATTCCTCAACGGGCTTTGGCCCCACTATATTACACAACTCGCACCGATGGACATTCAAGTCTATTCGGAGATGGTTCGGCGTGCCCAATTGCTAGAAGACGCCACCGAATTATCTGAAAGGATTCGAGGAAAGGACAAGAAGGAATCTGTCACGGGCCTAAGAAAATTCAATTCATCATTCAACAAGAAGCGGTTCTTCAATGAAGGGGAATTCTCCAAAGGAAAGAAATTTCAGAAGAATGACAAGCCTTTCTACACCACTACACCTTCCAAGGAAATTTGTAAGTACTATGACAAAGCTGGCCATAAGACTAGGGAATGCTGGAGGAAACTAGGAGCTTGTCTCCGATGTGGGAGCCGAGAGCATCGAATCCCAGACTACCCATTGATGAAGGAGCAAGCCACTAAGGACGAGAAGCGATCGGCAAGGAAACAAGGCCGTCTGCAAGCTCTCCAAGAGACAGAACCAACTGAAGGAGGAATTATGGAAGGTACACTAACCGTTTGCTCTAAAACTGTTAAAGTTTTATTTGATATCAGAGCAACTCATTCATTCGTTTCCAAGAAATTCGCTGCTTTATTTTCTAAGAATCTTGAACTGTTAGATTTTGTCATATCTACACCTCTTGGGAATGAGTCCGATATCATGCATCACTACCCAAGTTGTGAGGTTATGGTTAAAGGAAATAATATACCTGTCGACTTGATATGCCTAGATATAAAGGGGTATGATGTCATACTAGGTGCCGACTTGTTATCCACATACCAAGCAACTGTAGATTGCCGACATGGCAAGGTAACTTTTGTGGATTATCCCGAGCTGGTTTACATTAGCTCTCGGAATAGATCACCTCTCATCTCAGCTCTCCGAGCTAGCAAACTTGTAAGTAAAGGATGTATGGCTTTCCTAGCATTTGTGACTGCCACGGAAGTCGAGGAGATTAAACTTGAAGACATCCGTGTAATTTGGGATTTCCCTGATATTTTTCCAGAAGAATTACTTGGCTTACCTCCCAAAAGGGAAGTGTCATTCACAATCAACCGTGTCCCTGATGCTGGTCCTGTTTCCAAGGCACCTTACAGAATGTCCCCTGCTGAGCTGAAGGAGATAAAGGAGCAGCTAATGATATTATTGAACAAGGGTTTCATCAGGCCAAGTACTTCTCCATGGGGAGCACCTGTGCTATTCGATAAAAAGAAGGACGGATCGATGAGACTATGCATTGATTATCGGCAGCTAAATCACCTTATAATCAAGAACAAGTACCCGCTGCCTAGAATTGATGAGCTGTTCGACCAATTATCTGGAGCTAAATATTTCTCCAAGATTGATCTTCATTCTGGTTACCACCAACTGAAGATCAAAGAAGAAGACATTCATAAAACTACATTCCGAAGCAGGTATGGGCATTACGAATTTACTGTTATGCCTTTCAGACTAACAAATGCCCCTGCAGCTTTTATGCAGTTAATGAACAGCATATTCAGACCCTACTTAGATCGATTTGTTGTGGTCTTTATTGACGATATCTTGATTTATTCAATGTTCGAAGAAGACCATGAAGAACACCTAAAGAAGGCATTACAAATATTGAGAGAAAATAAATTATATGCCAAACTTAGCAAATGCAAGTTCTGGCTTGAGGAAGTATCCTTCTTAGGCCATGTAGTCTCGAAGGATGGAATTTCTCGACCCTTCAAAGGTCGAGGCCGTGAAGAATTGGGAACAACCGATGAATGCAACGGAGATTCGAAGCTTCTTGGGATTAGCTGGTTACTACTGGCGTTTCATCAAGGACTTCTCCAAGATTGCTGTTCTTCTCACCAGGTTAACCCGCAAGGAAGTGCCGTATGAGTGGAATGAAGACTGTGAGAAGAGTTTTAAGCTTTGAAGGATCTCTTGACCACTGCTCCAGTCTTATCCCTACCAATTGAGGGTGAGAAATACGAAGTATATATCAATGCTTCTGGTATTGGCCTCGGATGTGTATTAATGCAAAATGGAAGGGTCATTGCGTACTCTTCCCGATAATTAAAGAAACACGAAGAGAACTATCCGGTGCATGACTTAGAGCTGGCCGCGGTGGTATTTGCCTTGAAGATCTAAAGGCATTATCTCTACGGAGAACAGTTTATTATATATTCCGATCACAAAAGCCTCAAGTATTTATTCTCTCAAAAGGAGCTAAACATGCGGCAAAGGCGATGGCTTGAATATCTCAAGGATTTTGACTTCACTATACAATACCATCATGGTAAGGGTAATTCCGTAGCTGATGCCCTTAGTCGAAAGCCGAGAGCAACTTTGGCCAACTGTATGATTCGAGAATGGAAGTTGTTGGAGAAATTCTCTGAACTCAACATCAATACGGATGAGAAGAACAGGTGTATTATTCTATCCCACATGAGTCTACATCCAGATTTGCTACCCGTAATTAAGAGGCTACAAGAAGGAGATCCCGCACTAGTGGAGATAAAAGGCAAGCTGGACGAGAGACTTGATTTCAAGCTGGCACTCGATGGTAGATTGCTATTCCATCAACGGACATGTGTACCCGACTATCCTGAATTGAAGAAGAAGGTTCTTGAAGAAGCTCATCGATCGAGGTACATGATTCACCCTGGAGCCACTAAGATGTACCAAGACTTGAAATGAACTTTTTGGTGGCCAAATATGAAAAGGGAGGTAGCGGACTTCGTGTCTCGTTGCCTGACATGCCAACAGGTGAAGGCGGAACATCAGAAACCCGCTGGAAAATTGCATCATCTAGATATTCCCAAGTGGAAGTGGGAAGATATCGGCATGGATTTTATCATGGGTTTGCCCAACTCTAGGGGCGGACGTGATGGAATTTGGGTAATCATCTATCACCTAACTAAATCGGCTCATTTCTTGCCTATCAAGAGCCGATGGTCAGTTGATATCCTTGCTACCTTGTATATCAAAGAGATGGTTAGATTGCCTGGAGTCCCTGTGTCAATTGTATCTGACCAAGACCCACGCTTTACCTCTTATTTCTGGAAAAGTCTAAAACACTCTCTGGGGATGAAACTCAACTTCAACACTGCATTCCATCCCCAGACAGATGGACAGACCGAAAGGACGAATCAAGTGGTTGAAGATATGTTAAGAGCATTTATTATAGACTTCGGCGAAAGCTGGCATGACCACTTACCCCTAGCCGAATTCACATACAACAACAGCTATCAAGCCAGTATCCAAATGGCACCTTTCGAGGTGCTATATGGCAATAGTTGCCGATCTCCAATATGTTGGGATGAAGTCGGTAAAAAGCAACTATTAGGCCAAGATATGGTAAGAGATTCTACCGAGAAGATACATCTCATTCAAGAAAGACTCAAGATAGCACAATCTAGGCAAAAATCTTATGCTGACAACCAAAGAAGAGATATGGAATTTCAAGTTGGAGATCATGTTTTTCTCAAGGTATCTCCCGGCCGAGGTATTAGAAGATTCAGTGTTAAGGGCAAACTTACACCAAAGTTTATTGGTCCATTTAAAGTGCTGGAAAGAGTAGGCGAGGTGGCTTACAGTATTGCCTTGCCTCCACAACTATCGGAAGTGCACAACGTATTTCATGTTTCTATGCTGAAGAAAGACGTGCACGATCCTTTCCATGTCATTGACCACAATGACTTAGTGATACAGAAGGACCTTACCTACGAGCAAAAGCCAAAGAAGATCCTCGACTGAGAAGTTCGAGTTTTAAGGAACAAGATGATCCCTATGGTGAAAATCTAATGGAATCGATGCTTAGAACAAGAAGCTACATGGGAAACTAAGGAGTCTATGAAAAGAAGATTTTCGGAGCTATTCTAGTATGTAAGTACTCTACACCCTCTATGTCGTCTTGCATACAGTTGAATTTGGGGACCATATTCTTTTAAGTGGGGGAGGGTGTAGCACCCCCGATAAAACAATGGAGAAGTTGAACTTCTTAGATAAACAATCCCACATGAAGGCCTTATAAAAAGAACCATACCTTATGAGGACTACTATATAAATATACAAAGCCCAACATCACTTAAATGCCAACACATGGGCAGTACGTAGTGGGGTTTCACTTTTTCCAATCCAAAGGGAATGGGCGCCCCTTACCAGGGCTCCATTCACCAAATAGAAGACCCCATGCAAGGGTGCCATTTCCCTTGGGCCACCATCCCACTCTATATATTAATATATATATATACACCATGAAGACCAACACGTGAAGGTTGCAGTTTTGTCTAAAGCCATGAAGAATGGACGCCCTCATGTCAAAGCGTCATTTACATGAATAGGATCACCCTTTTAAAGGGCGCCCCTATATCGGGGTGCAATTTCCAAGGTGCTTCTAGAAAGCTTGAGACACGAACAACCTCATTTAGCTAGCAAAGCACCATCTGACCATGGACAGCAATGATCTAGGATCTTGTTCTCCAACCGGACCTGCAAGGCAATAAACCAATGCTTTGCGTTGGCAATCAGATTTTCTATAACTATTTCCCTCCAAAGCACAGACAGAGGCTATTGCCATTATCAATGCTGCTTACAGAAGGGAATATTTCCCTTCTTTCCCTCGGAAGACGTGAAGGAGCGTCTTTCCTACACTCTACATCCTACTGTTGGAGCTTTGCGGCGGCGGAGAACGTGTGGCTTCTTCCTTAGAATTTCTTATTCTTTCATCTGTACCATGTATACTCCTCCAAAAAGGTAGGTGTTCTCAAGATCTAGCCCAACCCGTAGCAAAAATAGGATAACATATCATGCTAGTATATCCATCTGTCATCCCTTGCAACATGTTCCATATTCTACAGCATGTTACACGGGTTTTTAGTAGAACATACTATATAGCATGTTACACGAGTTTTAAGTAGAACAACTATACCCTGTTACACCAGTTTTTACATAGTCTGTTACATAGTCTGTTATACTGATTTTAAGGGATTCAAATATATCTCATTACACTAGTTTTTACAACATTGAATTATCATGTATAGCCCTAGTATATAACCTGTTTTACAATAGATGCACATATGTTTTTAAAACCCTGAATGTCCAGCCCTCAGGTGAAGGGCGCCCCTGACCAAGACGCCATTTCTTGATGGGGCGCCCCTGACCAGGGCGCCATTTCTTGATAGGGCGCCCCAAGAGAGGGCGCCATTTAAATAATGATTGTTCACAGTGTCGTCAATTCATTTCCAGCTAATAATAATCAACGCATTCAAAAATCTATATCTTTTGAACTAAACCATAAAATTCTTGCATGAATATGTTTCTGTGATCCTGATATTTTTCTCTACCTATCCATAACTTTATTTCTTGATTCCGACAACTTTAGAACTCATGAATAGTGACTTGTGTCTCAAAACGTACCTACTCGGTGCGTATATGAGCCCAAAAAAAAGGGCGCCGCTGTCTGGGGTGCCATTTCCAAAATTGAAGACCCCCTGTGGGGGCGCCATTTTCTGAAAAGTCAGGAAATTGATCAATGTTCAAAAATTATAATCTATGAAACTGAAACCCAACAAATCTGCATGAACATAATTCTGAACTCCCGATAATTTTCTCTATCTATCCATATCCCTTGTTCCTGATTTCGTGAAACCTTGAGATTATGAATAGTGTTATGTGTCTAAAAATGTACCTGCCCAGTGTAAATAGAAGCCAAAGGAATTGGCGCCCTAGCTAGGGGCACCAATTTGATGAATGGTGACACTTCAGAGTGTCGTCCTTTAAATGTAGACTCTCTGCAGGGGCGCCAATTCCATGAAAGGGTGCCTGACTCCTAGGCTCCATTTCCCATATATGTATATAAGATTTTTGAAAGACAAGGCAACACCCATGCGCCAATTGACTGAATGATTGGGTAACTCCCAGGCGCCAATTCCATGAAAGATAGCCTGACCTCCAGGTGCCAATTGATTGAAAGGGTACCGGACCCCCAGGCACCATTTGATTGAAAGATTGGTTGTCCCCCAGGCGTCAATTCCCTAAAAGGGTGCTTAACCCCCAGGCGCCATTTCCCATATATAATTTATGAAAGGCAGGGCAACCCCCAGGCATCAATTTCATAAAAGACAGCCTGACCCCAGGCGCCAATTACCTGAGAGACTGCCTGACCCCCAGGCCCCATTTCCTGAAAGCCTGAAAGCAGGGCTAACCCCCATGCTCCAATTCAGTGAGGCAGCATGTTAGCTGCCAATTTTGTTCGGAGTCCTGATTTATCTCGTGGTTTGTACCGACATAACCCTAGTTCATCTCCTGCATGATATATGCCTTGAACACCATTCATGGAATCTACCTTATGTTCTTACTATGGTCAGCCCTTGAAATTCCATATTGGCTATAAATGAGAGTGGATGTCAAAAGAAATACATGAAAATACTGTGCATATAGGGCCCAGTCTGGTCCTAGGAGGAGCACCCGAAGGTACTTGTGCCCATAGGAGTTTATTGATCACGGTGTTTAAGCATTACACCGAAGTACTTGCTTGACTTGAGACATTCCACATGTACTCTCTCTACTTGCTTGACTTGACTTGTGTGGCCCAGAATGGGCAATACTTGACTTGCGTGGCCCGAAAAAGGGCAAGGCACTTGCTTGATTGAAATAGCTAATTCTATTGACACGAACTTGTTATTACTTGCTAGAACATAAATTTTATTGCTTGAACATGATTCTATTTGTTTGTACATGAGTTCTTGCTTGCCCAGAAAGTGGCATTCACATCTATAAAGTTCTTGATATCCTGCTTGTCAAATACTCGAAATCTTGTGATACTCCCTCTCTATATAGTTCTTGATCTCTTACTTGTTCATCATGCATAGATATACCTGTATACCTGATTTTCTTACTTGTACATCATGCATAGCTATACTGGCATTACATGTAACATGTAAACCACTTAAAGATTGCTCAAACTTACGATGTAATTCCTACTGAGCGATTCGCTCATCCAGTTGCTTCCTGACATTTTTCAGGTAATTCGGATAGCGACATCTACATAAATGTGAATGATACCAAGTGAAGAGTGCTAGAACGCCAATCGTCTACTATGAGCTAGCCGCGTCTTTGCTTATCTAGAGTCATTATCGTGTACTTCAAGTTATATCAGCTATGTCTGTTATGTTGGTCTAGTCGATTGGAAATTTGTTAAGGCTTGTAACCTAGTATTTGGATTTGAATAAAGAATGTCATGGATTAAAATTATCACCTTTTGGTTAATTGGATAATTGTCATCTTGGACATTGATATTATTTTGGGAATTCAATCTTAGTTATGATTTAGATAATTGCGCACTCTGTCTTTTGTCAAATATATATATATATATATATATATATATATATATATATATATATATATATATATATATATATATATATACTGCTCTGATTGAATGGTTCTATATAAGTTGGCCACGACCTTGGATATCTTCCGCGCTCGGGGCGTGACAGACAAGGCCGACCATACAAGGCTTCATACGGTGCCATACCAATACTGGAATGATAGCTATTATTATAAGCAAATTCTACTAATGGCAAATGCTGGCTCCATGAACCCTACCAAGCTAGACAACACTATCTCAACATGTCTTCTAATGTCTGAATGCTCCTTTCAGACTGGTCATAAGACTCAGGATGGTATGCTAAACTGAATGCCAAATTTGTTCCCAACGCCTTTTGGAAACTCCGCCAAAAGCTAGATGTAAGGCGTGGGTCATGATCTGATACAATATACATTGGAATTCTATGCAAGGGCACAATCCTCTCAACATAAAGTCCGGCCAATCTCAGAACTTTCCAATTTACTTTGATCGACAACATTGTAGCTATCTTAGTCAAGCGATCAACCAACACCCATATGCCATCATAGCCTTGTGGGGTTCGAGGCAAACCCACAACAAAATCCGAAGTCACATGATCCCATTTCCACATCGGAATTTCTAAAGGTTGAAGCATACCTCCGGGTCTCTGATGCTCAGCTTTGACCTGCTGACATGTCAAGCATTTAGCCATGAAGTCTGCCACATCCCTTTTCATGTCTGGCCACCAGAATTGCCTCTTCACATTGTTAGACATCTTCGTGGTTCCAAGGTGAATGGTATAGAGGGATCCATGTGCTTCATGTAATATAGCATTCCTCAAGGAATCTTCTGCTGGAACATAGATTCGACCCTTGAATCTAACCACTGCATCATCACCTAATTCCACTTCTGGCATTATCACAACACAAGACAACTCAGAGTCTGCATGCTGTGCCTCTCTGATCTGTCGATAAATAGCTGGAGTCATCACCAGACTAGCAAGAACAATTATCATCGGATCACGGGGAATTTTCAATCTGAAAGTCTAAGTTGGAATTTGCTCCCATAGCTTCCATTCTTGCTTTATCAAGTGACTGATCTGTATCTTTCTGCTTAGTTCATCGGCCACTACATTCATCTTGCCAGGTTGATAAGACAGAGTAAAATCATAATCTTTCATATACTACATCCACCTGTGCTGACGAAGATTCAAGTCCTTCTGGGAAAACACATATTTTAAACTTTGATGATCAGTGAAAATTTCAAATTTCTCACCATATAAATAATACCTCTAGATTTTCAATGCAAAAATCACCGCCGCCAGCTCCAAATCATGAGTGGGATAATTTTCTTCATGCTGCTTCAACTGTTGGGATGCGTATGCCACAACTCTGCCATGCTGCATAAGCACTGCACCCAAACCCACTCGAGAAGCATCCGTACACACAACGAATCCACCCGAGCTAGAAGGCAAGACAAGCACTGGGGAAGTCGTGAGTACCCTTTTCAAATCATTGAAGCTCTGTTCACATTCCTCGGACCACACAAAAGGCACATCTTTCTGAGTCAGTTTAGTCATTGGCGTGGCTATTCGTGCAAAATCTTGAATGAAGCTTTTGTAATATCCAGCAGGACCCAAGAAGCTTCTAACTTCTGCCATAGACCTTGGCCTCTGCTAATGAAGAACGGCCTCAATTTTTGCTGGGTCAACTGTAATCCCTTCACCAGAAATCACATGGCCCAGAAAATGAATTTCTTGAAGCCAGAACTCACACTTGCTGAATTTTGCATAAAGTTGGTGATCTCGCAGAGTCTGCAATACAATTCTCAAATGTTGCACATGCTCTTCTTCTGAAACAGAATAGATGAAAATATCATCCACAAAGACCACCACAAACAGGTCTAAATATGGACGAAACACCTGATGCATCAAATCCATAAATGCTGCAGGTGCATTGGTTAGCCCAAATGGCATAACCAAAAATTCATAATGACCATACCTCGTACTAAAAGTAGTCTTCTCCACGTCAGATTCCCTGATCCGTAATTGATAATAGCCAGATCGGAGATCAATCTGGGAAAATACACAAGCTGTCTGAAGTTGGTCAAATAAGCCATCGATCCTGGGCAGAGGATACTTATTCTTAATAGTCATCTGATTCAATTGCCTGTAATCAATACATAGCCTCAGTCTTCCATCTTTCTTCTTCTTCACAAATAACACAGGAGCACCCCATGGGTAAAACCTAGGACAGATATAGCCCTTTTCCAAAATTCTTGCAACTATGCCCTCAATTCCTTCAATTCTGCAGGAGCCATACAGTAAGGTGCTTTTGACAAAGATGTCGTACCTGGAATTACTTCGATCACAAACTCAATCTCTCGCTGCGGAGGTAACCCTGGCAACTCATCAGGGAAAACATCAGGAAATTCACAAACCACAGGAATATCATCTATGTCCTGGTGTGGTGCCTCAACAGCAACCATGGAAGCAAGGAATCCCTGGCAACCAGCATCAAGTAGCCTACGGGCTTGAATAGCAGAAATAAGCAGGCGAGGAGAACGGGATCAAATACCTTGGAAATAAAATGTTGCTCCCTCAGATGGCTGAAAATAAATCTTCTTGGTTTTCCAATCAACCACCGCACCATAATCTTCTAGCCAATCCATGCCCAGAATGACATCATAATCTACCAACTGTAAAGCATATAGTCTAGCAGGCAACTGCTGATTCCCAATTACCATTGGGGCCTTATCAAGACAAAAAGGAGTGAACATGATCTCTCTAGTAGGAAATTCCACAATCAACTCACAAGATAACTCTGAAGTCAGCTCCTCAATGCAAGCAACAAAATATTCAAAAATAAATGAATGAGAAGCACCAGAATCGAATAAAACATGCGTGGCATGACCATAAATCATAATAGTACCTTCCACTAGTTGTGATGCAACCGCTTGAGCACGAGTCATATGCATAACCCTTCTTCGAGATTTCTTTCTGCCCACCGTAGACTATTGTGATGACGCCTGTGCTTGTGGAAACTACTGCAACTGCTATGGTGGTGGAGGTTGGAACTACTGTGGCTGTGAAAACTGACCAGGCTGCTTAAACCTCATTCGACAATCACGCACCACATGTCCTACCTGATCACACCGGAAACAAACCACTGGCATTGTACACTGTCTACGTAGATGGCTCTCACCACATCTGGGACATGCTTGAGGATGATTCTCTGCCAATCCCTACCGCTGAGAAGGTGCAGGTTGTTGCACACTGCTTGCCGAAGCTTGCCGGTCATACTGCTTCTTAGACTTCTTGAGCATCCACCTAAATTTTGACTTCAAGGAGGAAGTACCACTAGCACAAGGAATAGAAGATGGTGCTCCTGGCACACTCGGCTGACCACTCGGTTGCTGCTGCTGCTCACCTTGCCGTATTGGCCCCGCTTGGGTCCGCCCTTGAGTTCTTGCCATATCCAGCTCTAATGTTGCCGCTTATGCTATGTCCAAATCTTCCACTCTAGTCACAATAAGAGGTTGCCTCAATTTTGGCCTCAAACAATGCAGAAATTGCTGAGTCTTCAGCCCTTCATCTGCCATGATATGTGGAGCATATCGGCCCAATTCCACGAATTTAGTTCAATACTACAGAACTATCATCTCACCTTTGACCAACTCCATAAATTGGTACATTTTTTCCATTTTGAGATAAGCTGGATTGTACGTATGTTTAAAGGAAGAGACAAACTCCCGCCAACTAATCAGTCGGAGAGGACGAGATTGGAATGTCATTTCCCACTCTATAGTCCACCAAGCAAGTGCCGCCCCTTGCAACTAAAAAGTAGCCAACATTACCTTTTCATCCTCGGCGCACTCCATGGAGCAAAAAACACGCTCAGTAGCATCCAGCCATGCCCTTGCCGCATCTGGATTAGGCTGCCCTTCAAATTGAGGTGGGTGGAATAAGATAAACTCTTTCAAGACTCGACCACGACCACCTTGGGAAGACAAGCCTTCACCAACAACTAGATCAACATGACCTTGACCTCTTACATTCACTGGAGGAGGTGCTGACCCGCTCTCATCTTCTTGAACATCCATAGGCACTCTGTCTTGGAAACGAGTCCTTCGCCTTGGCGCCATAAGTTATAGAACATGAGAGAAAACACGCAAACAAAAGAAACATAAATGATCATAGAAAATGACCTAAGCCAGCAATTAGTGGTACATGGACTTGTTCTGGACTATTGTGATTCTAGCTCTTTATACATCACCACAAGACCAAGCTCTGATACCAACTTTAACGACCCAAAATCCCAGATACTGGAGACCCGATACCGCTAGGACCCTGAGACGCCACCCAAGAGCTGATGAGGCTCTGAAAGGGTTGAAAAAGAGGTTGTATGGTGCATAAAGGTCTACAATCACACACACATTTTAAAGGAATAACAACATTAAGCAGAAGCTGAATTTACATTACCAGAGTGTTATAATTATACATTAGTCCAAAAGTATAAGGTACAAGTCCAAAATTATACAAGTACCAAAAAGGACAACTACATGGGGCATACCCCAGATTGTACCACACTAGCTGCTAAGACCGTCCGCCAAAACCACGCGGGAAACCTGTGGACTGCTGCGCCTCACCTGAAAAATAAGGGGTGAGTCTCATTTCATTGACTCAATAGGGGTCCCGCAGATCCCTACCTCGCAGCTAAAAATCACAATGAATAACGCAATGGCAAGCAACTATATCAATTTATATGAGCTGTACAAGAATATCAATAAATGAATACAGCTAAATATGAATGCCACATAAACTCATGCTATTTAAAAAGCATATTTAAACACGAGAATCTTTCATTCACCATTAGTGTTAAAATTCTACAAACCAAGTGACAGGAGAAGTAAAACCACTAGAAGAAAGACCAGACGCATCCACTGACGACTTACACTACGCCTCGGGTGTCTACCACTCGCCTAGAATGCGGGAACTAAGACACCGTAACCGTAGCCAAAGATAAGGACTAGTCAGGGTCACACTCGTCAGTGCAAGTCCACGCCCCTGACCACGTGTGCACAGACAAGCTCAATGTCTTGAGCCAGGCCTCTAGCTAGTTTCCCCCCCCCCCAGTCGGACGCTACTGCAAAGCAAGGTGGCCCACGGAAACTAGCCTAAAAATCGTACACCAGGACTGCCCCGCCACCTCTCATAGGTGGGGTGACTCTAGAGGTCGTCGAGCTATGACTAGTGGGTCCATCACATAGGAAAGAGAAGTCAACTCAAATGGAACATAAAAGCATGCCACAAATCATTATGACGTGTAAACATATCAACGGTACGACCCCAAACACACGGCCAAATGATCATGGCAAAAAATAGGCTAGAGGGAAGTGGCTGTCTGGCGTTGGGCCACCACTGTTAGGTGGCGGTCATGGACTAGGCCGCCACTGTCAAGTGGCAGTCATGGGGATGGCCGCTACTTTGATTGTAGCTGTAAGACCCCTGGCCGCTAATTGACAATAGCGGTCAGACCCCTAGCCGCTACTTGCCCACTGCCTCAACTCATGGGAAATGGTCTCTATTAGGCCGCTACTCCTTAGTACCAGTCTAATGACGACCGCAATCATTCCGGACGATCTGAAACATGCCCTAACTATTTTGAACCCCTCCCAAATCGATCAAATCGATGGGATTACATAAGTATCACCTATTCCCTGTTGTCAAACATCATTTCCACAATATTTAAGCTTCAAAAACATAAAGAACAAGGCTAGAGAGGGATCAAACCATATGATTTTTATAGAATTCATTCCACATGCCAGTTTGAATTAAATCAACCATTCTAACATGCATATAACTACAAAAAATAATAGGAAAGCATGCTAGGGCAAGGAAGAAATCTACCCCCTACTTGGAATCGTGAATTCACGCTGTTCCACATGTCAAAACCTTCGCCACATCGGAAGGAAGACGATCACCACCCGAACCACCAATCTCCCCGGTCTCACGAGCACTCCACCGTTGTCCCAAGCTCGCTGAGGTCTTCTCCTCCAAGCCGCCTGCGGCCGGGTGGAGCAAGACGCCGAGAGAACGAGGGAGAGAATGAGAGGGAGGTGAGAAGGGAGAGGGGAACCGTCGGGTTCCTCTCGTGGGTGAAAAATGGGTTTAGTTTAGGTTTTTTTTGTTATAAAATCTTTGATTGCAAAAAGGCATTAAAAAAACCAAAATTATGTTAATTCCCCATAATTCCTATAAATCATTCTATAATGGGTTATTTCAATGCATAACTCATCTAAAAATCCCACAAAATCAACCAAATTCATTGGAATTTTTTGATTTATAAATTTGATAAAAATCCGAATTTCACGGGTCTTACAAATTAATCATGCAATTAGAAACACAATCAGAATCCCAGTTCTATCTGACTCCCCCTAAATGTGTGCATGGATTTGAAATCTTTTTGAGAATTTTATTACTCAAATAGTATGCAATTAACTTTAAACCATTATATGCATGAACAATAAGATGTGTTCTGACTCCCCCTACCTAAATGCAAAATATGCATAAGGATGATGCTAATCAAAATATGAGACACTTGCTCCCCCTATCTAAATACACCAAAGACTCAAATTAGTCATGACATGAATATCATGCAAGAAGTTCCTGAACCATGCTCATGAATATCTAAAGTATCTTATATACAAATTTGACCCAGGGTACTAGGTGGAGAACATAGGTCTTAAGACCACCTTACTCATAGAGAAAGCTTCCAGACAGACCTTATCTGCCCTTCGACAATACACCATTTGATATACAATAAGGTCATGCATGAAAAATGCATATCAAATGCCGTTTATTCCAGTGGAAGTCAACATGTTTCAAATTTAAAGCATGACGATGTAAGATACATATGCATATGTAAACATGTATGCAGCAGATATTCTCATGCATTTCTTTTTTTGACATTAATCACATGCAGTTTATGAGAAACAAACAGATTTTTCAGGGATTGTGCATGCTTGTGCACTTGACTTTATGCAAGCATAGGGATATGTGCAGCTCAATTTATTTTAACTTCCCTTCAATCATCCAAGCTAAAAGCTTGACTCCACACTAGACCATTTAAACATGATGAGATGAATGAAATTCAAAACATCAACTTAAACAGTAAAATAGAAATTGGGGTTTTACCATACACAGGTGCCTTGGCCTTATTGAACCCCTTTTATTTTTCTTCTCACTCCAAGGCACAGTTGCAAAACAATTCTCATTTTGCATATAGAGGTACCCAAGAATTCTTGGGTCTTGAATGGTTAGCAGCACTTTTGGTAGGTGCTCTACATGATTTCTAGGCATTAAAAATATCAAACTGCATCAAGTAACACTCATGCATTGTATGCCCAGATTTGCCATAGTATTGATAGTAAATAGAAGGCTTTGCATTTTTCTTGTGCATATGTGCATGAGCATGGAATCTCTGTGCATGACCAATGTTATTACTTTTAAC
This sequence comes from Amorphophallus konjac, assembly GCA_022559845.1. Lineage (NCBI taxonomy): Eukaryota > Viridiplantae > Streptophyta > Magnoliopsida > Alismatales > Araceae > Amorphophallus > Amorphophallus konjac. The sequence continues at coordinate 291,223,789 of CM040126.1, read as the reverse complement.
ATGGAAATTCTTTCTCTCATAAATAGTCGGCCGGCATTCAGATCCTTTGTGGCCTGGCTTCTCACAATTAAAACACACAATGTGCCTACGGTTTGAAACAAATTTATTTCTATGAAAAGCAAGCTGGTTCACAGGAAGATTGACATGTTTAGCATGAGAATGAAATTCTCTTTTTCCTTTAGCAAACCAACATTGTGCAACAATGTGACCTACTTTGCCATAGTGAAAACATTAAACATTCTTTTTTCTGATCAGTAGAAAACTTCTAAGCATGAAAGTTCCTAACATGCATTCCACAAATATTCAAATCATCCTTTTCCATCAATTTACAATCATGCATAAAGTGACCATGCTTACAACAATAGAAACATGAATGACTGGCTTCGTGAGCATGGTGATTAACATTTGAATTCTTGGCATGCACATTGTTGAATTTTTATTTCTGACTTCTTTGAACAGTTGGCTGACATGGGGAAGCAGCTGAAGTGCTAGCTATATTTGAGCTACGCACAAAAGTTGTGTATAACTTCTTCTCAAACATCTTTTTGATTTCAGAATTATAACCTATCTCTTCTCTTGGAGTAGTGGCCTCATTTTCCTAAGGAGTTTTCAATTTCTCTTTGCCTTTTACAGAATCGATTAAGGAATGACTCAAATCTTGAATCTTATTTTGCAAGGAGGCAATGAGAATTTCTGAATTAGCTTTCTCCTTTTCACAAGTACCCAACCTTTCTTTCAATGATTCATATTCATTTTTATATTTTTAAATTTATTTTTCTTGAGAAGGAGCCACAACTTTTTCTTTCTCAAGGCTAAGCAATCTATCAGAAATGATATTGTTCAGCTCCTTCAGTTGTTCATTTTCTTCCACCATTTTAGAAATTTTATCCAAATGGTCTTGGCTTTCATTTCTCAAGGAAGCAATCAACTCCTTGTTTAATTCTTCATCTAGTAAACAAGCATGATATGATTGTTTCAATTATAGACAATTTTTGCATGAAGAATTTGAATTATTTTGCTCAATTATCTTTTTCAACTTTTTATTTTCAGACTTTGTTTTCCTATATCTATCTGACATATCTTCATAGAGACTCATCAATTCATCAAACGAGAGTTCTTCTGATTCAGCGCTTACTTGAGACGATGAGTCATCCTTTTGATCGCCGCAGTGATCTCCTCCATCAGCCATCAGGCATTTGTCCTCCTTTCTTCCATTGACATCCATCATGTTGTGTCCCTGTGTTTTGATGATGACAAAACTATAAGTCATGTATACTCTTTAACTTGATCAATCATTATGCTTTGTAGATAAAGAATCATGCATATTGCTCTCATACTTCTGCTTATGTTGTAGAGGTGTTCAAGTTGCACACAACAGGTTAAGTCATTGAGGAAAGGAGAAGTGAATGCACAGTCAACAAAAAGTCAATAGAAAATGGTCAACGTGGTCAGAGAAGTCAATGCACTATCACCAAGTCAAAGTCCACTGAGCAAAACTCAAAGGTTAAGTCAAGACTTGGAAAAATAAGTTAAGCTGGAGGAGATCAAGGTCCGTGCACATTCCAGCTTGCACAGACCCAGATCGGCGCACATCCCAGTCTGCACAGACTAAGGTCGATGCATATCGCCTTCTACCAACAACTAAGGTCAAGGCACATTAACGCTAGCACAAGCACTAAGGTCGATTACCTTAGTTGGAGAAGAACTTAAGGTCGGTGCATGGTACTGTAGCAGTGAAAGCAAGGTCGATACTAGTTGCCTGAGTGTGCAGCATGAAGTCTGTGCATGTCTACTTTTGACAAACCAAGGTATGTGCAACTTTTCCAATCTGCTATCCAAGGTCGGTGCATATGCATATGTGAAGCAAAGGTCTGAGCACGTTTGGCATCAAGGTTCCAAGGTCGGTGCAGGTTTTTCCTTCAATGCACAAAGTCTGTGCACATTCTGCTTAAAGGTCGATGCACGTAAGACAAACTCTGTGCACATGAGACAGACAATGTCTAAGCTCACGTGTTTACAAGGTCTGAGATATCAAGTCTGTGCATGTCTTGTGTCAACGTTACAAGATCTGTGCACTTATGACCACAAGGTCCATGCACAATTGGTTCCAAAGTCAATGAACTTCATTCCACTACAAGAAAAGGTCTGTGCATTGTTTAAAGGTCTGAGCATATTACTGTGTGAGGTAGGTGCAGCTGAACAACATATGAATCAAACTGAGGTCGAAGCATATGACTATAAGGTTGATGGTAAAGTGTTTGATGTAATGCCCGAATGTATACTTGGTTGGCAGCAGCGCCACTTAAGTGAAACTGTGAGAACTCAAGGCAGTCACGTGGGTTCAGCCAATCATTGGTGCAGCTGGCAAATGGCACGTGATCCCAGGTGAGTAGTGATAGGCACGTGATCCAAGGCAAAGAAGGCACAACATTTTTCAGAAGGTTTGGGCTGAAGAAGAAGCAAGTGTCGACTCTACCAGTCGACACTTTCTTACATGGCTGATGTCTGCAGTGCAGATAGAACATGGTAAAAATAGAGTCGACACTTCTTTTGGCTAACCCAGAACCGGTTTTGTCCTCTAGTTTGGGCAGTTCGATTCTATCATGTGTGATGGCTTGGGCACATAATTTTAGGCCCCAATCATTGCAGAGAATGTTGGTTCGATGGTCCAAGGTTACAAAGGAATTTATGAAAAGTTAAATTAACTTTTTCTGCTGGACCAATCATATGCAAGAAGAAGAAGCTTCTGTACGGTTCACCTCTTTTCTTGTGGAAGGAGACTCCTACGTGGACAGTACTGCCTGGTTTTCATTCGCTGTCCAATAGGAGGGCCTCGTACCTCATCTACAAAGGGCCAATCAGTGGCCATTCTCTCTACGATCTGAATCCCCTATAAATGCTAATGGTTCTCCATCAGTGAAGAATGACGAACAAAGAAAAAGAAAAAAGAAGATATGTTCGAAGTAGGAGGAGTCCGTCCAAAGAAGAAGAAGAAGAGGGAGCCATTGTTGCCAGTTTTCGTTACTAGAAGTAGAAGAAGAAGTAGTAGCAACTGCTGCTGCCTTCGTTGCCAGAAGAAAGAAGAGGAAGAAGGTGATGCTGCTGCTACCTGCATTGCAAGACAGAAGAGAAGGAAGAGGAGAGGCTGCAAAGAAGAAGAGAAAGGGAGCTGTAGATGAAACTGCAGATCTAGATATACAAAGGGCCAGTGGTGCTTGCAAGAGAAGATAGAAGACGAAGGTGAACCTGCTGGGCTAGCAAGAACTGTGAAGAAAAAGCCTCATCCACTAAAGAATGAGTGAAGAGAGAAGTAGAGACAAGGAAGAAGAATCTCGCCTGCTACTGCAAGGAATCTGAGCATCGGTTTTTGGGTTTAGGAAGTTTTTCATTGAAGCTATTTTCTGTCAATTGTTGTCAAGCTTATATGTTGTTTGTTTTTGCACCTTTGAATGATATATCCTTGTGTGTGTATTACTGTGCAAGGTTTGCACAGGGTCGGAGCTGAGCAGTGTTTGAGTGTGTGTGTGTCACTGGGTTTCAGACCCAGGATGTTTGGGGTTTATCCCCGTGGTTGTGCAAGGCCAAACATGCGTGTGTGTATTGGAGCGTGTCTCCGTGTGTGTAGGCTTGTCCTACGTGTGGTTGGAGCATTGCTCCGTCTTGGGGTGTTGTTCCCGTGTTGGTGTTCCAGCACTGAAGCCTCACCGGGTTTCGGTGAGGGGTGGATGTAGGGTGCCCATCGTGGTCCCGAACCACCTTAAAACCCGTGTGCCTTGTGGTTTGGATGGTGTGATTATCTCCATATCTTCTACCCCATTCACAAGGATTTATTTCAGTTTGCATATCTCATTTGTTTAAAATGTTTTCATCATTGGTTCATGATTGATCATTTCTCACATCATCGATAGTAAGCTTTTCACTGTGTGAAATGTGATAAGATTTTAATTAGACATAGTTTTGTAAAGGGATCTATTCAACCCCCCCTTCTAGATCCTATTCCTTGCACCTCGGGACCCAACAATTGGTATCAGAGCCAGGCTCTACTATCCCTAGATCTAACGATCTTCAGAGTGATCCGAGTGTAAGTACAATCATGAACTTTTTAGTTGATCATACATCGATGAGTTGCTTACCAGTTTTTGATGGCGAAGAGTTTGATTCATGGTTAGGAAAAATGTGTGGGTTGATTAACTCTGTCAATCCTAAACTTTGGAAATTGATATATTATGGCCCTAACAAATTGCCTCTAGATGAGACCACATGGTCTGAAGAGGATAAGTTGAGAAACCATGAAAATGTTACAATTCTTAGTTTACTAAAGGCTACTGTGAATCCTAACACATTTTCATTTGCTTCTTCATGTTCAACGGTGAAGGAGATCATAGATGGATTGATGAAAGCTCAAAAAGAAATGGAAGAACATATGTGCTTCATGGCTAACAAAGAGGACACATCAAGCAAAAAAAACTCGGAGGTAAATTCTTATAACGAAGAATTTACATTTGAGGAACTCCTTGATGCTTATGAAGAATTGTCGGATAAGTACAAGAATTTGATGTCTGAAAATAAAGATCTTAGAAAGAAACTTGAGAATACCCTTCATGAAAATCCTATTTGTAATAAATGTTTTGAACTTGAGAATCTATATGAAACTCTTATGCTCAACGCCGATGTGGATAAGGAACAAATTAGTAGTTTGGAAACTGAAAATGAAACGTTATTGGCTAAAATTTCTGAATTAGAGAAAATGAAATGAAGCTTAAAAGTGAGATGAAATCCCTGTCTGATGATGAACACATTCTTGATGAATTGATTTTAAATAAAGAACTTGCTGAAGAGAAAGAGAAGTTGAAACATTTAAACACCGCCCTGTCTGACAGATTGCTGATTTTTGAAAAAGGTAAGTGTGTGATGTCAGACGGCTTAGAAGAATTGGACTGTCTTAAGATAGAAATTGAAAATTATAAAACTACAAACAAGGTGTTGAATGAATGTGTCAATTGCAGCAAACAAGAAATTACAAGTTATGAGCTACACATTTCTTCACTAGATCTGAAATTGTGGACTTGAGAGAATTATTGTCCAAATTTGTGGAAGGACAAGAAAATCTGGACAAATTGTTAGGAACAAAAGTTAATTTCAGGAAAGAGTGGTTGGGCTACAATACGGTCAATAGAAAATCTTTTGAAAATAAATTGACAACATATTTTGTCAAAGCATCCAATGTAGCCACCTCCTCAAAGGAAAAACAACCCACTTTCAAGAGAACTCAGAAGCAAACTGAAAAAGTGATAAAAAATGAGCACATGCAAAAAGGGCCAAGAAACACTCATGCTAGAACTGTGCATGCTATACACAACTTGAACACAAATACACATGCACACAAACAGAAAATGTCATGTCATTATTGTCATAAATTTGGTCATTTGATGCATGAGTGTAGATTGATGGAACAAGATGATTTAAATGCAAGTGCAAAGAATACCAGTAATTCTCATGATAGGAATCATGTACTTATGCAAAAGAGAATTCACTGTTTTAGTTGTAGCAAATTAGGCCACCTTGCTGCTTACTGTTGGCATGCTCAAGGGGGAAGATTTAATTCGAAACATGTCAATCTCGCTGCTAATAAAAATGTCTTTGATAAAATTAAATCTATTTTTAAAGGAAAAACTTTTGCATACTTCAACTGTGAAAAGCTAGGCCATAGAGCTAATGATTACTGGTCGGCTGTTAAAAGAAGAAATATGTCTTCTTGTTTCAATTGTGGTAAGCATGGCCATACAGTTAAGGACTGTTGGCATGGGAAAAGGAAGAGAGCTTCTCATGAAAGATATGATAACATGGTTAGTTATGGTCAGAAACTCCATGCTCATGTTAATATGCATAAGAGGAACACAAAACATGTTGTCTCATGCCATTATTGTGGGGAAGTTTGGCATTCTATGAATGACTGTTCTCTAATGATGTTTGATGATATGAAAGCCCAAAAGTTGTGGAGAGCATCCTTCAGAGATGCTACTAACACTACAGGACCCAAGAAATCTTGTGTACCTAAAATTACAAAATGAGATCTGTGTTTTGCAGGAGTGCCCTGGGAGCTGAAGAATAAAAAGGGGTTCAATAAACCAAGGCAACCAAGTGTGATAAAACTCCACTTCTGACCTTTATAGGTTTGGTCATTTGAGTCTTCTAAATTCTATTTAGATAGCTGCATATTATGTTTGGTCTATTGCATGCATGTCCTCATTTACATCTAATATGAGCATTCATTTCTCTTAATGCCTACACTGAGTTGTCTGTAAATGTTGAGCTAAAAATAAATTGCACTTCAAAAATTCTGAATTGACTGAATTTGTTGCCTGCATGTTGTCTCATGACTGACCCATTGGTATATCAAATGCTATAGTGTCAAAGGGCAGATGAAGTCTGTCTGGAGGTTCTAACCATGTGTGAGGTGGTCTTTAGACCAAGTTCTCTGCCAAGTACCATGGGTCAAATTGCATGTTAGAGCAGTCTAGATTTTCATGAGTCACTTAAATTTTAGTCATACAATGCACAAAGTCAAGGGGAGTCTATCGAAATAAATTCTGCAATTCATGCATATTTGTCTGAACTAAGTTCCATGCACGATCTTCATCTCATATATGGTAGTTCAATGCACATACATAAGGGGTGATCTTGACTGAATAACCTGCATTTAATCTTTAAGGAAGAACATTTGAATCCTCAAGTCAAATCCTCTGAAAATAAGGTTCTGAGATGGTTCTGAAAATGTCAGTTACAGTGATTTGTCTTGTTTTTATCTAACTCACTACTCAGATGTGAACTGCATGCTTGTTTCATGGATGCTTTTGACTGTGAGTTACAGAAGAATTTTGCTCTTATCAAATTCTGTGTCCAAGTTTTCTAAATATTTCCTCAGACCTAGATCTATTTTGACTTAAAGCTATGAGTCTATGACTTGCTTTCCGAATGCTTTCTTGTGCAATATTTCATGATAATCAGGTCACTAGGTATGTAAATCAAACTCTTGCAACCCTGCACTGCACTGTCATGTAGGTCATAGGTTGCATACATTTTGTAAATTGCATATCATTTATATTCATGATGAAAATTTAAAAAGATTGTTTGCTATGCATGCACTAGAAGTCTAGTCATACATTGCATTTAGTTAGGGGGAGTCATTACAATTATTGGTGAGCTCAAGCATACACATAGGGGGAGCAAAGATAAAATTTGATATGTAATAATGACTTAATGAGAAATCTGCACCCCAACAATTGGCAATTGGTTCTGAAACTCCTTTCTATTCTATGCATCTTTTGAGGGGGAGTTTGTTTGAAATATCAATGCTTGATCTTCTGCTGGATGCTATTATCATACTTTTCAGCCAGCCACCTTGGAGATTTTTTTCTGAAAATTATTTGGTATCTGCTAACTCTATACTTGACCACTTGACTATCTTCACTGCCTTTGTGTCACCTTCTTCAAGAAAACTCAAATTCAGAAGGATTCTAGTCTGTGTACCATGATCATAAATCTGAACATCCTTATTTTGGAATCTTCTATTATACAAGTTTATGATACCCCTAAATAATTTGCTGATTTGATTTTAATGGTTTCCCTAAGTTTAAAGATAAATGCCTTGAAAAGAATCTGTATTCAGTTTAATAGGCTTTCACCAGCTTTCACATTGTTGTGTCTTGTAAAATCTTCTTGAATCTAAAAATCTAGATTTATGGCTGTCTTTGGTTGTGTCACTTGGATATAGTACTGCTGTTAAACATAGAACAATCTGAAAACACTATAAGGCAGTATGATGAAATTGTTTTTCAATGCTCATGGCAGAGCAATGACAAGGCTACATTGAGAAACTAAGCCCTCCATCAAAGAAATGGAGTGGACCTAGGCATGAGGTGTCCTTGCTATCTCTGTTCAATCTGAGGCAAGACAGTTAGTCTTACTGAGTAACTAGGGGTACTGGTGTCTGATCAACGTGTGCCCTTAAGTCAAAAGGTCTTGACTATACTTGATTGCTCTTAAAAATTATTTTGAGCCAACAAGAAAAATTAGAATTTGTGACCGAAGGTCTATTAGTTGTGCTGAAACCCTGAAGATTTGAACAGAACTATTTTTGTGTTTAACTTCACTACTGTTTCGAGTAACTCCTAGAAATGCCATTGGTTTATTTGAGTAAGATAATAGGAGGTTGACAGGGCTCTATTATGGAAAATTGGTTCACCTCTATTAAACAAGAACGCAGTTCTCTATTTTTTAAAGACTTTCATTACTAAACTCTCAATTTATTAGATTTGAACCATGCATTTAAATAAGGATTTTATCATAACACCTTTATAATGGAAGAGTCTGGACATGAATCTGATCTGTTTTATGAAATTAGTATCTGACTGAGAATTCCTTCTTTCCTATCTACTACATTGGCCTACATGCATCTCATTTCTATCTGGTTGCCCTTGGGCCTCACTTCTTGATGATCCTACCTTCCAACCCCTCTTGCTTCACTTCTTCCCTCAAACTATTTCTTTTTGATGTTGTCAAAGGGGGAGAAGAGTTTGTAAGTCATTAAGGTCATTGAGAGGTCATAAGAATGGAGTGATGCATGATGCATAGAGATCTTTGATGATTCATTTATTGGAGCCAGTTAGTTATTTAATTGAAAGTGATTGAAATGACCTGTAATAACTCATAGTTTTGCTATCATCAAAAAGGGGGAGATTGTTGTGTCCTTGTGTTTTGATGATGACAAAACTATAAGTCATGTATACTCTTTAACTTGATCAATCATTGTGCTTTGTAGATAAAGAATCATGCATATTGCTCTCATACTTCTGCTTATGTTGTAGAGGTGTTCAAGTTGCACACAACATGTGAAGTCATTGAGGAAAGGAGAAGTCAATGCACAGTCAACAAAAACTCAACAAAAAATGGTCAACGTGGTCAGAGAAGTCAATGCACTGTCAACAAGTCATAGTCCACTGAGCAAAACTCAAAGGTTAAGTCAAGACTTGGAAAAATTAGTTAAGCTGGAAGAGATCAAGGTCCGTGCACATTCCAACTTGCACAGACCCAGGTCAGTGCATATCCCAGTCTGCACAGACTAAGGTCGATGCTAGGAGGTAAGGTCGATGCATATCGACTTCTGCCAACAACTAAGGTCGAGGCACATTGACGCTAGCACAAGCACTAAGGTCGATGTTACCTTAGTTGGAGAAGAACTTAGGGTCGGTGCATGGTACTGTAGCAGTGCAAGCAAGGTCGATGCTAGTTACTGAGCGTGCAGCATGAAGTCTGTGCATGTCTACTTTTGACAAACCAAGGTCTGTGCAACTTTTCCAATCTGCTATCCAAGGTCGGTGCATATGCATATGTGAAGCAAAGGTCTGAGCACGGTTGGCGTCAAGGTTCTAAGGTCGGTGCAGGTTTTTCCTTCAATGCACAAAGTCTGTGCACATTCTGCTTAAAGTTCGATGCACATTCGACAAAGTCTGTGCACATGAGACACACAATGTCTAAGCTCACGTGTTTACAAGGTCTGAGCTATCAAGTCTGTGCATGTCTTGTGTCAATGTTACAAGGTCTGTGCACTTATGACCACAACGTCCATTCACATTTGGTTCCAAAGTCAATGAACTTCATTCCACTACAAGAAAAGGTTTGTGCATTGTTTAAAGGTCTGAGCATATTACTGTGTAAGGTAGGTGCAGCTGAACAACTTCTGAATCAAACTGAAGTCGAAGCATATGACTATAAGGTTGATGGTAAGGTGTTTGATGTAATGCCTGAATGTATACTTGGTTGGCAGCAGCGCCACTTAAGGGAAACTGTGCGAACTCAAGGCAGTCACGTGGGTTCAGCCAATCATTGGTGCAGCTGGCAAGTGGCACGTGATCCCAGTTGAGCAGTGATGGGAACGTGATCCAGGGTAAAGAAGGCACACCACTTTTCAGAAGGTTCAGGCTGAAGAAGAAGCAAGTGTCAACTCTACTAGTCGACACTTTCTTACATGGCTGCTGTCTGCAGTGTAGACAGAACATGGTAAAAATAGTGTCGACTCTAAGAGTCGACACTTCTTTTGGCGAACCCAGAACCGATTTTGTTCTCTAGTTTGGGCGGTTCGATTCTATCACGTGGGATGGCTTGGGCACATAATTCCAAGCCCCAATCCTTACAGAGGATGTTGGTTCAATGGTCCACGGTTACAAAGGAATTTATGAAAAGTTAAATTAACTTTTTCTGCTGGAGCAATCATATGCAAGAAGAAGAAGCTTCTGTACGGTTCACCTCTTTTCTTGGGGAAGAAGACTCCTATGTGGACAGTACTGCCTGGTTTTCATTCGATGTCCAATAGGAGGGCCGCGTACCTCATCTACAAAGGGCCAATCAGTGGCCATTCTCTCTACGATCTGAATCCCCTATAAATGCTAATGGTTCTCCATCAGTGAAGAATGACGAACAGAGAAAAAGAAAAAAAGAAGATACGTTCGAAGCAGGAGGAGTTCGTCCAAAGAAGAAGAAGAAGAGCGAGCCATTATTGCCGGTTTTCGTTAGTAGAAGTAGAAGAAGAAGAAGGAGCTATTGTTGCTGCCTTCATTGCCAGAAGAAAGAAGAGGAAGATGGTGCTACTGCTGCTACCTGCGTTGCAAGACAGAAGAGAAGGAAGAGGAGAGGCTGCAAAGAAGATGAGAAAGGGAGCTATGGACGAAGCTGCAGATCTACATATACAAAGGGCCAGCTGTGCTTGGAAGAGAAGATAGAAGACGAAGGTGAACCTACTGGGCTAGCAGGAACTGTGATGAAAAAGCCTCATCCACTGAAGAATGAGTGAAGAGAGAAGCAGAGACATGGAAGAAGAATCTCGCCTACTGTTGCAAGGAATCTGAGCATCGATTTTTGGGTTTAGGAAGTTTTTCATTGAAGCTATTTTCTGTCAATTATTGTCAAGCTTATCTGTTGTTTGTTTTTGCACCTTTGAACGATATATCTTTGTGTGTGTATTGCTTTGCAAGGTTTGAACAGGCTCGGAGCTGAGCAGTGTTTAAGTGTGTGTGTGTCGCTGGGATTCAGACCCAGGACATTTGGGGCTTATCCCTGTGGTTGTGTAGGGTCAAACCTGCGTGTGTGTATTGGAGCGTGTCTCCGTGTGTGCAGGCTTGTCCTGCGTGTGGTTGGAGCATTGCTCCGTCTTTGGGTGTTGTTCCCATGCTGGTGTTCCAGTAGTGAAGCCTCACCGGGTTTCGGTGAGGGGTGGACGTAGGGTGCCCATCGTGGTCCCGAACCACCTTAAAACCCGTGTGCCTTGTGATTTGGATGGTGTGATTGTCTCCATATCTTCTACCCCATTCACAGGGATTTATTTCAGTTTGCATATCTCATTTGTTTAAACGGTTTTCATCATTGGTTCATGATTGATCATTTCTCACATCATCAATAGTAAGCTTTCCGCTGTCTGAAATCTGATAAGATTTTAATTGGAAATAGTTCTGTAAAGGGATCTATTCAACCCCCCCTTCTAGATCCTATTCCTTGCACCTCGGGACCCAACACATCAGATTGTTCAGTATGACTTTAGTCGTGCTGCTTGCAGAAACACAAGGAAGTGCATTAACATCAACAACATCATTCATTAAATTTAAAGCTCTAATATTATCAATGTTCTTTGATTTATGAACACTCGTCCACTTAGATTTATCCTTAGGCAATTTTTTTGGACCATGCGTAATTAAATTCCATAATTTAGGTTCAATTGAATTGACAAACTTACGCATGCTGCTTAGCCAGGAATCAAAATTGGAACCGTTAAACAAAGGTGGATAAGCCATGGAAATTAGATCAAAGCAATGAACTAAGAGCGATAATGCACCAAGAAAACAGCAGTCTATTGTTGGAATATATGGGTGCAAGATACGGATTTAGAAGGGGGGGATGAATGAATCCCTCTTTAAAATTATTGTGGAGTTAAAATTTTGCCTATACTTAATGAAGTCTAATGAGACAACTAAGCTGACTTACTCAGAAAATAGACAATGCTGAGAATAGATTGCCCATGGAAAGGGTCAATCTCAATCGCTAAACACTCAAACACTCTTGCCATGAGAAACACTAGAAGCAAATGCTTCTACTAAACATTTAGTCAAACACTAATCAACTATGACGAATTCAAGCAGAAATCACACAGGAAAACTTCTGATATGGGACGCCCAAGCAACCTGAGAATTGGTGATAAAAGATATGGAAGTATGTGCACAGATCAAACCACGATGGACCAGATATTTTTTAGGTGGTTCGGCTAGACCCACAGTCTGCCTACGTCCACCCCTCACTCAAACTGAGTGAGGATTCCCTTGCTTCAAGCAAGAGCAAGTAGACTCAATCTGCAAACAACTGCTGCCAAATAACTTACCCTGAGGGAAACAAATTGTTGGGTTCCGTGCACTCCCCTCTTTGTCTTTGATAATGGTTTTGATGATAACAATATATTGTGTGTAAGTATTGTGGAAAATGCTGATGACTCATGCTGTCACGCCCCGAGCGCGGAAGATACCCGGAGATGCGCGACGTGTCTATATCAATCATATCAATCAGAGTGGTCGTGTATTCGACGCAAAGATAGAGATGCACAAAATAGCAAGATAACCCAATCCTTTATTTCATAATGGATAGACTATTACAAATCCAATACTCTGTTTAATTAAAAAGGAAAAGAATACATATTTGACTCAAGAAACTATAGGAAAGACTAGACGACACTTGAGCAGCTCTATCACTTTCATTCTTGAACATTCTCATCCGATTGACTTCCATCGTCATCGGACTTACCTGAAAAGTACAAAGGGATAAACGGAATGAGCGAACGCTCAGTAGGAAATTATATCTCAAGTACTAGCAAGGGGTTTAAGTAATTACATCTTTCATGAATGCAATAAAGCTATGCATGCTCGCATAAAACGACAAGATAGAGAGAATGTAATATCAAGAAATAAGATGAACTTAATCATGAACTTCCAACAAGATGACAAGTATATTCAAGGTATTCAAGCAAGCACGTTTAACAAGTCATGTCAAGAACTTTGGCTATCATGTATCAAGCAAGTAAATTACCCTTTTTCGGGCCACGCATTTCATGTAAAGTCAAGTACGATTCAAGTACAAGATGTGTGTGGAATGTCCAATCAAGCAAGTCAAGTACTCGGTATAATGCCAGATACCTTATCATTTTAACTCCCATGGGCACAAGTACTTTCGGGTGCTCCTCCCAGGACCAGATCGGGCCCTATATGCACAGGCATTTATCATGTATTTTTGACATCCACTCTTGTTTATATAGCCAATATAGAGTTTCAATATTCAAGCTTGTAGACATGTATGACAACTTTGACAGAATAGAGTCCAAAAATATGACAAAGGACATAGATTGGCGATAATAACGGTAAAATCACGATATCAATAAAACTAGGTAGAATATGGTTCCCTTAACTTAGGTCCCATGATAAATCAATATGGACATTCTTTATATAGAATTGAGGTCCACATAAACATTAGATCAAGCAAGATACCCTCATTCTTATCATAGAATTGAGGTTTACAAGAACGACATGATATGGCATGATATCATCATCCCATTAAGAATTTCTTATGATATACTCTTTGTATAATCATAAGGGCCGGTATACCATGTTTCTTTAGATTGACATGGCAAGGATCGTGTAATGGGTTTTTAGGGTACAACCAGCTCAGTCGGCCTTGAGGGAATCCAAGGCTACGAGGAGTCTTACGGAGGCCTCTATGACTAACTCGCTAGTCCAAAGGAACAGAATGTCCAATGGAGAGCTTGTATGTCAATGAGAGTTGAGTGTGATCGATGAAACAACGTGAAACGTGGGACTATACTCACGGAGTGGAGAATAGTGCCGATATATATATTATATAACATATGAAATCATCGGTTAACAAAAACAGGGAAAAATCAGTTTTACAGTAAAATAACGACTTAGGTCAAGTCGTTTCTCAAGTAATTAACGCCTAACAGAAGGGCGTTTACATATTTCTATTTTACAGAATTTTCAATAATTTTATTAATTCATGAAAAACACGCCCTAGTCAGGGGCGTTTGTCAGGTAAGTAACGCCTATCATAAGGGCGTTTACATATGTTCCGTTTTACAGAATTTTATTATTTCAATAATTTATATAAAATGCGCCCTCGACAGGGGCGTTTCTTCAGAGTTGACGACTATATAAGCAGGCGTCTCATTATTTAAATATTTGACAGAATATAAATAATTTTCAGGATTTATTTAAACCACGCCCTGGAAAGGGGCGTTACTGTTTAATTTTATTTTACAGGATATACATAGTTTAGGAATTTACAGAAAACGCGCCCTAGAAAGGGGCGTTTATTTTCAATTTACGCCCTGTGATGGGGCGTAATAGGTGTAAAACGACGTTGTCAAGGTCGTGAATTCAAGGAATTTACAATATTTCAACAAATAAATTTCCAAGACAGGAGACATGATCATGACAAGAAAATTAGCAGGAATTTATAGGTAGAGTCATGCAAGATATTAGAATCGATATTTCATATTTATTGAATTTTAAACAGGATCATCTATTGATTACATGCGATTGTTCATGAAATTAACGCATGTGTACAAGGCGTATACTTTTAATTAACGACCACTTTGATGGTCGTTTCTTTTAAAGTAGCGCCCTATTCAAGGGCGTTTCTTGAAAAATTTACAGAAAACGTATTAAAACTACATGCAAACTGTATAAATATATCATGCATGGTGCTTCTTATATTTATTTTTAGTTTGGGCTACGAGACTTGAGAAAATCCTACCTTATGATCTGGATGAAGGAGATGAAAGGGCTTTGAAGCTTCAACTGTAACTTAATAGAAGAAGAACAATCGTTCTTCCGTCAACCTGGAGAGGAAACGAAGAATATTAATTCTTCTCATGCTACGTTCATAAGAAAGGAACAGAAGAAGAAAATAGAAGAACATATGTTCTTCACGTACCTGTGCAGTTCGATCGTCCAAATAGGTTTAGGGTTGTTCGATCAAGACTATTTATAGGATTTTGGAGTCCTAACAAAAGTAGTGTTTGATTGAGGGTAACATATCCCTAATAGAGTCCTTACTCTAATAAACACTTACTAGATTAGGTTAATCTTTCCCTGGATAAGCTCTGGGTTCGAACGGGTCACGAACTGAATTAACGTCTTTGGTCAGGACGTTTATTCTTAAATTAACGACCTTGTTCAGGTCGTTTCTTAAGAAACGTCTTGTATAAGGGCGTTCCTTGTTTTTGAAACACGCCTAAGACATGGGCGTTTATTTTACTTGCCTATTTGGTCGCGTGAGAGTTGACGACCACATGCGTGGGCGTCCTTTCTTTAGTCACGCCGTATGTAGAGGCGTTTATTTTTAAATTAACGCCTTACTCAGAGGCGTTATTTTTTTAATTTACTTTATTTTGTCTGTATTACTTCTGTACTATGTATGTTTTTATTTTTATTTCAATATTCATTTATCAGGGTTGCTACACCCTCCCCCACTTAAAAGAATTTGATCTCCAAATTCAATATATATATAATTATACACGTGGAGAGTGTATATACCTCTTAGAATAACTCGGGAAATCGTTTCTTCATAGATTCCTCGGTCTCCCATGTCGCTCCCGCGTTCGGGATTCTTATTCCATTGCACCTTGAGCATGGGAATAACCTTATTCCTTAGAGCTCGTATTTCTCGATCTAAGATCTTCATAGGCTTCTGTTCATAGGTGAGATCTTTCTGGATCACCAGATCTCTATGTTCAATAATATGAGATGGATCGTGCACATACTTCTTCAACATGGATATGTGAAATACATTATGTACCTCGGACAATTGAGGAGGCAATGCGATGCGATAAGCAACCTCGCCAACTCTTTCAAGTACCTCAAATGGTCCGATGAATCTTGGCGTAAGCTTGCCCTTAACACCAAATCTTCGTATGCCACGTCCCGGCGATATCTTGAGAAATACATGATCTCCGATTTGGAATTCAAGATCTCTCCTTCTTGTATCAGTATAAGCTTTTTGTCTCGTCTGAGTAACTTGCAATCTTTCTCTGATTACTTGTATCTTCTCAGTTGTATCCCTTACCATGTCTGGACCTAGCAGTTGTTTTTCTCCAACTTCGTTCCAGCATATGGGTGATCTGTAACTCCTTCCGTATAAGGCTTCGAAAGGTGCCATTTGGATACTAGCTTGGTAGCTATTATTATATGCAAATTCCACTAGTGGTAAATGATCGTGCCAACATCCTCCAAAGTCAATGATGCATGCTCTAAGCATATCCTCAACAACCTGGTTAGTTCTCTCGGTCTGACCATCCGTTTGTGGGTGGAAAGCAGTACTAAAGTTGAGCCTTGTTCCTAACGAATGTTGTAATCCCTTCCAAAAATGAGAAGTAAAACGGGGATCTCTGTCAGACACGATTGAGACAGGAATTCCATGTATCCTGACTATTTCCTTGATGTACAGTGCAGCTAGCACATCAATTGACCATCGGCTTTTTATTGGCAAAAAATGCGCCGATTTAGTTAATCGGTCAATGATAACCCAGATTCCATCATGTCCTCCTTTAGATTTAGACAAACCCATGATGAAGTCCATACCAATATTCTCCCACTTCCACTTAGGAATATCTAGAGGGTGTAGTTTTCCAGCAGGCTTTTGGTGTTCCGCCTTGACCTGTTGGCATGTAAGACAGCGTGATACATAGTCCGCTATTTCTCTTTTCATATTGGGCCACCAAAAGTTCCTCTTTATATCTTGGTACATTTTAGTTGATCCAGGATGAATAGTGTACCTTGATCGGTGAGCTTCATCTAAGATCTTCTTCTTTAATTCCGGACAATCAGGTATACAAGTTCTACCTTTGAGTAATAATCTTCCATCAGAAGTTAGTTGAAAATCAGATTGTCCTTCTAATCTGCCCTTGATTTCCACTAATATAGGATCATTACCCTGAAGTGCTTGTATCTCAGATAATAAATCTGACTGTATGCTTACATGAGATAATGTAACAAATTTGGATTCCGTGTCCAAGCTTATATTGAGCTCGGAGAATTGTTCAAGTAACCTCCATTCTTGTATCATACAATTGGCTATCATTGCTCTCGGCTTTCGACTATGGGCATCAGCAACATAATTACCCTTTCCGGGATGGTACTGTATATTGAAGTCGAAGTCCTTGAGATATTCTAGCCAGCGTCTTTGTCTCATGTTTAGCTCCTTTTGTGAGAATAGATATTTGAGACTCTTGTGATCGGAGTAGACAGTGAACTGTACTCCATAGAGATAGTGTCTCCATATCTTTAGGGCAAATACTACCGCGGCCAGTTCTAAGTCATGGACGGGGTAATTCTCCTCATGCTTCTTCAGTTGACGTGAAGAGTATGCTATGACCTTTGCTTGTTGCATTAGGACACATCCGAGGCCAATGCCAGAAGCATCAGTGTAGACCTCGAATTTCTCTCCTTCTATTGGTAGAGCTAACACCGGAGCTGTAGTGAGATGATCCTTAAGAGTTTGGAAACTTCTTTCACATTCCTCACTCCATTCATATCGGATCTCCTTACGAGTTAACCTTGTGAGGGGCATGGCGATCTTAGAGAAATCTTTGATGAATCGCCGATAATAGCCTGCAAGACCTAAGAAACTTCTGATCTCGCTTGCATTAGTGGGTCTTTCCCAGTTTCTTACAGCTTCAACCTTTGACGGATCTACAGATAAACCGTCCTTGGATATGACATGTCCGAGAAAAGCCACTTCTTCAAGCCAGAACTCGCATTTGCTGAGTTTAGCATATAATTGATTTGTCCTCAAGACTTGCAATGCAATCCTCAAATGCTCTTCATGTTCTTCCTTAGTCTTAGAATATATCAATATATCATCAATGAAGACTACTATGAATTGATCCAAGTAAGGCCTGAATATGCTATTCATTAACTGCATAAAGGCAGCAGGGGCATTTGTTAGTCCAAAAGGCATAACCACAAATTCATAATGGCCATACCTGCTTCTGAATGCGGTCTTGTGAATGTCATCATCCTTGATTCTTAACTGATGATATCCTGACCTGAGATCAATCTTGGAAAAATATTTGGATCCTGAAATCTGATCAAATAATTCATCGATTCTCGGCAGTGGATACTTGTTCTTGATAGTAAGATGATTCAACTGTCGATAGTCGATACACAATCTCATGGATCCATCCTTCTTCTTTACAAATAAGACTGGTGCTCCCCACGGGGAAGTACTTGGTCTAATAAACCCTTTTTGGATTAGTTCCATCAACTGCTCCTTCAACTCCTTGAGTTCAGCAGGGGACATTCTATATGGTGCCTTTGAAACAGGACCAGCACCAGGGACTAAGTCAATGGTGAAGGCCACTTCTCTTTGAGGGGGTAATCCCGGCAAATCTTCTGGAAATACGTCTGGGAATTCTCGCACTACCTGAACGTCTTCTATCTTGGTTTTCTTAGCTTCTTTAACAGTGACAAAAGCAAGGAAGGATACACATCCCTTCCTGACGAGCTTGCTTTCTCGAAGAGCCGAAATAAGAGGGGATTTGCTTCGACTCTTAGGACTAGTATAAGTCAGTTCTGGAAATTCTTTGAAAACGATCTTGCTATTACGGCAATCAACCGTTGCCTGGTACTTAGATAACCAATCTGCTCCTAGTATAACATCATATTCTTTTAGATCTAAACAGATAAGATCAATAGGAAAATTCTTTCCTCGAACCAATACCTCACAGTTTTGGTAATGATGCGTGATATCCGTCTCGTTTCCGAGAGGAGTAGACAACACTATTTTCATCCATTCCGGTTCTAGAGGTAACGGGTCAGCAAACTTCTTAGAAACAATAGAATGCGATGCACCCGTATCAAATAAGACATGTGCATATTTGGAACAAATTTTCAATGTACCTTCCACTAATCCGCCTTCTTCTTCAGGTTCGGTCTCCTGTATTGCATGAAGACGAGCATTCTTTGTCACCGGGCGTTTACCATCGCCGGCTTGGTCGTTCATTAATGGACACTCGGGAATCCGATGCTCACGGCTTCCACAACGGAGACAAGCTCCTAATTTCCTCCAGCATTCTTCCGTCTTGTGACCAGCCTTGTCACAATGCTTGCAGACTGTATTCAAAGGGGTAGTGGTGATAGAGAAAGGCTTGGTCTTCTTGAATTTCTGATCTTGAGAGGAAGAACCTCCATTACTGGGCCTCTTCTTAAAGTTGGGTTTGAAAGAACCCGAACCCGTGACTTGTTCCTTCTTGTCTTTTCCACGGATCCTATCAGATAGTTCCGTGGCATCTTCAAGTAATTGAGCTCGGCGCACTATTTCAGAATAAATTTGGATGTCCATAGGCACCAATTGAGTAATATAGTGGGGCCTAAGCCCATTAAGAAATCTACGGGCTTTCATCTTCTCTGTGCTAATAAGATGCTTAGCATATCTAGATAACCTGGAGAACTGAGCTTCATAATCTGCTAATGATAAGGATCGTTGCTTTAATGCAGCGAATTCGGCAGCCTTCTTTTCTTGGACTCGGTCCGAGAAATATTTAGCATTGAAGTATTCCATGAATTCTTCCCATGTTACTTGAGTAGGATCGATGGTTGCTTCAATAGACTCCCACCAGCATCTAGCATCTTTCTCTAACTGGAATGTAGCTAATAGCACTTTGTCCTGGTCCGTGCATTGCATGACACGGAATATGCGTTCGGTTTCCCGAACCCAATGCTCGGCATCGTCCGGATCGGTCGATCCCATAAACTTCGGGGGATTCATATTCTTAAAGGCTTGGTGTAAGCTTCCAGCTCGTGGAGCACCATCTTGTGCTACCTGTTGTAGCACTTGGGTCATCCCTTGAAGGGTACGCTGCATGTTGCGCCATTGAGCACGTTCGGCAGCCATTATCCTACAATTACAATAACTATATTAGTACGTGATCGTATTTAAAGACTCGTATATTATGTTAAATCTAACCCTTGGTTCTACCCAATCTCACTGGTTTAAAGGTTCAACTTATCCTTGGACTTGGGTTTTTCCTAAGAATTGAATATCTTAGGCTCTGATACCACAAAGACTGTCACGCCCCGAGCGCGGAAGATACCCGGAGATGCGCGACGTATCTATATCAATCATATCAATCAGAGTGGTCGTGTATTCGACGCAAAGACAGAGATGCGCAAAATAGCAAGATAACCCAATCCTTTATTTCATAATGGATAGACTATTACAAATCCAATACTCTGTTTAATTAAAAAGGAAAAGAATACATATTTGACTCAAGAAACTATAGGAAAGACTAGACGACACTTGAGCAGCTCTATCACTTTCACTCTTGAACATTCCCATCCGATTGACTTCCATCGTCGTCGGACTTACCTGAAAAGTACAAAGGGACAAACGGAATGAGCGAACGCTCAGTAGGAAATTATATCTCAAGTACTAGCAAGGGGTTTAAGTAATTACATCTTTCATGAATGCAATAAAGCTATGCATGCTCGCATAAAACGACAAGATAGAGAGAATGTAATATCAAGAAATAAGATGAACTTAATCATGAACTTCCAACAAGATGACAAGTATATTCAAGGTATTCAAGCAAGCACGTTTAACAAGTCATGTCAAGAACTTTGGCTATCATGTATCAAGCAAGTAAATTACCCTTTTTCGGGCCACGCATTTCATGTAAAGTCAAGTACGATTCAAGTACAAGATGTGTGTGGAATGTCCAATCAAGCAAGTCAAGTACTCGGTATAATGCCAGATACCTTATCATTTTAACTCCCATGGGCACAAGTACTTTCGGGTGCTCCTCCCAGGACCAGATCGGGCCCTATATGCACAGGCATTTATCATGTATTTTTGACATCCACTCTTGTTTATATAGCCAATATAGAGTTTCAATATTCAAGCTTGTAGACATGTATGACAACTTTGACAGAATAGAGTCCAAAAATATGACAAAGGACATAGATTGGCGATAATAACGGTAAAATCACGATATCAATAAAACTAGGTAGAATATGGTTCCCTTAACTTAGGTCCCATGACAAATCAATATGGACATTCTTTATATAGAATTGAGGTCCACATAAACATTAGATCAAGCAAGATACCCTCATTCTTATCATAGAATTGAGGTTTACAAGAACGACATGATATGGCATGATATCATCATCCCATTAAGAATTTCTTATGATATACTCTTTGTATAATCATAAGGGCCGGTATACCATGTTTCTTTAGATTGACATGGCAAGGATCGTGTAATGGGTTTTTAGGGTACAACCTGCTCAGTCGGCCTTGAGGGAATCCAAGGTTACGAGGAGTCTTACGGAGGTCTCTATGACTAACTCGCTAGTCCAAAGGAACGGAATGTCCAATGGAGAGCTTGTATGTCAATGAGAGTTGAGTGTGATCGATGAAACAACGTGAAACGTGGGACTATACTCACGGAGTGGAGAATAGTGCCGATATATATATTATATAACATATGAAATCATCGGTTAACAAAAACAGGGAAAAATCAGTTTTACAGTAAAATAACGACTTAGGTCAAGTCATTTCTCAAGTAATTAACGCCTAACAGAAGGGCGTTTACATATTTCTATTTTACAGAATTTTCAATAATTTTATTAATTCATGAAAAACACGCCCTAGTCAGGGGCGTTTGTCAGGTAAGTAACGCCTATCATAAGGGCGTTTACATATGTTCCGTTTTGCAGAATTTCATTATTTCAATAATTTATATAAAACGCGCCCTGGACAGGGGCGTTTCTTCAGAGTTGACGACTATATAAGCAGGCGTCTCATTATTTAAATATTTGACAGAATATAAATAATTTTCAGGATTTATTTAAACCACGCCCTGGAAAGGGGCGTTACTGTTTAATTTTATTTTACGGGATATACATAGTTCAGGAATTTACAGAAAACGAGCCCTAGAAAGGGGCGTTTATTTTCAATTTACGCCCTGTGATGGGGCGTAATAGGTGTAAAATGACGTTGTCAAGGTCGTGAATTCAAGGAATTTACAATATTTCAACAAATAAATTTCCAAGACAGGAGACATGATCATGACAAGAAAATTAGCAGGAATTTATAGGTAGAGTCATGCAAGGTATTAGAATCGATATTTCATATTTATTGAATTTTAAACAGGATCAATTATTGATTACATGCGATTGTTCATGAAATTAACGCCTGTATACAAGGCGTATACTTTTAATTAACGACCACTTTGATGGTCGTTTCTTTTAAAGTAGCGCCCTATTCAAGGGCGTTTCTTAAAAAATTTACAGAAAACGTATTAAAACTACATGCAAACTGTATAAATATATCATGCATGGTGCTTCTTATATTTATTTTTAGTTTGGGCTACGAGACTTGAGAAAATCCTACCTTATGATCTGGATGAAGGAGATGAAAGGGCTTTGAAGCTTCAACTGCAACTTAATAGAAGAAGAACAATCGTTCTTCTGTCAACCTGGAGAGGAAACGAAGAATATTAATTCTTCTCATGCTACGTTCATAAGAAAGGAACAGAAGAAGAAAATAGAAGAACATATGTTCTTCACGTACCTGTGCAGTTCGATCGTCCAAATAGGTTTAGGGTTGTTCGATCAAGACTATTTATAGGATTTTGGAGTTCTAACAAAAGTAGTGTTTGATTGAGGGTAACATATCCCTAATAGAGTCCTTACTCTAATAAACACTTACTAGATTAGGTTAATCTTTCCCTGGATAAGCTCTGGGTTCGAACGGGTCACGAACTGAATTAACGCCTTTGGTTAGGGCGTTTATTCTTAAATTAACGACCTTGTTCAGGTCGTTTCTTAAGAAACGTCTTCTATAAGGGCGTTCCTTGTTTTTGAAACACGCCTAAGACATGGGCGTTTATTTTACTTGCCTATTTGGTCGCGTGAGAGTTGACGACCACATGCGTGGGCGTCCTTTCTTTAGTCACGCCGTATGTAGAGGCGTTTATTTTTAAATTAACGCCTTACTCAGAGGCGTTATTTTTTTAATTTGCTTTATTTGTCTGTATTACTTCTGTACTATGTATGTTTTTATTTTTATTTCAATATTCATTTATCAGGGTTGCTACACATGCGTGCTGTGCATGAGACTTTGGAGAGTACATGTGAGAACTGCACTCTTAAGTGGATTGTCATATGGGTTGAATGGGTTACATCTTGTTTAATTGTCCCTTGTTGTATTGGGGATTCATGTATTCACATCATGTTATTTAATATGCTTCAATTGCGATACAATTCTAGGATTTCTGAACTTGCTCATGCATTTAGTTGTTTTGGATCTCATGTTCTTCACAGGCATAACCCATACCTAGAACTCATGTTGATCATGGTAAAACATGGGCAGATTTGCTCTCATATTGTTTATATGGTTGGGTTATTGTATTTGATCCACAAAGAAAGGAAATTGAGTTTAGATTGCTTTTGACTGAACTTGGATTTTGTTTGGACTGATCATGATAGTCCTGGCGTGTAATAGAACTCATGTTTAGATTGCTTAAATCTAATTGATTTATGAGGGTTGTGAAGGTTTAGCTTGCTTGGACTTGTGCATTTATCTGCATTACTTGATGATTGACTTGAGTGATTTGCTTTCACCTAGTGCATGTTCACATTGCAGTCAAACCAATGGATCCATGGTAAGATTTCATTTCTGAATCTGATTTATAGTTTCCATTGATGTGTTTGAAGTATTTTTCATGAACTGGGTTGTTCTTGTGATTCCATGAATGATCAATTCCTTGATATGTGAGCATGTGCTTTAAATGGGTTAGAGGTGATTGAATCATCTCAATATCTGGTTGCTATACCAAGTTATTAACTTGCAGGTTGGATACAAGAAAGTGACTCCATTATGAGCATTGATTTAAGATTGATTTGAATTTGGGTTTCTACGAATTGCAGGTTCAATATTTTCTAGTCCCATGGTAAAAATGATGCTTGAATGAACTTCACTTTATTATTCGTTAGTGTTGTTTCATTCGTTGAGATTAAGGAGTTTAATCTTTTGAAAATATCATGTTTCTGGTTATTCAGGGATTGGGGTGAGCCCAAGGGTGAACCCCATGCTTGTTCAATGCACCTTGTTTCATTTTGTTAAGTCTGTGGTCATGGGTCGACCCCAAGGGTCGACCCCTGGGAGTTATTTCTTTTTAAACCCGCATGGGTTCCTCACTGGCTGTCGCAAGGGGCGACCCCAATGGTCGACCCTTGGGAGTTGTTGTTTTTCTCGCCATACGTGCACCGACCTTGTATGACCTTGCAGGTCTTTGCACCGACCTTGGAGGTGTTTGCACCGACCGTTCATTGTGTGGTTTTCAAATATTGCACCGACCTTATCTCAGTGTTCTATAGATATGCACTGACCTGCTTCATGGGTTGCAAACTTGCACCAACCGTGCTTGCTTGAATGGGTTGAGGGTGCTTCAATACGTGCACCAACTTGCTGTTGTTTGCACCGACCTTCTGGAAAATGCACTGACTTCTGTTCATGTGCACTATACTTGCACTGAGGCTCATATGAGTTGGTCTTTGCATACATGCACCGACCCTGTTATTGCACCAACCCGATTTTTGTGTTTTAGAAACTTTGCACCGACCTTGCATTTGCACTGACATGTGCACGTAGTTAAAACTATGCACCGACCCTGCCTTTTCATTACATCGACCATGGATTAATATGTGTAGCATGTGTGTTGGTTTTTCTTATGCTGGCAGAACGTCTTGAAAAGAATGTCGACTCCAAGAGTCGACATTTCTTCTGGGTTATCCGGATCGTGATTTCCGTTTTGGTTTCGAAATGCCCATTCGAAGATCCGATTGACTTGAGCTTTTTACCCTATTACCCTTAGGGTTTCTCCCATCTATTGGGTGTGTACTTGAAGGGTTTTGAGAAGGGCTTTTGTTATCTTATGTTTATATTTTTGCCATATATATATGATGCGATCTCCATCGGAGATGGTATTCATCCAGGGCTAATATTTCTATCTGTTCAAGGTGAAGGAGGGCGCCGCTCTACTTGGAGGAGGAAGAAAAAGAAGAGGAGGATGTCATCCATAAGCTCAACTCTGCGAATCAGTTCCAGTCTGAAGTCATCTGCTGAAGACTTCCACTTGGGTGTCTCCTACGACCTCGGTTGGCTTCCACTCCGTGAAGACAAGTCCCAGCGCACCCTACTACCCAAATGGACGTAGTTTCCTTGCATATTTGAGGGGGATCTTTCTTCTCTCATCTCTATTTGTCTATTTCAGCATAGATAGTTGTTTGGGGGTTTATTGTATATCTTTTCTTTTCATTAAACCGAGAATACTATGTGTGTGGACGGAGCTGCGTCTCCGTGTGGTTCTAGTGCGGGGTGTGTTCCTCGACATTGTGTGTGTGTGCTGCAGTGGCAGCGTGTTGAGGCAAGGCCTCGTGCCGTCGTGCATGTATTGCTGCGATAGAAGCGTGTGTGTGGTTGGGGTTCATCCTCGTGTTGCTACGCAAGTAGCGTGTAGTGAAGTCTCACCGGGTTTCGGTGAGGGGTGGATGTAGGGAGCCTGTCGTGATCCCGAACCACCTAAAAATCTTTGTGTCTTGTGCGATTGCCTGTGTGATTGACCATTTCTTCTATCTCCCTTCACAGGTCCATTGAATAGATTTTTACTTATTGCACCACTGCACATTGCTATATCCGCGATCAGGGTTTGGATTGATTGTTAATCGTTCTGTGCTTAGAATTATTCATGTGAGATCGGAAAGATCGAGAGAACTCTTTTAATCTCACTTGAGTTTGGGATAATCAACGTAGTTAATTTTACTTCAGTTGTAATTGGGTTAGAAAGTATTTAAAATTCACCATCTCAGAAAGGGGACAATTCAACCCCCCTTCTTGTCCGCCATCTCTCTAGGCCTACACAAATCCCTCACACCGATCCTGCAACCCATAGGATCTGAACCCTGACCTTGTAGCTCACAAGATCAGAACCGAAGGACCAATCCTCCCTTCCTCCAAACCAAAGGGAACCCACGAGCAACTTCCCGTTACTCGCAACCGAAGACTATGTCTCCCTTCTCCTGAATCCATAGGAGGGACTCGTGAGTGACCCTCAGTCACCCACAACCAGAGACTCACGTCGCTCTTCCTCTGAATCCGCAGAGGGCAAACCGGAGATACACTCTCCCTTCTCCGGAAAACCCAGGAGGGACCCCGAACTCCAAATAGAGTAGCAGAAGAACACACAAAAGAATGGAATATAATAACGAAAGATCTAAAAGGAAAAAATAAAAACAACTGTATCTCCAAGGAGCATGAAGACTCTGGATTTGATCCACGAGTCACTACATGAACAGATCTTCAACGAAGGCTCTGGCTGCTCACTCCTTCTTCATAAAACTTTCTTTTCTGAGCTCTCTCTTTCCTTCTCTTCTCCTCTGCTCGCACACAGGCTTAATCTCTGGTACTTCCTCTTTTGCTGGCTCACTCTTTCAGATAGCTACTCTCACCTTCTCATTTTCTCTCCTATTCTCTGCTGCTTGAATTGGACGATCTGCCCCCTCTTTATATGCTCCAGGAGATGGACGTGTGACTACCACATTTCCCGCCCAATTCGCCAAGCAGATCTGATCCAGACCTTTCCATGTCTCATCATCACTGGGCTTTTACTTTCCACGTGACAGGATCACTGGCTCGCTCATTACCTTGGATCATGTGCCAACTTCCAGCATTCTGGGAGCACGTTCTTCACTTAAGTCTCTCGAGCAGACGTTCGATCCTGGTTGCCTGGGCCTTTTCTCAGTTAAGTCCCTGTCAGTAAAGTGAGAGGAATTTCATCAAACACCTTTCAGTCATTAAGTAAATCCAGCTAGCACAGACCTTACATGCGAAGCAAGACTAACTAGCATCAACATAGTGCACAGGACAATGCAAGGTAACACAGACCTCATGCAAGACTAGCACTGACCATGTATGCAAGTATGAGAACGTGCATAGACTTGAGAATGCGAGGTTGCAAACGTGCACCGACCTTGGTGAATTGTCCACATACCTTTAACACACTTGTGCACAGACAATGAGTGAAGGAGGAAGACATGCACAGACCTCATGCGCTATGCAACATAATGTGCACAGACTTTGATTATGTGCAGAACAAAACATGCACAGACCTTGTGTGTGCAAGGCAAAACTTGCACAGACCTCATTCATACACAATACACATTGCACAGACCTTATGCATACTTAATGATACAAACGTGCACCGACGTTATATGTTCAATGCACAACCTGCACCGACCCTATATGCTCACATGAAAACTTGCACCGACTCAACATCTTCACTGATTATGTGCCTAAGGCGAAACTTGCACTGACTCAACATCTGCACCGACCTAGATGTGTAAGTCATTAAGAAGATGTGCTCAGACCTGAATGCATGTTATGCAAAAATGTGCACCGACTATATGCCCAAGAAAAACTTGCACCGACCTTATGTGCACCGACCTTGAAAGCATAAAACAAACATGCACTGACCTCTGTCGTGTTGGATGCAAAATATGCACCGATTGTATGAATAGTGAAAACTGGCACCGACCTTATGTGGCATTATGCAAACGTGCACGGACTTTCATACATGTACTGAAGAAGTATGCACCGACCTTATCATACTAGCACAGACCTTCATGTGCTTGCGAGAAAACATGCACCAACCTTCATATGTGCATATATCAGAATGTGCACCGACTTTGTATCATACAAGGAACAACATGCACTGACCTTATGAGTACAATGCCAAACCTGCACTGACCTTCTATGTGCGTAGGAGAAAGATGCACCGACCGTGTATATGCCTTGACAAGAACATGCACCGGCCATGTATATGCCTTAGACAGAAATATGCATAGACTCTAAATATTGAAGTGCACGGACTTTATGTGAAGGAGGAGAAACATGCACCGACTTTGAAGACATATAAGCACAGACCTTGTTAAGCGCAAGCCAAAACTTGCACCGACCTTAAGGCATGAATGAAGAGAACCATACATAGAAATGTGCTCTGACCTATAAGACTTCAGTCCTTTTCTGACAGATGGCTGACTTACACTTTTTGGGCGATTGACCAGTTGACAGTTATGAACAATGGTGTTGACCTTAACCTGCGTTGACTTTTTGAGTGTTCTTTAAAGCTTGTTCTGATATATTTCATACCTCTATTATGTAATGAGATTGTTAGTTCATTCAGCAGGGTTTTATCATAAATGTTAAATATAATAAGTCATAATATTTATCATCATCAAAACCTCAAAATCACAGAGACAACAATCTCCCCCTTTTTGATGATGGCAATATTATGAGTCATTACATTAATTCATCATGATGATCATGCAGTATGAACATGGAGTGGCTTAGACTATGTCAATAGAGAATATACCAACATACAAAAATAACCAGTCCATAGTCAAAGCTCAGAATAGCCAATCAATGTCATCAAAGCAAACCTCAAAATAGCAAATCAATGTCAAACCTCAGAATAGCCAATCAATGTCATCAAAGCCAAACCTTAGAATAGCAAATCAATGTCAAACCTCAGAATAGCAAATCAATGACTCATAAAAATTCTCCCCCTTTGACAACATCAAAAAGAAGGGAACATGAAGGATGCTGACATGATCTCCCCCTTTATGAAGTAGTATGCAATATGATTCACTGACCAGTAAACTCCCCTTGAACAGATGCTTGTTTGTATCTTCAGAGCAGATGGAGTCTAATGAAATGAATGAGTAGTGGACCACATGAACATTCAGATTGGACAATCAAGTCAGATTAATTTCAATGATTGGGAAAATAGAGGACCAGGTTGGACAAACAGATGTAACAGTCAATTG
Source organism: Amorphophallus konjac (assembly GCA_022559845.1). Lineage (NCBI taxonomy): Eukaryota > Viridiplantae > Streptophyta > Magnoliopsida > Alismatales > Araceae > Amorphophallus > Amorphophallus konjac. The sequence continues at coordinate 291,194,798 of CM040126.1, read as the reverse complement.
AAGTAGGTCACAGATAATCAGATGAAACACATTCAGACAGTGAGATCAAATGAGAGCAATAAGAATTAAGCACATTCAGAAAGTCTCAAGAACAGTGAGAATTAAACACATTCAGCAAGATTTTCAAAGAGTATACCAATTTCATAAATCCAAATATATGAATTTTTTTTAGAGTCTCCTATTATAAAGATTTATGAATGAATTTTATTGAACTGCATGGTTTAAAGATGATGTATACATGGTTTGACAATAAAGTACTGTACTCATATCTGAAACCAAGCTTTAATAAAAATGAACCAAAAAACTCATATTAACATCTTGATTAACCTCCCTTCATCTTACTCAATCAATTTCAATGACTTCTTTAGGAATTACACTCATAAGTATTGAGGTTAAACAGTCATGAAACCATTTGATTTTAACAAGGGTTATAGCAATTTATTCTTTGCATTCTTTTTCATTTAATTAAGAAGATAATTTTTGCTTTTAAATCTTACGAGCAATCTAGTTCAGTGCACACCTTGTAGCTAAAGGATATACATTATTTAGACGTCAATATCCCTAAGTACTTAGTGTGACTAACAGTCATGCTTTAAAATTAAACAAAGTTAACTTTTCACCTGATGACATGTCTTATCTCATTTCTTTGATTAGTGAGATATGTTTCTCAGTGTGTCAGCCATTGCTCTGCCTGTATTTCAATGAATTTAAGCAGAGTTAACTAAGACACCTCATGACACAGTCCTTTGGACATGTGTTTCTCAGTGACCAAAGTCATTGCTCTTGCTAGATTTACCAGATTTGACCCTTGGACATTTTCGAAAAGTTCAGATGTTTAAAAATAATACAGATTTCATGTATTTCAACCAAGTAAAGTCATGATTTCAACATTTTCAGATTTCAGAAGATTTGACAAGATTTAACATGAACCAGTTGGTTAAGGTTTATTAAAGTTGATTCAGATGTTTTCAAGGCATTTATAACCAACCTAAATGAGATACATTAAATTTAAACCAATTTGATCTTTCAGACATTCATAAAACTATATAATAGAAGATTCCTCATTGAATTGATTTTTCATATTTATGAGCAAGGTACATAGATTGAAGTCTTCATGAATTTCAGATAGTTCAGAAACATGACCAGAGATTTCAAAACATTTCGTGTAAAGAATAGCAAAATAAATTTCAAGTCTATCATAAAAATTTAGAGAACATTCAGTAGTTTTCAGCAACAGCCAATGAAACTTGAAACCAATTGTTCAACAAAATAATTGATTCAGAGGGTTTTGAAATCAGTGAGCTGGGAGCAAAACGAATGTTCAATATTCAGTAAGTTCAGTGAATTAAGATCAGTGACATACGAGCTTAAGACAAAATTGACATAAATGTCAACAAAAGAATTGGATTGCAAAACATCAGTTATTCAGATGAGAACTCTGAGCATCGGTTGACCAGAATAGTAAATGTTGGTCGACCGAACCGGACAGAGATGCAATAAAAATGTTCTATTGGAATTGATCAATCACTCTATCTTTTTGATATTTTCAAAAATGATGATATGCAATGAAGATCAGAAATGACTGAATTCAAGTGAAGCTTTCCTTCAGTAAATTAAGGAGTAGCAGACAGAGATTCCATATTCAAGACAAGTGAGAGTTCAGATGATGAATAATTCAGAGGCAATCAACATAAGTCATTAGCTTATGTGAATCACTAACACCCAGATATAGCAAGATGTGTTAAAAAAGGTGTAGACAGTGATAGACTAATGATAAAATGCTCCCCCTGTCCATATCCAGTGAATCACCTTTTTTTGAATTTTTTCAAGATAATGATATACAATGCAATCAACTATATGTATACAAATTCATTAACTCCCCTCAACTGGATGCATTGACAAATCATATGAGACATGAAGACCATGCATGGCACTTAACTTTATCAAGATATGCATGAGATACAATATCTCCTTTGACACACTCCCCCTGACTTAATGCATTATATGCATTGAAGACTGATCATGGGATTTTATGACTCATGCTCATGATTATTCAGACTACCTTATATGCAACATGACCCATGGTACTAGGCAGAGGACTTGGTCTAAGAGACCACCTCACACATAGTAAGAACCTCCAGACAGATTTCATCTGCCCTTTAGTAGCTTACCATTTGATATACCATGGTAGTCATACATGACAATGCAGTACCAACACAGTCCTAAATGCATCAGATTTTCAATGACTGTATGTCAAACGGATGTGTAAGCAATCAATTGACATATGCAATTCACACATATACACAAAATTGTAGACTATGCTCATGAGTTTATAGCCATCTCTATGTGCATAATCAAGTGATAGGACATTAATGCATCCAGATGAATATGTGCACACATAACTTAGTATATGAGGAAGCTCACATTCATGCAGTGCAAATGATAAAGCAGTTGGGAACATGAAAGTTTATTTAACAGCTTAAGCATGTAATGCATCAAACGAGATTTCTGAAGAATTCAAATAAACAAGCCTGAAGAATGCAAGAATGTTACCTGAAAAGTGCAGAAATGGGGTTTTTATACTAGGGTGTCTTGATTTATTTACCCCCTTTTATTCCTCAGTCACAAGACACACCTGCAAAGCAATTCCTTATTTTGCACTAGCAGGTACCCAAGACGTCTTGGGTCCTGAAGTAACAGAGACACCTTTAGCAGGTGTTCTAAACAATTTTTATGCATGACGGTCATCAAATCTCATCAAGTAGCAATTATTCATTGAATGACCTATCTGACCACAGTAATGGCATGATCTAGCAGATTTCAATTTCTTTTTATGCAAATTACTGTTCTTGTGAAATCTATATATTTTCGCATGAAAATTTCTGTTAACAGAATTAAGATTCTTTTTACCGAAACCAGCCTGTTTATTATAACCTGCCATCCAACAGGTTGCAGCCATGTGGCCTAGCTTTTCACATTCAAAACATGTAATGAATTTTTCTTTAAAACCAGAGCTATTCCTATCAAAAACCTTTTTGTTTATAGGGAATTTACCAAATTCAGAATTCAATCTATTTCCCTGAGCATGCCAATAGTCCATGTCTTTATGGCCTGGCTTACCATAATTGAAACACACAACATGCTGGTTCTCATAAGGATTTACATAATGAGAATGAAACTTACCTTTACTTTTAGCAGACCAGCATTCAGAGGCACGATGGCCTGGCTTACCACAATTAAAACATGCAAGAGAGTTTTCTTTAAAAATAGATTCATGTCTACCAAAGGTATTTTGTTTTGTAGAAAACTTGACAGATTTAGAATTGACTTTTCTCTTTTGAGCATGCCAACAGTTAGCTGTAATGTGACCTCCCTTATCACAATAGGAACAGTAAATTCGTCTTTTCTTAAGTGCATGATATCTTTAATAAGAATTCCTAGCATGCTTTGCACTTGCATTTATGTCATCTTGTTCCATCAACCTACACTCAGGCATCAGATGACCAAATCTATGACAATAGTGAGATGACATTTTCTTTTTGTGTGCATGTGTATGTGTGTTTAGGTTATGTATCACATGCACAGCATCAGTATGATTGTTTCTTTGCTTATTCTTCACATGAACATACTTTTTCACTTTTTCAGCTTGTTTCTGAATGTCAGTTTGTTTCTTATTTTTTTGAACAATGGGCTATTTATCTTTTGAGGTGCTGGATACGTTTGATGCAGTGACAAACGATGTCATTAGCTTGTTATTAAAAACTTTCTTATTAACATTATTATAGCACAGCCCTTCCTTCTTGAAGTTAACCTTGACTCTTAGCAACTTATCCAGATTTTCTTACCCACTAACAAATTTAGACAGAGAAGCTTTCAAATCTTGAATCTTAATTTTTAGTGATGCAATATTTATTTCATAACTTACAATCTCTTGTTCACTGCAATTAACAGCTTCATTAAGTACTTTGTTAGCAGTTTTAGATTTCTCAATTTCTTGTTCCAGATTGCTCAATTTTTCAGAATCTTCAATACAAACAGTTTTTCCTTTTTCTAAGGCTAGAAGTCTTTCAGACATAGCAGAGTTCAGCTGTTTTAACCTTTTATTTTCCTTAACCAGAGCATCATTTTGAATTAACTCATCAAGAAGAATCTGGTCATCATGAGATGCTTTTGGATTATTTGGAGTTTCAGATTCTCTTTGAGGATTTTTAATGTTTATCTGAAGCTCCATGTTCACAGACTTTATTGCATCAGATTTTTCAACAAGCAGATTCTTCTCTTGTTTGAGTTTTTAAATTTTTCTTCATTTTCTTTAACAGGTTTTCTGAGAGATTCATTTTCTGATTTCAGCTTATTTAGATTTGTGTTAACATGTTCAAGATCCTTCAGTAGTTTTTCATTCTGAACATGATTGCTAATGAAAGTCTAATCATCATTAGTTGATCTAAGTTTTTCTTCAAGTTCAGTAATCTCATTTACAAGTTCTTGATTTTCATTCTTTAACAATCCAATTTATTTCTTAAGCACTTGGATATCAGATAAACAAGCATCATGCGTTTGTTTCAATTTTAAACAGTTTTCACATGAAGAATTAGAACTATTCAAGCAAATAGACTTTTTTAATTTTTTGTTTTGTTTTCTTAACATCTCATGTGACTCCAATAAATCAGCATATGCATCTTGCCAGTCATCTAAGGTGAATTTTTCAAAGGGATTTACCTGATCATCGTCCTCTTCTTCATTTTGGCTGCTACTTTGATTACTGCCTTTAGCTATCATGCATTGGTCGTTACTTCCACAGCAAGCAGTCTTCAGTTTGTTCAGGATGTTCTTGGCTGACCTACAATCATGAAAGGAAGAATGGAAAGCCTTGTCAGTAGCTGCTTTCAGTAAATCCAAAGCTTTCTGATTTTCTCTATACTTCAATCTATGACTGTCAGTCCATTTGGACTTTTTCTTTGATAATCCGTGAGGACCTTGTGAAATTAACTTCCATAGATCAGGATCAACATTCTTGACAAACATGCGTAGGTTGTTACACCATAGATTGAAATTAGTGCCATCAAAAATCAGTGGACAAGCAATGGATATAATCAATAAACAAATCAATGCACCAAAGAACTATAAGATCTACTGCGGATCATTGGATCCGATGAGACAGCAACCCGCTCTGATACCACTTGTTGGAATATATGGGTGCAAGACACGGATTCAGAAGGGGGGGGGATTAATGAATCCCTCTTTAAAATTATTGTGGAGTTAAAATTTTGCCTATACTTAATGAAGTCTAATGAGACAACTAAGATGACTTACTCAAAAAATAGACAATGCTGAGAATATATTGCCCATGGAAAGGTGTTAAACAGGAGGACGGTGAGCTAGAAGGGGAGGGGATGAATAGATCACCGTTTAAAAAATATTTGTCCTAGCCGAGGAAATCTTAGAAGATGAGATGGGCTAGGAAGACTGACTATATGTAAAATAATCCGAAACCTCAACCAAGATAAAGAAGGTCATGAGCGCAGAACATATATCACTCAGAATTTCATCAGCACATATGCACAAGCACTAAGCGAGCAGTCAGACCAAGGTTTCGATCATCAACAATCACACTTACTTCATGAAACCAGACAAAAGCATAAAGAGAAAAGATGCGCACAATCACACCACGAAGAACAAGAGGTTTAGATGGTTCAGTCTGCAACTTGCAGACTTACGTCCATCCCTCACTCAAGGCCGAGTGAGGCTTCCCTTTCACAAGAAAGAACCGCAGACTCAGTCTGCCAACAACACGCTGATCCACAGCTTGGGGATCAAAATCCCTATAGACGCTGAACTCACAGCTTGCACCCAGGTCTCACACCACAAGACCAGACCCGGAGATAACTCTCCCTTCCTCTTAGACAAGAGGGAACCCAGCAGTGACTCACCCTCACTGCAATTCAGAGACACTGTCTCTCTTCCTCCATAGCCGGAGGGAACAACCCAGATAGCCTCCTCACTATCTGAACACAACAACCCTGGAGACCACCTCCCTTCCTCTGATCTGATTCAGAGGGAACCACAATGCAACCCAGAGGATTCACCTCTCTTCCTCTACACTTAGAGGGAACGATAAAACAGAGTATCGGAATTTAAGAACAAACAACTGAAAACATAAAGAAATATCGAAGACAATCGAACGGAGAAACAATGTAGCTTCTTAAAGAAGCATAGACAAAACATAGCAGAAAAACATCCTCTCCTTCATCACTCTCTCTCTTCCAGGTACGCTCAACGAATGGATCAGGATGGCTTCTCCTCTCCTTCCTCTCGCTCTGGCCTCACCCTTTTCTTTGTGGCTTCGGCAGCTTTTCAGGAGCAGAAACCTTCATATATATATATCCAACCTCACGAGAGAGTGAGGGTTTGGGAGACACGCGCGAAGTCATGCTTCCAGATGAACCGAGCCACGTGTTAGACGATTATTCCCTCGGATCACATGCTCACATGATTGGAATAAAGTTCCAATTTGTCTTTAAGTCCCTGTAAGGTTTCAGAGAACATTTAGTCAATCTCAGAAATATTCAAGTCATACATTGTTCACACAGATTGCACGGGACTTATCAAAGGACAGAAGAACACGTCAACGCACTAAAGCCAAGGCGTTAACGCAATGGATATAATGGAGAATAGGTCCCTTGACAAAACACACTAATGCGTCAACGCATCAGTTGACAGCGTCGACGCTTCTGCTTGGTGGTTGATCAAAAGAACCTTTGGTCATAAACTCAAGGCGTCGACGCTTCCATTGTGTAGCGTTGCCTCAGCTCCTTGGGCGAGACGCACAATCTCTTGGTAACAAGCCAATGCGTCAACGCTTCAGGTGACAGCGTCGACTCAGCTTCATAGGCGAGACGCTCAGGCCCTTGGCACCAAGCCAATGCGTCAACGCTTCCATCGTGCAGCGTCGACTCAACTGCTTAAACGAAATGCTCACGCCCCTGGCAACAGGCCAATGTGTCAACGCATCCAGTGACAGCGTCGACGCAGTGGACAAAACAGCAAGCGAAAGACGCACTATTGTGTCTACGCAGCCAGCCAAGTGCGTCAACGCACTAAATGCACAGAACCCATATAAACAAGACAAATAAGTATGAGCTCATGGGTGAACATGATAGAGGAGCATTAAATCAGAAAAGCATGATGAAAAAGCATTTGATCCATAGATGTGCATGCAAGACAACAACATTAGATCCTAAGAATATTTAGACAATTCAGGATCTTTATCATTCATCAAGGAGCATCAAGATAATTATCATAAAAATAATTTGATTCATAGTGTTAGTCATCATCAAAACTACAGAGATGCAACAATCTCCCCCTTTTTGATGATGGCAACACCATGAGTCAAATTCAGTGAAAGAAGAAACACCAACTTAAAACATTCTCAATAAAGGCAGCAATGGTGACCTCTCAAGGCCTGAACAGGCCTGAACTCACAGCACTCATCATCTTTTACCAAAAACCATTCCAAAACCTTCCTTCCACTAGCTAGCTACAAAAACACCTCTTTACTCCCCCTATCAACCTTCTCCCCTTTTCAGACTTCTCCCCTTTTCAGACTTTTCAACCTTCTCCCCCTTTGACATCATCAAAACAAGGAGAAAGAGAGATGTTGACGCTGGACTGATGAGAAAAGATGGAGAGGATTCCAACAGTAGACATTCATTGTCAAATCTTAGATGCTTAAGTGGGGTTGTAAGGTCCAGTGAAGAATCTTGGAGTTCTGGTAAGAGAAAGAGATTCAGAATAAACTTGAAGTTTATCAACTTACTATGATTATGAGAGAAGAGCAAGTGGCAACAAGTATGACTGAGGTAGCTGTTAAGGCTTGTCAAAGAGACAACAAGAGTTTGAACCACTAAGACAGCCTGTAGACATTGAGGACAAACAGTCCAGGCAGAGAAAGCACAGTTATAGAGTGTATTTGGCCAGTTACACTTTTGACATTAAGTATGCACCTTGGTCAGAGGCCAGCATCCTCAGTTACTCAGTGTGAGAGCCTCATCACTTCTCAATTAGAGAACAGAGATAGTGACCATTGGTTGTTACATGAGGAGACACCTTGATCAGAGGCCAGAATCCCCAGTTACTCACCATATTGTCATCATTGCTCTGCCAAGCATAATTTTGAATTGTATTACTTTCTTTTGATTTGTTTATGAGAACTGATACCTCATGACATAGGAAATTCTCATTTCATTGATGGGATTCCTAGTTTCTCAGTATGCAGTTTTAAGCACAGATCAGTTTAACTAGCTCAACAAGGGGTTGTTTGAAGGCAAAACCCAGGGCAAATATTAGAGGTCTTATCAAGATGTCCAATGAGAAACTCATAAACAGAAACCATTTCTTACAAGTCTAGCTTGTTCATGAGTCATGCAACAAAGTAAGAGGATATACTTGTGAAGGTTAATCTTAGCCTCTTAAGACTTACTAGAAGAGGATTCTAGCTGACTTTAATTGCACAAACTTAAGAATGTAGGAAATGAATGATGTTCTATTAAGAGGAATATTCAAGATCAATTCTGACATTTAATCCAGCAACAACAACCATCTTTCAAGTGTTTTTAATTAGTCAGGCTCCCCCTCTCTAGTAGCTCTATCTTCCATTCTACCCAGAAAATAGCAGAGAAGCAGAATTGACTTTACTCAAAGCACACACCCGCTCCCCCTCACATAGGGACCCCCACCAGAAAAAGTATGACAAAACTACCACTAAATATGGAAATACATGAACCAGAATTCATTGCCTCAAATCAGTCAGAGTTTGTAAATACCAAGTTCTCTTCTCAAAGAAGTAAATTTTTCAGTATCTAGAGGTTTTGTAAAAATATCGGTAATTTGATCTGCAGTCCCAACATGAATTAATTCAAATGTTTTATTTGCAATTTCATTCCTGATAAAGTGGTGCCTGATTTCAATGTGTTTTGTTCGTGAGTGTAAAACAGGATTCTTTGCAATGTTTATGGCACTAGTGCTATCACAAAAGATGGGAGTGCAACCTATCTCTACTTGGTAATTCTGAAGCTGATGCTTGATCCAGATAACCTGAGTGCCACAGCTGCTTGCAGCCACGTATTCAGCCTCAGCAGTGGAAAGAGCCACTGAATGTTGTTTCTTTGAACTCCAAGAAACTAGGCATCCTCCTAAGAATTGGCAGTGGCCACTGGTGCTCTTCTTATCTAGTTTGCATCCAGCAAAGTCTGCATCAGTGTATGCAACTAAATCTAATGTGCGTGAAGCAGGATACCATAAGCCTAATGTATGTGTGGCAGACAGATATCTAAAGCTTCTTTTTACAGCAGACAAATGTAGTTCAGTAGGCCTAGACTGATATCTTGCACATAAACCAACACTGAATTGTATGTCTGGCCTAGAGGCAGTTAAGTACAAGAGGGATCCAATCATACCTCTGTAGAGTTTTTCATCCACTTGTTTACCTGACTCATCTGCATTAAGGGTCATGCTTGTGCTCATTGGGGTGGAAATTTGCTTCAGGTTAGTCATCCCAAACCTTTTTAGGATATCCAGTGTGTACTTGGTTTGGTGGAAGAAACAGCCATCTGTCATTTGATTTATCTGCAAGCCAAGGAAATAAGTCAGTTCCCCAACTAAGCTCATCTCAAATTCAGCTGACATAAGCTGTGAAAATTCTTTACACAGTTCAGGATTTGTTGATCCAAAGATGATGTCGTCCACATATACCTAAACTATGATGAGATCTTGTCTTGAATTCTTAGTGAATAAGGTTTGGTCAACTTTACCTCTGTTATATCCTTTATTCAGTAAGAAACTGGTCAGCCTTTCATACCAGGCCCGAGGAGCCTGCTTTAATCCATAAAGAGCTTTGTTTAACCTGAAAACTTGATCAGGTTTAGTCGAAAACTGAAAACCAGGAGGTTGTTCAACATAAACTTCTTCTTTTAGAACTCCATTCAAGAAAGCACTCTTAACATCCATTTGTTGAAGTTTTATGTTGTTTGAACAAGCAAATGCTAATAGAATTCTGATAGCCTCCATTCTAGCTACTGGAGCAAAGGATTCATCAAAGTCCACTCCATACTCCTGACTGTAGCCTTTAGCTACAAGTCTAGCTTTATTCCTAGAGATGACACCTTCTTCATTCAGTTTGTTCTTAAAAACCCATTTTGTTCCTATTACATTGAAATTTTCAGGTCTAGGTACAAGTTCCCAGACATTGTTTCTATCAAATTGCCCTAGTTCTTCACACATGGCAGTTACCCAATTCTCATCACTTAAGGCTTCTTCAATGGTCTTAGGCTCAATTTGAGAAACTAAAGCAGTTAAGTCCTGATTCTGAACATTTCTGAAATGAGATCTTGTCCTAGGGGGATCATTAAGACTACCAATAATATTGGTTACAGGATGGTCTTTTAAAACTCTGACATTTGTTGAGGACTCACCTTGTTCGGATGTACTTACTAGGTTCAGATCAGTGGGTTCTTCAGCCGGTTGTACTTCCTCCTCTTGCATTTGATTCAGGAACTCTCCATCATGACTTGTAGATCTGTTATCATTATTTAGACTGTTAGAGATTTTTGTTTCATCAAAAATAACATGAGGGGTTTCCTCTACAGTTCTATCAATTTTATTAAAGACCCTGAAGGCCCTAGATGTTTCAAAGTATCCTAGGAATATTCCTGGAATACTTCTAGCATCAAATTTATCTAAGTCTCTCTTGTTGTTATTATGAATAAAGCATTTTGAACCAAAAATTTTGAAATATGAGACATTAGGCCTCTTACCTTTCAGGAGTTCATATGGTGTTTTCTTATGTATGGGTCTTACCAAAGCTCTATTAAGTATGTAGTAGGCTGTGTTTGCCGCTTCTGCCCAAAAGCTCTTAGGTAGCTGACTCTCCATTAGTAGTGTTCTTGCCATTTCCACTATTGTTCGATTCCTTCTCTCCACAATTCCATTCTGCTCTGGGGTCCTGGGAGAAGAAAATTTGTGAGTCAGTCCCTCCTTGTCACAGAAGCTAGAAAATGAGGAGTTCTCAAACTCTCCTCCATGATCTGATTGGATAACAGTGATCTTGTGCCCTATATGTTTTTGCTTATTGAAAAAATGTTCAAATTTTTGAAAAGCATCACTCTTATTTGCCAAGAAAAATAGCCATGCAAATCTAGAGTAGTCATCGACAATGACAAAACCAAATCTCTTACCATTTAGACTCTGGGTTCTGGTAGGACCAAAGAGATCCATGTGCAAGTGTTCCATGATCTTTGTTGACAAGCTCTCAGACCTAATTTTAAAAGAAGCTCGAGTTTGCTTGCCTAGAGCACAGGCATCGCAATTCTTAGAAACTGATTTGAACTTTAAGCTAGGCATGCCTCTAACTAAATCAAATTTAGCTAATTTATGCAAGGTGTTAAAGCTAGCATGGCCTAGTCGCCTATGCCAGTCAAACATGTTATTTTCTGAATCAGCAGTGAGACACAGATTAGACTCAGACTCAACATCAAGATCCACAATATAGACATTATTGACTCTATTTGCAATGAACTTTATTTTATCGGAGTTTGGTTCTAAAATTTTGCAAGCATGCTCATCAAAAAGAACCTTGTGACCCTTGTCACATAACTGGCTAATACTCAATAAATTGTGTTGCAGACCTTCAACCAACAAGACTTTTTCAACAGAGTTGGAGGTTTTCTTACCGATGGTTCCGGTCCCAATGATTTGACCTTTGTTTTTACCTCCAAACTTAACTGACCCTCCTGCTTTCAATTCAAGCTTGCTGAACTTTCTTTGATCCCCTGTCATGTGCCTCGAGCAGCCACTGTCGAGATACCACTTGTTGTTTTCGGCTGCTAGGCTCACCTGCACAATAACAATTTAAGTAGTGTGCTTTGGAACCCAAGGTAAGTTGGGTCCAAAAATACCGTTCAATTCATTAAGCACAGTCTTGGGAATCCAGATCTGTTTTAACCCCTTTTTCTTTCTGTGCTGAGAGTTGACAGTTTTGTTAATGATGTGCATTTCATTTGTTTCCTTTTGTTTCTCAAGGTGTGTCCAGTTTCTGTTGATAAAGGTTTGGGTCCCAGCCAGACCATAATTTTTAACCTGTCTAGATGAAGGCATTTTATTGACAGTATTCTGTGTGTAGTTAGACGTTCCCATGTTTCTTTTAAAATAGCCCATTCTTTTATTAGAGTCATAGTTGTTGAATTGACAGACACCTTGCTTCTGGTGCGTGGGCTTGTTGAATTTCTTGAAGATATTTTTTCCAAAATTAGCCTGTTGTCTATGGATGTTCTTTTGTTGTTCAGTAGTTTTGGAACTGGATGGAATGTCCAGTTTCTCTTTTCCTTTCTCAGTGCAGAAAGTAGTGGTTTTTACCCCAAATGCTTCCTTCTTACTTGGGTTGAAACCCAACCCCTCTCTGTTAAAGTTTACTTTGGTGCCTAACAAGGCATTCAAATTACTCTCTCCCAAAACAAACCTCTCAAGGGTTTTCTTCTTATCTTCCAACTCCTTCCGCAGACATATATTGTTTTCCAGCAATTCATCATTGACCCTTTTAATAGCTTCATACCCTTCCCTGAGTAAGTCATTTTGTCTCAGGTTTTCTTCAGTATGTTGATTGATTTCATCAAGCTATTTTCTAAGTTTTTCAAGCTCATTTTTAATAAGATTGTTTTCATTTCTTACATTTTCCATTTGAGCTAATTCAGCTATCAGTTTGGAATTTTCTGTCTTGATGAGTTCTTGTTCTTCATTAACCACATTGAGTTTGCGTTTGGTGACTCTATGTTCTTTAGCTAAGGCATTGTACATATCTAGCAGTTCACCATACTTATCTTCCCAGTCATCAATAGAGTAAGTCACAAAGGGATTGATTACCTCATTTTCCTCGTCGGCCATCAGACATACTCCTTCAGTCTCCTTTCCTGAGGAATTAGTCTCTGAGTCTTCTTCTTCATCGCTCCAAGTGCATACCACAGCTTTTGGCTTTTTCTTGTACACTTTGGAGCCTTTCTTATGGTAATCCAGTGTCTTCTTCTGAAGCTCAGGGCAATCTTGCTTCATGTGCCCAAGGTTCCTACAATGATAACACATCACACTTTTAGCATTCCTATCCTTGTCATTGCCATTGTTCGGATATTTACCTGATGAGTAGTTTCTTCTTCTCCCATATGATTTTCCCTTCAGTTTCAGAAATTTCCTGAACTGTCGTGTGAGCAGAGCTTTTTCACTCCTGTCAAGGTCTGGAATTCCATCAGAGTCTCCACTGCTGCTGCTGCTGCTACTACTATGTCGTTCAACTTTAAGAGCAACATTCTTGCCCTTTCTGTCACTTCCTTCTCCTGTTTTCTTGAGATTCATCTCATAGGTCATAAGAGACCCTATGAGTTCAGTGACAGTCATGGTTGTTAAATCCTTCGATTCCTCTATCACAGTGGCCTTTGTGTGCCACGCTGGAGTCAAAGATCTCAAGATCTTCCTAACTATATCCCCTTCAGATATTTCCTTTCCAAACCCCTTGAGGCTGTTTGTGATCAGTGACAGCCTAGCGTACATATCAGTCGCGCTCTCCTCTGACTTCATCTTAAATAATTCATACTCAGAGGTTAGGTAGTTTACCTTGGTAGCTCTGACCTGAGAGGTACCCTCGTAAATCAGCGCTAGTTCATCCCACATCTTCTTAGCTGTCTTGCACGCCAAAATTCGGGCATATTCTTCAGGGTGAACTGCGCACTGGATGATGTTGAGCGCAGACCAGTTCAGTCCGGATAATTTGACTTGTTCTTCAGACCACATCTCCTCATTCGGAGGTAAATCATAAGGTCCAGTTGTAATGACTCTCCACAGCTTGTGGCTCTGAGATCGATGAAAACTTCCATCCTGTTTTTCCAAAAGAAATAATTAGAACCATCAAAATATGGGGGACGGGAGATTGACTGTCCTTCAGCTATGTAGCTGCGAGGACCACTGGTTCCAGGATTACCCTGGTCGTTGGACCACATCTCGGGTAAACCTGCTCTGATACCAACTGTTAAACAGGAGGACGGTGAGCTAGAAGGGGAGGGGATGAATAGATCACCGTTTAAAAAATATTTGTCCTAGCCGAGGAAATCTTAGAAGATGAGATGGGCTAGGAAGACTGACTATATGTAAAATAATCCGAAACCTCAACCAAGATAAAGAAGGTCACGAGCGCAGAACATATATCACTCAGAATTTCATCAGCTCATATGCACAAGCACTAAGCGAGCAGTCAGACCAAGGTTTCGATCATCAACAATCACACTTACTTCATGAAACCAGACAAAAGCATAAAGAGAAAAGATGCGCACAATCACACCACGAAGAATAAGAGGTTTAGATGGTTCAGTCTGCAACCTGCAGACTTACGTCCATCCCTCACTCAAGGCCGAGTGAGGCTTCCCTTTCACAAGAAAGAACCGCAGACTCAGTCTGCCAACAACACGCTGATCCACAGCTTGGGGATCGAAATCCCTACAGACGCTGAACTCACAGCTTGCACCCAGGTCTCACACCACAAGACCTGACCTGGAGATAACTCTCCCTTCCTCTTAGACAAGAGGGAACCCAGCAGTGACTCACCCTCACTGCAATTCAGAGACACTGTCTCTCTTCCTCCACAGCCGGAGGGAACAACCCAGATAGCCTCCTCACTATCTGAACATAACAACCCTGGAGACCACCTCCCTTCCTCTGATCTGATTCAGAGGGAACCACAATGCAACCCAGAGGATTCACCTCTCTTCCTCTACACGTAGAGGGAACGATAAAACAGAGTATCGGAATTTAAGAACAAACAACTGAAAACATAAAGAAATATCGAAGACAATCGAACGGAGAAACAATGTAGCTTCTTAAAGAAGCATAGACAAAACATAGCAGAAAAACATCCTCTCCTTCATCACTCTCTCTCTTCCAGGTACGCTCAACGAATGGATCAGGATGGCTTCTCCTCTCCTTCCTCTCGCTCTGGCCTCACCCTTTTCTTTGTGGCTTCGGCAGCTTTTCAGGAGCAGAAACCTTCATATATATATATCCAACCTCACGAGAGAGTGAGGGTTTGGGAGACACGCGTGAAGTCATGCTTCCAGATGAATCGAGCCACGTGTTAGATGATTATTCCCTCGGATCACGTGCTCACATGATTGGAATAAAGTTCCAATTTGTCTTTAAGTCCCTGTAAGGTTTCAGAGAACATTCAGTTAATCTCAGAAATATTCAAGTCATACATTGTTCACACAGATTGCACGGGACTTATCAAAGGACAGAAGAACGCGTCAATGCACTAAAGCCAAGGCGTTAACGTAATGGATATAATGGAGAACAGGTCCCTTGACAAAACACACTAATGCTTCAACGCATCAGTTGACAGCGTCGACGCTTCTGCTTGGTGGTTGATCAAAAGAACCTTTGGTCATAAACTCAAGGCGTCGACGCTTCCATTGTGTAGCGTCGCCTCAGCTCCTTGGGCGAGACGCACAATCTCTTGGTAACAAGCCAATGCGTCAATGCTTCAGGTGACAGCGTCGACTCAGCTTCATAGGCGAGAGGCTCAGGCCCTTGGCACCAAGCCAATGCGTCAACGCTTCCATCGTGCAGCGTCGACTCAACTGCTTAAACGAAATGCTCACTCCCCTGGCAACAGGCCAATGTGTCAACGCAGTGGACAAAATAGCAAGCGAAAGACGCACTATTGTGTCTACGCAGCCAGCCAAGTGCGTCAACGCACTAAATGCACAGAACCCATATAAACAAGACAAATAAGTATGAGCTCATAGGTGAACATGATAGAGGAGCATTAAATCAGAAAAGCATGATGAAAAAGCATTTGATCCATAGATGTGCATGCAAGACAACAACATTAGATCCTAAGAATATTTAGACAATTCAGGATCTTTATCATTCATCAAGGAGCATCGAGATAATTATCATAAAAATAATTTGATTCATAGTGTTAGTCATCATCAAAACTACAGAGATGCAACAAAAGGGTCAATCTCAATCGCTAAACGCTCAAACACTCTTGCCACGACAAATACTAGAAGCAAATGCTTCTACTAAACATTCAGTCAAACACTAATCAGCTATGACGAATTCAAGCAGAAATCACACAGGAAAACTTCTGATATGGGATGCCCAAGCAACCGAGAATTGGTGATAGAAGATATGGAAGTATGCGCACAGATCAAACCATGATGGACATGATATTTTTTAGGTGGTTCGGCCAGACCCACAGTCTGCCTACATCCACCCCTTACTCAAACCGAGTGAGGATTCCCTTGCTTCAAGCAAGAACAAGCAGACTCAGTCTGCAAACAACCGCTGCCAAACAGCTTGCCCTGAGGGAAACAAATGCCTCACACCAATCCTGCAACCCACAGGATCTTAACCCTGACCTTGCAGCCCACAAGATCAGAACCGGAGGACCAATCATCCCTTCCTCCAAACCGAAGGGAACCCACGAGCAACTTCCCATTACTCGCAACCGGAGACTATGTCTCCCTTCTCCTGAATCCATAGGAGGGACCCGTAAGTGACCCTCAGTCACCCACAACCAGAGACTCACATCTCTCTTCCTCTGAATCCATAGAGGGCAAACCGGAGATACACTCTCCCTTCTCCTGAAAACCTAGGAGGGACCCCGAACTCCAAACAGAGTATCGGAAGAACACAGAAAGGTATGGAAGATAATAACGAAAGATCTAAAAAGAAAAATTAAAAACAACTGTAGCTCCAAGGAGCATGAAGAGTCTGGATTTGATCCACGAGTCACTACATGAACAGATCTTCAATGAAGGCTCTGGCTGCTCACTCCTTCTTCTCAAAACTTTCTTTTCTGAACTCTCTCTTTCCTTCTCTTCTCTTCTACTCGCACACAGGCTCAATCTCTGGTACTTACTCTTCTGCTGGCTCACTCTTTCAGATAGCTACTCTCACCTTCTTCTTTTCTCTCCTATTCTCTGCTGCTTGAATTGGACGATTTGCCCCCTCTTTATATGCTCCAGGAGATGGACGCGTGACTGCCACATTTCCTGACAAATTCGTCAAGTAGATCTGATCCAGACCTTTCCACGTGTCATCATCACCGGGATTTTTACTTTCCACATGGCAGGATCACTGGCTCGCGCATTGTCTTGGATCACGTGCCAACTTCCTACATTCTAGGAACACGTGCTTCGCTTAAGTCTCTCGAGCAGACGTTCGATGCTGGTTTCCTCGGCCTTTTCTCAGTTAAGTCCCTGTCAGTAAAGTGAGAGGAATTTCATCGAACACCTTTCAGTCATGAAGTAAATATAGCTAGTACAGACCTTCCATGTGAAGCAAGACTAACTAGCATCGACATATTGCACAGAACAATGCAAGCTAACACAGACCTCATGCAAGACTAGCACTGACCATGTACGCAAGTATGAGAACGTGCATAGACCTGATAATGCGAGGTTGCAAACGTGCACCGACCTTGGTGAATTGTCCATGGACCTTGTTTGTGATCTTTTTTATCTTATTATTATTTTTTATTCTTATATATATATATATGTGTGTGTGTGTGTGTGTGTGTGTGTGTATACATACATATATACATCTTATTTCACGCGTCGATCAACCAATTAACTAACTGGTAGTTAACTGACTGATTGACTGCGCGGGCGTGCCAGTCATATACGTGACAACTTTATTGTGCGCTCGTTCTGACTTGGTCAGACGAATGTGAGGTTCAGTCGCAGTCCGCCATACCATAAAGGCTATGGCGTTAATTACATCCCCCACGAGGAGGGAACACCTTTGATTAATTGCCGAGATAGTGGGCTGTCGAGGCCGGAATAAAGGATGCGACGTTACAAACATGACGGAATCATGCGAGATGCGTCTATCTATCATGCAGGAGAGGCATGGTTCATTTAATTGGAGACCCGTGGTACGTGGCAGAGGACGTAGGTTCGAAGACCACCATCGCGCATAGCGGAGACTTCCGATCCGGCGTAACCCGACTTTCTGTCAACGCCGTTTGATATACCCGAGGGTCTATGCAAGTATGCATGCATGACGCTGAGAACTGTACTAAGCATGGCAACAGAATTATGACAGTAAGCAGTGCTTGATCACATTCATTAATCCCCGTCAGAAGGGAGGGAAAAGGTAACACAAGGGTAATAACGAAGGCAAAGTGGTAATACACATGATAGCCAACATGATAGAGAGGTTATTCGGAGCATGAACAGCCCTTGCCTTACTTAATCTACCACTAATTAGGGTAGCCAATATCGACCATGGGAGGCCAGGATTGCCCCGAGAGCGAGCAAAGGGTTAGAACAGCACGACAACTTGAAACGGCGTGATCGCGCGAGAGATAGCTTCCCCGGCGCGGTAAAGCGTAAGTAAAGAGGTTAATCCGGCGTGGTAAAGCATAGGTGAAGAGCTAATCCGGCGCGGCCTTGATAACCAATTAAGACGGCGCGCAGGGCACGGGGCGCGCCGATTTAGGGCGCGTCGGGAACGTGCCCAAGAAAAAAAAGGGAAACATGAGTCACAGGTTAATACGGCGCGGTGGGGGGCCGCGCAGTATTAAGACGCGCCGGTTTAGGGCCGTGCCGTTTTAGCTTATTCTCATGCATTTTTGAGACCATTTGAGTTTATTAAGCTTTTATTGAGAGTTATGAAGTTATTTGGGCCAACTGATCGTTTGATCGAAGTCCAGGACCCTCTGGAAATGATGCAGTGAGTCAGTGCGAGGTTCATACTCGAGCACTGAGTTGATTGGGCTCAGGATAAGCATCTCATTATGGCTTAATCATTCTTAGTCTGTCCAAAATTTGGCAGCATCTCCCCTGAACATGAAGAGTTGCAGGGGAGAAACGGGGTCATACTCACTCATGGAGTACGCCCCTAAACCGCCGGTCTGCACAGTGGCATCCAGCAAATTCCCATCGGACAGGATACCCCGAGGACTAGCCTGCGAGGGGCACCAAGACTCCGTGGGTGAAGATAGAAGGGTGAGGCCTCTGATAATGGGAGCAGCACCCCGAGGGCTAGCCTACGAGGGGTGGGCAACCCACAGCTGACGACACATCCTGTGGAGGAATCGACCATTAAGAGAGTGAAGCTCCGAGGGCTAGCCTACGAGGAGCATACATCCCTTGGCCTCGATTGGGTCTCAGATTGTCGGGGCTGAGCTTGTTGGGCTAAGACCCCTTGTTACTGTCTGCTATGGTTTTGAGGAAGCATCTACCATCGAGAGGTAGAGCCCTCAATCGCCCAGCAGTTCCATGAAGCAACGGGGGAATGTCCCCCTCCCCGGGTGATTAAGACGGGATGGAAGAATCTCAGAACGGTTCAAATGACCATGATGCAGAGGGGCAGTAGATGCAAAGATGAGACGGGCCAATCGTAGAAGCATATGCTCGAACAGGTAGGACGCAGCATTCCGGGGGATGGATCCGGCCGTCCCAAAGGTAACTCCCACCTTGCGAACAATCAGAGCAGTACGAAGGGAGGAGTTAATGGGAATCAGACCCTCGACACCACGGCGGGAAGAAGCATGCGCATGAGCACAGCTCTGTCCGCGGAGGGGATACAGAGATCCCTAAATCAAAGACGAAAGCGGTCGATCGGAAAGACCCGGGGAGGGGTCGTTTCTGTAGCCCACGATGCTTCGGGGCATGATCGGGACTTCGGGGAAACCGAAATCAAGGACCACGCGCAGAAGAACCCAAACATACACATTGATACAGGTAGAGAAGGGGACATAAGCTTCGAGCATTCATTTGACCTACTGGTCCAAGAAACGGGAATGGGCTAACGTTTACACATTAAGAATCCGGCGCCGGCATCATTGCTCGGTCGCCGTTCATCATTTGCAGAGGAATATACAGAGGAGCAACAGAGAAGAAATCGCAGAGGAGGAGGGGAGGGGTCGGCTCATATCATTGCCATCCCTCCCCCTCTCGCTTACATCTGATAGACGGAAACCCCAAAAGAGAAGAATCCACGAAAGCAGAGGAAGACAGGCGCCGGCGCCCACCTGTTCTCAAAATAGAGTATCGGACGACTCCTCCTTCTCCGGCTCCGGAGGACTTCAATCAGAACAGAGGAAGACGGCCGTCGAAGGACGCTCAGACAGGACCCTCTTTTCCAAGAAAGCTCTCTCTCCCCTCGAAAAGCCTCTCTCGAAAGACTCTCTTCTCTGTGTTTTCTTTTGTTCCTCTCTGCTTCTATCTGCCTCTCTTATCTCTTCTCCTCTCTTTTTTTTTCAATCGAACAGCCATATATATATAGAATAGGTGTGAGACCTTGATCCGGTGTGGAGATTTGGCGCGCCGGGGAAGGGCCTTCTACATCCTTTGCGCGCCGGCACAATAGGGCACCGGATAAGGGGTTCTTTGCCCGCCGGGCTCAAGGGAGTGAGATGGGGGCGCGCCGATTTAAGGCGCGCCATGCTAGTGCTCCTCGCACGCTTCGAACGAGTCGATGAGTCCGGGGATGATTTCGGGGGTCACCGTGAACATTTATCTTGCCAATGCTCCTCGAAACCTCGACGAGATGTCTTGTCGAAGCTCCCAGGTTGACGTACGGCCATTCCCGAGACTCCAGATAGCTTTGATTTGATCATACGGGCTTTCCGCTGACACGGCCTTCGGCTCTATGATTCATGCTGCTGGCTCGATCTGGCTTGTGCTCAAAGCTCCTTGGAGGGTGAGATAACACCAGGGATAGTTCCGCCGTAGCTGGGCGATCATTCGGCCACCAACGGGCCCATCTTGGCGGGAAGCCGTACCCGTGCCGGGTGATCGGGATCTTCTGCCGTTAGAGCTTTCGGTCCTCCGTCTCGGAGAGCCAAGGGGACTCTTTCATCTTCAGGAGAGCCTTTCATGAGGTGGGAAGCCACTAGGTAGACCGTCGTCCTTGATCGGACAACGGGTGTAGTGTATGCGGCACGACAGAGTCGATGCCGGTTCGCTGGGCAGGCTTGATCGCACTGCCGGTTGGTTGTGAGTTTGTCTCGGTTCTCCTGAGGTGAAGTCCCCGTGTCCATACGGGGTGACTCGAGGCTCTGGCAGCTTGAGAAATCTTCAATATGTTGATCTTTATCGGCTTCCGTGCTTCAGCAGGCCGGGTCCTTCGTCTTTGTGGCTTGGTCACCGATGATCATATTTTGGGTGCCAACAAATGCCCCCCAGACGTGGGTGTTGCAAGCAAGGCACGAGTGCAGCAAGGCCGACGGATGAATTTCACCCGGACTGATCTCCTCTTCAATTGACGGGAGCTTGGGATGGCCCTTAATTCGGCATGGGTATTAATCCGCCGCCGTTTGCATTTTAATACGGTGCAGGGTTGCCTTGGCGCCTCCTTTGGCCTTAAGGCGTTAATCCGGCGCGCTCCTGGCCCCTTTGTGTTTGTAATACGGCGCGACCCTGGCGTTTGTTTGTTAAACCGGCGCGGCCGATTTCGGCGCGCCATTTGTTAGGGGGATGTTAATTCGGCGCGCAAAATCGCGCGCCGGATTAACCATAGGGGAGGCTTCCCCTTATATATTCTTTCCTTCATTTTTTTCTTCTTCATCATCTTTCATTTGCGCAGCTTATTTCTCTCTCCTCACTTTCTTCTCTCCCTGCGGTGCCGAGTGAACTGAGGGCGAGAGCGGCGGCGGTTCTTTCCTTCGGGGTGAGCGAGATGCTGTCCTTTTGGGTTTCAAACCCTTCCTTTGGGCCCCAGGAGGCTTCTAGCAGGGCTTGCCCTCGGAGCTATTTTCCCGGGTGTTCCTTTTGGCCTCGGTGTGATACCGATGGCTGCTTTTAGGGGCCGTTCCCTTAGTGGACGCGTTCCCACTTTCCTTTGGAAATCTCCCGTGCTGGGGAGACTCTGCCGAAATTTTTTCAGAAATCTTCCTTTGATCAACTATTTTCTGACTTTGATTTTTGTTTGATGTGCTTCTTTGCAGCTATTATGGCATTCGGCTCTTCTTCTCGTGCCGTGGTGACGTGGGCGAACGTCAATTCCCTGGATCGGGGGCACGGTCAAGTGGCCGTGGTTGCAGAATCCTCAGATTCGGAGACAGATACTGTGGATACCAGCCATCTCCTCATTCTTGGGGGCGACTCCTTTCATTATGACAGGGAAGGTGTCGCCAGGAGGGACTACCCCAAAGACAAACACCTGATGTCCCTTCTCCAACGCTTCAACCTTCAAGGGAAGAGGGACGTGTTCATTGTCCAAAAAGTTGAGCAGGCTCTGCTGGTGGAGAGGGACAGTCTGACAGATTGTGTGGTGCGGGGAAGACCCATTTACCTCCCTGGAGAGGTCAGGAAATGGAGCGTCGTGCTGGGACTGCAAGATCTGGCTCCAGAAGACGGGCTGCTGACCAGGGCCCCTGAATTTGTACCCGCTCGGTGGAATGATTCCGCGGGCAGAGTGGATCGAGAGAAGCCGATCTTTGGCTTGTTCCTTGCCCCGCTGAAGTGGGGGTACAGAGAAGAATCATTCTTGCTGGATTGCTTGGCGGTCCGCTTCAAGCACCAGATATCAGTGGGGTGGTTCGCTGAGCTGAGAGCCACTGACGCCCACGCATTCAGACCCTGAGCAGTGGAGTTCACAGACTATGTGCTGCATCATTATGCTTAAATTCTGACCAGGGCTGGCGTATATCACAGCGTGTATGCCTCAAGGTACCGCTACCCCATCTCCCGAGGCTTGTGCTGCGGTATGATTGAGGTGTTCTGCCCCGAATATAACACTTTCTATACTTCTAAAGGAGAGACCTCTCTAGACTTGTGGAGCCTCTCGCAGCTTAGTGGCCTACCCATTGATGGGGAACCGTATGAAGAGGTTTGTTGGCCTGACTGGCTGAAAGATCAGACCGACGGTGACGATCGATATCTGGCGGGTTACGACTATCGATATCTGATGATGGCGTACCGCACCCTCTTTCATTCGTCGCACGACACGAGGGAAGCTCGGAAGCCGGGCGAGAAGAGAAGGGTGCGGATGGGCACCTGGCTTCAATATTTCTTCAATGGGAAGAATAAGTATGAAGACTTTCCCCCGATAGCGCCAGTGGCTCAGAAGCGGAAGAAGAGGGTGCGACGCTAGGCCGCTTCATCATCTTCTTCGAGAGGAGGGCAGGGGTAGAACCCAAACCCTACCGGTGTTGACGCAGTCACCCACTGTGCTGCGTAACAGGTTTACTGGCTTTGTTCTTTCGCTCTTCCGCAAGGTGACGAGAGCGTGATTAGGGCAGAGGCCATTTATCCGGCCTGTCTCATGGCTTGGGGTACCCAGCTATCTCTTTGTCCGGTGGCTTTATGCCTTATTTACAAGATGTTGGGAGACCTGCACAAGACGCGTCTCCCCAGAAGTCTTCGGACGGTCGGTTCGTTACATTTTTTCAATGCTTGGGTTTGTACCATGTTCCCGGAGGCGGCTCCTCGGGCATTACAGGCGGTTCCTCTTGTTCCGCGGATGATAGAGTTTGCAAGCGTCGAGCCATCTTTACTAGCGGAGCAACTCTACACCATTCGGGGCAAATTGGCCCGTATTCCCACAGATTAGCCCGGGGTTCTTCATTTTTGGAGCTTAGCTGCCCATTCCAGCCCGCTGGTGAACAGGATGAGACAGTGCAAGCTTTTTGAGACTGAGGAGTATATTCATCCGCTTTCCGAGGCCAAATGTACAAGGCCTATTCTCGAACCGGAGTTGGTTGACTGGGCGCTGGCTATCAGGCCGAGTGTCCTTGTATTCCGCAAGAGCGGCATTTTGTGGTTGGAGCCGTACTATCCATTCCGCTTCAGCCGAAACTTCGGCTACGACCAGCACATTTCACACTCTTCTTCACAATTTGCGTTGCCTAACAGGCACAGGGCCGGGCAGGTTTCGAATGACGATGCCCGGATATGGTGGGACTTCTTCCACCGCCAGGAAGATGTTTCTTTCAGGGTGCCAACCCCTGCCCGTTTCCCCCGCGTCACGCCTGAATACATCAAGTGGTGGAACGCGTGGGCGGGGTTTTACAGGAGCTCCCGACGAGAGTGCTGGGCTGTGGCAGAGCACAGGTTTCTGGATTCCCAGCCAGAGCCAGTCCTTGACATTGAATCTTCTTATTTGAAGAAGTTGAAATCTTGGACCCATACGGAAGTGAAGGCCTATCTGGAGGCCCGCAAGGTCGTAAAAGTCGCAGACGAAGGTTGACCCGAAGCTACCCCCGATCAACAAGAACGACTATGTGAAAACCCTTCGGGGTTTATGCCGGGTGAGTAGCGAGAGGGTGATCCTTCAGCAACTCCCCCTACCGGTAGAGGAGCCCATCTCGGCTGTGGCCGACTGGCGTCCCGAGGTGGATAGGTTGTACCCCTATCGGACCTTCATTCGCAAGGAAGACAGGCGGGCCGCCTTATATGACAACACCCCGTGGCTATTCGCGCTTCTTCGCTCACATGGTCTTTCAGTGGGTGGTCCCAGCGAAGCCATCCTGGACCGACCTCTTCATGTCTCGTTCAAATATGCTGACAGATGGGGGCTGGACCACCTGAGCCTATATTATCTCCTGTCTTCTCGTGGTCACGAGGACCTGGCGCTGCTGGCCGAGCCGAGCGAAAAGATTGGAGATTTATGCTGGCTTATTCGCGAGGCAGCTTCAAGAGACAAAATGCCATCGCTATATTATTGGCCTCTCTTCCCCTTCTATACGGGGCCAGCAAGTATGTTCCATTTCTTCATTCAGGCCCTTCGGCCAGCTTTTTCCTTTCATTATGGTGCATTATTCTTACATGTGTGCATGTGCAGTCCGACCAACTTCGGAGGAGACCCGGCACTTCAGGAGCTGATAATAAAGGCCCAGAAGCCAGCATATTTCGAGGTTCCCGAGCCGGCCCCGACCATGACGCCAATGCCTCCTGGCGATTCGAGAAAGCGGACTCGATCCCAATTGAGAGAGGCCGTCGGGAAGGCGAAAGCGGCGGTGACCCGGGTGACACGGGCGCGCCGAAAGAAGGCCGCAGAAAGGGAATCAGCAACCGTCTTTCCTTCGGTTGTATCTTTTGAAGAGTTTGAGGCCTCTCGGACACAAAGGCCAGAAGCTGAAGGTAGGCTCTTCTTTTCTTCATAGTTCATTAGTCCACTTTGACTGCCTCGGCTAGCTCATGCTCACGATTGCCGATATAGTTGCCGCGGTCGTCGGGCTGGAGGCGACAGTAGATGTCGTGACTAAGGAAGGGGCAGAGGAAATCCTTGCTGCTCCACTAGAGAGAGATCTGCCTTCTCCAACGCCCAGATAGGAAATGGAAGGTAATTTATAGTTTAATTGTGATGCCATCACGAATCTTCATGTCTTCAGCCGGCTTGACCATTTCTTGCCGTAAATTTCAGTTGACATACAACCGTCATTACTCCCGTGCTCGGAGAGTGCCGAAGAAGCGATTGTCTAGGGGCAGGGTGAACTTGCCGTTGAGGTCCCATCCACTGTTGCTCCTGATGTGGAGTGCACGGGGGAAGCTCCTGCTACGGGTGATGCCCCTCCTGGCGAGACTCCTGCCCCGATGGTGGAGCGTCCCGAAGGAGCAGAGGGGTCTTCCTCTTCTGAACAGGTTGATTATGGTGGCGGCTCCAGTGATGAGGAGTTCCCACCTGTTGACACAGAGACAGAGGATGCTGGGGCATCCTCGGCTTATGAAAGTGATCATCCGACTTTCAGCCCACCCCGGTTGTCGTGGAGTGGCCTTGGGCCGTCAGGCTCGCTCGTGAGCGGAGAGGCTGACGCCAGAGAAGTTGCCCTCAGAGATTTGAGCTTAGTGCAGGCTGAGGTAAGGACCCATCCGTGGTCGGTGCCTGCTGCCCTCTCTTCCTCTTCCTTTTAGCTTTTAATGTACATATTTCTGGTGCAGACTGAGGTGGTGCTGCCAACCATGACGGTGCAGATACCCCTCCCGGCTCTAGCCACGGGCCATGCAACTCTCCCATCCGTCCTACGGCCTATCGCGCTGCGATACCCCAAGGACTATGCAGCGGCAATGGCTCCAGCTGGACCCGGAGCACTTGTGAGGGTTGATAGTTCGGCAGTAGTTGCGGACTTTCAGCCATTAGAAGTCACACAACGGTCAGCTCCGGAGAAGGGTGGCCCCTCCGAAATAGAAGCCGGAGAGATCGTCGAAGAACAGACGTCCTTGGCTCTTGATATTACTGTCGCACCTCCATCCCAGGGGGCAGGCAAGGAAATTGTTGTCATTGAGGATCCAGCCACCGTATCGGCCAGCGCGGTTGTTCCCCATAGCAGTGGACTGCAGCTCATGCCATCGTCATCTTCTGGGACGGGCGACGATATCTGGGCCACTGTGGATAGCAGAGTGGAATTTGAACTACCCGAGACATCGCCGCTTGGTCTCCAGTCTTCAAGTGACCTTGTGTGGCAGTTCCTAGGGACCCTTCAGCAGACCATAACGGCTAGCAGAGATTTAACTTATGTTCAGCTGAGGGGTTTGATAGAGCATTTATCCCGCTCGCTGTTGGCCTTTGGTTGCCCCATGGACGACTGGACTCCACGGGTGATCCTGCTCCTGAAATATGTGAACAGGAGGGAATTCTTGGGCCGGGAGGCAGCCGACCAGCTGGCGGCCGTAACACTGGAGCGGGCCGAATGCCGAACCGCTCTCATTTCTCTGAAAGGGACTGCGGCGAGGATGAGGGACGATGCCAATGCCTCTTTGTAGCGCCGAAGCTTTCTCACGGCCTGCATAGCGGAATTACATGCCGAACTTTCGAGGGCAGAGGCTGAACTTCAAGAGGTAGAACGCCTGGAAGTCCAGAGGGTGGAGGAGGCAGAAATGGCCGAAGGGCAAGTTGCTTCCCTCGGGGAGAGACTATCCGAGCAGGAGGCCACTGAGTTCAGGCTGCAGGAGCTGGCCCACCATCCTTCCCTGGGCATTTCGACGCTGGAGGACATCTTCCGACGCCCCCTGCCATAGTTCTTTTCTATTCGCCTCTTCTTGATGGACTTAATGTATTCCGGGGAATGCCCCGCGTAACATGTACTCTTTATTCCGTAGAATGAAAATCTTCATTTTGCTATCAAATGACGACTCCATCCTATCATCATTCTTGTTGTTTTTCTTTCCATTCGCCAGTTGATTCTAGCCTGAGTGTGTGGGTCACGAGGGCAGGAGAGTGCTCACGCCTTCAGCAAAGGGGTGAGGTGTTCGCTCCACCGCGCCGCGACTATTCTCAAGACTAAACAACGGCCTGTGCAAGTCGAGAGTCCGGAGGACCCAAGAAGATATATGGGAGACGAAAACCGAAACAGATAGCGAGCGACCTTGCCGACGGTGGCAAGGGTCAAGAAGGGTAAACGGTCTTGCCGATGATGACAAGAACCGAGAAGGGGTAACGACCGGTCTTGTCGATGATGACAAGGGTCAAAAAGGGTAGACGGTCTTGCCGATGATGACAAGAACCGAAAAGGGGTAGCAACCGATCTTGCCGATGGTGACAAGAGTCGAAAAGGGTAGATGGTCTTGCCGATGATGACAAAGACCGGCAAGGGGTAGCAATCGATCTTGTCGATGGTGACAATGGTCAAAAAGGGTAGACGGTCTTACCGATGATGACAAGAACCGGAAAAAGGTAGCGACCGATCTTGTCGATGGTGACAAGGGTCGAAAAGGGTAGACGGTCTTGCTGATGATGACAAGGACCGGAAAGGGTAGTGACCGATCTTGCCGATGGTGACAATGGTCGAAAAGGGGTAGACGATCTTGCCGATGATGACAAGAACCGGAAAGAGGTAGCGACCGATCTTGCCGATGGTGACAAGGGTCGAAAAGGGTAGACGATCTTACCGATGGTGACAAGGACTGGAAAGGGTAGCGACCGATCTTATCGATGGTGGTAAAGGTCGAAAGGGTAGACGGTCTTGCCGATGGTGACAAGGACCGGAAAGGGTAGTGACCGATCTTGCCGATTGTGACAAGGGTCGAAAGGGTAGACGGTCTTACCGATGGTGACAAGGACCGGAAAGGGTAGCGACTGATCTTGCCGATGGTGGCAAGGGTCGAAAGGGTAGACGGTCTTGCCGATGGTGACAAGGATCGGAAAGGGTAGCAACCGATCTTGCCGATGGTTGCAAGGGTCGAAAAGGGTAGACGGTCTTGCCGATGGTGACAAGGGTCGAAAGGGTAGACGGTCTTGCCGATGGTGACAAGGACCGGAAAGGGTAGCGACTGATCTTGCCGATGGTGGCAAGGGTCGAAAGGGTAGACGATCTTGCCGATGGTGACAAGGATCGGAAAGGGTAGCAACCGATCTTGCCGATGGTGGCGAGGGTCGAAAAGGGTAGACGGCCTTGTCGATGATGACAAGGACCGGAAAGAGGTAGCGACCGATCTTGCCGATGGTGACAAGGGTCGAAAAGGGTAGCAAATACATACATATATGTGGGACATTGGATGAATACTCCGCTTCAACCCCGTAAAGGGTCCTCAGGATGGAGGACGGATCATCACTATTCACCCCTGATTTATAATTTTTTCTTCTTTCTTCCTTTTTTTTATTCACATTACTGACTTAAGCGCCCTTTCGGGTTTTCGCCGAAGCCAGCCCCCTCTTACTTTTGCCCACGCGCCCTTTCAGGTTTTCACGTGGCGGGGTACCCGATTTTGCCTGCGACGCCCTTTCAGGTTTTCGCCACAGCTGGGTTATAGCCATTTTTGCACTTGTCCTAATAAAGGAGCAAGTCTGGCGGGGTATCTCTATTTTTAACCCCATTTTCTTGTCTTTTTTTTTTGAATTTGGAGTACAGAAGAATTCGACTGCGAGAATGCTGACCGGCCTCGCCGATGATGACAAGGATTGGTCTCTGGCTTAGTTCGTCGACACTGGTTAAATGTCGAAGCAAAGATCACGGTTTGTTAACAAGGACGTAAGATCCGAGTTAAGGGTATAGGTCGACCGACCTCGTCGATGATGATGAGGGTCGGACATGGGTTTGTTCATCAGCATGGGTCACATGCTGAAGTAAGGGTAGAATTATTAACAGGGATGGAAGGTCCAAGTTAGGGGTAGAGATCGACCAATCTAGCCGATGATGACGGGCGTCGAACATGGGTTTGTTCATCAGCATGGGTCACATGCCGAAGCAAGTTAGAATTATTAACAGGGACGGAAGGTCCAAGTTAGGGGTAGAGATCGACCGATCTCGCCGATGATGACGAGGGTCGAACATGGGTTTGTTCATCAACATGGGTCACAAGCCGAACTAAAGGTAGGATTATTAACAGGGACGGAAGGTCCAAGTTAGGGGTAGAGATCGACCGATCGTCGAACATCGGTTTATTCATCAGCATGGGTGACATGCCGAAGCAAAGGTAGGATTATTAACAAGGACGGAAGGTCCGAGTTAAGGGTAGAGATCGACCAATCTCACCGATGATGACGAGGATCGAACATGGGTTTGTTAAAGGATTTTCGGTGGGATTTTTGATGATTGTCCCTTTCTGGGGTTTCATCGGGGGGAGAACAAAAGAGGAATTTGGAAATTACCACTTTACTGACTTAAGCGCCCTTTCAGGTTTTCGCCAAAGCCAGCCCCCTCTTGCTTTTGCCCACGCGCCCTCTCGGGTTTTCACGTGGCGGGGTACCCGATTTTGCCTGCGACGCCCTTTCGGGTTTTCGCCATAGCCGGGTTATAGCCATTTTTGCACTTGTCCTAATATAGGAGCAAGTTTGGCGGGGTATCTCTATTTTTAACCCCATTTTTCTTTTCTTTTCTTCTTTGTTTTTTTTATATAAAGGGTGGCAGGTCGAAGTGTGATGTTCGACCCTCGGTTGCCGATAGACGGCTGTTGACCGGAGCACCAGGCCTTGTGCCAAGCAGAATGGTTCATTCGTTAGCAAGGGCTAAATGCTAGCGCAAAGGAATGATCTTTCGCCGATTCGAGCGTAAGACCTGTAACGGCAATACGGTGTATTCTTTTGAGAGTTTGGCCAGGGTGGAGTTCCACTAGACCAAGGGAAGGTAGCTCGATCAGGGCGGAATGCCACTAGACCAAGATAAGGGTAGCTCGGCTAGGGCGGAGTGCCACTAGTCCAGGGTACGGGTAGCTCGATCAGGGCGGAATGCCACTAGACCAAGATAAGGGTAGCTTGGCTAGGGCGGAATGCCACTACGCCAAGGTAAGGGTAGCTCGGCTAGGGCGGAGTGCCACTAGGCCAGGGTGCGGGTAGCTCGATAAGGGCGGAATGCCACTAGACCAAGATAAGGGCAGCTTGGCTAGGGCGGAATGCCACTAAGCCAAGGTGAGGGTAGCTCGATCAGGGCGGAATGCCACTGGACCAAGGAAAGGGTAGCTCGGCTAGGGCGGAGTGCCACTAGGCCAAGGAAATGTAGCTTGATCAGGGCGGAGTGCCACTGGACCAAGGAAGGTACCTCGATCAGGGCGGAGTGCCACTAAACCAAGGAAATGTAGCTCGATCAGGGCGGAGTGCCACTGGACCAAGGAAAGGTAGCTCGATCAGGGTGGAATGCCACCGGACCAAGGAAAGGGTAGCTCGGCTAGGGCGGAGTGCCACTGAACCAAGGAAAGGTAGCTCGATCAGGGTGGAATGCCACTGGACCAAGGAAAGGGTATTCCGACCGATCACTCGGGGAATGTTGGTTGTGCTGCATGATACAGCTTTATATGCTTTCCGTTGAGGGGAGAGAACTGGATGACTCCTTTGTGGTCTACCAGGACATAGGCACCCCCTTCATATACTCGGCGGACGATATATGGTCCGACCCAGTATTCGACCAACTTCCCTTTGGGGTTGGAGGCCATCACTTCTCTTATTTTGACCATCACCAGGTCTCCTTTCTTGAATTCTCATCCTTTGACCAGCTTGTCAAATGCACGTGCCATGCGAGCTTGGTAGAGTTGGATGTTTTGTTGTGCCCGGAGGCATTTTCCTTCGAGCTCAGCGAGCTCTTCCAATCTTCTTTCTGCATTGGTTGTTCACCGTTGGCTAGTCCATGTTGGATGGCGACTCGCAGCGAAGGAACTTCCAGTTCAATCGGCATCACAGCCTCTGACCCATAGACGAGGGAGAAAGGTGAACAGCCGGTTGGGGTTTTGTAGACAGTACGATAGGCCTAGAGCACTTCGTACATCCTTTCTTCCCAATATTTTTTATTAGACTTGACAGTCTTTGCCAGCAACGTGCATAGTGTCTTGTTGAAGGCTTCTGCGAGCCCATTGGCTTGAGGGTTGTAGGGGGACGATGTCCTCCAGTCAATTTTGTACTTGTCGGCTAACCGATAAACCTTCTGGTTTCTGAAATGGCTGCCATTATCAGAGATGATTCGGTTGGGGATCCTGAACCGAAATATTATGTTCTGGCAGAAGAATCTTGCAACTAGTTCTCCCGTTACATCTCTTAGTGCTACCGCCTCCGCCCATTTGGAGAAGTAGTCTGTAGCTGCTAAGATATATTTGCACCCTGATGAAGATGCTGGTAGCGGCCCTACCACGTCCGTGCCCCACTGAGCAAACGGCCAGCTTGGTACGGTCGGATGCAGTGGCACTGGAGGTCTCCTTGCCACATTAGCGTGTTCTTGACACTTCTGACAAGCTTTGGCGAACTTGCAGTAATCGTCAAATATAGTGGGCCAATAGTAGCCCAATTTCTTTATCTCAATTTTCATCTTTGGGCCAGCCTGGTGTGCTCCAGCTGATCCCGCATGGACTTCTTGCATTACCTGTCCCGCCTCTGTTGAAGACAAGCAGCGAAGTAGGACTTTCCTTCGGGCATCTGCCATTATTCGGAACAGGGTTCCGCTTCTCATCTTGTAAGAGTCCTTGACTCTCAGGAGCTTCATTCTTTGTTCTTTTTCTTTCGGGAGCTGTTGGTGTTGGAACCACCGCAGGAGATGTTCTCGCCAATCGGGCAGTTGAATCTCCTCGATGGTTACCACCTCAATCTCTTGTTCGTCGGCCAAGACCTCTATTACACTGGGGACTTGCCGGCAGTTGATCACTGTTATATTCAGGCTTGTGTCTGGCGGGACCGCCAATGAACTGGCCAGCTTAGCGAGGGCGTCTGCCTGAGCATTCCGGCCTCGGTTGATGTGCTTGATGCTGATGAAGTAGAATCTTGACATCAGGCGAGTTGCCAGCTGGTGATAGGGGAGAAGCTCTTGCTTTCGCACATCGAACTCTCCTTCTAGCTGTTTTATAACTAGCAGGGAGTCTCCGAATACTTCCAGCATCTGAATTCCCATGGACAGAGCGATCTGCAACCCGATTATCAGGGCTTCATATTCCTCTTCATTATTTGTGCAATGCTTGTTTATGGAGCAGGATGTGTGCACCACTTCTCCTTCTGGGGATTTCAGGACTATGCCTGCTCCTGCCCTGACTCTGGCCGATCCAGTGGCAGAGGTGTCAATTCTGGAAGCGCCATCAAAATATAGCTGCCACAAGGAGGGCTGCACTTGAACGGCTTCCAGGGTTTCATCTTCAGGAAGCTCCGGCTCCAACGGGCAGTCCCCGGGTACCGGGTGCTCAGCGAAGAAGTCTGCAATAGCTTGGCCCTTGACGGCCTTGCGCGGTATATAGGAGATGTCGAACTCCATAAGGATTACCGCCCATTTGCCCAGGTGACCTTTGAGTGCCGGCTGGGACATGATATACTTGAGGGGATCCTCTTTGGATACCAAGCTGATTTCATGCGACAACATGTAGTGTCGGAGCTTCTTAACTGTGAAGACCAGTGCCAGACAGACCTTCTCAATATAAGTATATTTTTCCTCGGTCCTGACTAGTCTCCGACTGAGGTAATAGAGAGCTTGCTCTTTCCCTTCTTCATTATTCTGGGCCAGCATTGCCCCCAGGGAGTTATGTGTAGCTGCTATATATAGTATCAGTGGCCGTCCTTTCACTGGTGCGCCCAGCACTGGAGGAGTCTTCAGATAGTCTTTCAGCTTGTCGAAGTCTGTCTGACAATCTTCATCCCAATAAAAGAGAACATCTTTCATCATCAACTTGTGGAAAGGCTGGCATCACCCTGACAAATTGGAGATGAACCGCCGGATATAAGCCAAGCGGCCCTGTAGTGATCTCAACTCGGAGATATTCCTTGGTGGAGGTAGCTCCTGAATTGCTTTGATTTTTGCGGGGTCTATCTCGATTCCCCGATATCGGACAATGAAGCCCAAGAATTTT
The DNA here is from genome assembly GCA_022559845.1 of Amorphophallus konjac. Classification (NCBI taxonomy): domain Eukaryota; kingdom Viridiplantae; phylum Streptophyta; class Magnoliopsida; order Alismatales; family Araceae; genus Amorphophallus; species Amorphophallus konjac. Next base: position 291,161,568 of record CM040126.1, on the reverse strand, counting down.
CCGCTCGACACTCCGAACGCACATTTCATGGGGTTCATCTTCAGCTCATGCTGCCTCAGCCTCTGAAAAATAATACGGAGGTCTTGCAGATGATCTTTTTTTCTTCTGGTTTTGACCACCAGATCATCTATGTAGCACTCGACCTTGTGGTAGAGCAACTCATCAAAGATTTTGGTCATTGCGCGCTGATAGGTTGCGCCAGCATTCTTTAGTCCGAACGGCATCCTCTTATAGTGATAAATGCCTTTAGGGGTTCAGAAAGCAGTATGGACCCGGTCATGCTCTGCAATCCAAATCTGATTGTAACCGGATGACCCGTCCATGAATGACAGGGCCTCATGGCCGGTTGTAGCATCTATCATGACTTCCGTTATCGGCACCGGGAAGTCATCTTTGGGGCAGGCTTTATTTAGATCTCGGAAGTCGACGCATATCCGGATCTGTCCATTCTTCTTCTTCATGGGGACGATATTCGCCAGCCATGTGGTGTACTGGTTTTCTTCAATAAATCCCACGTTAATGAGCTTGTCGACTTCAGCACAAATTTGAGTAATGAGTTCTGGCCTCATGCGCCGTGGTGGTTGCTTCACAGGCTCGGCCTCAGGGCTGATTGCCAGCTCATGTTGTGAGACAGCGGGGCTTAGACCCGGCATTTCTTTGTAAGTCCAGGCGAAGCAATCTCGGTACTCTAGTAGCAGCTGGATGTACAGCTCCCGTTCTTCTGGGGATAGTTGGGCGCTGAGGAAGGTAGGCCTAGGGTCCTCCTCATTTCCCAAGTTGACTTCTATCAGTTCATCGACTGTGGCTTGGCTTCCGTCTTCTATCTCCGGAGGTGCCGGCTGGAGGTCAACGAAGTCTGGAATACCATCTTGAGGGTCGAGTACTTCGACTTCCTCGTCAGACACCACCAGAGCTTCTTGAGGATTCTCTGTTCCTTGTGCTAGCGGCTGTGCGGATTATTCTGTTTGCAAATCCACTTCCGTTGCAGCTCCCAAGGGCGAAAGAGCAGCTTCAGTCCTTGTAGATGAGGTTGCAACCATGACAGGCTGGTAATTGTTTATTGCCGAGCTTGGACAGCACCCTGATTTTGTAGCAGAAGTTGAGGAGGTCTCGCCTTCTGGGGCAGTTGCATCTTCCGTAGAAGCGGCTTTTTCTTTCCTGATGGCTTGTTTCCCTTGATCGGAGTCGACCGAGGCTTCCCTGATTAGCAAAAAGGGTGTTGAAGTTGTCATTAGTAGGACTCCGCTGGAGGGAGAAATTCCTGCTTCTTCAATGTCTTCGGCTTCACTGCTGCTAGCCGTATCAAATTTGGTTTGAAGGGCCGCCTCTTCAGGGTAGACCTGCTCCCAGCATCGGCAGGGGACCGAGGTCTCTATTTCTTGATTTCCGGGTCGAGCCAGTTCCACATGCTCAGCTTCCGCCGGGTATTCATCAAAAGTTGCCCCCAGCGGGCTATCTTCAGCAGGATAGAAGGCGGAGATGGTGTCCACCTCGTATCACCCACTGTAATAATATTCCTCCAAGGTGAAACCCAACCCCAGATGTCGAGAGACACGTCTCATTTCTTTATCCAGATTTACGGGATACCACATTTCTGGAAAGCTTCCTTACGTTTTTGAGACTGATCGGGGGGGATGTGTTGCTTCTGAAACATCCTGGCCATCCGATCAGTTGTAAATGCCAGACCCTGGACGGGAACCGGTGGGTTGCTTATATCTTCGGGAAGGCTGCAGTCTGTGTCTTCCCGAGTAGGATGCTCCTCAGCTGTATAGAACAAGCTGCTGGGTCCATCTTCCTGTGTCACCTCCCAAGTCTTGAAAGGTTCGACAGTAGGGTTGTCAAGGCCGGGAGTCGGCTTGGTAAGGCCATCCGGGATTTCAATATGATTGTGCCGCTGAGTGACCCGCACTTCATTAGCTTCAGAGTATAATGTCGGAGGTGTTGTTCTGCCTACGTCCCCGGATGCTGTGATATGGGAGACCACCTTAGGCTTGACATATCCGCGCGGCGGTGGTGGATACCAACTGCTGTCAGATGTGCTTCTCGATGCCCCCGCAGGGGTCTTAACTTCAGAGGTCTTCTGGGAAGGCCCTGTATATAGGTTGGCATCTGCCAAATGACACTCAAACACCTCGAATGGGTGGGGGTCTGCAAATAGCCTCTCCTCCTTCCCTTGGAGACTGTATTTGATGCATTGGTGGAGCGTGGAGGGCACCACCATGTTTTCATGCAGCCATGGGTGGCCGAGCAGTGCCTTGTACGAGGTGCGAGAGTCAATGACATGGAACTGCACCGTCGTAGTGAAATCTGCTAAGGTGAGGGTGAACTCTGCCACTCCCATGGACACCTCACATTTTTGATTGAAGCCGGCGATACGCATATCCCTGACTTTTTCGAGATGCACATTAAAGTGGTGCCTCTCATATATTCTATATGGCAAGATGTTGACCGCTGCACCGGGATCAACCAGAATTCTGTTCAGCTCCCTTCCATTCAGGTGCCCCTTCATATACAGCGGCCTGTTGTGGCTGATGGTAGGCAGTAGCATGTCTTCTGGAGTGAAGGTCATGCAAGGCCTCCGGCATTGCTTCGGCCAGACATGTCTCAAAATGAGCAGGCGTCTGGAGAGCAGTAATAATCGCCTGTCGGGTCTCTTCACTCAAAGAAAGGATCTCCCAGATTGTAAATCGGGCAGGGAGCTTCTTGAGTAGCTTCATTATTCTGCTCCCAGCTCGGACATTGGAGAGCTTCGTTTCATCAGCCCATCTGGGCTTGGGGAGGTTTTGATTTGTGGGCCCTGACAGACCTGCTTCATCTTCCTCAGATTCGGCGCCTTTTTGGCTGGTACCGACTTCTGGGTCTTCTTTGTTAGTTGCTGCGAAGCAAGCTCGATCTGTATTTGGCTCTTCAGCAGATTGTGCGAGCTGCAGGTGAACGGTCCCGGGTGTAGGGTTAGCCTCCTGGTAGGGCTGTTTCCCCTTGGACATCTTCATGAATTCAAGAAATGAAGGGACCCCCTTGCCCCCACTCTTGTTATATAGGCCTGACGGAGGAGGGATTTGGACTCCCTTGACCTCCGGCGGAGGTGTCTTGTAGGGTTGCTCCCCTCTGAACATGATGTTGTGGTTGGGTGGCGGCTGGCGCCCCCATTTTCGGCCTGACCGGGTGGCATGTGCAGCAGTTGCGGCCTCGGCCTTGCCTCCCCCAGCATGGGGTGTGAAACAAATTTCCTCTTCTTCCTCCTCTCCGGACAGGTTGAAAAGTGCTGATAGGGTATTACAGGAGACAACATGCACCTTGTCGGCCTCAGTGGCCTTCTTTTTCTTCTTCCTTTGTTTCTTCTTCTTTTTTGCTTCTGCGGGCGGGTGCCCCCAGAATAGACTGCCCTCTCTGTCGGGTACCTCTTCAGCTTCCTCCTTTCGTTCAAGTGAGAGCTGCTCTAGTTCTTGCCATGGGACGTGGTCCCGCCCTAGCAAGGGCTTCAATTCGGGCTGCACATACTCGTCTAGCCCCTCAATGAGGTTTTACAGTCGAAGGACCCCAGGATTGGCCTCTTTAACAACTGGCAGCGGAGTTTGTCTCCTCCGGTTATGTGTAGGTATCCTGATAGTTGTAGGTGGAGTGACCCATACGGGTGCTACCACTGGTGGAGCAGGCCGGGGTGTAACACCATGGATATGTGCCCCCTCTTTCGGGTGGGGTGCCCTCTTCTTCTTGTGCTTTACAGGGGCCTGGTGCCATCCCTGCTGTTCTTTCGCAGGCTCCAAGAAATGGGTTTCATAGGTGCTCCGCGTGCTTGTTTCGAGATCTCCTCGGGCAATGCCTGGTATAGGGAGATCGTGTTAACTGCTGTCCTCCTCCGAGGGGCTTCATGTGGCTGAGGAGGGTCCACTTTGTACTCTCCCAGCTCAATTTCATTCTTTTTCACCATCCCTTCGATGATGTCCTTGAAAACATAGCAGTCTTCGATTGGATGTCCCAACATCTGGTGGTAGGGGTAAAATCTTGGACTGTCTTTTCTTTTCAGGTCTTCCGGCCTTCTTGGCTCTGGCAGGGTGACCATGCTATATTCTGTTACCCAGTCGAACAGAACTCGGGTCTTGTCTTTTGGAAAGGAATAGGCCTTCTTCATCTTGTCCCTCAGCGAAGGACCTTCTTTGCCGTCTGGGGCTTCTGCAGGCTGTGGGGTGACTCCCTTCTTGCCTTCACTTTTCTGTTGTTCGAACGCCTTTATGTCAAGAGCGTTCACTTCTTTGGCGAGGAGCGCCGCTCTACCGCCTTGCCCTTCTGGGTCGTGTTGGTAGCAGATGTAGGGGTAGGCCTGGCCAGGAAAGCTTCCACCTCAGCCACGACATTGTTTAATCGATCAAACGATCGTATTTCCATTCCGATCATCTTTTCCAGAACTTCCCTTCTGAGATTCTATTTGCATATCTGCACAGCGTCCTCCTGATGCGGGGGCCGCTTGCACCTCATTCTGAGGTTCCTCCACCTCTTAATATAATCGAGGGCTGTCTCATCTTCCCTCTGCTTTGTTGAGTAGAGTTCGGCCACTATGACCTCCCTCTCTGTGACATGGAATCTTTCTCTGAACTTCTTCTGCATATCTGGCCAGTCGCTGATCGACCTGGCCGAGAGGCTAGAGTACCATTCAAATGCGAGCCCCGTCAGCGAGGACCCGAAAAACTTCAACAGATATGACTCATCGGTGGCCAAGTCACCCATGACAGTCATATAATAGGCTATGTGTTCTCTCGGGGATCCCTTCCCGTTGAATTTATCGAACTTGGGCGGCTTACTGATTCCCGGGGGAAGCCGCTTAGCAGCATGGTGTTGCGGGTAGGGCACCCGGTATGCATCGAACGCGACGTAGTCGCCTTCACCTCTTTCTGCTAGCTTTAGCTCGATCATTCTTTCCACCATGATCTGGTTCATGGCTGCAGGGTCAACCGGCTCTGGATAGAAGTGTGCCGGCTGCAGGTACCGGGTGACCAGGGTGGTCGCCTGTGGAGGACGCGGCAGCGGGGGTGTCTGGTGCACTTGAGGGAGCACCGGTGGTAGCAACGGCTGGAGCTGTGGTGGCCGCTGTTGCATTGTTGCCATGCTTGGTTCTGACGACTGAGGCAGTGTGTAGAGTGGTGGAGGGCCATCATGACGGACTGCTCCCCGAGATGATTCACCCTGGACTTCGGGTGGTTTGGAAGCTGAGGACTGTTCAGTCTTCTCCATCAACTGCTTCTTCAGCAAGTCTATCTCTTGCCGGTATTTCTGAAGTAATATCAAGACCGATGGGTCTATAGTGGCTGTAGTGGGGATAACTTCTGATGTGTCCCCGGACGTACCCTCGGGCAGGATGTCGAGGGGAACGTCGTCTTCTTCCTCTGCCGTCACCACATTAGAGGTCAGGATGGGGGCCTTATCATCCCACTGGTGGTAGACCTGGGGTTGTTATCCTTTAGTCATTATCAGGAGCTCCCTTGTTGCTTCTGTTCTGCGAGTGCTCGGCCCTGGCCGTGCGGCCAACTGAGCCAATTCTCGGGGATCTTCGGGGAGCCCCCCATATCGGTTGGATACACCAGCCATGTTGCAAGTGAAGACCTACATCCTTATCCTCCATCGATGGACCCTCCTTTTAGCTTGTTGCGGGAAGGTTAACCCCTCGAACACAGAAGTTCTTCTTGTTTCCTTCTGCTCTGGGACGGCTCCATCGGCTTCAAACTCGAAGCCCTTGTCATATGCATTGTCGTCGACTGACGACACCATCATTCTTTCTCCTATATCTTCTTCATCTGCCATTGATAGGCAGTAGTCTTCATCGGCGGCGGCTGCTTGCATCAGTCGCTGTTGCCCAAGCGAGGGGTTGCCTAACCCTCGAAAATAATTTCTGACCAAACAGGTCATCTCTTCTTGACCCCGCTCCTGATGTAACACGGGGGATGATTGTCGACCTCCCGAAGGAGGGATATAAGCTAGCCGAGCTCTATCGGCAGGCTGTTGGAATCTTCATCCCGCAGCTGGGACGTTGGCTTGACGGGCAGCCACCCAGAAACTTTTGCGGCGTGGAGGATCCGCAACCACTCCTTCTTCTGCCTTCGAGGGCAAGCCCCTTTCTCTTCTCTCCTCCGCCCCATCGTACACAGGACGGCGGCAGATAGGTGTCAGCTGATGGGCAGGTTGGGCCCGCTTGGGAACCCACACCTGTTTGAACTTGCTCGGCCTGGGGGCCGACCTTCCTTGGCCATAGTGGCCGATTTCTTCTCTTTCTGCCCTCCTTCCAGTGAGGGCCTGGTATGTATTGTGGACAGGGATGGTGGGGATGACTCGATCTGAGGCCACCCGTGCATTGCGTCCGTTGAGGAAGACGCGCATGCCGCCAACCATCATAGATTTCCCGGACTGAGATAGAGTCCTGGTAATCACAGCAGCACTCCTGTGGGCTTGGCGACGTTAACGTGCTCCAGGGTGCTTGTTGACAATATTGGGGCGGGCCCCACGTATGGCGTGGTGCACCAGACAGCTAGCGGCCAGGGCCGGACTCTTGGATGAGTCGTTGCAGCAAGGAGCCTTCAGAGGTTCCACTTTCCCCACAGCTTCCTCGACAGGTTCTGGGCTTCAATCTCCAGCATGTCCACGAAGGCCAACCCCAAGAAGTTGGGGAAGCCGACGGCGGCAGGGAAGCTGCCGAACTCCATGGGCACCGCCAGGTACCCTTGTGCGTGCCCAGCAACGATCGAAGGACCGAAGCCGACACCAGTTAATCCATTTGTTGTCATCGTTCGCCTGTAAAGATAAACAAGCCAACGATCAGTAGCCTTTGAGAGGGCCTCGAAGCCCAAGTATCTCGGCAAAGAGATGAAAGGTGACACTGGTCCCACCGGGCGTGCCAGACTTGTTTGTGATCTTTTTTATCTTATTATTATTATTTTATTATTTTATATATATATATATGTGTGTGTGTGTGTATACATACATATATACATCTTATTTCACGCGTCGATCAACCAATTAACTAACTAGTAGTTAACTGACTGATTGACTGCGCGGGCGTGCCAGTCACATACGTGACCACTTTATTGTGCGCTCGTTCTGACTTGGTTAGACGAATGTGAGGTTCAGTCGGGACCAGCAGTCCGCCATACCATAAAGGCTATGGCGTTAATTACATCCCCCACGAGGAGGGAACACCTTTGATTAATTGCCGAGATAGTGGGCTGTCGAGGCCGGAATAAAGAATGCGACGTTACAAACATGACGGAATCTTGCGAGATGCGTCTATCTATCATGCAGGAGAGGCATGGTTCATTTAATTGGAGACCCGTGGTACGTGGCGGAGGACGTAGGTCCGAAGACCACCATCGCGCATAGCGGAGACTTCCGATCGGGCGTAACCTGACTTTCTGACGCTGTTTGATATACCCGAGGGTCTATGCAAGTATGCATGCATGACGCTGAGAACTGTACTAAGCATGGCAACAGAATTATGACAGTAAGCAGTGCTTGATCACATTCATTAATCCCCGTCAGAAGGGAGGGAAACGGTAACACAAGGGTAATAACGAAGGCAAAGTGGTAATACACATGATAGCCAACATGATAGAGAGGTTATTCGGAGCATGAACAGCCCTTGCCTTACTTAATCTACCGCTAATTAGGGTAGCCAATATCGACCATGGGAGGCCAGGACTGCCCCGAGAGCGAGCAAAGGGTTAGAACAGCATGGCAACTTGAAACGGCGTGATCGCGCGAGAGATAGCTTCCCCGGCGCGGTAAAGCATAAGTAAAGAGGTTAATTCGGCGCGGTAAAGCGTAGGTGAAGAGCTAATCCGGCGTGGCCTTGATAACCAATTAATACGGCGCGCAGGGTATGGGGCGCGCCGGTTTAGGGCGCGCCGGGAACGTGCCCAAGAAAAAAAAGGGAAACATGAGTCACAGGTTAATACGGCGCGGTGGGGGGCCGCACTGTATTAAGGCGCGCCGGTTTAGGGCCGTGCCGTTTTAGCTTATTCTCATGCATTTTTGAGACCATTTGAGTTTATTAAGCTTTTATTGAGAGTTATGAAGTTATTTGGGCCAACTGATCGTTTGATCGAAGTCCAGGACCCTCTGGAAATGATGCAGTGAGTCAGTGCGAGGTTCATACTCGAGCACTGAGTTGATTGGGCTCAGGATAAGCATCTCATTATGGCTTAATCATTCTTAGTCTGTCCAAAATTTGGCAGCATCTACCCTGAACATGAAGAGTTGCAGGGGAGAAACGGGGTCATACTCACTCATGGAGTACGCCCCTAAACCGCCGGTCTGCACAGTGGCATCCAGCAAATTCCCATCGGACAGGATACCCCGAGGACTAGCCTGCGAGGGGCACCAAGACTCCGTGGGTGAAGATAGAAGGGTGAGGCCTCTGATAATGGGAGTAGCACCCCGAGGGCTAGCCTACGAGGGGTGGGCAACCCACAACTGACGACACATCCTGTGGAGGAATCGACCATTAAGAGAGTGAAGCTCCGAGGGCTAGCCTACGAGGAGCATACATCCCTTGGCCTCGATTGGGTCTCAGATTGTCGGGGCTGAGCTTGTTGGGCTAAGACCCCTTGTTACTGTCTGCTATGGTTTTGAGGAAGCATCTACCATCGAGAGGTAGAGCCCTCAATCGCCCAGCAGTTCAATGAAGCAACGGGGGAATGTCCCCCTCCCCGGGTGATTAAGACGGGATGGAAGAATCTCGGAACGGTTCAAATGACCATGATGCAGAGGGGCAGTAGATGCAAAGATGAGACGGGCCAATCGTAGAAGCATATGCTCGAACAGGTAGGACGCAGCATTCGGGGGGATGGATCCGGCCGTCCTAAAGGCAACTCCCACCTTGCAAACAATCAGAGCAGTACGAAGGGAGGAGTTAATGGGAATCAGACCCTCGACACCACGGCGGGAAGAAGCATGCGCATGAGCACAGCTCTGTCTGCGGAGGGGATACAGAGATCCTTAAATCAAAGACGAAAGCGATCGATCGGAAAGACCCGGGGAGGGGTCGTTTCTGTAGCCCACGATGCTTCGAGGCATGATCGGGACTTCGGGGAAACTGAAATCGGGGACCACGCGCGGAAGAACCCAAACATACACATTGATACAGGTAGAGAAGGGGACATAAGCTTCGAGCATTCATTCGACCTACTGGTCCAAGCATTTATATAGATATTACCATCCCAGAAATGGGAATGGGCTAACGTTTACACATTAAGAATCCGGCGCTGGCATCATTGCTCGGTCACCGTTCATCATTTGTAGAGGAATATACAGAGGAGCAACAGAGAAGAAATCGCAGAGGAGGAGGGGAGGGGTCGGCTCATTGTTGGGACGGTGCGATGGATACAGAGGGGGGGTGAATGTATCCCCTTCCAAAAATATTACCCAAATTAAAAACAATAAACCTGTTGCTAGATACAATTACGGAATAAGAACTATAGAGCTCAATTAAACATTTGATCGACCAGATGAACTGCTAATTATACTAGTGGAACCTTATGAAGACTAATGCCAAGGATAGAATAATGCAAACCAAGCTCACTTAGCAAAACATTTAATGCTCAGACAACCTGTGAAAGAGGTAGAAGATATGGAAGAGCACACCACAAACAAACCACAGAACAGCAGGGTTTTTTAGGTGGTTCGGTCCACAGACCAATGTCCACCCCTCACTCCAAACCGGAGTGAGGCTTCCACTAGCCAAAGCTAGAACCGCAGACTCAGTCTGCAACAAGTGCTGCCAAACAGCTTGACCAGGGGAACAACCTCCCCTCTTCCTCCAAACTGGAGGGAAAACACAAGTGACTCCCAGCCACTTACAACCAGAGACGAAGTCTCTCTTCCTCCAGACCAGGAGGGAACACCTGGACTTCCAACCCACAAGACCAGAACCGGAGACGAATCTCCCTTCCTCCAACCCGGAGGGAAACCCACAAGTGACTCCCAGCCACTTGCAACCGGAGACCCAATGTCCCCCTTCTCCTGAGTCCACAGGAGGAACCCCGATCCCAAACAAGGGAATCGGAAGAACAAGGTGAATAGATGGAAGGAACAAAATAGAAACAAACACAAGGAAAAACACAGCAACGTAAAGCTGGAAATGAGACACACAAAGTAGCTCTCGCAAGAGCAAAACTGGTTTGGATTTGATCCAATGCCAGACATACGAATCTTAAATGAAGGCTTCTTTCTTCTTCTCCACGAACTCTCTCTCTCTCTCTTCTTCTTCTCAGTATCAGGCTCACACTATTCTTCTTCTTCTTCACTCTCGATCTCAATCTCTTTTTCTTTTTTCTTCTTCTGCTTTCAGCCTCTCTACTGCTGCTCTCTCCTTTTTCTTCTTCTGCCTTTTTCTGCTCTCTGCCTCTACTTCGATCACTCTTCCTTGATCTTGATCTTGATCTTGATCTATCTTCTTCATGTGGAAGAAGCTCTATATTTATACCAGCCGCAGCTAGGGCGTGTGTAGGGATTGTGCCCTCTTGTCCTCGAATTACGTGCCAGGTGCCAACCTCGGATCACATGCCTAGCCATCTTTCTTCTCGAAGTGTATACCTGTGACACAGTCATAAGAGAGTATCAGATGGATGTATAGACTTGGTTAAGGCTTTTAACAAAGCGTGTATAGACTTTAGAAGCATCAATTAAGCAAGTGTGTACAATGTGAGAGTGTGTAGACTTGAAGCCCTTCAAGCGACCACAGTGTACAGACTTGCAGAATGATGCATTAACATAACAGAGTGGAATGTGTAGACTTCTGTGTAAAGCATGAAGTAATCGAATGTGTAGACTTTAGAAGCAGCAGTTAAGCAAGTGTGTACAATGTGAGAGTGTGTAGACTTGAAGCCCTTCAAGCGACCTCAATGTACAGACTTACGTGGGTAAGATGCATGAACAAGCCATAGCCAGTGTATAGACTTAACCGATGCATGAACAGTGCGCCGATGCATAGACTTGGAGAACTGATGCATGAACAGTGCGCCGATGCATAGACTTGGAGAACTGATGCATGAACAGTGCGCCGATGCATAGACTTGGAGAACTAATGCATGAACAGTGCGCCGATGCATAGACTTGGAGGGATGAGCGAGTGTATAGACTTGATGAAACACTCACGAGTGTATAGACTTGATGACACAAGCGAGTGTATAGACTTGATGAAACACTCACGAGTGTATAGACTTGATGACACACTCACGAGTGAATAGACTTGGAAGGTTCAGCAGTGGATGTATGGACTTCACCGATGTACAGACTTAGCAAGCCCCAGGCGATGTATAGGCTTTGTGAAACGCTAAGTGAGACAGAGCTGGATGTACAGACTTTGAGAGAGAATGCATTGTTGGCTAACTCTGTACAGACTCTGAGAGATGATGCACTGTAGCCTAACGTTGTACAGACTCTGATAGCGTGAGACGCTAAATGAGACGATCGGATGTACAGACTTGAGCGTGTGTGTGCTAGATTATGTATAGACTCTGGCTAGCATAGACTTGCATGAGACGCTGAGACAATGTATAGACTTTAGACAAACGTTGCACATATGCCATGAATGTATAGACCTGTTCGATGAATGCATGAACAGTGAATCAATGTATAGACTTCCAATGCCTTCGTCAAATGTGATGTATAGACTTGGCAAGCCCCAGGCCGATGTATAGACTTGTAGTGCAATGTTCACATGACTGGGCGATGTACAGACTTGGTGAGCGCCAAGCGATGTACAGACTTCAATGACTCATGCAACCAGACATGTGAAAGCACAGACAGTGTACAGACTTAGTGCAAACAGGATGTGCATACTTGTGGCATGCAATGTCTAGACTTGATATGAAGGAATGCACAATGTCTAGACTTGATGAACAATGCAACAAGCAATGCTGACTGATGTATAGACTCTGAATGAGTGACAAGTGACAGACACTGTGCAGACTTGTTTTGAACCACGCACAATGTATAGACTTGCAATACCATGAAGGCAGGCTGTATAGACTTGAAGTAATGCATGCAGGTGACAATGTATATACTTGATGTCAACAAGTGAATGGACTAAGCATGCAGGCTGTCAACAAGTGAACGCAATGTATAGACTTGGCGTGCAGGCTGCTGGATGCTGTATAGACTTGCTGTGCAGGCTCTGGGGGAATGCGTAGACTCTGCGTGAAGGCAATGCATGTACAAGTGATGCATTGTTTAGACTTCATGTATGCAGGATTGTGGCATGTACACACTTTATAAATGCAAAGCTATGGCATGTATAGACTATGGCATGAGTGAAGAGTGCAGACTGTATGACTGATGTAATGAAACACCGGAGAATGTGCAGACTTTCAGGCACAATGAACATGGACCGATGAAGTGAATGCATATAGCAGATATGAACTGAATGTATGTAGGAGAACTAACAGAGCATTACCTGATATGAGCAGTAACCTTACCTGTCATGATTTGACTTTGACTTGGGTTAACTTTATGACCTGTGAGTCATCCTTAAACCTGTTCTGACAGTTTCTCATAATGCAACAGGATTATATCATCAAGGATGTAAACATAATGAGGCATAATATCTGTCATCATCAAAACTCCAGAACCACAGGGGACACATCAATCTCCCCCTTTGTGATGATGGCAATATTATGAGTCATTGCAATAGATTCATCATGATGATTATGAAATACCATATAACATGCACCACAGATATGACAGAGTTCATGAACATGCACCACAGAAAAGCTCAGTCAGAAGTGAGCATTGTAAAACACCATGTGATGCAAGTGTTGATTGATGCAAATGATGACTCACAAAAGTTCTCCCCCTTTGACAACATCAAAAAGAATGGAATGTTCATTGACTGTTGAAAGAGCTATTATGCAATGCTGTGAGTTACAGTCATCAAAAACTCCCCCTGACAAGATACTCTCCTGAATGAAAATTGAACCACAGGGACATGCAAGAATTCTCCCCCTTAGATGGATAGTGATTGGAATGAAGCTTAGGACATAAAGAAGTCAACAGTCAGGTCTGAAGTAATGGAGTCCACTGTGAGAAAGAAAGCACTCAGAATGAATGAGAAAGGTTTTCAATGGGATATCAATTTCATAAATCTGATTAAACAGGTATTTCAGACTCTTCTATTATAGAGATTTATGAGTGATCTTCATTGACAAGTCAGATCAGAATATGATGTATGCAAGGCTTGTTCATTAGCATTCTGTTCTCATATCTAAAATCAGTTTTTAAAAAAGTGAACCTAGCTTTCATATTGAAAGTCTTGTTTGATCTTCTTCTTTCTTACTCACTCAATTTCAAAGATTCCTTTAAGAGATGCAATCAATAGTAATGAAGTTAAACACATAGGAAAACATTTGTTTCTGTCAAGGGTTCCAATAGATTATTTCTTTTGCACACTTTTTCAAATGATAAACTAGATCAGCAACAATTTTTATAACATTCTTCATGAGTACTTGAGTCTAGTACACCCTTGTAACTAGAGGATACACGTTGTTTAGACGCCCGTATCCCTAAGCACTTGGAAGGACTAACTGTCATGCTTCATAGGAGCAGAGATTGCATTTACACTTCATGACACACTACAAATCATTTCTTTGATGAGTGAGATGTATTTCTCAGTGTGCATGCCATTGCTCTGCCAGATTATCAATCATTCTTAAGCAGAGTTAACTATAGCACCTCATGACACAGTTTTTTGGACATGATTTCTCAGTGACCAAAGTCACTGCTCTGACAGGATTTACCCTTAGACATGTTCCATATTCTCAGATGTTTAAAAAATAATACTACTTTCATACATATCAATCAAGGAATATCATGATTTCAGAATTTTCAGAATTCAGAAGAGTTTAAAAGACACAACATGAAAATGTTGGTTAAAGTTTATTAAGACTAACTCAGATATTTTCAAGATATGTTCATAAACAAACACAAGACATACATGAATCTTCAACTGGATGAAAGTATCAGACATTCATAGTCCTATATAATGGAAGATTCCTCTTTAAGTTGTTTTCAGATTTATGATTAGGATATGCACAGAGAAGTCTTTCTGAATTTTTTTTTTTAGGAAAGGCCGAAACATTTTTAGGAGCAGCCAATTCAACATATAGCAGTGGATAGGATGAGTGAAAAGGGCTGATAACAGTTGAAGCAGGAAGCTGAAATGTGTTGCAATGCATGGGTCAGATGTGATTTCAAGAGTATGAATAATGCTCCCCCTAAATGTATGCATGAGCTAGCACTCAAGATGTCGACACTTCTAACCAGTAAGTGTAAGTGCAGTGAGCTGACAACATGTAATATATGCAATGATCACATGAACATTTAGACTGGTCTTCGTGCAACACTGACCTATGGTACCAGGCGGAGGACTTGATCTAAAGATCACCTCACACATAGCAAGCACTTCCAGACAGAATTCATCTGCCCTTTAGTAACTCACTATTCATATACCAAGAGTCATGCATGACAATCCAATGCATATGCAGTTCTACATGCATCTTAAGCTAACAATATGCTACTTGCAATTGTGAATGCATGTGCATATCAAATGTGCAGATGAACATTTTTAAGCATGAGACATCGTCCAAGCAACAGATTTATTCAATTCAGCTTTTCAGATTTTTCAGAATGTAATTTGTTTTCAGTGATTATGCATTTTAACAAATATCAAACAACTGTAATTGGCATATGTATGCATCAAATGCAGACAACCTTTAAACTCATGTATGCACTAGTGCATGATCAAAAAAAAAATGCAAATGGCAGATGCAGTTATGGACATGTATGCATGAGATCTTAATTGGCATATTAAGCATGATGTTCAGCTAAAAGAAAAAAAATTCAGGTGAGCAAGCATTTAAACAGCAGAGTTGGGTTTTACCAAACTTTGGATGCCTTGGTTTATTTGACCCCCTTTTATTCCTCATCCCCAAGGCATACCTGGAAAGCACAGATCTCATTTTGTGTTTCTAGGTACCCAAGACTTCTTGGGTCCTACTTTGTTAGTAACACCTCTGATAGGTGCTTTCCATAATCTTTGAGCATGTAAGTCATCAGACTTCATTATATTACACTCACTCATGGAGTGCCCAAACTGCCCACAATAATGACAGGAAACAGCAGATCTTGAATTCTTTTTATGCACATTATTGTTAGCATTGAATCTGTGTGTATTATCATGAAAATTTCTGTTATTTGCATGAATATACTATTTTCCATCTCGAGCCAACCAGCATTCAGAAGCTCGGTGGCCAGGTTTTCCACATTCAAAGCATGTAGAAGTCTTTCTCTTAAAAGCAGATTTATTCCTACCAAAATCATTTCTATTTGCAGGGAATTTTATATTTCGAGAAAATATTTTTCCCTGAGCATGCCAACAGTCCTTGACTGTATGGCCATGTTTTCCACAATGAGAGCAGATAGAGAAGGTTTTTCTATGAGAACCTAACCAGCATTGTGCAGCAACATGTCCTATTTTTCCACAATTATAACAATGAATTTTCTTTTCCCTAAAGACATGCTTTCTACCCTGATTGTTTTGTGCAGCTGTTAGGTCATCCATTTTCATCAAATTACACTCATGCATCAGATGTCCATATTTGTGACAGTAGTGACAGATCATTTTCTTTCTAGATGCATGTGAGTGTGTATGAGGGCTGTGATCAACATGCACTGAAGAATTCTTTTTATTTGTTTTCTATTTTTCAGTCTCTTTCTATTTTTTGTACTGAGGTGAAGATGAGGTAGAAGGCTTTTCTTGTTCTGTACATTTAACAAAAATAGTTCTCAATTTGTCTCCAACATCCTTCTCAGCCTTCTTCATGACTGGATTGTAACCCAGTCCCTCCTTCTGAAAATTCACATTCGCTCCAAGGAGCTTATTCAAATTGTCTCTTCCCTTAACAAATTTTGACAGGGAGTTTCTTAGATCTTCAATTTCTCTCTCCAAAGACACAATGTAGTCTTCACACGAAATGATTTGATTTTGCAATTCATCATTCAGACTCTTTAGAGTCTCATTTTCCTGTGTCAATGTGAATTCAATATTCACTTCATTTTCTTTCAAGATAGATTTCTCTTTTTCAATAGTCAGCCATTTTTCAGAGAAGACAATGTTAAGAACCATTGGCTTTTTATTTTGTTCCTTCAGATAAATGTTTTCTTCAATCAGCTTATCTTGTAATTTATCAGTTTCCTTCTTCTGAGTTAGCAATGAATCATTTTCTTCCTTCAAGGAAGTGATTAAGTTCTTCTGTATATTATCATCAGAGTCTAAATCTTCAATCAATTCCTTCAAGAATGCACATTCATTGCAAGCAGATTTATCAGAACATATTGTTTGAGGCTGGAGTTTTTCACACTATTTCTTAAGACATTCATTTTCAGATTTCAGAACAGCCAATTCAGAGCTAACACATTCAAATTCTTTCATCAATTTTTTATTCTGATTTTTATGCATATGGATATCAGACAAACAGGCATCATGAGATTGCTTCATATTTGAACAATTTTCACAAGGTGAACTTGAACTACCCCGATCACTTTTCTTTTTCAAGTTCTTGTATTGTTTTCTTAATTGTTCATGAGATTCAAGCAACTCAGCATATGCATTCTCCCAATCATCTAAAGAAAAATTTTCGAAAGGATTTACCTCTCATCATCATCTTCTTCATTTCGGCTGTCATTTTGATTACTTCTGTTAGCCATCATGCAACTGTCCTCATTTATCCTGTGAGCTCGCTTCAGCACATCCAGAATGTCCTTAGCAGACCTACAGTCATGGAAGCAAGAGTGTAAGGCCCTGTCAGTAGCTGGTTTCATTAGATTCAGAGCTCTTTGATTCTCTTCATGCCTCGATCTGTGACTGTCAGTCCATTTGGGCATTTTCTTTGGCAATCTTTGAGGACCGTGTGAAATTAACTTCCACAAATCAGGATTAACAGATTTAACATATTCACGCAGACTGACAAACCACATATTAATATTAGAGCCGTTGAAAATCGGTGGATCACCCATGGAAGCAGATCAGATAAATGCAACAAGAATAATGATGCACCAAAATCAAGATAGCACCAAGACAGCAGGAACGGATCTGCAGGTCGCTGGACCTACTATGCAGACAACCCGCTCTAATACCAATTGTTGGGACGGTGCGATGGATACAGAGGGGGGGGTGAATGTATCCCCTTCCAAAAATATTGCCCAAATTAAAATAATAAAACTGCTGCTAGATACAATTGCGGAATAAGAACTATAGAGCTCAATTAAACATTTGATCGACCAGATGAACTGCTAATTATACTAGTGGAACCTGATGAAGACTAATGCCAAGGACAGAATAATGCAAACCAAGCTCACTTAGCAAAACATTTAATGCTCAGACAACCTGTGAAAGAGGTAGAAGATATGGAAGAGCACACCACAAACAAACCACAGAACAACAGGGTTTTTTAGGTGGTTCGGTCCACAGACCTACGACCACCCCTCACTCCAAACCAGAGTGAGGCTTCCACAGGCCAAAGCTAGAATCACAGACTCAGTCTGCAACAAGTGCTGCCAAACAGTTTGACCAGGGGAACAACCTCCCCTCTTCCTCCAAATTGGAGGGAAAACACAAGTGACTCCCAGCCACTTGCAACCAGAGACGAAGTCTCTCTTCCTCCAGACCAGGAGGGAACACCTGGACTTGCAACCCACAAGATCAGAACCGGAGACGAATCTCCCTTCCTCCAACCCGGAGGGAAACCCACAAGTGACTCCCAGCCACTTGCAACCGGAGACCCAATGTCCCCCTTCTCCTGAGTCCACAGGAGGAACCCCGATCCCAAACAAGGGAATCGGAAGAACAAGGTGAATAGATGGAAGGAACAAAATAGAAACAAACACAAGGAAAAACACAGCAACGTAAAGCTGGAAATGAGACACACAAAGTAGCTCTCGCAGGAGCAAAACTGGTTTGGATTTGATCCAATGCCAGACAGATGAATCTTCAATGAAGGCTTCTTTCTTCTTCTCCACGAACTCTCTCTCTCTCTTCTTCTTCTTAGTATCAGGCTCACACTATTCTTCTTCTTCTTCACTCTCGATCTCAATCTCTTTTTCTTTTTTCTTCTTCTGCTTTCAGCCTCTCTGCTGCTGCTCTCTCCTTTTTCTTCTTCTGCCTTTTTCTGCTCCTTGCCTCTACTTCGATCACTCTTCCTTGATCATGATCTTGATCTTGATCTGTCTTCTTCATGTGGAAGAAGCTCTATATTTATACCAGCCGCAGCTAGGGCGTGTGTAGGGCTTGTGCCCTCTTGTCCTCGAATTACGTGCCTGGTGCCAACCTCGGATCACGTGCCCAGCCATCTTTCTTCTCGAAGTGTATACCTGTGACACAGTCATAAGAGAGTATCAGATGGATGTATAGACTTGGTTAAGGCTTTTAACAAAGCGTGTATAGACTTTAGAGGCATCAATTAAGCAAGTGTGTACAATGTGAGAGTGTGTAGACTTGAAGCCCTTCAAGCGACCTCAGTGTACAGACTTGCAGAATGATGCATTAACATAACAGAGTGGAATGTGTAGACTTCTGTGTAAAGCATGAAGCAATCAAATGTGTAGACTTTAGAAGCAGCAGTTAAGCTAGTGTGTACAATGTGAGAGTGTGTAGACTTGAAGCCCTTCAAGCGACCTCAATGTACAGACTTGCGTGGGTAAGATGCATGAACAAGCCATAGCCAGTGCCGATGTATAGACTTGGAGAACTGATGCATGAATAGTGCACCGATGCATAGACTTGGAGAACTGATGCATGAACAGTGCGCCGATGCATAGACTTGGAGAGACGAGCGAGTGTATAGACTTGATGAAACACTCACGAGTGTATAGACTTGATGACACAAGCGAGTGTATAGACTTGATGAAACACTCACGAGTGTATAGACTTGATGACACACTCACGAGTGAATAGACTTGGAAGGTTCAGCGGTGGATGTATGGACTTCACCGATGTACAGACTTAGCAAGCCCCAGGCGATGTACAGAATTTGTGAAACGCTAAGTGAGACAGAGCTGGATGTACAGACTTTGAGAGAGAATGCACTGTTGGCTAACTCTGTACAGACTCTGAGAGATGATGCACTGTAGCCTAACGCTGTACAGACTCTGATAGCGTGAGACGCTAAATGAGATGATCGGATGTACAGACTTGAGCGTGTGTGTGCTAGACAATGTATAGACTCTGGCTAGCATAGACTTGCATGAGACGCTGAGACAATGTATAGACTTTAGACAAACGTTGCACATATGCCATGAATGTATAGACCTGTTCGATGAATGCCTGAACAGTGAATCAATGTATAGACTTCCAATGCCTTCGTCAAATGCGATGTACAGACTTGGCAAGCCCCAGGCCGATGTATAGACTTGCAGTGCAATGTTCACACGACTGGGCGATGTACAGACTTGGTGAGTGCCAAGCGATGTACAGACTTTAATGACTCATGCAACCAGACACGTGAAAGCACAGACAGTGTACAGACTTAGTGCAAATAGGATGTGCAGACTTGTGGCATGCAATGTCTAGACTTGATATGAAGGAATGCACAATGTCTAGACTTGATGAACAATGCAACAGGCAATGCTGACTGATGTATAGACTCTGAATGAGTGACAAGCGACAGACACTGTGCAGACTTGTTTTGAACCACGCACAATGTATAGACTTGCAATACCATGAAGGCAGGTTGTATAGACTTGAAGTAATGCATGCAGGTGACAATGTATATACTTGTTGTCAACAAGTGAATGGACTAAGCATGCAGGCTGTCAACAAGTGAACGCAATGTATAGACTTTGCGTGCAGGCTGCTGGATGCTGTATAGACTTGCTGTGCAGGCTGTGGGGGAATGCGTAGACTCTGTGTGAAGGCAATGCATGTACAAGTGATGCAATGTTTAGACTTCATGTATGCAGGATTGTGGCTTGTGCACACTTTGTAAATGTAAAGCTATGGCATGTATAGACTATGGCATGAGTGAAGAGTGCAGACTGTATGACTGATGCAATGAAACACCGGAGAATGTACAGACTTTCAGGCACAATGAACATGGACCGATGAAGTGAATGCATATAGCAGATATGACCTGAATGTATGCAGGAGAACTAACAGAGCATTACCTGATCTGAGCAGTAACCTTACCTGTCATGATTTGACTTTGACTTGGGTTAACTTTATGACCTGTGAGTCATCCTTAAACCTGTTCTGACAGTTTCTCATAATGCAACAGGATTATATCATCAAGGATGTAAACATAATGAGGCAGAATATCTGTCATCATCAAAACTCCAGAACCACAGGGAACACATCACTCATATCATTGGCATCCCTCCCCCTCTCGCTTACATCTGATAGACGGAAACCCCAAAAGAGAAGAATCCACGAAAGCAGAGGAAGACAGGCGCCGGTGCCCACCTGTTCTCAAAACAGAGTATCGGACGACTCCTCCTTCTCCAGCTCTGGAGGACTTCAATCAGAACAGAGGAAGACGGCCGTCGAAGGACGCTCAGACAGAACCCTCTTTTCCAAGAAAGCTCTCTCTCCCCTCGAAAAGCCTCTCTCGAAAGACTCTCTTCTCTGTGTTTTCTTCTGTTCCTCTCCGCTTCTATCTGCCTCTCTTATCTCTTCTCCTCTCTTTTTTTTTTCAATCGAACAACCATATATATATAGGAATAGGTGTGAGGCCTTGATCCGGCGTGGAGATTTGGCGCGCCGGGGAAGGGTCTTCTACATCCTTTGCACGTCGGCACAATAGGGCGCCGGATAAGGGGTTCTTTGCGCGCCGGGCTCAAGGGAGTGAGATGGGGGCGCACCGGTTTAAGGCGCGCCGTGCTAGTGCTCCTCGCACGCTTCGAACCAGTCGATGAGTCCGGGGATGATTCCGGGGGTCACCGTGAACATTTATCTTGCCAATGCTCCTCGAAACCTCAACGAGATGTCTTATTGAAGCTCCCAGGTTGACGTACGGCCATTCTCGAGACTCCAGATAGCTTTGATTTGATCATACGGGCTTTCCGCTGACACGGCCTTCGGCTCTATGATTCGTGCTGCTGGCTCGGTCTGGCTTGTGCTCAAAGCTCCTTGGAGGGTGAGATAACACGAGGGATAGTTCCGCCTGAGCTGGGCGATCATTCGGCCACCAACGGGCCCATCTTGGCGGGAAGCCGTACCCGTGCCGTGTGATCGGGATCTTTTGCCGTCAGAGCTTTCGGTCCTCCGTCCCGAAGAGCCAGGGGGACTCTTTCATCTTCAGGAGAGCCTTTCATGAGGTGGGAAGCCACTGGGTAGACCGTCGTCCTTGATCGGACAACGGGTGTAGTGTATGCGGCACGACAGAGTCGATGCCAGTTCATTGGGCAGGCTTGATCGCACTGCCGGTTGGTTGTGAGTTTGTCTCGGCTCTCCTGAGGTGAAGTCCCCGTGTCCATACGGGGTGACTCGAGGCTCTGGCAGCTTGAGAAATCTTCAATATGTTGATCTTTATCGGCTTCCGTGCTTCAGCGGGCCGGGTCCTTCATCTTTGTGGCTTGGTCGCCGACGATCATATTTTGGGTGCCAACAGACCTTTAACGCACTTGTGCACAGACAATGAGTGAAGGAGGAAGACATGCACAGACCTCATGCGCTATGCAACATAATGTGCACAGACTTTGATTATGTACAGAAAAAAACCTGCACAAACCTCATTCATGCACAATACACATTGCACAGACCATATGCATACTTAATGATACAAACGTGCACCGACGTTATATGTTCAATGCGCAACCTGCACCGACCCTATATGCTCACACAAAAACTTGCACCGACTGAACATCTTCACCGATTATGTGCCTAAGGTGAAACTTGCACCGACTCAACATCTGCACCGACCTGGATGTGCAAGTCATTAAGAAGATGTGCTCAGACCTGAATGCCTGTTATGCAAAAATGTGCACCGACTATATGCCCAAGAAAAACTTGCACCGACCTTATGTGCACCGACCTTGAAAGCATAGAACAAACCTGCACCAACCTCTGTCATGCAGGATGCAACATATGCACCGACTGTATGAACAAGGAAAACTTGCACTGACCTTATGTGGCATTATGCAAACGTGCACGACTTTCATACATATGCACCGACCTTATCATACTAGCACAGACCTTCATGTGCTTGCAAGCAAACATGCACCAACCTTCATATGTGCATATATCAGAATGTGCACCAACCTTGTATCATACAAGGAACAACATGACCTTATGAGTACAATGCCAAACCTGCACTGACCTTCTATGTGCGCAGGAGAAAGATGCACCGACCGTGTATATGCCTTGACAAGAACATGCACCGACCATGTATATCTTAGACATAAATATGCACAGACTCTAAACAGTGAAGTGCACAGACTTTATGTGAAGGAGGAGAAACATGCACCGACTTTGAAGACATATAAGCACAGACCTTGTTAAGCGCAAGCCAAAACTGGCACCGACCTTAAGGCATGAATGAAGAGAACCATATATAGAAATGTGCTCTGACTTGTAAGACTTCAGTCCTTTCTGACAGATGGCTGACTTACACTTTTTGGGCGATTGACCAGTTGACAGTTATGATGTAACGCCCGGTAATTTTGGAATAGGAATAAAAATATACATAATGATATACATACTCTTATAAGTATATAATGTTCAAGTGATATTCCTATAGGGTTGCTCAGATCGAACCTGCCTCTGATACCTAGGACAAGGACTAATAAAAGTTAAAGAAATTATGAGGAATAAAATCCCTATATACATACAAATTATTAATAGGTATATGAGGGTTAGAAAATAACAAATATGTTTATATATAATGTAATATAAATAAATATAATACAACGTAAATAATCAAGGCCAGACTTGGTACACGTACACGACCCCCTGACATCCTAAGAAAATCTCATAAAAAGAGCTCATGGACCCTACCATTGTATTATAATAAATTTAAGAATAACATGTTATTTTTTTCTAGGCATTTAATGCATAATATAATTTTATTTGAATTTAGAATCGATAAATCTCGAAGAAAACATCAATTAGTATTTTATTAATAATTTATAAAATTTAATATTCACATTTATTACATTATACTTTTATTAGAAGGAAGAAATATACATTAATAGAATTTAAATGAATTAAGAAAAATTAAAAGAGAAAAGAATAGACATATATACGATATCGGTCTTTTGGAGGTTAAGAAGAAAAGCAAAAAATTTAATTGACGCCATCATGGATGGTCGTCCATTTTATAAGAAACGACTTTGAACAAGTCGTTACTTCTAATCAGAAAAATCAGATAAAGTATAAATAGCATAAGAAAAGATACATTGATAAGGATTTCTAGGGCATAAACATAATTTTACATCTTCAAAGAAATGCCAAATGGAAATGACGCCATGGTCATGGGCGTGTATTTCTTAAAAGATGACTTAAACTAAGTCGTCAATTCAAAAAGTGAATAGTGCCACTTTTTGATTTAAAGGAATTTTTAAAAACTAATTATATGAAAAAATCAAAAAAATGGAAAAATATTACCCATAAATTTTCGTAACTAGACCTTATCAAATAAAAAAGAAAAAAATCCTCAAATATACTAACTAGCTTAAGTTAACGTGAAATCGTGAATAGCGCCCGACGGAAGGGCGTTATTTCTTTAAAAACGACGAGATGCAAGGCGTCAATTAAAAATTAACGACCTAGCCTAAGGCGTTAATTACATTTGAGTTCCGTTCGACCCGGGACATTATCCAGGGTAAGTTTCTGGATTACTACGTGTTAGATAGATTATAGTAAGGACTCTATCAAGGAAATACTACCCTTAATCAAACTCTAACTCTATTAGGGTTCCTAAAACTCTATAAATACCCTCCTAATCGACCCAGATCGCTATTTTGGCGATCTGATCTATCGTGCTGCTGAAATACGTAAAGGATAGGTTTTGTTCTTCTTGTTATTACCTTCAACCACAGAAGCATGATGATTCTAATGCTTCTTCATCTTCTTCTTCAATTGCAGGTTGCCTGTAACGTGAAGGAGCTCCTGTCTTCCTGAAGAACGAGGGTTCTTCATTGAACTTATATCTTCCTTCGAAGCAAGCTGGGATTTCTCTACATCCGGAGCATAGGAGTCTCATCACATATCAGCCTTCTCTTTGTCATCCCTGCCTCAGCTGCTACTATTATTGGGCTCGTAGGAGGAATCCGTATAGAACAGAGCCTCTTTTTCTCTTCAAGTTCTTCACGTACCATCACCAAAATCTTCAGATCAGGTAGGTTTTCTCAAGAACTGTAGCCCAAACTAGCTTAAGATCCTTAATAATATCATATGTCATCCATGCATATAATTTTATTGTGGTTTCAAATGTTTCTGTGAAATATTAAAAGAAGCGACCCTACCAAGGGCGCTAATTTAAAAAGAAGCGACCCAGCCTAGGGCGCTAATTCTTCAAATGACGCCCTGCCCAGGAGTCGTCAATTTCCCCTAATTATTAATTACCCACGTTTAAAATTTTATATCTAGGAAACCATGAATCTAATCTAATGCATGATTATACCCCTAGAATTCTGCTATTTTTCTTGTCCTGAGCATATAATTGTTTCCCTGAAATTTTATTATCTGGAAATTTCACTGTTTATGTGAAATCTCGATAAAGCCTGAAATAACGACCTGCTGTAAGTCGTCTCTTATGAAAGTGACGCCCCAGACAAGGGCGCTAATTGATAAGAAATGCCCCTGTCGAAGGCGCGTTTTGTTAAAATTCCAGAATATAGAAATTCCTGGAAAATAGAAATATAAAATGGACGACTGATCTAGAAGTCGTCAAATAGAAAAGAAACGACCCAGTGAAGGGCGTGAATTCTTTTAAAAGTGACTTAGGTTAAGTCGCTAATTTCTTGTATAATTATTTTTCACTGTTTTCTGTAAACCGAGGGTTTTATATATATATATATATAAGTATATTGTATGGCACTATATTTCCATTCCGTGAATATAGTCCCATGTTTCATGATGATTTATCGCATTACCCACTAACTCTCGGTGACATACAAGCTCTCCATCGGACATTCCGTTCCTTTGGACTAGCAAGTTAGTCATTGGGACCTCCGTAAGTCTCCTCGTAGCCTTGGATTCCCTCAAGGCCGATTGAGCGGGTTGTACCATAAAAACCTTTCACACTATTTTACCATGTCACTCTATAGAAACATGGTATACCGGCCCTTATGATATGCTAATGGATATCATGAGAATATTCTTGATGGGATAAGAACATCATGCCATTAATAGGCTGTTCTTGTAGACCTCAATTCTATATCAAATAGGTGACCATCTATATATGGACACTTAATTGTCATGATACCCAAGTTAGGGAACCAATTCCACCCAGTTTATCGACATGTCATGGTTTATATGCTTTGCGTGGATTTTATCGAAAGAATGTCCTTACTCAAGGGCCTTGCCCTTGAATTCCATGAAAATCTTATCTTATCATCCTATTAAAGCTTGTTATTGAAACTCCTTATTGGCTATAAACTATCGTGGATGTCTAGATCTATCTTTAATGCTGTGCATATAAGGGCCCGATCTGGTCCTGGGAGGAGCGCCCAAAAGTACTAGTGCCCATGGGAGTTGTAATGATCACAATGTCTAGCATTGCACCGAAGTACTTTCTCTCTTGATCTTTGGCATTCCACACTCTCTCTTTCTTGCGTGCGTGACTCGACTTGCGTGACTTTACTAGCGTGGCCCGACACGGGCAAAGTACTTGCGTGAAATAGCCAATACTCTATAAAGTCTCTCATGAATATCTCTTGTTTAAGACTCACTTCGACGTTTTGTACGACGTGTTATTCTATTGATTAGTTTTACTTGCTCAGTTCTTTCTACATGCATAGCCATATTGCATTTACATGTGAAAAATTGTAATTACTCAAACCCATTGCTAGTTCTTGAGATATAATTTCCTACTGAGCGTTCGCTCACTCCGTTTTATTCCAACATTTTCAGGTAATCAGGTGGCTAGCGAGACCGAGACTCACACGGGCGGGACAAGTGTGCAAGCGAGCTTCGGAAACTAGAGAAATCCGAGTCTTTTGTCTTTCTTGAGTCTAGCTTAGCGTCTCTTATTCAGTTATCTTGTCTAAGTCTGCTAGTATGTTGTTTCCTTCCTTTCCATTGTGATGGAGTCTTTAAGTTGGAAAACAAGTTCTTGTAAGAGATTTATATTAGAAATAAAATTTCTATTGTTGTTCAAAATTATTTTTGTCTTATGCGATTGCTCTTGATCATTCACGACTGATTAACTGCCACGTTCCGAGCAAACGACACGTTCCGCTGCTATCGGTTCGGGGCGTGACATATGAACAATGGCATTGACCTTGACCTACGTTGACTTTTGAGTGCTCTTTACAGCTTGTTCTGATATATTTCATACCACTATTATGTAATGAGATTTTTTGTTCATTCAGTAGGGTTTTATCATCAATGTTAAATATAATAAGTCATAATATTTGTCATCATCAAAACTTCAAAACCACAGGGACAACATCTATGACAGCAAATGCACCAATAAGCAGGATCTACTTTGTAGACAGTTAGATCTGATCAATCAGAGACCCGCTATGATGCCAATTGTTGGGTGCAAGATGGGATCTAGAGGCGGGGTGGATAGATCCCCTTATAAAAATTATGCTCAAAGAAAATCACACTCAATTCAGTCCAGACATGAAATTATATCAGTTTACACTGCTCACTGTAAGACAAGATATGAACGACTGCCAGACTCTTAATTGTTAGGTAGATCTGAGACCAATGTTCTAGGCTCCGGTATCATGAAAGTGTAGTGAAGGCTGATCTAGAGGGGGGGTGAATAGATCTACCCTCTTTTTACGATGAACACAGCAGAATAAAAATAAGCCTACACACACTGGAAGAACCTCGCAAGGTAGATGCAATAACAAATATAGATATCGGCCTAAGCAAGCATCTAATGTAAAAGTAGACACACATGCAAACCATGGAGACAAAGGTTTTTAAGGTGGTTCGGACTCTACCTAGAGTCCTACGTCCACCCCTCACTCAAATGAGTGAGGCTTCCTAGTGCACAAGCACTAAACCGCTGCCTTACAGCTTGCAGAGAGATTATCCCGTCTCAAGGAACCGCTGCCTAACAGCTTGAAACGAGGAACGAATCCTCTACAACGGCTGAGCCTCATAGCATGCTTACAAGAGGAACAAATCCTCTCACCCATTGAGGCTCATAGCTTGCTATCAAGAGGAACAAATCCTCTCACCCACTGATCCTCACAGCTTGCTATCAAGAGGAACAAATCCTCTCACCCGCTGAGCCTCATAGCTTGTTAATAGGAGATATGATGATCAAAAAGAAAAAGACAATAGACAAACTCATACAGGATATATGAAACTCAAGCTTAAGGAAAATGTGCCTGTCTGAAATCTGGATGGAGTGCTTTGCCACTTCCAGATTTACTTCTTCAGATCTTTAGAGAATGACGTTGCTCTTCTTCTTCTTCTTCTTCTTCTTCTTTCTCCTTCTTCTTCTTCTTCCTTCTTCTTTCTCCTTCTTCTTACTTCTTTTCTTTCTCTTCTTCCTCCTTGGACGAACTGGGCTTCTGATCAAACCTCCTCTTTCAGAGTGTGCTCTCCACACTCAATTCTTCTTTACACACACGCCCTGCTTCAGCACCCTCTCTCTTTTTTGTTGGGGGGTCTTTCCTGTTCGTCGTTCGCCACTTTTTGCAGACCGATAAAAGGATGTTTTTATATCCTGGATTTTTCATCTCAGCCTTTGATCTTGGAGAGAGTGATCTTGAGCCATTCGATCATCAGAAGGCTCCAGATCCTAGAGAGTATGGTCGCTGATTGGCCAGCCAAGGAGCTTCATGCAGTACACCCAGGTAGGAAGCTTTTTATTCATGGCATGAAGCATTTGAATGAATATTCTCCAAGCATATTATGATTGGTCTAGCTAAAAAAGGTTGGAAATAGTCTTCTCTAGGAATCCTCCGTAAATGTTCCAGCTATCCTTGGATTACGTGCCAATGATAAGTATTGAAGACTCGAAGTCAACTTGAGTGATCCTCAAGGGTTTGCTTCTTTTTCTGCACAGGTGACCTATTTGTCACCCTTACGAAGCTATTTTTCACCCTTGCAGGGCATTTGTCACCCTTACAGGGCATTTGTCACCTTTACGCGCCTAAGCCGTCGCCTTTGATCCATTTGTCACCGTTGTGACTCATTTGTCACTGCTGATAGCTATTTGTCACTGTTGTTGAGTATTTGTCACTCTTAGTCGACATTTTACACCCTTGCAAGTTATTTTTCACCAGTAAAAGGCATTTGTTGCTTCTACTAAAATTTGTCTTCTGTAGTGGGCATTTGACTCCTTTGCATGCTTGACTGACGTTGAAGTTGACTAGAGTCAAACTTGACTAAGTTGACTTTGACCATAATTGAACTTGACTGAAATTAACTTTTATTGGGGTTGACCTTGACTAGGGTCAGATTTGACTCGAGTCAACTCTGATGGGAGTCAACTATGACCGGAGTTGACTCTCTTTCAACGTTTACACGTTCTTAGCCTCGTTGTCTTCCAAGCCAGCCATTTGTCAAAGCTACTCATCTATTTTTTCACCTTTGAAGCTTATTTGTCACCCTTGAGTAGCTATTTTTCACCCTTAGCTCACATAACTGCTTTCTAGTGAAGACTACTTCTGAACGGCTTCTCTTCTTCTCTTTTCTTCTCTTCTTGTTCTGGCTTTCCTTTTCTTCTCTTTTCTTCCTTTGATCTTGAATGGAATTAATCAGAGTCATTAGTGCTTAATGAAACTCCAGATTTGAGATGACAGGGGTTAGGAAACCCATGCACAGTTAATTTCAATGAACACTCTTGATCACTCTTCATGTTTCACTGCTAAGAGCCATTTTACACCGTTAGGAAGTTATTTGTTACTGATATCGGCTATTTGTCACCCAAGACGAGCTATTTGTCACCCTTATTCATCAATAGCCGTCACTTTTGCTCTCCTTTGTTTTCTACTTTCTTGCAACCTTGCTGGTCGACTCCATAGACAAATGGAGTCGACTCAATTGCTCACCAACTGCATTGTGAACCCTCTATTTGCCACAAAAGCTATTTTTCACCCTTAGGTACCTATTTGTGACTTTTAGCTGAACATTTGTTAGCGTTACCATGCGGTGCATTCTGCTTGAAGGTGTATCCTTGCTGCGTCGACTCCATGGACAGACGGAGTTGACTCCTCATCTTCACATTTCCATGCTTTGAGCTCCTTTCAACCTCATGAGCTATTTGTCACCCATAGGGACCTACTTTTCACCCTTACCACATATTTTCACTCTTATCTGGCCATTTGTCAGCTATAGCATGCTGTGTTGTCTGCTTCCTGATTTTCACACTTCTGGCCATTGCTTTGTTCAAATTCGAACTTGTCTTCACAGAGCTCATGGATATTCATGTAGTAACATTATCAAATAACATTGACAGAATCAAAAACATATGAAACTCAAGGATTCAAGCATTGACATCATCAAAAACATATGAAGCTGAAGAATTAAAAATGATATGAAACTCAAGGATGAAATTTCAAACTCAAGGATAAAAAAAAAACATCAAGCTCGAGGATGAGTCTTGACATCATCAAAACTAGTGTTTAATGAGTCATAGTGCAAGACATTATCAAAGGATGACATGAACTTATCAAGTAGTCTATTAATGACTTATTGTGTGTGCCATCATCAAAACCACAGTTTAATGAGTCATAGTCTATGACATCATTAAAAGCGCATGGACAGAACATTCTCCCCCTTTTTGATGATGGAAACACTATGAGTCATTATGATCATTTAACCACAAATGTCAATGAGTATGCATTGAGACACTATGAGTCAATAAGACAAGGTATGCAGTGGGAGTCAACACTATTCTCCCAAAGGGCAAAAGACTCATCAAAACTCTTTCCCCCCAGAAGTCTCCCCCCTTTGCACTTACAGACAATGCACTGATACCAACAGACTCAAATAACCAAATGCAAATGAAATGACTCATCAAACACTTCTCCCCCTATGACATCAGCAAAAAGAGGATGGAGACGAGTGAGTTCAATCAGAAAAAGGGCAGAGTTGAATAGGATCACATCAAAGCCAGCAGTTTTAGACATGAAGTAGAAATGGACAGAGCTGTGGACACATCAGTGAAATGCAATGTGTAGAGAATAAATTCCAATATGCATAGCAACAGATCAGAAGATATGATTTCAGCAGAACAGTCAGATTAGAAAATAGCGAGATTTCAGCAGTAGTGAAAGGTTTCAGTAGATATGGAGTTATGCAAACAGTTACAACGGATACCACTTTGTTGTGATTAGAGAATAGCCAGGAAAGTGAAAGAAGGGTTTCAGCTGTGAAAAAAAAAATCCATTGTGGCATGCTAGATATGAAAGTTAGCAGCAAGAATTTGCAATTACAATTACAGTAGCATTGACAGGCGAAATAGCATTAGTGTTGTGCATGTGTGGTACACACATGATTCTTTGGTTTTAATGATGTCTGAGTATGATTCATTATAAGTCTATTGAATTGATTCAACTATGATTAAGTGTGCATGACAATGCTTTTGATGCCTCCATGCTATACTCATCATGAAATAACTCTCTTGTGTAAAGAACTCAATAATCCTCAAATCTCTCATGACTTGAGCAAACAAGCTCCTTGAAAGCATGCAGGAGAAGGTCTTAGACAAAAGAAGCCATACAACAGCAAATCCAATCAAAAAGTCGATCTTAAACAAAGAACAAGCTGAATGAGGCTTTGCATTGTAAAAAGCATGAAAAAGATGAAATGGAGTCGACTCCAAGTCCTTACTGCGTCGACTCCAAGTTCAGCAGAAGACGTTTGCCAGCTGATTCAAATAAGGGTGACAAATACACCTACACGGGTCACAAATATCTGTTAAGGGGGACAAATAGATCTCTATGGCTGACAAATGAAACTTAAGGGTGACACATAAGTTAACAGAGGTGAAAAATAGCTTGGCAGGGGAGAAGAAGAGCTGAGAAGAAGAAAACATGAGTGTAGAGTCGACGCAACATCCATTGTGTGTCGAGGCAACCAAGTCGGGATGTCAAGGCAAACATACAAGAAGAACAAGGGTAACAAATACATTCATAAGGGTGACAAATAGCCCCTTAAGGATAACAAATAGCTAGGCAATGGTGAAAAATAGATGACAGCCGTGACCATTAGACCTGCAAGGTTAAAAAGAGCCTTAGTGTGTCAATGCAATAGTTTGCTACGTTAACGCACCCTCTGCACAAGAACCCTATTCCTACTAATCACAACTACAGCCAGCCCAGTCTTCAGCAACACCAGCAGATGGCATCAATGCACTAGTGTCTTACGTTAACGCATTTGGCGTCTCCAGCACGTTGAATCTCACAAGGCTGAAGAAAGCAGTGGCGACGACAATTGATGAATAAGGGTGACAAATGGCTGTGCAAGGCAGACAAATAAGCTACAAGGATGAATAATGGGTCGCA
The DNA here is from genome assembly GCA_022559845.1 of Amorphophallus konjac. Taxonomy (NCBI): domain Eukaryota; kingdom Viridiplantae; phylum Streptophyta; class Magnoliopsida; order Alismatales; family Araceae; genus Amorphophallus; species Amorphophallus konjac. The sequence continues at coordinate 291,129,897 of CM040126.1, read as the reverse complement.
GTGTTAAAGGCAGCAAATCCAACGAGGTTGCGCTGGCGCAACGCTCCTGTGCGTTAACGCAGTCAGACAAAAAGCTCGCAAGGGTGAATAACAAACAAAGGCGACGGCTCATGGGCGATAGCGGTGACAAATAGACCCGCAAGTGTGACAAATGGAGGTTAAGTGGTGCGGACACCAGAGCGAGCGAGAAGCATGAACCGGCGAGCCGTCGGTACCGTACGCGGAGCACCACTCGAGCTACCTCAGCTTCCCTTTGGCTCAGAGATAGTCTGGAATCTCCGCCCTGAGTTTGGACACTTTTAGCATCTATTGCATTGTATTTGGGCTTGTTTGCATTGTATTTGGGCATGTAATGTGTGTTTTATTTGGTTTTGTCATTTTGGGCTCTTTGTAAGGCTCTTAATAAGCCATTTGGATTAAGCCCTTTAGAGTCCATTAAGGGGTGTGGCCATATTGGACTATTAGGCTTTATTAGGCTTCATAATGGGTCCTTAAGCCACTTAAGGCCCATTTAAGCTTCTCCCTCTCATGGGCCACCTAGGTTGGAGTAGAATGGGCTCGTGGATAGCCTTTGATGGCCTTGGATCCCTTTGGCCCAAGAGAAGCCCATGTAGGGGGCGCACCCTTTTTTGTCTCTATTAGGCTAGTTGATTTATTTTCTTTCCTTTCCTTTCCTCTCTTTGACCACATGGGAAATATGGGATTTTAGCTTTCCCAAGATGCCCCTCAACAACCACAGATCTGAGGGCATGGCTAGTCATTTACCATGGGAGGTCAATTCATATAAAATGTTGTAATTTTCATTTCTATCACAATTAATGCCATAAAATTCAGGAATTTCTTTGGAGCCCCAAGCTTGGTGTGCACCCCCCTCTCTCCTCCCCCTTCTTACAGCTGTGAAGGTTGCCTCCAGAGGTGTGAGAAGCCTCCCATATCATTCCTCTCCTGAGTGGGAAGCTCAGATCCATCACCGCCGCCGCTGCCGAGCCGCCATCGCACCACCACCGTGTTCGCCGGAGTTCTATCCACCCAGGATAGATCTCCCTTCCATGAATTTCTGCTCCAAGCCACGAACTCTTCTTGAGCTCAAACTTTCAGGGTGAGTTTTAGAGGTCTCCCCCACATCCCAGAAAATTTGTTGGGCTTCCAACTTCCATTTTGTAATTTTCCATTTATGATCTTCATTTCCTTCCAGATCTGTCAGGTTTCTGTCCACTGTGACAGCAACCCTGAGCTTCCTCTCTTCGACCCACTTTTTGATTTTTCCTTGAACCCCCAATTTTACTGGAGGTTCTTTCCACCATCCCCACCACCCACGAATTTTCGTGGAATTTCCACAGGCATTCACATTATTTCTAAAAATCACTCTCAGATCCCACTCAGTTCTATCTTCCTCTGTCTAGATCCGACCACCCGCCAGTATAAAATAGTTTTCCCCTTCCAAATCTCCACCAAATCGGTCATATGAATTATTGCCGTTTTTATCTCTCTCCCCTCTACAATTTTCATGAAGAGCTCGAGATCTGAATCACAGGTCTACCCTACAGTAAATGCCAACTCTCAGGAAACTCAGTTTCTACCCAATCAGATTTGAGACTGAGAATAGGCCGGTTCTAAAATTACCCATCAGAAGCACGGCACTGGTGAATTTTTCTGAGCCCCATAGGGTCGAAGGACTTCGAGAGAGCTTTCCAACGGTACCTCTTGTGCATCAATCCGACATCGAGAGCGACAGCAGCAGCCGATCTTGTCGGGCCGCGTGCTGCAAAACAGAAGCTGCAGATCCGTGGGCAGCAGCTTCAAAGCTTGGAGATTGGAGCCGATCGGCCTCCGACCAGTGTTCCCGCCCGATCGCCTTCCAAGCAGGCTCGCCACCAGGGTCTCCTTCACAGCGGGACCCACCCCATCAGACCAGGAGGATAGAGCGGTCCGTGGGCCCCACGAACCCGTAGATCGCGCCGTTCGGACAGCACTAAACGCGAGTTTTGGCACCGCTGGAACGACATCAAGATACTGCCCGTCAACCCAATTCACGTGACTCCCGGGCCCCACATGTGACCTATTACCTCCCTGCGTGGAGTGGGTCAAATTTTTGTACCACAGTCAAACTTTGTTAACCAGGAGTCCGGATTTGGTCGGGGTTGTCTTCCCCACGCCGGGAGCGTGGAGGTAACGGTCTTAACTCCTTGGTGTTCATTTGCTAGTTTAGTATATGGTCGTATGCCACTGTTAGAGCGTAGGATTCTAGCCCGTGAGCCCATGTCACCGCTGTGAGCGAGAGAGTGACCCATCCCGTGACTCGATCCGAGCACGGAAGTGAGTCAGACTACCCTTAACTCTGCCGGTTCCTCAACCGTGCACGATCCGCGCTTCCCTCGCTTGGGACAACGAGTGAGCTTGCGTTTCTGTTAGCGACGTATATCCCATAGGAGCTCTTAGTGTCGGGCCTAGTGTCTCTCATGCTCATATGTTGCTGGTCGTGTATGCATTTACAGTCTGAGGTCCATATCACTTAGAGTCGGTCCCCGTGTCCATCCCACATCATTAAGGGTGAAAAATGTGTCGCCAAGGCGGACAAATAGCTGAACCCGAGAGAACCTCACGCCTCACACTCAAGCTCGAAGCCAGCTTGAAGATGGCTGCGCCAACGCAGTGCCCTCGCTGCTTCAACGCCATCAACGCTAGCTTGCCAACATTTGCAGAACTCCCGAAGCTGCGTCATCGCAATGGCTTTGCTGCGTCGACGCACCAGAAGGCTTCTCAATGATTTCTGGTCTTTTCCTACAACTTTTGAAGATCATCCAGAGGATTAAAATATGAACTGAAAATCTCCAAAAATACATTTTTTGAGGTATGGAAAAGATTCTTAGGACACACAAATGTCCCTATCATCATAAGTTATAAGAGCAACCTTTTGGACAAAGTATCTATCTGTACAACATCTAGAAAATGTCTCCTTCTCTGCTATCCTTTTTTCCTGGAGTCAGCCAACAAGGATTGTGTCTGAAAAAGAAAATCTCCCCGGGACAAAAGGACGTCATCTCTGCAAGCCAGCCCATGAAAATTAAAGATGCAAAAGGCACTATTGGTCAACCTCACTTATTTTACTTCAGCCATTCAAATTGAAGGATCTTGGAGGGAAACCCATGTGTCTCTGCTGGACCAATCATATTTCAGCCTTGGGAAGTTTGACTTGCTCCTATCATCAGATATGGTGGTCCAATCAAAAGAGGTCAGTGTTCAAACAAGCCTTTTATATTCCAGCCAATCAGATTGCAGGATTATGGAGGGAATTTGTTCTACCCAGCTCTCTATATATATCAAGCTCTCTACATGAAGAGAGCTGATGCTGCTGCCGTCCAGAAGAAGAAGAGAGCCAAAGAGAAAAGGGAAAAGAGTGTGCCAGAGCTTATAGAGAAAAATCAGTGAGAAAGAAATAGAAAGAAGAGAATAAGAGTGAGCGGCCATATAGCATTAGCAGCCCAGCTTTGGTTCGACCCAAACTAGTGTTGTTCAAAGACAAGAAGAAGGAAGGAGTGCAGCCCTCCTTGCAGCCAATCTGAGCTTGAAGAAGAAGATCTTCGGATCTATGTCTGAAGTTGAAGCCACTAGCTTCCAGATCTGTATCTGAAGCTACATGTATTTTTCATGCAGCATTTATGCTTTTCGTTTGCAATTTCTGATCTGCATATCAGTGTGTGTATGGTGCTCTAGTCAGAGACCGAAAGTGTTTTCGCTGCACTTGTAGCTTGTGTTTTTTTCTTTGCTTGTGTGTGTGTGTGTGGGGGGGGGGGGGGTTCATCCCCTCGTGTGTGTGTGTGTGTGTGTGTGTGTGTGTGTGTGTGTGTGTGTGTGTGTGTGTGTGTGTGTGTGTGTGTGTGTGTGTGTGTGTGTGTGTGTGTGTGTGTGTTGAGGACTTCATCCTCGTGTGGTAAAGCCTCACCAGGTTTGGTGAGGGGTGGACGTAGGTCTGCGGGTTTACAGACTAAATCACCTTAAAAATTCTTGTGCAATGGGTTGTGATTTGTGTGTCTGCTCCATGCTCTCTATCCCCATTCATAGGTTCGTGTGCTAGCTTTAATGTATACATTTTCAGTTGAACTCCATGCACACATCAACATATTGTTCACACATATATACATCAGGAGGTTGTGAGTAGCAGATCTTCCTAAATTGCTAAACTTATAGTTGGTTGCATCAACCCCAAAGTGTTTGTGCGTCGACCTTTGCCACCTCCTAAAGCAACCCTCTTTTGTCATGATATGCAAGGTGTCTTGCTGTACTGTTCTGAACTATCTCTTCTGATCCGCTGCACGTCATGTTTATGTGTCTCATTTTCTTGTCTGCTGTAGCTTGTGTTTCCATCGGCTAAGTTTTTAATTGGGCATTATTTGTGGAAGGATATATTCAACCCCCCCTTCTAGAACTGGTTGCACCCAAGGGATCCAACAATTGGTATCAAAGCCAAGCTCTGTTATACTCAGATCCAACGATCTGCCGAGAAAAATCCCGGTGCACTTGATTTAATGTCTTTATCTGTTGAACAAGTTTCAATGAATTCCATGCCCTTATTTGATGGTTCTTGTGTACCATGTGGCTGGGGAAGATGTGTGCCTTTGTCAACTCCATTGATACAAGGTTATGGAATCTCATATGCCATGGTCCGCACAAGCTGCCATCAGATACATCTGAATGGTCTGCTGAACAAAGGAGCAAAAATGTTGACAACCTTGTTGCTTTCAAACTGATAAAAGTGGTAGTTGATGTTTCCATGTTCCCTTTTGTCTCCAGCTATAGCTCTGCCAAGGAGATCCTGAAAGAACTGGCCAGGATCCATGAAGAAAGAACAAGGCAAGACTGCCTCATGGCTGACAGTCCAGATCAGCCAAGCAATCCATCCTCATCTCAGGTAAGTCCTGATTCAGAGGACTTTACTTTTGAAGAATTAATAGATGCATATGATGAGTTGGCTAAGCAATATAAGAAGCTAAAGTCTGAAAATAGAAAATTGAAAAAGAAGTTTGAAAGGAATTCTGCGGACAACTCTCCTTGTAAAAAATGTTCTGATCTTGAGGTAGTGAATGAAACTCTCATGATTGACATAGATATACATAAAGAACACATTGCATGCCTAAGAGACGAAAATGGAATCTTGCTAGCTAAAATCACTAGATTGGAAGAAACAATAAGACAACTTCAAGATGAATCTAAGTCTCAGTCAAATGATCAAGACTTGACTGAAAACGAGGCTCTTATTCAAGAAAATGAAAACTTGAAAAAGCAAAACAATGAATTATTTGCTTAGCCTCAAGCATGTTGGTGAGGACACACGGCGCTATCCTCGACGGAGCACCCGGCACACCGCTACCTCCTTGTGGCTCGGCGACGGCGGCACCTTCTAGTTATCTTTTCATCATCATGTTTAGGCCATGTTGGGCCTCAGTCTGGACTTGCTCAGGCCTTGTGGGCCTTGTCTTTTGGTCCCTGCGTGGACATCTTCTTGTTTAGGCACTTATTGGGCCATATAGTGGCCAATTGGGTTGCTTTGTGGGGTAATGGATCGTGTTATGGGGTCAGGGGCTTATTGGGGTTTGAAGCCCACTAAAAAAGGGCCCATTAGGGTTAGGGGGCGGCCCCCTCCCCAGCTAGTGGAGGAGGAGGCAGCCGCCCCCCCCCCCCTTCCTAGTTCTACTAGGGAAGGTGGGGGGCGCTCCCCTCTCCCTTCCCCTTTCCCCCTCTCCTCCTTTCCCCAACTCCACCCCTTCCTTATCCCACTTAGAATCCTTTCCTATTTTCTAAGCTTGCTGAATTATGGGCCGCCTTTCTCTCCTTGGAGCTGGGCGCACCCCTCCCCTTCTAGTTAGATTAGGGTTTTCCCATCCCCTATAAGTAGTTCTCACATTGTACCGATTACAGTTTACACATGATTTTGAATACAAGTGAGTATTGTGCAAAGCTTTTTGCGCCCTTCTCTCTCTCTCTCTTTCTTCTCCTGCGACGGGAGAACGGCGGGGTGTGACGCCTCAGCCCTCGGTGGACTCCGGGGTTCCCTCTTATCCTCATCTTCTTCCTCAACGGTTCGTGTGCGTGATTCCAGATTTCTGCCCCGACTTGTAGCAGAGCTCGCGCCCCCTTCTTGGACGATTTTTGCCACGATCTATTTTCTGGAGATACGTCTGCGGATCAGCTTCGCGTCGGCGCCGGTTTTGCATCAATCGGGGATCGGCACTGCCCGTACCGATTTTCTCCGCCGACCTGCGCCAGCACCACTTTCTCTGCTCGCCCAGCGGGGAGGCCCTGATTGCGAATTTTCCCCAGGCCTCCACGCTGCGTCTTTTGCGCTGGTTTCTTCAGGGTTCGTGGATCTCCGAGTTAACTTTCCAACGCCGCCGACGGCGTTGCGTTTCGACATCGTCACCGTCCGTGGCGGTCGATCTCGTGGGGTTGCGCCAGCGTGTCTGCCCAGTCCGCCCAGCGAACCAGTCCTGACTTTCAACGACTCCTGCGGCTCGCACCGGCGTCGTCTGCCAGCGCCATTTGGCCGAGGGTGACCTCTGCCGATCAGCTGTCACCACCAACCGGCCCGGACTTGTTCGGGCACCAGAAGGCCGATTTCCAGATTTTACCGACGGCGTGCGCAGTTCTGTGTCCACAGAACCTGATCTGACTTTCAGCAGCGCCCACGGTCACCACCGGCGGATCCAGCGCGCCCCCTTTGGCCGGAGCGTTCCTCCATCAGTCAGCGACGCGTCCTCTCTGACGGTGCTTCAAACGGGCGTCGTATCAGCCCGTGAGACCCCCTCCGCTCAGGCGCGCGCGACACCGGTTTCGGCAGCGTTGCACCCGAACCTCCTCGCGGCCAACCCGTCACCGAGTGCGGCCCGTCAACCCGTGTCCGGCAGTCCCGAACGTATTGGTTGTAGCCTTTTACCTCCCTGCGAGGAGTGGGCCACTATTGGGTTGTATTTTATTGATCTCTGGTGTATCGGGGTTGTTGGTTCACGGCCGGGGTTCCTTCCCCACGCCTAGGCGTGGAGGTACGCGCTCCGACTCTCCTCCTTTTGCTTGCTCTTTTAGTATGTGATTGATTATGCCGCATGAGAGAAGGTAGGCGTCTAGCCACTTTTTGCCATCACCGCGGATCGTGAGTGAGAGCATCCATCCCTAGCACTAGTCGAGCACCGAGCTAGGACTCGACTCCCCTTGTCTTTGGAGGTCGACTATACGCCTAGACACGTGCGCTTCCCTCCTTGGGACGGCCGAGGTCGGAGTTTCTGTTGAGAGACGTCCCTCATTCTGTGGGATATCACGGTGGTCAGCCACTTGGCGACCCTTGAGCGTGCTACTGCTGGCCTGAGTTAGAGTCTTTTGTGAGTCTTAGTCCGTGTCGGTCCCCGTCCCGCGTCAAATATGGTATCAGAGCATGGTTACCAACTTGTCCTTACAGGTTGGGTCTTAGGGTCGTGTCTAGGTTTTGGACGTGTCTTGTTTGAGTCTTGCATCTCATTGCATTCGTGTCCCTCTAGGTCTTAGGGTGTCAGCCTACCCTTCCCTTAGTCTCCTTTGCATGCCCACTCGGGGTGGTTCGGATTACCATCGCCCGGACGCCATGGGTGACCAACACCCACCTCAGGGACGCCCATCTCTAGAGGATCTGATTACCCAACTTATGACCCGTATGGACAGGTCCGACCAGTCCATCAAGGAGTTGACTGAGCATCTAGATGGCCGTCTGAAGATCATTGAGGATCGTGCCAGAGTGTCTGATTTAACCATCCAGGGCCTTGTTGGACGGATTGGGAGAGTTGATGAAGTGCCCCACCAGGACCCTCCTAGAGCCGATCGAGCCCCTCCAGTTGCTGCCGCTCAAGCCCCTCGGGCTCAGGAGCGACGTCCCCGAGCCCCCGACTTTGATGACTATGGGTCCGAGAATGATTTTGAGGGGAATGGGCGCCAGTACCGTGGTCGTCGACCACATCAGGATGAGGATGATAGGATCCTTAGGACCGTCCGTGCCGATCCACCCACTTTTGAGGGGTCCCTTGACCCAAAAGTCTACATAGACTGGGAGAATAGCATGGATAGGTATTTCGAATGGGTTGAGATGTCTGAGCTTCGGCAAGTCCGATTTGCCAAGATGAAGCTCGTGGGGAGAGCCCAGACCTACTGGAGGAATGTCGAGAGCCTGATGTTGCAGAGGCAGGACCCACCCATAGAAACCTGGATTGACATGCGGCGTAAGCTCCGCGAGAAGTATGTCCCTCCTTCTTACCGCCAGAGGCTCATCGACCGATGGCAGACCCTTAGTCAGGGCGATCGGTCCGTGACCGAGTACATCGCCGAGTTTGATGAGTATTATTTGCGATGTGGAGTTGATGAGGAGAAGGGCATGCCTGTTTCGCGTTTTCGCCGTGGTTTGAGGCCCGAGTATCAGTATGAGCTCTACCGTCGCCAGGTAGACACTTTAGAGCTGGCTTACCAGGTTGCCCTAGAGTTAGAGCAATTTGAGTTGGAGTTTGGCCCCACCTTTCGTCAGGGGATGCCTAGTCAGCGGGGTCTTGACCCTCGCTCCACTTCCACCCAGTATGGTCGATATCCGGCGGCTCGGCCCGCGGAGCCTCTTCGCCAGGACCCCACTGGTCCCAGGCCTCGTCCACCCCTTCCTAGGGACCCGTTCCCTCCACCTCGCCAGCAGCCGCCCTACCCCCCCACACGCCCTACACTTCCACCTCCCGCGCACCCTGCGCGTTCTCAGCCTTTACTGCCCGCGCCCCGTCATGATGACAAGGGCAAGAGTCCTATGACCGCTGGAGCCTCATCCAGTGCGGGCGCACGTAATAATTGTTACCGGTGTGGCGGATTTGGCCACTTTGCTGATAGATGCCCCACTCGAGAGAGGAAGGCCCTTGTCATGGCAGACCCCACTTCCACTGAGTCCCCCACTGAGCCTATTCCTGTTAGTTATGAGATAGACCAGGACTTGGTCGAGGAGTTCTTCGATGATCTGCTCGAAGGAGAGCAGGATGGTGCCCAGGATAGTCACTTTCAGGGTGACCCACAGTTAGGGGTAGTTAGGTGCATCCTAGCCCAGCCCCAGGTGAGTGACGACTGGCGTCGCACCACCATTTTTCACACCTTCTGCAGGCTTGGGGGTAAAGCTTGCAAGATTGTCATTGATAGCGGGAGTTGCATCAACGCCATATCTACTGGCACTATTACCCGCCTTGGGTTGACCCCAGTTAACCACCCTGCCCCCTATAGGGTTTCGTGGGTCGATTCTACCTCCATTCCTGTTAGGCTCCGTTGCCTGGTGCCCCTTCAGTTCCAGACCTATCAGGATGAAATTTGGTGCGATGTTCTACCTATGGAGGTAGGTAGCATTATTTTAGGGAGGCCGTGGTTGTTTGACATGGATGCCACCCTACAGGGCCGTGCAAACACTTGCACATTTGATCACAACGGCCACAGGATCACCCTCCACCCAGCCCCACCTAGGGACCCTACTGTTAGGGGACCAGCCGGCCCTAGTGCCACGACCACCCCTCACCAGGGGAAGGTCAGCCCACCACCACCACCACCTCCGGTGTCAGTTTCCACCCCCTCTCCCACCCTCACCATAGAGGCCCCTCCGACTAGGAGGTTGATGATCATCAGTCCCCGAGAGATGGAGAGAGAGGTTGCTAGTGGTGTCCCTCTTTTAGCTGTGGTTGTCAGGGAGACGGGTGAGGTGGTCCCCAGTCTCGAGGGAGTGACAGACCCTCAGTTAGCTGAGATGTTGCGAGAGTTTGCTGATATTTTCCCGGAGGACCTTCCCGAAGGCCTTCCACCATTGCGTGACATTCAGCACGAGATTGATCTTGTCCCGGGCTCGTCCTTGCCCAATCTTCCACATTATAGGATGAGTCCCGCGGACCACGCTGAGCTACAGAGACAGGTTGATGATTTGATGAGTAGGGGTTCCCTTCGGGATAGCAAGAGTCCCTGTGCTGTTCCCGCCCTGCTAGCGCCGAAGAAGGATGGCACATGTCGTATGTGCATCGATAGCCGTGCGATCAATAAAATCACGGTTAAGTATAGGTTTCCCATTCCCCGGCTGGATGACTTGCTTGATATGATGTCGGGAGCCACGATTTTCTCGAAGATCGATCTTAGGAGTGGCTATCACCAGGTGAGGATCAGACCAGGTGATGAGTGGAAGACTGCATTTAAGACCAAGGATGGTCTTTACGAGTGGTTGGTCATGCCCTTCGGGCTGACTAACGCCCCTAGCACCTTCATGCGGGTGATGACGCAGGTGTTGCGTCCTATGATTGGAGTGTTTGTGGTCGTCTACTTCGACGACATCTTGATTTATAGCCGCACTAGGGAGTTACACCTAGACCACCTTAGGCAGGTGTGTGTTGTTCTGAGACGGGAGAGCTTGTTTGCCAACCCTAAGAAGTGTAGCTTCATGACTGACCAGGTTTCTTTCTTAGGGTTCATTGTGTCCCGTGACGGAGTCTCCGCTGATCCGGAGAAGATCCGTGCCATAGTGGAGTGGCCCGAGCCCCGCTCACTCCACGATGTTAGGAGCTTTCATGGTCTGGCGACATTCTATCGCCGTTTCATTAGGGGGTTCAGTTCTATCACCGCCCCGATCACGGATTGCATCCGTAAGGGCGAGTTTACCTGGACGAAGGCTGCTGCCACAGCCTTCCAGACTATCAAGGATCGCATGACCCAGGCACCCGTTCTTACACTTCCTGACTTTTCTAAGGTGTTTGAGGTTACATGTGATGCCTCAGGTGTAGGCATAGGGGGAGTGCTTAGCCAGGAGTCCCACCCTATAGCCTTTTTCAGTGAGAAACTCAATGATGCCAAACTGCGTTACTCTACTTATGACAAGGAATTCTACGCAGTTGTCCAGGCTTTGCGCTATTGGAGGCACTATCTCCTCCACCAGGAGTTCGTGCTCTTTTCTGACCACGAGGCATTGAGATTTCTCCACACCCAAAAGAAGTTGAATGCCAGACATAGTAGATGGGTGGAATATTTGCAGGAGTTTACATTCGTTCTCAAGCACAAGGCAGGTGCTGAGAACAAGGTGGCCGATGCTCTTAGTAGGCGGGTGATGTTGATATCCACCATGAATGTTCAGGTGGTTGGTTTAGAGAAGTTGAAAGAGGCCTACATTGATTGCCCGGACTTCGGTCCCATCTATTCTGCCCTTCAGTCAGGACCGTCCCGTGAGTTTAGCGAGTATGTCCTTCAGGATGGTCACTTATTTCGAGGTGATAGGTTGTGCATCCCACGGACTTCAGTTCGTGATTTTCTTACGTGGGAGCTTCATGCAGGAGGTCTTGCCGGCCACTTCGGCCGAAACAAGACCATAGAGGCTGTTGAGCACCGTTTCTGCTGGCCCAGTTTGAAGAGGGATGTGGCCCGCATAGTTGCCCAGTGTCGTATTTGTGCCCTAGCGAAGCAGAGGAAACAGAACACTGGCCTTTATACCCCTCTGGCTGTCCCTGATAGTCCTTGGCAGGATATCAGCATGGACTTTGTGCTTGGTTTGCCCCGTACTGCACGGCGGCATGATTCTATTTTTGTTGTGGTTGACCGCTTCTCCAAGATGGCCTTGTTTATTCCTTGTTCCAAGACATCGGATGCCTCTAGAGTTGCCAGGTCGTTCTTCACCCACTGTGTGTCCAGGTTTGGGTTGCCGCGTACCATTGTTTCTGATAGGGATGTGCGTTTTACGAGCTATTTTTGGAAAACCCTTTGGCGGATGATGGGCACCCAGTTGAAGTTCTCCACCGCATACCACCCCCAGACTGACGGTCAGACAGAGGTAGTCAATAGAAGTCTAGGGGATCTTCTGAGGTGTTTAGTGCGTGATAGAGTTGGAGATTGGGACCTTGTCTTACCATTAGCAGAGTTTGCATATAATGATTCGGTCAATAGGTCTACAGGGTTGAGTCCATTTGAGATTGTCACTGGTCAAAGACCTAGGAAGCCGATTGATTTGATTCCCTCCCCCATTCAGTCCCGAGTCTCTGAGTCAGCTGAGTCTTTTGCGGAGCATATTAGACAGTTGCATGACCATGTCCGTCGTCATATAGAGGCCAGCAACGCACGTTACAAGGAGTTAGCTGACGCGCACAGACGCACACGTGAGTTCCGCGAGGGAGAGTACGTCATGGTCCGGGTTAGACCGGAACGGTTTCCTTCGGGAGCCGTAAAGAAGCTCCAAGACCGCGGTGCAGGACCATTCAGAGTGTTGAGGCGTATTGGGTCGAACGCGTATGAGATCGAGCTACCAGACGACTACGGGATCAGTTCGACGTTCAATGTCTCTGATCTGGTAGCTTATCGGGATCCCGCGGTGATACCCAGTGAGTTATTTGGGCCTGACCCTCCTGTTGTGAGTGATACACCTACTGAGAGTCCACCTCCTCCAGCCCCATTACAAAAACGCGAGCATATAGATTGCATACTGGATGAGCAGGTGACTACTACCAGGAGCGGAGCCTACCAACGCTTCTTAGTGCGTTGGAGAGGGCGCCCCGAGTCGGACAACACCTGGATTACACGTGGAGAGCTGGAGCGGATCGATCCGGGCCTGCTGGAGCGGTACCTCAGCGACCGTGACCCTTACTCGACGGGGTCGAGTTCTTCCCACCCGGGGAGAATTGGTGAGGACACACGGCGCTATCCTCGACGGAGCACCCGGCACACCGCTACCTCCTTGTGGCTCGGCGACGGCGGCACCTTCTAGTTATCTTTTCATCATCATGTTTAGGCCATGTTGGGCCTCAGTCTGGACTTGCTCAGGCCTTGTGGGCCTTGTCTTTTGGTCCCTGCGTGGACATCTTCTTGTTTAGGCACTTATTGGGCCATATAGTGGCCAATTGGGTTGCTTTGTGGGGTAATGGATCGTGTTATGGGGTCAGGGGCTTATTGGGGTTTGAAGCCCACTAAAAAAGGGCCCATTAGGGTTAGGGGGCGGCCCCCTCCCCAGCTAGAGGAGGAGGAGGCAGCCGCCCCCCCCCCCTTCCTAGTTCTACTAGGGAAGGTGGGGGGCGCTCCCCTCTCCCTTCCCCTTTCCCCCTCTCCTCCTTTCCCCAACTCCACCCCTTCCTTATCCCACTTAGAATCCTTTCCTATTTTCTAAGCTTGCTGAATTATGGGCCGCCTTTCTCTCCTTGGAGCTGGGCGCACCCCTCCCCTTCTAGTTAGATTAGGGTTTTCCCATCCCCTATAAGTAGTTCTCACATTGTACCGATTACAGTTTACACATGATTTTGAATACAAGTGAGTATTGTGCAAAGCTTTTTGCGCCCTTCTCTCTCTCTCTCTTTCTTCTCCTGCGACGGGAGAACGGCGGGGTGTGACGCCTCAGCCCTCGGTGGACTCCGGGGTTCCCTCTTATCCTCATCTTCTTCCTCAACGGTTCGTGTGCGTGATTCCAGATTTCTGCCCCGACTTGTAGCAGAGCTCGCGCCCCCTTCTTGGACGATTTTTGCCACGATCTATTTTCTGGAGATACGTCTACGGATCAGCTTCGCGTCGGCGCCGGTTTTGCATCAATCGGGGATCGGCACTGCCCGTACCGATTTTCTCCGCCGACCTGCGCCAGCACCACTTTCTCTGCTCGCCCAGCGGGGAGGCCCTGATTGAGAATTTTCCCCAGGCCTCCACGCTGCGTCTTTTGCGCTGGTTTCTTCAGGGTTCGTGGATCTCCGAGTTAACTTTCCAACGCCGCTGACGGCGTTGCGTTTCGACATCGTCACCGTCTGTGGCGGTCGATCTCGTGGGGTTGCGCCAGCGTGTCTGCCCAGTCCGCCCAGCGAACCAGTCCTGACTTTCAACGACTCCTGCGGCTCGCACCGGCGTCGTCTGCCAGCGCCATTTGGCCGAGGGCGACCTCTGCCGATCAGCTGTCACCACCAACCGGCCCGGACTTGTTCGGGCACCAGAAGGCCGATTTCCAGATTTTACCGACGGCGTGCGCAGTTCTGTGTCCACAGAACCTGATCTGACTTTCAGCAGCGCCCACGGTCACCACCGGCGGATCCAGCGCGCCCCCTTTGGCCGGAGCGTTCCTCCATCAGTCAGCGACGCGTCCTCTCTGACGGTGCTTCAAACGGGTGTCGTATCAGCCCGTGAGACCCCCTCCGCTCAGGCGCGCGCGACACCGGTTTCGGCAGCGTTGCACCCGAACCTCCTCGCGGCCAACCCGTCACCGAGTGCGGCCCATCAACCCGTGTCCGGCAGTCCCGAACGTATTGGTTGTAGCCTTTTACCTCCCTGCGAGGAGTGGGCCACTATTGGGTTGTATTTTATTGATCTCTGGTGTATCGGGGTTGTTGGTTCACGGCCGGGGTTCCTTCCCCACGCCTAGGCGTGGAGGTACGCGCTCCGACTCTCCTCCTTTTGCTTGCTCTTTTAGTATGTGATTGATTATGCCGCGTGAGAGAAGGTAGGCGTCTAGCCACTTTTTGCCATCACCGCGGATCGTGAGTGAGAGCATCCATCCCTAGCACTAGTCGAGCACCGAGCTAGGACTCGACTCCCCTTGTCTTTGGAGGTCGACTATACGCCTAGACACGTGCGCTTCCCTCCTTGGGACGGCCGAGGTCGGAGTTTCTGTTGAGAGACGTCCCTCATTCTGTGGGATATCACGGTGGTCAGCCACTTGGCGACCCTTGAGCGTGCTACTGCTGGCCTGAGTTAGAGTCTTTTGTGAGTCTTAGTCCGTGTCGGTCCCCGTCCCGCGTCACATGTGAAAAGGGTAAGGGTGTGAGTGTTGATGACTCAGAAAAATTGGTTGCCCTTCAACAAGAATTTGATTACTGTAAAACTGTGAATGACATGTTGAATGAGTAGCTTGCTGCTTGTGAGACAGACTTGGTTAACTCCGAAGAACACATCACTTCACTTGAAAAAGAAATCCAATACTTGAATAATTCATGGTTAAGATCTGCTCAGGGCCAAGAAGATCTGTAGAGACTATCGGGGACTAAAGTGAACTTCCGGAGAAAAGGGCTTAAGCACTATCTAGTGAATAAAAAGGAAGCTAAAAATAAATCGTATACATCATTTGTTTCTATCTCGGATGTTGCCTCCTCATCCACATGAACCCCAAAACAGTCTGCGGCCCAAAAAATCAAAATCAGAACAAAAATCAGAAAAAGGAAATATTTAAGCAAAAATAGAAAAATGAGTTTGTGTGTTGTGATGAGCATGATAGACACCATATTTTCTAGAAAAAGTATGGTTCATGTTCTTATTGCAGATTACATGGTCATTTGATGCATAATTGCTATGTCTTGAACAATGATGAGCAAATTGCACACAAGTCTAAAATTGATTTCAGTCACACTAGAAAACCAACCAAGGGAGCCCAGCCCTTCTACTGCCACCACTATGCGTTATTTGGACACAATGTGTCAAATTGCTGGGATCTGAAAAAGGAAATTGTGAAACCTTTTGTTCAGTGTTATCACTGTAAAGAGTATGGCCACACTGCCAAAAGATGTTGGCAAAGAAGGAGGAAAGACAACCCTCATGCCAAAAACATGAACATTCATGGTTATCCACGAAAACTCATCACTTATAGTCATGTGAAGGATGATAAATCCTTTGTGTGCTGTCTTTACAGTGGGAAGGTAGGACATGAAATGTATGACTATCATACAATGAGGAAAGATGACTTGACTGTCTTGATGGAAAAGATCTCTCTTGTTAAAAACACCACAAACCCTCTAGGACCCAAGAAAACTTGGGTACCTAAAGATTCCGAATGAGAATTTTGGTGCAGGGTGCGTTGGAGCTGAACAAAGGATCAGCTGAAAATAAAAGCTCAAGGCACACGTTTGTGAATGAAGTGTTCAATTTATGATACTTATGCATGCTAGATTTTCTATTAGTTGCTATAGTTAAGCTATTTCTTATTCTCAATAAATTCTGCACTTTTGAAAGACTCCTCACTGGTTTTTTGTAAATATGTCCTTGATTAATCATGAAGAATGTGTTATGATGAGAGGATGAATATGATGATGAGTTGTTTTCAAGTTTGTGCCACTTCCATTTTAGCAGCCATATGAATTTCCTGTTCATCATTATCAACCATTGCCTTTGATGATGTCTGTCATGACTGCATATAACCCAACTCATCATTTATGTGGGCATTTAACCTTTGTTTGATTGTCCTTACTTCCATGAGCATTGGACTAAGGGAAAGTTTGATGGTTTGCACTTCAGCTTAGAGTTCATTGCAGATGTTTTGAGCTTGCATATGTGTGTGCATATTGAACATTACTTGTGCGGTCTCATGCACTCTCATGCATGTCATGCTAAAAGGAATTTGAAAAATCCATCTTACATACTGGCATGTCTTGCACTCTCAATGCATTACCATGATTTTGACCCTTTTTTGGTATATTGAATGGTGATCTATGGAAGGTTGGATTAACTCCAACTGGAAATTGTCATTATGCGAGAGAGGATCTTTGGATCAAGTTCTCCACCAAGTATCATGAGTCAAATGTTCTTGCAAGTCATAGGTTGCATACTTCATTGTCAAGTCTCTCAAAGTTTTTTGAAGTCCAGACACAAGTTAAGGGGGAGTCATCATAAAAGTCCAGACTGCATCCCTGCATACCTTGTTGATTTATGGTTTGAATGCATATTCTCAAAGGGAGCTTGATTTGATTCGAGAAACGGCTCTATTTAAAAACTTTGTGCACTGTCTGTCAAACTGCGTCGATGCATAGAGCTTGTAGCGTCAACCTTGCAGTTGATTCTTCCATAAACAAGCTTTATGTCTGAGCCTTCCGCATCGACCCCCTGATGAACCTGCGTCGACGCATCAATTCACTTGATGATCTTGTTCACCTCCTTCAATTCCCATCTTCAGATTGAACAATGATCACTCTTGTCTGATGAGCATCACTACCCTTGCTCCACCTGACAACCTTCCTACAAGTCACTCATTAAGGGGGAGCCTTTTTGCTGAAATCTTTGATTTATCCTTTTGCCATATATCCTCATCTGCTTGTAACATTAGCTGTCTGCTCAGATGTCTGGATGCCTACTCCAAATTCCTTGAACTGCTTTGAACTCTTGTAAGAATTCCTACCTGTTGTTGAATTCATTAGTCAGAGTAAAACATAAAGGAGGAATCTTTTCTTATGGAGTTCAATGATTGCCCTAAAACATGAAAATTGTTGGTTTACATTTAATGACTTCTGAAGTTTTAAAGGTTAACTGTTCTTGAAATTAGCTGCATTCAAACATAATAGACCTTAACCAATTTTTCATGTTCTGACTATTATGCCTTCTTAAATCTGAAAGCTTATCTTAAGTACAAAGGCATCTTTGATTGAGGAACTTCATTTTAGTACTATTTTTAAACATCAATCAAATCTGAAAATTCCAAAAAGGGCTACACTTTATAAAAGCAATGAACTTCAGACATACTAAGTAACTAGGGATATTGGCGTCTGATAAACGTATATCCTTACATAAAAAGGTGTGTACTGAGTTCAGTGCCCTAAGGCAGAGCAATGATAATTATTTCACTGAGAAACCAAGTCCCTTCATCAATGAAGTGGAGTGGACAAGGTCATGAAGTGCCTTGCTACCTCTGTTTGAATTGAAGCAGAATGGTGAGCTACACTGAGTAACTGGGGATGCTGGCATCTGATCAACGTGCATCCTCACGTCAAAAGGTGCGTGCCACACCTGAATGATCTTGAAAAATAAAATTCAATAACATTTGGAATCAAGAGAAAAATCTAATATTGGTAGCCCCCAAGGATAAAATCAGGAACTTCAAGTGTTTAACCTCAATACTTTTGTAGTTTCCTTCAAAAGGGGCTAATGGAATTGAATGAGTAGGGTAAGAGGAGGTTAACCTGGTCTCTATATGTAATTCTGATTCATTTCTATTAATTTTTGAATGCAGAAATTTTCAAATGGTTATTATTGAGAAACTTAGTTTTCATCAGATTTAAACCAATCTATAGTTAAGGGATTTATCATTAGAATTCAGTAACTAAAGATTTTAAAAAATCTATAACTCTACATTTATGAACTTGGCTTCAGGCTGAAGAACTCCCATCCTAAGATTTTTTGAATCTGGTTCCTTTATAATTCTAAGTGTCGACCCCAAGGGTCGACCCTTTGTGTCTAGACTTCTGCCTGGCTGTCATGGAATTTGACATCAAGTCAAATTGGCCTCCTTGCTATTGCATGTCTCCATGTTGATTGTCACTTTTGTACCATCTGCAGTGATCTCTCCATGTTGCTATGAAAGCATCATCTCTCTAAGCGATTAGTAATCAAGTCCTTCATGTATTTGGTTGGTTTGCATTTCCCATCTCCCTGCATTGCATAGAAAACATTAAAAATATAAAAACTAGAAAACCTAAAAATATGAAAATCCTGAAATCTAAATCAGTTCTATGGCTATCGTACTGCTCTCTGATTGCATCTTCCTGCTATGTTTAAATATCTTGCATATATATGTGTTTGGATTTGAATCAATCTTTTACCCCATATGCTCATATTCTGACTTTGTAATTGGCTTTATTCTGATCCCTCATTGCTGATGGAAAAGGGGGAGAAGGTCTGTTGATTCATCGAACATTTCATGATTACATCTTTTGAGAAGTGACTCATAATGACTCATAGTTGCCATCATCAAAAAGGGGGAGAATGTTGTGCATGTGTGGTACACACATGATTCTTTGGTTTTGATGATGTCTGAGTATGATTCATTATAAGTCTATTGAATTGATTCAACTATGATTAAGTGTGCATGACAATGCTTTTGATATCTTCATGCTATACTCATCATGAAATAACTCTCTTGCGTAAAGAACTCAATGAGCTTCAAATCTCTCATGACTTGAGCAAACAAGCTCCTTGAAAGCCTGTAGGAGAAGGTCTTAGATAGAAGAAGCCATACAACAGCAAATCCAAGCATAAAGTCGATCTTAAATGAAGAACAAGCTGAATGAGGCTTTGCATTGTAAAAAGCATGAAAAAGATGAAATGGGGTCGACTCGAAGTCCTTACTACGTCGACTCCAAGTTCAGTAGAAGACCTTTGCCAGCTGATTCAAATAAGGGTGATAAGTACACCTACATGGGTCACAAATATTTGTTAAGGGTGACAAATAGATCTCTATGGGTGACAAATGAAACTTAAGGGTGACAAATAGGTTGACAGAGGTGAAAAATAGCTTGGCACGGGAAAAGAAGAGCTGAGAAGAAGAAAACATGAGAGTAGAGTCGACGCAACATCCATTGTGCGTCGATGCAACCAAGCCGCGATGTCAAGGCAAATACACAAGAAGAAAAAGGGTAACAGATACATTCATAAGGGTGACAAATAGCCACTTAAGGCTGACAAATAGCTGGGCAATGGTGAAAAATAGATGTCAGCCGTACGTGACCATTAGACCTGCAAGGCTAAAAAGAGCCTCAGTGTGTCAATGCAACATTCTGCTGCGTTAACGCACCCTCTGCAATAGCACCCTATTCCTGCTGATCGCACCTACAGCCAGCCCAGTCTTCAGCAGCACCAGCAGATGGCGTCAACGCACCAGTGTCTTGCGTTAACACACTGGGTGTCTCCAGCACATTGAATCTCACAAGGCTGAAAGAAGCAGTGGCGACAGCTATTGATGAATAAGGGTGACAAATGGCTGTGCAGGGTAGACAAATAATCTACAAGGATGAATAATGGGTCGCAATGTTGAAAAATGGCTTGCGGAGCTGAAGGCAGCAAATCCAACAAGGTTGCGCTAACGCAATGCTCCTATGCGTCAACGTAGTCAAACAAAAAGCTCGCAAGGGTGAACAACAAGGAAAGGTGACAACTCATGGGCGATAGCGGTGACAAATAGACCCGCAAGTGTGACAAATGGAGGTCATGGGCGAAAAACGTGTCGCCAAGGTGGACAAATAGCTGAACCAGAGAGAACCTCAAGCCTCACACTCAGGCTCCAAGCTAGCTTGAAGAAGGATGCGCCAACGCAGTGCCCTCAATGCATCAACGCCATCAACGCTAGCTCGCTAACATTTGTAGAACTCTCGAAGCTGTGTCAACGCAATGGCCTTGCTACGTCGACGCAACAGAAGGCTTCTCAAGAATTTCTGGTCTTTTCCTACAACTTTTCAAGGTCATCTAGAGGATTAAAATATGAACCAAAAATCTTCAAAAACACATTTTTTGAGGTATGAAAAAGATTCCTAGGACACACAAATGTCCCTGTCATCATAAGTTACAAGAGTAACCTTTTGGACAAAGTATCTATCAGTACAACATCTAGGAAATGTCTTCTTCTCTGCTATCCTTTTTTCTTAGAGTCAGCCAACAAGGATTGTGTCTGAAAAAGAAAATCTCCCTAGGACAAAAGGACATCCTTTCTGCAACCCAGTCCATGAAAATTAAAGATGCTACAGGCACTATTGGTCAACCTCACTTATTTTACTCCCGCCATTCAAATTGAAGGATCTTGGAGGGAAACCCATATGTCTCTACTAGACCAATCAGATTTCAGCCTTGGGAAGTTTGACTTGCTCCTGCCACCAGATATGGTGGTCCAATCAAAAGAGGTCAGTGTTCAAACAAGCCTTTTATATTCCAGCCAATCAGATCGCAAGATTATGGATGGAATTGGTTCTACCCCGCTCTATATATATATCAAGCTCTCTACATGAAGAGAGCTGTTGCTGCTGCCGTCCAGAAGAAGAAGAGAGCCAAAGAAGAAAGAGAAAAGAGTGTGCCTGAGCTTATAGAGAAAAATCTATGAGAAAGAAATAGGGAGAAGGGAAGAAGAGTGAGCAGTCATATAGCATTAGTAACCCAGCTTTGGTTCAACCCAAACCAGTGTTGTTCAAAGATAAGAAGAAGAAGATCTTCGGATCTATGTCTAAAGTTGCAGCAACTAGCTTCCAGATCTGTATCTGAAGCTACATGTGTTTTTCCTATAGTCTTTATGCTTTTCGTTTGCAATTTCTGATCTACATATCAGTGTGTGTCCGGTGCTCTGGTTAGAGATCAAAAGTGTTTTCACTGCACTTGCAGCTTGTTTTTTTTTCTTTGCTTGTATGTGTGTGTGTGGGGGGGGGGGGATTCGTGCCCTCGTGTGTGTGTGTGTGTGTGTGTGTATGTGTGTGTGTGTGTGTGTGTGTGTGTGTGTGTGTGTGTGTGTGTCTGTGTGTGTGTGTGTGTGTGTGTGTGTGTGTGTGTGTGTGTGTGTGTGTGTGTGTGTGTGTGTGTGTGTGTGTGTGTGTGTTGAGGACTTCGTCCTCGTGTGGTAAAGCCTCACCGAGTTTGGTGAGGGGTGGACGTAGGTCTGTAGGTTTGTAGACTGAACCACCTTAAAAATTCTTGTGCAATGGGTTGTGATTTATGTGTCTGCTTCATGCTCTCTATCCCCATTAACAGGTTCATGTGCTAGCTTTAACGTATACAATTTCAGTTGATCTCCCTACACACATCAACATATCATTCACACACATATACATTAGGAGGTTGTGAGTAGCAGATCTTCCTAAACTGCTGAACTTACAGTTGGTAGCATCGACCCCAAAGTGTTTGTGCGTCGACCTCAGCCACCTCCTAAAGCAGCCCTCTTTTGTCATGATATGCAGGGTGTCTTACTGTACTATTTTGAACTATCCCTTGTGATCCGATGCACGTCATGTTTATGTGTCTCATTTGCTTGTCTATTGTAGCTTGTGTTTCCATCGGCAATGTTTTTAATTGGGCATTATTTGTGGAAGGATCTATTCAACCCCCCCCCTTCTAGATCCGGTTGCACCCAAGGGATCCAACAATTAGTAGGGTGTTATCAAAAGTAAATGAATTGGAAAAATCAATTCATTGAGTTCAAGAAAAAACATTGTATCAGAAGAATTACAATCTGAAACACTATTCATTAGTCAATCTTGCAATTGTCAGATTCTTCTGTTATAAGATTTTCTATGACACAGTCCTTATTTTCTACTTGGTTTAAGTGTAATAAATTTAGAGTTTATCAATTAAACTCTTTGAAGTATTTTGCACTCAGACTTAATATATAGACATAAACCAAGGCTACATGTTTAAATCTTGTTTAACCTCCCTTAACCCTACTCATTCAAAATCAAGGACTCCCTTAAGAGTAGCTCAAAACTAGTATTGAGATTAAACATATTTGACATTTCTGATTTAGTCATGAGGGTTACAGCACTTTTTCTAACCTTTTTAGTCATATTTTCATATTTTTCTTTTTGGCTCATAATTTTTTAAGAGCATTCAAGTGTAGTCCACACCTTTTGACATAAGAATGTACGTTGTTAAGACACCAGCACCCTTAGTTACTCAGTGAGACTAACTATCCTGCTTCATTTTGAGCAGAGATAGCAAAGGCACCTCATGACTAAGTCCACTTCATTTCTTTGATGAAGGGCTTAGTTTGTTAATGAACCCTTAGCCATTGCTCTGCCTTGAGCATTAATTCACAATTTTTATCATGTGCTGCCCTTTGAGATTTTTCAGATTCTTTTATATTTAAGAACAATACTTAATCCAAGTTTCTCAACCAAGGTTGCCATAGACCTTAAATTTTTAGATTTTAGGAGATTTCACGGGACACAACATGTGAGAGTTGGTTGAGACCTATTAAGTTTTGAATGCAACCTTTTTTCTCCAGGGAATTCAATTTCTAAACTCTTGAATTCATTAGACTTAAACTAATAGTTTTATTCATGGGTAATCATATAATCTTATAAAAGAAGATTTCTATATATGATTGCTTAGATTAATGAATTGATGAACAGATTGGAATTATTCTAAGCACAATGTGCTTTAGTGTATTTCAGTAGGATTCAATAATGAAGGCAGTTTTTCATGAAGATTCATGTTGACCAGTTTCAAGATTTACAGAGATGACATGGATGCCAATTTGAGTATGTCTGATACCAAAAGTTGATACCAATTGTTAATGTCAATAGGAAGAGACTCCTCATAAGAGAGTGTAATATGAGATCTTAGAGAGGCTCCCCCTCAGAGAATGCTGGATTTTGAAGCTTAAAAGGAAATGTGATCAAGAGGTTTTCAAGGAACATCCTTATTCAGCCAACACAGAGAGTTTGAAATTCGAAGAGACAGAATCAAATCACTCAATCTTAGATCCATGGAAACATGGAATGAGAGATGATGAGAATAAGCTAGAGTGACAAGACTTGTTCAGAAAATGGCAGACAGATGAAGTCGACTTAGAAGGTCTTTAAGTCGGCTTGAACACAAAATAGAAGGCAGTGAATGCAGAACACTGCAGGGAAGTCGACTTGTGCAATCCTAAGGCCGGCTAGAGCTATTCTAGAAATACTTCTCAACTCAGATAGACTATAAATGGATGCATGGGCTTTTGAATTTTTCTGTCAACAATGAAATGCATTCGAATGATGCATGTTTTCCACTAGCTCCCCCTGACTAAATGCAAATTGTGCATGAATGAGATGCAAATCTAAGCATGAGACACTTATTCCCTTTAACTAAATGCATTTAGTCATGATGAAGATGCTATGCATTCCAAGCACATTATCTAAGCTATGCATGAGCATGCAAAGAAACACGTGTGCATTGAACATGAATCAAATATGTTTCTCTTTGAACAACACAAAGGTGTGCATGCACTTCAAATGAATTTTTTGGACTTAGACACAATGAATGTGCAACTTGATCAAGCAAGAGTAGATAGATGCATGCTACTTACTCCCCCTCACTGAATGTATTGAATATGTAAGCTAAATATGAAAATCATGCAAGGGAGTATGCTGAACATGATCTCATGAAGGACTTGCATACTTCAAATGCATGATTGACCCATGGTACCAGGCGGAGAACTTAGATCCTTGGATCACCTCATGCATAGTGCGAGTTTCCAGACACATAATCTACCCTTCCACCAACACCATTTCATATACTATTGGGTTTTTTCATGCAACTAACTTAAGATCCACATTTACGACAATCAACAGAAAGAGGTATGAGATTGTAACTAACAATTTTAAAGCATGACATGCAACTCATCAAGAAGGGAGTTATTAAAGACCAAATTAGACATGACTGTTGATGTATTTTTCTTACCTTCCTATCTGACTTAAAAGATCTCTTCCATCCCTTTCTACTAAATCAATATGAAAAATATATTGACGGTAGAGAAAGACAGAAGCATATAAACATGTGTGATCGCCACCAAGATGTCGAATGTGATGAACACGCCGTACCTTGGAAAGGGGGAGGTACTCGCCTTGAAACCAGCACTGACGCGTTGAACGGCTCCTTATGGACCACCTGTAGGTACGCGCGGTCTCACGATAGGCCGCTCGTCAGCGCTGGGGTGGAACGCGGGATGAAGATGGATGGAGGGTTGAACGGCTTGATGGTGACCACAGGAGGAGGAAGAACGGTTGATACTAGGCCGTACGTCTCCCTGAACGGTCCGGAAGAAGCCGCACAAGACCACCACGCCAGAAGTTACGAGAGTCCAACCTCCACCCTTTCTGGCAGGCCAGAAAGGATGGGCCTCGCGTTAGTGTGTTGCTGACCTGCGAAACAGAGTGTAGAATACAAAAGGAAACCCAATATCAGAACTGCAAAGTGTAGTAAGTGCTAGAACGGAAAGGAATAAACATAACTAAATGGAATGGGGGATACCTGGGGGGTTTTAAACCCCTAGGGGCACCAAAACGTGGGAGGATGTGTGAATGATGCATGAGAATGACAAAAACGTGGAGAAAATGACGCATGCAAACAAAAGATGGCAACGGACTAATGAACTAAAGACACAAAATAATGAGATACTCCCTGAACCAGATGCCTGTATGGACGTAGAAGGCCTTCCTACCTGGTCGTAGGTCACTCTAGAATCCGGCAGGGCTTCGTCGTGACCTTGAAATCTCCCCCCCCCCTTTCGAAACTTGGCTTTAGGGTCTATTTATAGAGCCTAAGGAGCCAGCCCCGAAATTAGGGTTTTCATCCATTTTTAGGTCAAGATTATCAAGGATAATCTGTAGATAAATGAATTATCTCCTAACCAGAAGAAATGACATCAAATTTGGTTCAATATCCGCGGAGAAAATGACGGGAGAAGTTAGGGATAAAACCACGGATAGAGAGAGAAAACCCTTAAAATTTTCAGGAATCGAGACGATGAATGGTCTCACGATAGACCACCCAACGGGATGAGAGGCCATCTCCTAGGCCGTCCAACCCTGTCAGTGAAAATTCAAATAAATCATAAATATTATCCAACTATCCATCGAGATGACCAAAAACCTCGCCGTTGTACTCTCACAGATGAACGGCTGCTGGTAGGCCGTACATCCACAAGAGCGGCCAAGAGAAAATCGCCCATGCCTTGTCAGTGATAAATCAAGATAAATAAGATAAATAGATAATTATTTGAACAATCAATCGAACGTAGGACTCTTGAGAGATAGACGGCTTAGTATGTACCGCACAATGGTCTTATGCGGCTGTGACTAGGCCGTATAAATACTTGTCGGTGAAATTCAAAAAATCAGCTAAATATCCCATAAATATATGAACGGCCCAGTATTAACCGTACATATGGTTATGCGGCTGGAGAATGGCCGCACATGTATATGGGCACTTGAAATTCATAGAAAAGCTCAATCAACCAAGACCAAGGCCCATTAAGCCCTGAATCAACTCGGACCTAGCCAGGGAGGGAGGTCACCCATAAAATTGGCCCAGAACGTGCTAGAAAATAGCCCAGCGAGTGATGGACAACTCGGGATATCAATAAATGGGAGTAAGAGAAATGACTCAACTTGTCGACGAAAAATGGGTGTCAATAGATGCCCCTCCTTAACGTCCTCTTTGCAGGGGAGCGAGCGGAGATGAAGCGGAAGCGAAATGAAACATGGAGATGAAGCGGAAGTGAAATGAAACATGGAGATGAAGCGGAGATGAAGCGAAGCGGACTAAAAAGTGGGCATTAAGGTAAAATGACACCCGTTTTTACTAACAAGTGGTAAGAATCTTCCGGAAAACTCGGAACCAAACACAAGGAATGATTATACCAAAAGCGACACCGGTCTAGAGGAACTTAAACTGAAATAAAAGGAAACACACGATCAACCTCATGGGAGACATAATCCCGCAAACCAATGAGGAGACCAGAATAAGCAGTGAAAAATAAAGAAGCGGACTAAAACTCCAGACGGGGACCTCTTAATCAACCAAACCAAGCGAATCGACCAAAGAGAACCTTCCAACTTAGAGCGGAATTGTTCCTCTTACCCAAACACTGAACGCACAACTAACTATCACTGATGGGATATTTTGTAGGCAAACCATGGGCCATGAATGCTCAAAAGATGCGTATGATGCATGTTGGGCTAAAAATAAAAGAAAGCATTAAAACAAATGCAAAGAAAGATAAAATATAAAATACTCGAGAATAATATTACTAAGCTGGGAGATTCAGAGTCAAGACACTATCCTCAACCACGGCGTGCAGGATAGAACCATCCTCCCCAGGCTCTCCCAACCCAACGGCCTATCCGGAGATTAGACACGTGAACCTGGATCATCATCGTTTTTGTTAAAGGGGAACATCAGATCCTAGAACACGTAGATAATTAACTGGTTCTCGAGATAATATAGCATAGTACCATATAGTAATACAATAAGGGATGTAGGGATAGAAGGTCATACCTGACTTACCTGTGTAGGTGAAACGACATGTTTTTAGATTTTCATTTTTAGATTTTTATGGATTTTTATGAATAAGACAAATAAGATAAACATAACAAAGATAACACAATGATTAACTGAACGACAAACAATACGACATAACATGATGATCAACAAAGGCAAACGAGCACATATGCAAGGGCATAAACAGACAACATGCATGCATGAACATGGTGCGACAAGACAACAATGCGGCGGGACAACACACGGTTGGGACAAGTGTAAGGTTCTACACAGCACTACCGGGTAACGTAGCGGATAACAAAAAATTTCATTTGCTCGAACCCGACTGCATGGAATCCCAGATCCATGCTCTGATCGACGTTTTAATCACCCCAACCACTAACTACGGGTTGCGTATTTATACCTTGCGCGGAACGACGCTGTCCGCAGTGCCCGATGCAGAATACCGAGCTGCACAGATGCACGACCTCTAGAGTTGATCCACACAGATCCTTGCACAGCGACGGCACCCCCCCGGTACGACCTTCCCCAACCCTTTCACCTTCTGGAGAGAGAGAGAGCAAGAGGGAGGAAGAGGGGAGGAGCTAATCCTCCTTCTTTAGCCTTAATGCTTGATTAGCCAAGAGGGGGGGAGAAGTCTCGTAGCATCCATATATATAGGATTTGGCCCATTTCTAAAAGAGCTCCAAAGGACCAAAACTGTATATATGTCCTTCCCATTATTATACATATATATTAAGCCCCTTTTATATGCCTTTCCAAAAGGATTTAAAGAGAATTAATATATACATTTGTATAATAATAATCCGTCACCTAAGAATCCATTGTATGTGAACCTCTAGGCCCATAGTCACTCCAGTTTAAGGCACATTAACTTCTAATTCCAATTAGAAGTAAATTAAACTTATTCTTCGCTTCTACTAGAGAATTAATATATACATTTGTATAATAATAATCCGTCACCCAAGAATCCATTGTATGTGAACCTCTAGGCCCATAGTCACACCAGTTTAAGGCCCATTAACTTCTAATTCCCAATTAGAAGTAAATTAAACTTATTCTTCGCTTCTACTAGAGCCGAATAATTATTTAATTTATTCCGAACCTTTGATCATGTTGGGTCAAGCAAATCCGCGTGATCCTAGAGGACGCCGGGTTTAAACCAGCCTGTCTGGTACTGGTAAGTCCACAGTTACCGTATCGATATAATCTCTCACTCCTTCTATGAGTCTGGTACGATCGAGGGTATGGTTTCTGTCAAATCCCATGATCGTGCCATTTGACTATGACCTCCTTAAAGTGTATGACGTTCGTTCTAAACGAACTCACACGACCCTGGCCAGGGATTTAACGGAGCGTCAATGTCATGACCCATTAACTGTCTGATATATACCTAACAGTGAGCGATCCCCTCTTGACCATTGATGATCTTCACACGTATCCTGAAGTGGTTAATGACTCGGCAACTCATGACTTATGGTTAAAGTCATTTAGCCAAGTAATTAAACCATTCCAGTCCTCGTGTAAGATCCGATCAATGTCTCAGGTCAAAGGACCAACGATACTACTGAGACCGTTGGATCTTCAGTTGACATTAGGTATAATCAACCATCTGAAGATCCAATAGCGGATCAGTTTAGTGCACTTCCTCCCAGGACGTACACCTACACATATGTGTTGGTGCCCCGCACCAATGACCATGAGACTGGTCACTAACACATCATGTGTACTGGTTTAATAGGTAATCAAAGTCCCCGAGTAATTACCCTCCAACCAGGAACAGTTTAAGGTATGTGTCCATGTAAAGTCAGTCTCACGTTCGAGATCCCATCTCGAGTTGACTTTATAACCACATATCCTAGGGACATCATAAAGTAATACACAATCGCATATTTACACTCAAATATCACTTTATTAACAATGAACAAGATCGTACATATATCGGGTCTACTCGACCCAAAATTGGCATGTAGCACACCAATACTAACAATCTCCCACTTGAACTACCCCCAATTGCCCACAACCTTGAGGCCCATCTTATCCTGATGGCGCTCAAATATAGTCTGTGTCAAAGGTTTAGTCAGTGGATCTACTATGTTATCTTCTGACGGTATATGCTCTACCGCCACATCTCCACGATCAACAATATCCCGAATAAGGTGGAAGCGTCTGAGAATATGCTTCGACCTTTGGTGAGATCTCGGTTCCTTTGCCTGAGCGATGGCCCCATTATTATCACAAAATAATGGGATGGGAGCTGAAATCTCGGGAACTACGCCAAGTTCCAAGATGAATTTCTTCATCCAGACTGCTTCCTTAGCAGCTTCAGCTGTAGCAATATATTCTACCTCTGTCGTTGAGTCTGCAGTTGTATCTTGCTTGGAGCTTCTCCAACTGACTGCCCCTCCATTCAACATGAATACAAACCCAGACATGGATTTGCAATCATCTGGATCTGACTGGAAACTAGAGTCTGTGTAAGCTCTAAGCTGTAGGTCCTCTCCTCCATAAAGCAGAAAAAGATCCTTAGCCCTTCGTAAGTACGTAAGGATGCCCTTTACTGTCTTCTAGTGCTCTTCGCCTAGATTTGCCTGATATCTACTGACAATGCTCAAAGCATTGGCAACATCAGGACGCGTACATAGCATTGCATACATGATTGACCCTATGGCCGAAGCGTAGGGTACCTTATTCATGTGTGCCACCTCCTAAGATGTTTTAGGGCTCATCCCCTTAGATAGGCAAAATCCATGTCTCATAGGAATGAGACCTCTCTTGGAATTTCCATCCTAAACCTTTTGAGGATAGTGTCTATGTACATTGATTGGGATAACCCTAGCATCCTTTTAGATCTATCTCGATAGATCCTTATGCCTAGCACATAGGATGCTTCTCCTAAATCCTTCATGGAGAAGGTCTTGGACAACCAAGACTTAGTTGATGTCAACATCCCTACATCATTCCTAATGAGTAAGATGTCATCAACATAGAGGACCAAGAAGGTCACAGAGCTCCCACTGACCTTCTTGTAAACACAGGGTTCATCTTCATTCCGAATGAAGTTGAAAGATTTGATAGTCTCGTCAAATCTTAAGTTCCAGCTTCGAGATGCCTGCTTTAATCCATAAATGGACCTTTCAAGTTTGCATACCTTATTAGGATGTAGCTTGGAGGTGAATCCTTTAGGCTGTACCATGTACACATCTTCTAACAAATTTCATTAAGAAAAGCTATCTTCACATCCATTTGCCAGATCTCATAATTCAGGTATGCAGCAATGGCAAGAAGGATTCTGATTGACTTAACCATGGCTACTGGTGAAAATGTCTCATCATAGTCAATGTCTTGCCTTTGACGATATCTTTTCACCACTAGTCTATCTTTGTATGTGTCAATCTGTCCATCTGCTCTGATTTTCCTTTTAAAAATCTATTTGCAGCCGATAGGGACTTTCCCTTCGAGTACATCAACTAAGTTCCAAACTTTGTTGGTGTACATGGACTGGATCTCTGAATCTATTGCCGCTTGCCATTTCTCGGAGTCTATACTACGGATTGCATCCTGGTACGATTGAGGATCTTCATCCTCATCGATACAAACCTTAGAGGACCCCTCTAAGACATGTCCAACATATCTCTCAGGTTCTCTCGGTAGTCTACCAGATCTCCGTAGTGTCAGTGTTTCACTCTGAATAGGATCAACCGATACAGTCTCATCTAATGAGTCTGTGTCTACGGGTTGTAGTTCTTGGACCTCGTCCAATTCTATCTGGCTCCCACTATTTTTCTGGAGTAGATATTCTCTTTCCAGAAATACAGCTTTCTTAGCCACTAAGACCCTTTGCTCAGAAGGGTGATAGAAATAATATCCAAACATCTCCTTTGGATATCCCACAAACCTACACTTATCGATTCTCGACTCAAACTTATCACTATCGTTCTTCTTTACATGAGCAGGACACCTCCAAATTTTAATGTGATTAAAATTTAGTTTCCTACCCTTCCATATCTCATATGGTATAGAAGGAACAGATTTATTTGAGATCCTATTTAATAAATAAGCTGCAGTCTCTAATACATAGCCCCACAGAGATAAGGGTAGTCATGACATAGACATCATAGATCGGACGATGTCTAACAAGGTCATGTTTCTCCTTTCGGATACACCATTATGTTGTGGTGTATACGGTGGAGTCCACTGAGAAATAATTCTATTGTCTTTAAGATAAGAAGTGAATTCATGGCTAAGAAATTCACCTCCTCGATCCGATCAAAGAGCCTTAATACTCTTGCCAGTCTGTTTCTCTACTTCATTCTTGTATTCCTTAAACTTCTCAAAGACTTGTGATTTATGCCTCATTAAATAGACATAGCCATATCTCGAGAAGTCATCAATAAAAGAAATAAAATAGAGGTGACCCCCTTTTGCCTCCATGGACATGGGTCCACACACATCCGAGTGTATGAGCTCGAGAAGTCAACAGCCCTCTCACCATGTCCACTAAAGGGAGCCTTGGCCATCTTCCCCATGAGACACGACTCACAGGTGTCAAATGGCTTATATTCGAATGTATTCAAATACCCATTTGAGTGTAGGTGAGAGACTCTTTTCTCACCAACATGACCAAGCCTGCAATGCCATAGATATGCAGAATTCACTTCATCAGTATTGGAAACTTGCATAACATTAGAACGTGTATCTAATACATAAAGACCATTGACTAATGAACCATTGGCTATAACCAAACCATTATTCATTATAGAGCACCGAGTGCTATTAAAAGTCAATGTATATCCAATGTTATACAAACCAGAGATTGAAATAATGTTCTTAATAATATTAGGAACATAATAACAGTCATTCAACTCCAGAATGACTCCTGAAGGTAAACTGAGACGTACAGTCCCGACAGCTTTGGCAGCAACTAAAGCTCCATTGCCCATCCTCAGTTCAATCTCCTTTTTGCCCAACCGCCTTCTATTTGCCAGCACCTGCACAGAATTGTAGATATGAGATGTACATCCAGTATCTAATACCCATGATGTGGATTCCATATATGACAAATTAAGGTCTATGACAAAAATACCTTCATTTAGAATTGCCTTGCAATTCCTTTTCCAATGCCTTGTTTCCCCGCATCGAAAACACTTGTCCTCTTTTTCATTCTTTTTGCCCTTCCCTTTGTCAACTTTGGTGAGTTGCTTACCCATGGCCTTCTTCTTTCCCTTCCCTTTGTCACCTTTGGTGGATATCTGTGTAAGATCTCAGAATTTTTATAAATTATTTTAGTAATATTTAATTATTTTCTAGAATTTATAAAGGCCTAAATAAATTAATAAATAGAATATTGGATCAATAAGTCATTATCAGGCCCAATTAGGTTAAATAATAAACCTAGCCTATTTAAAGATAATCCAAAAGGTTAATGGACCAAGCCCATCAAGTTTGGCCCATATTTTAGAAGGGTAATTAGCTTATTCACGTATTTTAAGGATAAATACTATTTATAAGATAATTATGTGGATAAATGAATAAAAGAGTTTTATGAAATTGAAACTCTATACACGTTGAATGTAACGGTCTATCGGGCGACCGCCACAGTCCTGTAACGCACCAGGCTGGATGCATTACACTCTGTTAGTTCCGTGAAAGGAAGAACGAGTAAAAAGATTAGAACTTTAGGATCTTATCTACAAGAGATCGACTTAGGAGAGCTTATAACATTACTAAGAACTCTTATAGATTAGGTTCTGGCAAATTAAGGACTCTAGAATCGATCTAATCTTCAAACCCCTATAAATAGGACCTAGTTCTGAACTGAGCGACCCTTACTTTTAGCTCGTGAAGAATCAAGGTAAGAAGTCATAATTTCGGGTAAGTTCCTTACAACTTTTTATTTATAATACATTAGACTAATAGCTCTCCAAATTTCGTGCTAGGAGATCAAGCAACCAAGGAGATAGAAGCTTCCAAAGTTGCTGATTCAACCTTAGCAACCCAGGAATCTGAACGCAAGTTCCCTGAAGATCCAGAGATTAGGATGTCTAAACGAGGTAATTAGAGTTCAATCCTTTAGAACTTTTTGTTTCCAATAGTTTCATCTTCTTACCCTCAAAATTTCACATCCTTAGGTCAAGAGGCTGAGGAAATAGAGCAGATTGAAGTTACTGATTTATCACAAGAAGTACAAGGGACTAAGGGTAGCACCTAGCATCAATTTCAAAGTTTAAATATTTTAGAAGAGGTAGGTTATCTCATGATTGACAAAAATAACTTGTTAGGAATAAAAGCCCTCTGGTTGTACTTGATTTCATGCATTCTAGACTAAGCATTTTATGATCTAATAGTTCTATACATTCATGCATCTATTAGCCCTAAATGGAAATTAAAAGATATTATCCTGTCTATTCACTAAACCCATGCATATAGTTGGCCTATACTTCGTTATCATGACTAGGACAGTGGTAGTATTTTGATTTCCAGGCATGTTATGTTTTCATAAACCTTTACTTAGTTTACTGCCAGCAGATTCTCTGACGCACCAACGTAAGACCGTCACATGAATGTAACGGACTTACGATAGACCGTCACACCCTGTTGTGTTTTATTGTTCTATTGTCTCTGACGCACCCTAGCAGGAGCATTACACCACTGTAACGGCCCCTCGATAAACCGTCACAAGCATTGTAACGCGCCTATCCTAGACCGTCAGACCCCTGTGTTCTGCCAGCCCAAGGCAGAATAATAACCAGTTAAGTTTACTTATAAATAAGCTTAGATAGCTAAGTTGGACCTATTATCATGACTTCAAGTTTAGTTACTGATTCATAATCAAATTGTATGATTAATGTGTCTTAGGTTATTTTAAGTTATGTTAATTTCATGTGCCAAAATTCTATAGTTTTGTATTTAAATCATGATTTTCCAAATGTTGTATTGACGGAGTTTTCTCATGGTTTCACATCGTTACACGTTCTCTTTATCAATAGAGTCATTTCTTTAAGTATATGGCGCATATTCCGGTATGTTATCCATTAGTTCACATTGCACTATAAGAACATTATTCTTGGACATGAGGACCTCTCTATTGGATATTCCTTCCAATGGACTAGGAAATCTCGTTTCAAGGCCTCCGTAATTCTCCGCGAGCCTGGGATTCCCACTAGGACGCCGAGTTGGTTGTACCATTAAAGCCCATTGATTAGATTACAATATCGATATTTTTGGTTAACAGTAATGTAACGGCTCTATGTTGGACCGTCAGGCACAAGTAACGGCCCAATATACGACCGTCACATTTAACTGAGTCCGATTTCTTGGTTCTGGATTCAGACTAATGTAATGGCCTAATACTGGAGCGTCACATCATGTAACGGCCCAGTACACGCCCGTCACACTGTTTGAGTATTTTAACCCACGGTGGACCAAGGGTTGATATTCAAGGTTTCTAGATGGACTATTGATGATCTAGAACTTATCATATTGATCAAGAAACATAAAATAATGAATGGAAAATAAAGAATGTACCGTTATGTTGCCGATTTATTTTCATAAGCATAACCTTGCTTAAGTCATTCTTGATTTCTCATGATTCTTATTAAAGCATTCATTCATTGAATTATTGTCATCATGAGCTTATTGAACTTATTACATTCTTGCCCATACTTTATTGTTACATGCGTGGAAAAAGTTTGATTTATACTTAAAGATGCGATCGAGCACTGATTGTGTTCAAGGGCTCTATGCTAGTCCCCTCGGCTGATTGTCGGAAACATACTATTATAAACCATGGGGTATGATGCTACTGGCATCGCATTACACTGGGAGTACTTTCTCTATAAATAAGTGAAAATCTACAATACGGCATGACATGACATTCTTGTACATGACTTTCTTGCTTGATATTCCACAAAAATTCACGAAGTACTTGCTCATCAGCAAAAGATACTAGAGTCATGATTATGTGGCTTGCTAGTACATTCACGATACATTCTTGTTCATGAAAGACCAATATCATGTTCTTGTTACATTCTTACTAGTTTGTACTTGCTCTCATTCTAACTTACTTGATCGTCTTGTTACTTTGGTTTAATCGCGTGATTGATCGCATTCGCATGATTTTTATCTTATTCTTTAGAGCTAAATTGTTAATTACTTTAATAGTGCCTTCATGTTGATGCGAAGATACCTACTGGACAAGTGTGCTCATTACCTATTTCCAATCTTTTCAGGAGATGGAAGTGATTCGAATTCGGATTCGGGTTATACAAGTAGCGGGTCCGAGAGCGAATAAAAGTATTGTCAAGATGAGAGTGAAGACTTAGGAAGGTCTATATTGTTTAGATTGAGTCTATGTAATTTTCCTATTTCTTGAGTCTGATAGATTTGAATAAGTTGAATTAGTGGTTGTATTTGAATACTTGATTATTATGAAATAAAGTTGGAGTTTGAGTAAATATTGTGCAATTGCATTTATGTGTGTGATTGTCTTGCTCTCTGATCATTCTTGCTTGCAATAGGCTTACCATGCCGGCTGTCCGCACTCCCCGAGTTAGTCTTCCGCTGTAATAAAGGCTCGGGGCGTGACAGTTAAGTTAGTATCAGAGCCTAAGTCTTAGGACTTAGGAAGAAGAGTCATGTCATAAGAAAAGTCCAAGGTTTAAGGACCCCTACCTATGAACTAAGGAAGAAATTTCCATACCTATGTGAGAATTGGGTAGGGCCCGGGATAAGATAATTAATTAGCTTTAAGATTGATTTTTTTCATTCCAATTTCATGAGAAATAACAAGTTGTTATTTTCTCTCAGGTACCTTATCTTACGAATGGCTCATCGTGTAGATTGGGATGACATGCAACAAACAGGTGTCGGCCTTACTCAGGCATTGCAAACCATAGTGCAAGGTGGTGCAGGGGCAAGGGCCGGTGACCTACATCGCAATTTCAGAGTTTAAATCCTCCGTGATTTTATGGTTCTTCTAATCCCGACGAGGCAGAAAATTTGATAGATTAAATGAATCGTATATTTGATGTTATCCAATGCACCGATCAGGAGAAGGTGCGTCTCATAACCTTTTAACTTAACAAAGATGCTCTCACATGGTGGAAGTCGGTTCCGACACCTCCGGTCGATGCACCTCATACATGGGATGGTTTTCTTACCCTATTCCGTGCCAAGTACTTTTCGAAAAACGTAAAGGAACAAAAGGCTATGGAGTTCGCCACTCTTCGGCAAGGAATGATGACGGTTGCCGAATATGAACTGCAATTCTCAAGGCTAGCACCGTATGCATCACATCTAATCGGTACCAATTTATTAAAGGTGAATCGGTTTATGGACGGGTTATGTCCCGATTTCATCCAGTAGCTCTGGATCCAAAACATCCGTAATTATGCGGAGATGGTTCAGCGAGCGTATTTATGTGAAAGGACCTTAGAGAAGGTCGAAAAATTGAAAGGGAATAGAGAAGAATCAAGCCGACGCTCAGATCGGCGTTATAAGAAAGAAAAGTTCAGCATCACGGAGCCTTACAAGAGCCGTGATAGTAAGAAGAGATCCAGGAATGGGAATGGTGGAAGTTCCCATAAACAAAAGAAAGTCAAGGAGGAGAAGGAGCAGGTCGCCACGGCTCGCACATTTTGTGAAAATCTTGGCCATTCGACTGAGGAGTGTTGGAAGCGCCTTGGCGCTTGTTTACGTTGTGGAAGCAGGGAGCATCGCATGCCGGAATGCCCCCTTATGAAGGACCGGTCATCTGGTAATGGATGTAGGAGGCAGGCTCACCTCAATGCTGTTCTAGAAGAAGAGGAAGCACCCAGGGATGATAGGCTTATGGAAGGTACTTGAGAGGGGGATTTCTGCAGCCCATTCAAAGAGCAGCCCAACTAGGCCCGGCAGGGCCCAATGAGGCCAAGCTCACCCAAGTGATAGCCCATAGGGCCCACTTAGGGAAGAAAGCCCAATAAATAGCGCTCGAGGAAACAACCCTTCTAGGCGGCCTCAAGGCTCGGAGGGCCCGAGCATCGGTCAGGTCACGAGAAAGGCCCGCGCCCGAGCCATCTCTCTGCTCGGGAGAGGGAGGCGTAGGCTAGCCTATCCGACCCATCTTTTACTGAGCTAAGCCTACCGCCCGAATAGGGCTGGCCCCTCTGAGCTCGGAATGACCGATGAATGCTTATCTTTGCAGCCGTTAAGAGTCCGCAACAAGCAGGAATTCAGGAAGGCAAGGGACTTCTTCTTCCCCATGATGATAACGCTCCCACGATAAGGCCATAAAAGCCCACAATGAGGACGTAACCCCCACCTGAAATCCCTCGACTGGCAGGACTCCAAGAGAAAGTGTACTATTTAAACCAGGGATACCCTCCGACTAAAGGTAAGACAAAAAAGGCAATCATACGCCCAAAACTCCTGAGCAAGAACCGCTTCAGCCTTCTGGTGGAGAGGGAACTCGCGCACAAGCTCTCTCCTCCCTACTATTGCTCCCACCATAGCTCCACTGACTTAAGCATCAGAGGGTTTGCCCCAGGGATTCCCCCTGGGCCCTCTGATCCATTTCCCTATCTTGCAGTTCATGATCTGGTGATCCTCAGCCCGCTCAGGACCAGCGCGAGATCACGCCTCTTCATCTGGCGTCGTCTGTGGGAAACGCACGAGAAGCCAGTATGGTGCGAAGGAGCTCAGGGAGGAGGTCCGCCGGCAACAGGGGTAAGGCCGTGGTAGCGGTGGGGGATGGCCCCTCTAGGGCCTCACAGAACCCTCCCTCCAACGCCAGCGTCCCCACCGATGGACCGCCACCCCCTCCTGCGGCGGTAGGGCTACCCCCCAACGGTGGCGCCGAAGCCTTCCAAGCCCTCAACGCGAAACTGGATATCCTTGTGGAACTCATGGAGAACCAGGCGGCTAGGGATGGAAGGTCCCAGCTCCGTCAGGGAGCCCTCCCCACGAAAATACGTCCCAGCACACCGTCGGAGGTCGCTTCACTCTCCACAGCCAGCAGCTCATCCGCAACAGGATTGGAGGACCCTCGCAAGCTCCGCCTCCGGAGCAAGAGGCTTCCTCCATGCCAAGAAGGGGAAAACTGGGGGCGCGGCATCCAAACCCGGAAGCTGACGTTCCCGGAGATCGCCAAGACTCTCCCCCCAGCCCCACGGCACGACAGCAACCGGAACTATCCCTCCGGCTGCGAGATTTCAAGAGACGCTTCGCAGAACAGGAGCGCGCCCTCCGCGCCCTACAGAAGACCTCTATCCCGCAAGACGAGGAGAAATCCCCATTCTCCGAGTACATCTTGAAGGCAGAGGTATCTCCCAGAACCTCCATTCTGACCTTCAAGCTCTACGACGGCCAGGGCGACCCGGCCGATCATTACGACAGCTTCGACGCTCTGATGACCCTGCACGGAGTGTCCGACGCCATCAAGTGCCGAGCCTTCGTGACCACCCTGGTCCAAGGCGCTCAAGCATGGTTCCGGACCCTCGCCCCTGGGTCCATCCGAGACTTCAAGCAATTTGGGTGAGTCTTCAAAGAGAGTTTCGCCGGAAGTACCCCCCCAAGGTCGGTAGCGGGGCTCTGGCCCTCAAACAGGCGCAAGGGGAAAGACGCCGGGCTTATATTCACCGATTCAAATCGGAAGCCCTGAGAATCCCCCGCCTAGACGTGGCCTCAGCCACAACCGCACTGACTGGGGGCACTCGGGATGAGAATCTCCGCCGCGAACTTGTCCTCCACCCTCCCTCAACCCTTGCCGAGCTAGTGACTCTGGCACTGCGCCACGCCGAGTGCGAAGAAGTGCTCAGCGCTTGCCGAGACGCAACCGGCTCGGGTCGGGAGGGGGACAAGAAGCGGGCTTCTGAGCCAAATTCAAGCTCGGGAAAGAAGCGAGACCGTGATAGGGAGTGCAAGCGGAAGTACGAGCGTTACACCCCACTAGCTACCCCGGTCTATGAGATTTATGAAGACATCAAAGACTCGGGACTCCTCTGCCAGCCCGAGCCGATGAGGTCGAAGAACCGCAATCGCGACAGGCATTGCTTGTTCCACAGCGATCACGGACACCACACCGGTGACTGTCGCCAGCTCCAGGACGAGATCGAGCGCCTCATCCGTCAGGGGCACCTGGCTCGGTTCACAGCCGAGCGCAAAGAAGATCGAGGCGCCGCAGAGGAGATCGACAACGCCCCCCGAGGGGTCCACATCAACGTCATCTCCGGAGGAACAGCATCAGGAGGCGACAGCAGTCGAGGAAGGAAGCGTCATGCCTAGCGGGCGAGCTAAGCCATAGAGCCCCCCAAGGCCCCGCCGAGTGAGCCCCAGGTCATAGTCTTCTCCGACCGAGATCTGGAAGGGCTGAGCACCCCGCATGACGACGCCCTCGTAATCTCAGCCACAATAAACCATTGTAACGTAGATAGGGTTCTAGTTGACAATGGGAGTGCCCCTGATGTGTTGTCTTATGACTGTTTCCTTAAGATGGGGGAAGATCCATCCAAGCTCCGCCCGGTCCGAACCCCCCTCTGCGGGTTTAATGGCCTGGCCACTTACCCCGAGGGAGCCCTAAGCCTGCCGATTACCCTCGGCACCCCACCCAGAACCGTTACGGTCATGGTGGACTTCATAGTGATTAAAGGTATGATAGCGTACAACGCCATCTTCGGCCGGGGAATCCTCAGCCGAATAAAGGACGTACCATCTACCTATCACCAAAAAATGAAGTTCCCTACCAAAAATGGGTTGGGGGAAGTCCGAGGTAACCAGGCCGCGGCCAGAAGGTGCTACAATATCTCGGTGGAAGCCACAAGGCCGGACGGGAAAGATAAGAGTCCCCGGGGAGTCGAGGATAAAACCGCAACCACCGAGCCCGATGGTGAATTACTGACGGTTTTCCTAAACGATGACCCGACCCTAGGAGTAAGGATCGGAGCCGACCTACCGCCCAAGGTTCAGCATCAATATAAAGAATTCATTTCTGAGTACATCCGAGTCTTCGCTTGGTCCGATGATCAACTGCCAGGAATACCAGAGGAGACCGTGATGCACAAGCTCAACCTCGACCCCGCCGTGAAGCCCGTACAGCAGCGCAGAAGGAAGCATGCACCAGAGAAACAGACAATCATCAAGGCGCAGGTCACCAAGGGACAAGAGACTGGCCTTTTTAGACCGATCTTGTACCCGACGTGGCTAGCCAACGTCGTCCTGGTATCTAAAGCTTCGGGCAAATGGTGGATGTGCGTGGACTTCACCGATCTGAATAAGGCCACTCCTAAGGATTGCTATCCGTTACCGAGCATCGACCAATTGGTTGACTCAACCTCGGGCAACGAGATACTCAGCTTCCTAGACGCCTATTCAGGTTATCATCTGATCAGAATGGATCTAGAAGATATCGAGAAGACCGCCTTCATCACCAACTACGGCATATACTCCTACACCCGGATGCCTTTCGGGTTGAAGAACGCTAGAGCTACGTATCAAAGGCTGGTCAATCACATGTTCGAGGAGCAGTTAGGTCGGAACGTCGAGGCTTACATTGACGACATCCTCGTCAAGACCCCAAGGCCCAAGATCACTTCACCGACCTCGCCGAAACCTTTGGCACCCTCCTGAAGTACAACATGAAGCTCAATCCTTCCAAGTGCACCTTCGGAGTAAGATCTGGGAAGTTCTTGGGTTTCCTGGTCACTCAACGCAGGATCGAAGCCAACCCCGACAAGGTCCAGGCCATCCTGGACATGCGCCCGCCCACTTGCATCAAGGACGTCCAACGCCTAACTGGGCGTGTCGCCGCTCTCAGCCGCTTCCTGTCCCGTGCGGACCGAACGATGCTTGCCCTTCTTCAAACTTTTGAGGGGGCCCAAATTGGCATCTGCTACGTTCGCATGGGATGAGGAATGCCAGAGAGCGTTCGCCGAGCTAAAGGAGTTCCTGGCCTCGCCCCTGTTGCTCTCCAAGCCCGTTCCGGGCGAAGTCTTGTTGCTCTATCTCTCGGCAACACCAACCACAGTCAGCTCGGTCCTTGTCAGAAATGACTCAAGAATCGAGAGGCCAGTCTACTACACCAGCAAGGTGCTCAACGAGGCTGAAAGGAGGTACCCCGCAACCGAGAAACTCGTGCTAGCATTGGTTACCTCCGCCAAGCGCCTCCGACCCTATTTCCAAGGGCACCCCATCACCGTGCTAACCGGTGAACCATTGAAGAAGATTCTTGCCCACCCCGAAGCTTCAGGGTGACTCGTCAAATGGGCAATCATGCTTGGGGCCTACGATATCTCGTACCGCCCGCGCT
Organism: Amorphophallus konjac; assembly: GCA_022559845.1. Classification (NCBI taxonomy): domain Eukaryota; kingdom Viridiplantae; phylum Streptophyta; class Magnoliopsida; order Alismatales; family Araceae; genus Amorphophallus; species Amorphophallus konjac. Next base: position 291,088,883 of record CM040126.1, on the reverse strand, counting down.
CGGCTATGAAAGGCCAAGCGCTTGCTGACTTCATCGCCGAGAGCACCATCCCGACTGAAGAGAGATCTTCGTCTGCGCCCGGGCCGACCTGGGAACTGTTCATCGATGGGTCTTCCAACTCGGTCGATAGTGGTGCAGGGATCCTCCTGAGGTCCCCCGAAGGAGTAGAGCTACAGTACGCCTTGAACTTCAGACCGAGCGCCCCATTTTAACCCCGCGCGACGACCATCGGACCTGCTCAACAGCCCAAGGCAGCAAGAACTCTCTGCTCCTCCATCACTGGCAGCGTCGTCTTCCGAAGTATCCTCCATGCTCTGATTGCAACGGCACAGCACAACGTGGAGTAGGGGCGAGGAAAGACTGTTACTGAAAATCCTAAGCGGTGGACAGGAAGGGACGCCCTTCGGCCTTTTTATAAGGCTAAGGGAGGCTACTTGCCTTAAATGACTCCCCCCTCGAAAACATGCCAAAGGATTTTTCCCACTGAACGGTCACCTAAAATCCCTCATTTTCTGCCTCTACGGGATACACGAAATGGCCTGGCATTCAAAGCGTGAGAAAATGGAAGGACACCCTGTCAGGAATCCATCCAACCAGCGTGCGAAAATCACGCAGGACGCATCGGCACTTTCCAACTACTACCGATACGCTAACCAAATTACGGCAAGGAACGCAAGAAGCAAGTAAGTCATTTATTGCCTCACAAAAAGAAAATCTTTCTTTTTTCAGAAAAGGAAAAGAGACAAACAGAGAAAGAGGTAAAACAAGGCAAAATACATCAGGTCTCGGGCCCACTTTGAAGCTTGGGAACGGCAGGTGTGGGTATTTCGCCCCCGGCACCATCGGTGACGGCCGACCCAGGCACTGACCTCGCCTGTGCGAGAACTGCCTCGGTCGCGAGCCCTCCCAAGGCAGCCAGAGTTGGTGACCCCGCCGGAGGAGAGCCCTCTGGATCTTCCCCGCCCGATGCAGAAGAGCTAGAAGCCGACTCCTCCGAGTCATAGCACTGGCCCGAGGGGAAATCGATCCCAGAGTCTCGCTCGTCGGCGTAATCCACTGCCCGGCGATAACCTTGTTTGAACCCCTTGCGGGCGCCTCGGCGAAGCGCTATCTCGTAGTACAGAAGGGCAGCTTCCTGAAGGTCAGCTCGGTAGGCCTCTGAGCCCCAGTACTGCTCGATCGCCTCCGCCCCGACCTGCCCCATCCTTTTAGCAAGTTCGGCCGACTTCCGCTCCACCTCAGACGCTCGCTCCTCTACCTCCGCCATCCGTCTCTCTGCCTCAATCGACTTCCGCTCGGCCCCGGCTGCCCGCTCCTCGAGGTCGATCAACTTCCGCTCGGCCTCGGCCGCCCGCTCCTCGAGTTCGATCGACTTCAATTTAGCCTCGATCGATCGTTTCTCCGCCTCAGCTCGGTCCGTCTCGACCTCCGAACGACGGCGCTCCGCTGCCTCCGCCCGGTCCAGCAACTCAGTGTGCTCAGCCTCCCAATGGCCGTCCAGCTCGAGATGGTGAAGGCGCTCCTCCTCAAGGAGTTTGTTTTCCTCTCGAGCGACTCCTGAGCCTTGGCCAGCTGCTCGGTCAACGCTCCGGCTTCCAGCCGGCTCGACCGCGCCAAATCCCTGATCGCGGAGAACTCCCGTTGAAGCCCCTCGTGCGCCTCATTGAGTCAGGCTAGCTTCCTCTCGCACCCTCCGAGACTCCAGGCGAGATTCGACCGCTCTAACTCTGTCCGGGCGTAGGTCTCCGCCATGGTGGCCCCCATCTGGGCCATGATCATACCGCCCTCCATGATGATGTCGAGGACCCCGGAAGGAGAATGGCGCTTATCTCCTCCTCTCATCCTCGCGGACACCTCACGGCAGAGCTTGTACAGATTGCTCAAGATGCCGAGCCTCTCCAAGGCCTCCAGCATGGACACCCGATCCGCCCCTGGCCCCACGCCGGAAGGCCCGGACCGAGCTGCTGAAACGGCCTCCCCGCACACTACGGTCGGTTAGGGTTGCGACGCCTCCGTAGGCGAACCCCGAACCTTGACCGACGCAGCAAGCCCGGTCGCCCCGGGCGCCACCGATGTTTGGGGTTGCGACGCCTCCGTAGGTGAACCCCCAACCTCGACCGACGCAGCAAGCTCGGTCGCTCCGGGCGCCACCGATGTTTGGGGTTGCGACGCCCTCGCAGGCGAACCCCCGACCTCAACTGTCTCGGCCCGTGTTTCACTGCCCGAGACATCGCCAACCTCGACCGGCCCCCCAGTCTCAGCCTCGTCTACTTCAGCTCCGGCCCCCTCCGTTCCCACCGAGGGGAGAGCCGACCCACCGTCACCACCCTCTGAGGGGCCCCTGGTCTCCTCGGCCCCCTCTCGCCCGGTGGATGGGGGAGCCGGCCAGGTAGGGTCGGCCCCATCTTGCCCCTAAGAGGGGAGCGCCGTCGAGCTAGAGTCGCCCCCAGCAGTGGCGAGAAGGCCGGCCTTCTTGGCCCGCTTCTTGGCCTTCGCAGCTTCCCGCAACCTTCCCTCCATGGGATCCTTGCTCTTTGCACCGCCCGGTCGTGAAGTTCCCTCAGATGCCGCCCCCTTGCCCTTATCCCGGGCTTGGGAGCGACCCACAAGAGCGTCAGGCTCATCGGCCGCCGAGTCATCTCCAAGATCGACGACCTCAGCAGCCCCCTCTAGAGGCTCCCGCCTGATGTCTACAATAGAGAAGAAGGCATGGTCAGGAAAAGAGAGATGATTCCCACCCCTGAAGAAAAATCCGAGTGGTGGTACCTGACAGTTTCAGCCGTAAAAGGAGGCACCGTTCGACATTCTCCGGCGTCACCAATTCCTCGGTCGACTGGCGATTCTTCAGCAGACGAGCGACATTTTTCTCCACGTGAGGGGGGAACTCCTCCTGATGGGGAGGAATGTTCGGATGAAAGTTGGGCATCACCTGGCACCTCCAGCTTTCGTCCACCGCCTCCACCTTCACCCAGAAGAATTGGGTCTTCCACCCTTTGTGCGAGGAATCCTTCGCCCCCAGCGGAATACAACTCTTGTTCCTCCGCGCCTGAATGAAGTAAAAGCCCTTCCCCGCCAACGGATGCACTTTCAACTCAAAGAAATAATGATAGAGGTCCAAGGAAGGAAAAATCCCATGCCGGCGGCAGAGGATTCGAAAAGCGGAAAGAAGAAGGTATGAGTTGGCGACCAACTGAATAGGCGCCAACTGGAAAAAATTAAGGATCTGAAGGATGAAAGGCTCGAAGGGGAGGCAAAACCCGCTCTTCCAAGCCAGGAAAAGTGCAGATATGACCCGTGCGACCGTCCAAGCTCGTCTCGTACGGGGCAGCGGCGGCAAAGTTGTATCTGAGAGGCAAGCGAAACCGGTGCTCCAGCTTCTTCACCTCGGCTTCCCCCAGCTCGCTGCGATTCGGGACCGGCGCCCTTACCTCCAACTCCTCGCCTGAACGCTGGCCCGCCATGGAACTCAAGGAGGAATTGAAGGCAGAGCTCTCAAGAGAACTCGAAGACTCCGGGGGAGAAGGAAGCTGCCGGACCGCCTCTACGGTTATGCACGCCAACTCCTCAAATGCTGCCGCGAGGTTATGCTCCTCCGTCGTGACTTCACGGCACATCAAGGAGCCCCAAAAGCAGAGGAATGAAGAAAAGCCAAAAACCCTAGAGAGTCTGGGATGACAAACAACGCCCAACGCCTATAAACCCTCCCGGGAGGCGGCGTGTCGTTCTGACCTCCGAGAAAAAGGGGGCCCCTTCATTTCAAATCCGTCAGGATCACTATAATTACGGACCCAGGTGCCCACGGCACGTGGCTACTTAACACCATCAGATCTCCACCCACCTGAGCCACGCCAGTCCGACGCCCTCATAAACTACTCAACCGAGCCTCCTTTGGCTCGGGAGTAGGAGGGGGACAAGTGGAGAGGGGGATTTCTGCAGCCCATTCAAAGAGCAGCCCAACTAGGCCCGGCAGGGCCCAATGAGGCCAAGCTCACCCAAGTGACAGCCCACAGGACTTAGGGAAGAAAGCCCAATAAACAGCGCTCGAGGAAACAACCCTCCTAGGAGGCCTCAAGGCTCGGAGGGCCCGAGCATCGATCAGGTCATGAGAAAGGCCCGCACCCGAGCCATCTCTCCGCCCGGGAGAGGGAGGCGTAGGCTAGCCTATCCGACCCATCTTTTACCGAGCTAAGCCTACCGCCCGGATAGGGCTGGCCCCTCTGAGCTCGGAACGACCGACGAATGCTTATCTTTGCAGCTGTTAAGAGTCTGCAGCAGGTAGGAATTCAGGAAGGCAAGGGACTTCTTCTTCCCCACGATGATAACGCTCCCACGATAAGGCCATAAAAGCCCACGATGAGGACGTAACCCCCACCTGAAACCCCTCGACTGGAAGGACTCCAAGAGACGGCGTACTATTTAAACCAGGGATACCCTCCGGCTAAAGGTAAGCCAAAAAAGGCAATCATACGCCCAAAACTCCTGAGCAAGAATCGCTTCACCCTTCTGGTGGAGAGGGATCTCGCGCACAAGCTCTCTCCTCCCTACTATTGCTCCCACCATAGCTCCACTGACTTAAGCATCGGAGGGTTTGCCCCAGGGATTCCCCCTGGGCCCTCTGATCCATTTCCATGTCTTGCAGTTCACGATCTGGTGATCCTCAACCCGCTTAGGACCAGCGCGAGATCACGCCTCTTCAGTACTCTTCAAATCTGTTCTCGTCCTGCATTTGTGCTATTTGATACTGGTGCCTCTCATTCTTTTATCTCCACTACTTTTGCTAAAACATTACCAATCGCATCAGTTCCCTTACCTTCAGATCTTGTTATTTTCACACCCTTAGGTTCTGGAACAAAGCTTACCGACTATTATCCTGATAGCGAAGTGATAGTAGAGGGTCATAATCTCCCCGCAAACTTAGTATGCCTTAACATGAAAGATTATGATGCCATTTTAGGGGTAGATTGGCTTGTAGATCATGATGCTTATATCAATTTCCGAAATAGGATTATATCCTTTCGAAAGCCTGGTCTTTCGAGATTCTCTTTTCGTGGCATCAAGTACAAGAAGCATCCTACTATCATATCTTCTCTTCACGCTTGAAAACTTATCTCACAAGGATGTGAAGCTTTTCTTGCTTCTATCATTGTTGTTGAATCCAAGGAGATTATCTTAGCTGACATCCCTATTGTAAATGAGTTCCCAGACGTGTTCCATATGAATTACCCAGTTTACCGTCCGAGAGGGAAGTGAACTTCACTATTGAACTCATTCCAGGAGCAGCACCTATTTCTATAGCCCCATACAGGATGTCCCCACAGAGCTTAAGGAATTGAAGAAGCAGTTGCAGGAACTTCTAGATAAGGGCTTCATTAGACCTAGCACATCCCCGTGGGGTGCGCCTGTCCTATTTGTCAAAAAGAAGGATGGTTCTCTCAGGCTATGCATCGATTACCGGCGACTTAATTAGCTTACAATTAAAAACAAGTATCCATTACCGCGTATTGATGAGCTCTTCGATCAGCTTTCAGGAGCAGAATATTTCTCTAAGATAGACCTCAGATCAGGTTATCATCAGCTTAGAATTAAAGAAGATGACATTTATAAATCGGATTTACGAAGTCGTTATGGCCACTATGAATTCGTAGTGATGCCGTTTGGGTTAACTAATGCCCCAGCAACATTCATGCAACTTATGAATAATATCTTCCAGTCAAATCTGGACTAGTTCATCGTCGTCTTCATTGATGATATCTTGATATATTCCAAAATAAAAGAGGAACATGAACAACATTTGAAAATAGCTTTACAAACACTTAGAGCACACAAGCTTTATGCCAAACTCAGTAAGTGTGAATTCTGGCTCGAGGAAGTCTCATTCCTAGGCCACATTATTGCAAAAGAAGGTATTGCTGTGGATCCTTCTAAGGTAGAAGTTGTCAGAAATTGGAGCCGGCCAATGACTGTATCAGAAGTAAGAAGCTTTCTGGGTCTAGCTGGTTATTATAGAAGATTCATTAAGGACTTCTCAAAGATAGCAGTTCCTTTAACTATACTCACAAGAAAAGAAAATCTTTTTGTCTGGTCAGAGGAATGTGAGAAGAGTTTCCAAACTCTTAAGAATCATCTTACCACAGCTCCTATTCTATCACTACCGATGGAAGGTGGTGGATTCGAAGTGTATACAGATGCGTCTGGCATTGGCTTAGGATGCGTTCTCATGCAGAATGGAAAAGTAATATGTTATTCATCAAGACAATTGAAACGTCACGAGGAAAACTATCACGTACATGATTTGGAATTGGCAGCGGTTATTTTTGCCTTAAAAATTTGGCGTCATTATCTTTATGGAGAAAAGTTCACGGTCTACTCGGACCACAAAAGCTTGAAATATTTATTCTCTCAAAAGGAGCTTAACATGAGGCAGAGGAGGTGGTTAGAATATCTCAAGGAATTTGATTTTACTATTCAATATCATTCTGGCAAGGCTAATGCTGTAGCAGATGCACTCAGCAGAAAACTAATGGGTATGCTATCAAGTCTTATGATAAGTGTAACTAACCTTGTTCCTCAATTTGCTCAGTTGAACTTAGATATTGACATAAAGGAAGAAGATTATTCCATAGCTAATATCCGAGCTCAACCTACATTGATAGAAGATCTGGTGAAGCTGCAAAATGATGATCCTATATTACTGGAAATTAAAGCCAATATTGAACAAAGGCCGGATTTTTCTATTTCCAATGATGGAAGATTGTTATTTAAGGGCCGAATATGTGTACCAGATCATGAGGCTACGAAGAAATTAATCCTAGATGAAGCGCATAATTCTAAATACACAATTCATCCAGGAGGAACAAAGATGTATCAAGATATCAAAAGAAATTTCTGGTGGCCCAATATGAAGAGAGAGATAGCTAATTTCGTGTCTCGTTGTCTCACCTGCCAACAAGTAAAAGTAGAACATTTTAGACTCGCAGGTAAATTACACCCCTTGAGTATTCCTGAATGGAAATGGGAGAGTATAGGGATGGACTTTATTATGGGTTTACCTAAGATAAGAGGTGGACATGATGGAATATGGGTAATCATACACCGATTGACTAAATCCGCACACTTCATACCAATAAAGAGTCGATGGTCTGTGGATATTGTAGCAGCATTATACATAAAGGAGATTTTCAAACTACATGGTGTCCCAGTCACTATTATATCTGATAGAGATCCTCGATTCACATCACAATTCTGGAAGGGTCTACAACATTCACTAGGGACTAGATTGAATTTCAGCACAGCTTTTCATCCACAAACAGATGGTCAAACGGAAAGAACGAATCAAGTAGTAGAAGATATGCTCAGGGCTTGTGCTATCGACTTTGGAGGTAGTTGGTATGATCACTTGCCTCTAGTAGAGTTTGCATATAACAATAGCTATCAGGCTAGCATACGAATGACACCTTTTGAAGCCTTATATGGAAAAAGCTGTCGATCACCAATATGTTGGAATGAAATAGAGGAAAAGCAATTTCTAGGCCCCGATCTCATCAGGGATTCTACAGAGAAGATCAAGCCCATTCAAGAAAGAATGAAAATGACACAAGATAGACAAAAGTCTTATGCTGACAATCGAAGATGTGACTTGGAGTTTCAGGTAGGAGATCATGTATATTTAAAGGTTTCTCTAGGTCGTGGTATTCGAAGATTTGGCATTAAAGGAAAGCTAACTCCAAGATTTATTAGCTCATTTGAAATTCTTGAACGGATTGGTGAAGTGGCTTACAAACTGGCTTTACCTCCACAATTAGCAGGAGTTCATGACGTATTTCACGTCTCTATGCTGAAGAAGTATGTATATGATCCTGGCCATATTATCACTTATGACAATCTGGAGATTCAGAAGGATATGACGTTCGAACAAAAGCCAATAAAGATTCTAGAACGGGAAGTGCGTCAACTAAGGAATAAAGTTATTCCTATGGTCAAGATTCAATGGAAGAAAATATGGCCATATGAAGCAACTTGGGAAACCGAAGCAGCCATGCGAAAAAGATTTCCAGAATTATTTAATTGTAAGTGCATTCTACGAAATCCATATATTAAATTTGGGGACCAAATTCTCTTAAGTGGGGGAGGGTGTAAGACCCCAGAATTTTTATAAATTATTTTAGGAATATTTAATTATTTTCTAGAATTTATAAAGGCATAAATAAATTAATAAATAGAATATTGGATCAATAAGTCATTATAAGGCCCAATTAGGTTAAATAATTAACCTAGCCTATTTAAAGATAATCCAAAAGGTTAATGGACCAAGCCCATCAAGTTTAGCCCATATTCTAGAAGGGTAATTAGCTTATTCACGTATTTTAAGGATAAATATAAGATAATTATGTGGATATACGAATAAAAGAGTTTCATGAAATTGAAACTCTATACACGTTGAATGTAACGGTCTATCGGGCGACCGCCACAGCCCTATAACGCACCAGGCTGGATGCGTTACACTCTATTAGTTTCGTGAAAGGAAGAACGAGTAAAAAGATTAGAACTTTGGGATATTATCTACAAGAGATCGACTTGGGAGAGCTTATAACATTACTAAGGACTCTTAGGGATTAGGTTCTGGAAAATTAAGGACTCTAGAATCGATCTAATCTTTAAAACCCTATAAATAGGACTTAGTTCCGAACTGAGCGACCCTTACTTTTGGCTCGTGAAAAATCAAGGTAAGGAGTCATAATTTTGGGTAAGTTCCTTATGACTTTTTATTTATAATACATTAGAATAATAGCTCTCCAAATTTCGTGCTAGGAGATCAAGCAACCAAGGAGATAGAAGCTTCCAAAGTTGCTGATTCAACCTTAGTAACCCAGGAATCTGAACACAAGTTCCCTGAAGATCCAGAGATTAGGACGTCTAAACGAGGTAATTAGAGTTCAATCCTTTAGAATTTTTTGTTTCCAATAGTTTCATCTTCTTACCCTCAAAATTTCAAATCTTTAGCTCAAGAGGCTGAGGAAATATAGCAGATTGAAGTTGCTGATTTATCACAAGAAGTACAAGGGACTAAGGGTAGCACCAAGCATCAAATTCGAAGTGTAAAGATTTTAGAAGAGGTAGGTTATCTCATGATTGGCAAAAATAACTTGTTAGGAATAAAAGCCTTCTGGTTGTGCTTGATTTCATGCATTCTAGACTAAGAATTTCATGATCTAATAGTTCTATACATTCATGCATCTCTTAGTCCTAAATGGAAATTAAAAGATATTGTCACGCCCCGAGCCTTTATTACAGCGGAAGACTCGCTCGGGGAGCGTGAACAGCCGACTTGGTAAGCCTCTTGTAAGCAAGAATCAATCAGAGCGCAAGACAATCACACAAGTAAATGCAATTGCACAAGATTTAATCACACTTCAACTTTATTTCATAATGCTCAATATTCAAGATACAATCACTAATTTGATTTCCATTCTACTATACTCAAGAAATAGGAAAATTACATTAACTCAATCTAGACACTTTAACTTCCTAAGTCTTCACTCTCATCTTTATAACACTTTCACTCGCTTCCGGACCCGCTACTAGTATAGCCCGAATCCGAATCCGAACTATTTCCATCTCCTAAAAAATATTGGAAAGTAGGTCATGAGCACACTTGCCCAGTAGGTATCTTCGCATCAACATGAAGGCACTATTTAAGTAATTATCATTTTAGCTCTAAAGAAATAATGTAAAATCATGCGAATGCGAATCAATCATGCGATCAAATCAATAGAAACAAGATAACCATGTAAGATAGGATGATCAAGAATTAGCTAGCAAGAATATAACAAGAACATGATATTGACCTTTCATGAACAAGAATATATCGAAAATGTACTAGCAAGCCACATATTCCTCACTTTAGCATCTTATGCTTAAGAGCAAATGCTTCGTAAATTTCTGTGGAATATCAAGCAAGAATGTCATGTTGTGTCGTGGATCTTCACTTATTTATAGAAATAGTACTCCCAGCGCAATGCGACACCAGTAGCATCATACCCCATGGTTTATAAAATAGTATGTTTCCGGCAATCAGCCGAGGGGACTAGCATAGAGCCCTTGAACACAATCAGTGCTCGATCGCATCTTCAGTTATAAATTAAGCTACTTCCACGCAGTATAACAATAAAGTATGGCCAAGAATATAGCACTTCCAATAATTCTATGATAACGAAAATCAATGAATGAATGCTTCAACATAAGAATGTAAGAGTCAAGAAATAGACTTTAAACAATGTCATGCTCATAGAAATAAATCGACAGCATAACGGTATTTTCCTTTACTTCCATTACATTAGATCAATTTAAGCAATATGACAAGTTCTAGATCATCAAGGTTTGTCTAGAATCATTGGAATATCAACCCTTGGTCAAACCTTGGGTTAACATAAACAAGCTATGTAACGGTCGCTTACTGGGCCGTTACACTATGTAACGCGCCATTAATGGGCCGTTACAATGATCAGAGTCCAGAAAGATAAAAATGGACTCAGAGGAATGTGACGGTCTGGCACTGTGCCGTTACATGAGCCTGACGATCCAGTTCAATGCCGTTACATTTACAAGAATCAAAACATCGATAGAGTGGTCTAATTAAAGGGGCTTTTATTGGTACAACCAACTCGGCGTCCTAGTGGGAATCCCAGGCTCGCGGAGAATTACGGAGGCCTTGAAACAATGATTTCCTAGTCTATTGGAAGGAATATCCAATAGAGAGGTCCTCATGTCCAAGATGGTGTTCCTATAGTGCAAAGTGTGAACTAATGACAACATACCGGAATATGTGCCATGTACGTATAGAATTGACTCTATTGACAGAGAGAGATATGTATAATCAATGTGAAAATCATGATAAAAACTCCGTCAATACAATGTTAAAAAGTCATGCTTTATAGTACAAAACTATAGAATTTGGTTTAACATAACTTAAGTAGAAGTGATGACAAAACATGCAATACCTATCATAAATAATCAAATATCCTTAAAATCACATGATTAGGTTAAAACTTAAGTAACTATGCTTAATCAATAAATAATATTGGCAAGTTATTTTCTGTCTTAGGGTTGACAGAACGCATGATATAACGGTCTTAAGAGGGGGCGTCACAGTGAAAGTGACGGTCATGATCAAGCCGTTACTTGAATGTAACGTGCCTGTCCAAGCGCGTTAGAAACATCAGTGCAATTCAAATACTACAGAGTTTGTAACGGTCTGTAGTAGGGCCGTTACTTGAAAGTGACGGTCCTATGCTAGTGCGTTACAGTATCTGTTAACAGAAAATAATCATAGAAACTAAGAGGTCAACTCACATCATGTCTTTTATCAAAACATGATGCGTTTCTAGTCATGTTAACGAAGTAAGGCCATCTACATGCATAGGTAATCATGAATAGATGAATAGTCATGTTTTAATTTCTTAATTTGGCTAAGAGGTGCATGATGTGCATAGAACAAATAAAACATGAAATCAATGCTCTATAATGCATGGAATTCAATCAAACCAGAGGGCTTTTAGTCCTATCATGCTGTTTTTGCCGTTCATGAGATAACCTACCTCTTACTTAGACTGTAGTTTCTGAATTTGGTTGAGAACCTTGCCCTAGATCCCTTCCTTCTCTTGTGACTTTTTCAGTAACTTCTTTAGGCTCTAACTCCACGCCCTCTTGACCTAAAGATGTGAAATTTGGAGGGGAGTTAGTCTAAAGTATTGTAAACAAATACCTCTAAAGAACTTACCTGAGATAATGACTCCTTACCTTGCTTCTTTACGTCCCAAAAGTAGGGGTCGCACAGTTCAGAACTATGCCCTATTTATAGAGTTTAGGCTAGGGTTAAGGATTAGATCGAGTTTAGAGTCCTTATTTCATCAAATCCCAATCTCTAAGAGTCCTTAGTAACATTACAAGCCTTCCCAAGTCGATCCATAGTGGATAGGAACATCAAGTTCCAATCTTTTCATGAGTTCCATCACTCACGAAACTTACAGGCATGTAATGGTTTGGAGACCACGCGTTACATGGATGTAGCAGTCTTACGATAGACCGTTACAGTCATCGTAGGTAGAATTTTAAATCATTAAAACTCTTTTGTTAATTATCCACATCATTATATATATATAATTAATACTTATCCTAAAATCCGTGGATAGGCTTGAATACCTTATAGAATATGGGCCTAACTTAATGGGCCTGAGTTAAAAACCTTTTAGACTTTAATTAAGTGGGTTGGGTTAATTGATCAACACTACTTGGCCTTATAATGACTTATTAATCAAATAAACCATTTATAAATTTATTTAGGCCTTTATTATTTATGAAGTACTGGGGCACTATAGATATTATCTTGTCTATTCACTAAACCCATGCATATAGTTGGCCTATACTTCGTTATCATGACTAGGACAGTTGTAGTATTTTTATTTCCAGGCATGTTATGTTTTCATAAACCTTTACTTAGTTTACTGCCAGCAGATTCTCTGACGCACCAACGTAAGACCGTCACATGAATGTAACGACCTTACGATAGACCGTCACACCCTGTTGTGTTTTATTGTTCTATTGTCTCTAACGCACCCTAGCAGGAGCGTTACACCACTGTAACGGCCCCTCGATAAACCATCACAAGCACTGTAACGCGCCTATCCTAGACTGTCAGACCCTTGTGTTCTTCCAGCCCAAGGCAGAATAATAACCAGTTAAGTTTACTTATAAATAAGCTTAGATAGCTAAGTTGGATATGTTATCATGACTTCAAGTTTAGTTACTGATTCACAATCAAATTATATGATTAATGTGTCTTAGGTTATTTTAAGTTATGTTAATTTCATGTGCCAAAATTCTATAGTTTTGTATTTAAATCATGATTTTCAAATGTTGTATTGACGGAGTTTTCTCATGGTTTCACATCGTTACACGTTCTCTTTATCAATAGAGTCATTTCATTAAGTATATGGCGCATATTCCGGTATGTTGTCCATTAGTTCACATTGCACTATAGGAACATTATTCTTGGACATGAGGACCTCTCTATTGGATATTCCTTCCAATGGACTAGGAAATCTCGTTTCAAGGCCTTCGTAATTCTCCGCGAGCCTGGGATTCCCACTAGGACGCCGAGTTGGTTGTACCATTAAAGCCCATTGATTAGATTACACTATCGATGTTTTTAGTTATCAGTAATGTAACGGCTCTATGTTGGACCGTCAGGCACAAGTAACGGCCCAATATACGACCTTCACATTCAACTGAGTCCGATTTCTTGGTTCTGGATTCAGACTAATGTAACGGCCCAATACTGGAACGTCACATCATGTAACGGCCCAGTACACGACCGTCACACTACTTGAGTATTTAAACCCAAGGTGGACCAAGGGTTGATATTCCAAGGTTTCTAGATGGACTATTGATGATCTAGAACTTATCATATTGATCAAGAAACCTAAAATAATGAATGAAAAATAAAGAATGTACCATTATGCTGCCGATTTATTTTCATAAGCATAACCTTACTTAAGTCATTCTTGATTTCTCATGATTCTTATTAAAGCATTCATTCATTGAATTATTGTTATCATGAGCTTATTGAACTTATTACATTCTTGGCCATACTTTATTGTTACATGCGTGGAAAAAGCTTGATTTATACTTGAAGATGCGATCGAGCACTGATTGTGTTCAAGGGCTCTATGATAGTCCCCATGGCTGATTGTCGGAAACATACTATTATAAACCATGGGGTATGATGCTACTGGCGTCGCATTACGCTGGGAGTACTTTCTCTATAAATAAGTGAAAATCCACAATAGGGCATGACATGACATTCTTGTACATGACTTTCTTGCTTGATATTCCACAAAAATTCACGAAGTACTTGCTCATCAGCAAAAGATACTAGAGTGATGCTTATGTGGCTTGCTAGTACATTCTCGATACATTCTTGTTCATGAACGGCCAATATCATGTTCTTGTTATATTCTTGCTAGTTCGTACTTGCTCTCATTCTAACTTACTTGATCATCTTGTTACGTTGGTTTAATCGCGTGATTGATCGCATTTGCATGATTTTTACGTTATTCTTTAGAGCTAAATTGTTAATTACTTTAATAGTGCCTTCATGTTGATGCGAAGATACCTACTGGGTAAGTGTGCTCATTACCTATTTCTAATCTTTTCAGGAGATGGAAGTGATTCGAATTCGGGTTATACAAGTAGCGGATCCGAGAGCGAATGAAAGTATTGTCAAGATGAGAGTGAAGACTTAGGAAGGTCTATATTGTTTAGATTGAGTCTATGTAATTTTCCTATTTCTTGAGTCTGATAGATTGGAATAAGTTGAATTAGTGGTTGTATTTGAATACTTGATTATTATGAAATAAAGTTAGAGTTTGAGTAAATATTGTGCAATTGCATTTACGTGTGTGATTGTCTTGCGCTTTGATCATTCTTGCTTGCAAGAGGCTTACCATGCCGGCTGTCCGCGCTCCCCGAGTTATTCTTCCGCTGTAATAAAGGCTCGGGGCGTGACAATCTGGGTAGCCTTCCTTTTCTTGTTGGACCGGCCAACAATCATTACAGAAGAAGATGGTTTATCTTTCTGCATAGTTCCTTCAGCACTCTTTAACATGTTGAGCAGCTCCGGGAGAGTTGCATCAATTCTATTCATGTTAAAGTTTATGATGAAGGAAGAAAAGGAATTGAGCAATGACTGGAGTATAAGATCAATGCACAGTTCAAGATCCAACTTGAACCCCAGTGCATTGAGTCTCTCAATCTACTCCATCATTTTCAGTACATGAGTCTGTACTGAAGCACCCTCTGACATCTGTGTCCTGAAAAGCTTCTTGGAGATGTCATACCTCTCAATCCTACCCTACTCCCCGAAGAGCTGGCGTAGATTAAGAAGTATGCTTCTACAATCAGTCTTTTCGAATTGCCTCTGCAGCTCGAGAGCCATAGAGGCCAACATGTAACATTGGGCAAGGGAAGAGTCTTCAGACCACTTGGCATAAGTCATTAACTCGCCCTCGTCGGCATCGGGAGCTGGCTCAGAATGAACCGTGTCCAACACGTAGGCTATTTTTTTGGCGGTGAGGACTATGCGTAGATTACACAGTCAATCCGAGTAGTTCGGTCCAGTCAGTCTGTTGGCATCCAAGATGCCGCGGAGGGGGTTGGACGATGACATTGTAATCTGGATAAGAAATAAAAGACAACTTAGCATGTGTTCAAATTCTAACTTAGATGTGATTTTCTATCTTAGTTAGTCCCACTATTTTTCGATCGAACTATATAACCCTCAGTATATAGAACGGGAGATCAGCGAGATCATCCTAGTGGGTCGGAATCCCAACGAGACTGAGGTACGACCTTGTGGAAAGCACAACAAGTCATACACCATCTCAAGGGCAGTCAACATGCACTTGCATCTAATGTAATATCCGATATTCGGCCCCCGGGAAATCATCCCCTTGTGTAAAGCACAACAAATGATATTCTCAGTTAGATCTAACCATCATTACCACATAGCAATGAGTTCATGACCCGACCCTTGTGGAAAGCACAACAAGGCCGAGTTTAATTTCTCACCCTATTGAGGTCAAGCCTTGAGTCATTTCCCGCCCCCAAACTCATGGACCTTGTGGAAAGCACAACAAATCCTTGAAATGAAGATGTTCATTCACTCCATAATGATAGAGGGCCACGACGACTCCTAGAGCCACGCTTACCAGATCTAAAATTTAATCGTGAGGGAATTTTGATTTTATCTTGATCTCACCCTAGGTGGTAATATAAATATATCCAATATATTTACCGTACCTAGTAGTTTGCATAAAATAAATGCATCCAATGCAGAAATTAAATCGCAAGTGATCATGGACTTTAACCCTAATGTAACTAAGACATCCGGCCTGCTTCCGAAGTAGCTGGATCGTCCTCGTCAGGTGTGCTCCGCACTTCCAAACTCCGACGCCACATTAATTACAACTTTTACACGGCACGCAGGCTGAAAAAAATATAAATTACATGGCAATAAAATTCCTGCAGCCCTTACGGCGAGTACAACTGTAAAGGGAGATAGAAGTACATTAGAATTTTAACAGAGAGAGAAAGGAGGTTCGCAGACCCCAATTAATTACATTAACCAACTCCATGATCACTTGCCAACCCATTCATTCAAAATCAATCTAGGGTTATTTTTTGAAAATAATCATTACTTTGGGATTTAAAATGGGATGTGCAAACAAAAATAGGCGAGCTTTGTTTAATTTTAAAAATCGAAGCAGGATTAACTAAAATTAAACATATAAGCAAGCCAAAGCAAGGTAAATAAAGCAAAGCATGTAAAGAACCATCATTTATAATAGGGGCTCGCATATTTGAATCTGATTCAAATAAGTTAGATAATTAAGATAATTATTTAAATTTAAATTTAAATTTAATTATCCAATAATCAAATTTAAATTGAAATTTTAAACATGACAATCATTTAAATTTAAATTCAAACTAATTATCCAATAATTTTATTTGAAAGTAAATTTAAATAATGTAATTATCCTTAATTATCAATATTCTAAATTCAAAATTGGAATTTAACAATTATCTAATAATTAAAAATTCAAATATTTGAATTTTATAACATTTACCTTCAATGAAATTCAAATTCTGAATTTACTAATTATCTAATAATTAAAAATTTGAGAATTAAATTTTACTGAAGTAACTTCAATTATTACCAATTTATCTCAAGATAAATAGTAATTATCTCACCTCAGTAAATTCAAAAAGGTTAAATATAATTTAACATTTGACATTTACTATTGAGATAACACAATTAATAAATTGAGATAAGAATTAGATTAATTTATTGTGCATTTTTCTATATATATATCAATATATTAGATGGCACATATAAATTAAACTAAAATTTGCAAAAAAAAATTATTAAAAAAAAGTCATGTCGGCAGCCTATTGGGTGCGGTCGCCTGCGTAGGCGGGTACGCCCGCCCGCCTTCTTCGCGCACACGAGGCAGTGCGCCCAACTGCGCCAAGTTTTTTTTTAAAAAAAAATTTGCCGTAGATGCCCAGCATCCATGAAGCACAGAAATGCCCAGCACCCTTGTCTTCTAATAATAACAATTGAAGATTTTAATTCCCCTACAAACATGGTTCTATACGACGATAAAACACCAACCAGAGCGCGAACCTGGCTCTGATACCACTGTAAGGTTCCACACAGCACTCCCGGGCAACGCAGCGGATAACAAAAAATTTCATTTGCCCGAACCCGACTGCATGGAATCCCAGATCCATGCTCTGATCGACGTTTTAATCGCCCCAACCCCTAACTACGGGTTGCGTATTTATACCGTGCGCGGAACGACACTGTCCGTAGTGCCCGATGCAGAATACCGAGCCGCACAGATGCACGACCTCTAGAGCTGATCCACACGGATCCTTGCGCAGCGACGGCACCCCCCCCCCCGGCACGACCTTCCCCGACCCTTTCACCTTCTAGAGAGAGAGAGAGTAAGAGGGAGGAAGAGGGGAGGAGCTAATCCTCCTTCTTTAGCCTTAATGCTTGATTAGCCAAGAGGGGGGGAGAAGTCTCGTAGCATCCATATATATAGGATTTGGCCCATTTCTAAAAGAGCTCCAAAGGACCAAAACTGTATATATGTCCTTCCCATTATTATACATATATATTAAGCCCCTTTTATATGACTTTCCAAAAGGAATTAAAGAGAATTAATATATGCATTTGTATAATAATAATCCATCACCCAAGAATCCATTGTGTGTGATCCTCTAGGCCCATAGTCACTCCAGTTTAAGGCCCATTAACTTCTAATTCCCAATTAGAAGTAAATTAAACTTATTCTTCGCTTCTACTAGAGCCGAATAATAGTTTAATTTATTCCGAACCTTTGATCACATTGGGTCAAGCAAATCAGCGTGATCCTAGAGGATGTCAGGTTTAAACCAGCCTGTCTGGTACTTGTAAGTCCACAGTTACCGTATCGATATAATCCTTCGCTCCTTCTATGACTCTGGTACGATCGAGGGTATGGTTTCTGTCAAACTCCATGATCGTGCCATTTGACTATGACCTCCTTAAAGTGTATGACGTCTATTCTAAACAAACTCACATGACCCTGGCCAAGGATTTAACGGAGCGTCAATGTCATGACCCATTAACTGTCTGATATATACCCGACAGTGAGCGATCCCCTCTTGACCATTGATGATCTTCGCACGTATCCTGGAGTGGTTAATGACTCGGCAACTCATGACTTATGGTTAAAGTCACTTAGCCAAGTAATTAAACCATTCTAGTCCTCGTGTGAGATTCGATCAATGTCTCAGGTCAAAGGACCAACGATACTACTATGACCGTTGGATATTCAGTTGACATTAGGTATAATCAACCATTTGAAGATCCAATAGCGGATCAATTCAGTGCACTTCCTCCCAGGACGTACACCTACACATATGTGTTGGTGCCCCGCACCAATGACCATGAGACTGGTCACTAACACATCATGTGTACTGGTTTAATAGGTAATCAAAGTCCCGAGTGATTACCCTCCAACCAGGAACAGTTTAAGGTATGTGTCCATGTAAACTCAGTCTCACATTCGAGATCCCATCTCGAGTTGACTTTACAACCACATATCCTAGGGACATCGTAAAGTAATACACAATCGTATATTTACGCTCAAATATCACTTTATTAACAATGAACAAGATCGTACATATATCGGGTCTACCCGACCCAAAATTGGTATGTAGCACACCAATACTAACAACAAGAACATGACGGATGATCACATGGGTTGAGACAACACAGGGAACATAGAGGGACGAATATCAATAAATGGGAGTAAGAGAAATGACTCAACTTGTCGGTAAAAAACGGGTGTCAACAATGACATTGCATGAAATGCAGCTAATCAAGAAGGAATTACTAAAAGTCAAATATCTAAATAAGTAAAGTGAAAAAATGGGGTTTTAACCACTCATGGGTGCCTTGGCTTTATTGAACTCCTCTTTATTTTCTTCTCCCTCCAAGGCACACCTGCAATCAAATTCTCATTTTGAATTTTTTGGTACCCAAGTGGTCTTGGGTCCTTGAAAGTTAGTAACACCTCTAGTAGGTGTTCTCCATGACTTTAGGACATTAAAGTCATCAAATTTCATTAAAGAACAGTTAAACATATAATGCCCAAAATGACCACAATAATAACAGGAACCTGAATTCTTCACAATTTTATGATGACTATAGTTCTTGAATTTTTGTGAATACCCATGAAGTTTACCATGAGAGTTGTTTCTTTTATGGATAGCCAGCCAACATTCAGAAGCTTTGTGGCCTGGCTTCCCACAGTTAAAGCACACAATGTGCCTACCTTGTGACGCAAATTTATTCTTATCAATGACAAATTTATTTCTATCAAAGACATGCTGGTTTACAGGGAACTTAACATGTTTAAACTTAAAGTTTTTCTTTCCCTTGACAGACCAACACTGTGCAGCCATGTGCCCCATTTTTCCACAATGAAAACATTCAATTCTTCTTTTCTGAACAGCATGGTTTTTATCACAAGATGTTCTAGCATGCATTCTACCAGAATTCTGATCATCCTGCCTCATCAATCTACAAAGTTGCATTAAATGTCCATGCTTGCCATAATAGAAACATGAAGTTCTAACTTCCTTTCGACGTGCATATGCGTGTGAGTCAGAATTATGTACAACAAGCACATGGGAACCAGCAACACCAATTTGTGATTTTTTGTTCATATATTTCTTTTTATTAGTTCTGATTTTAAGTGTTTTCTGATGTGAAAGAGGAGGACTTTTCTTAGATGTGTCAGGAACATCAGAAGCATGAACAAATGAGGTTTATGTTATGTTAGATGGACTCAGTCTATTTCCACTAAGTGTGGATCTAGAGGGGGGTGAATAGATCTAATGCCTAATTAAAAACTAGTATAAGCTCAATGCGGAATATAGGCAAACAGCAGGTAAGCCAAATGAAGAAACACTATGTAAAGGGTCGACCCATGCAGCTACACAGAAGAACACTATCTCGAGTGCTAGATATGAACATGAGCGATTTAAGCTATGAAGATGAATAAGGAAAACAATCGCACACAATTCATAGACAAACTCACAAACACAAGGCACCCAAGATTTTTAGGTGGTTCGGTCAAAGACCTACGTCCACCCCACACTCAACTGAGTATGGCTTACTGCTGCGCAGTACAGCTTGCGTCTGCTGGGCACTATAGCTTGGCCTACAAACCGCTGATACACAGCTTCGCTGGGCTTTATAGCTTGCCGACCAGAGGAACAAATCCTCTGCAATAGCTGGGCAATACAGCTTAGCCGTCCGAGACTAAATCTCGCCTGCTGAGGATTACAGCTTCACCTGTCCAGTGGAGACCTCCACTGCAATGCTGCCTCACAGCTTGAAGAAACAAGAGTTCGAAATAAAAGACAGAAGCAAATGAAAATGAAAACCCAAATGGGAATGTAGCTCGGAATGAGCAAGCCTCAGCTCTGGTTTCTGAACCAAGAGACTGAGTTACAATCAGAAAAGCTCTCAAACTAAACTCTCTCAATTTCACTCTCTCAACACATCTCTTCTCTTCTCTCTTTTTCTTCTTCTCTATTTTTCTTCTCACTATGGATCGATGGCTCTCTGCTGCTTTCAGACTGGCTGTATAGACTTTGCTTCTCTTCAGTCGATCAGCCTTCATCTGAAGACGAAGGCTTCAATATATAGCAGCAGTAGGTGGATAAGGGGCGTGTGGCTTCCACATTTCTCACCCAGTGAATTCGCCAGAACCGAGGCAATTCCATCCACATGGCAGCATCCTGGAAGGGCTTCTTCCACGTGTCACCATCATAGTTCCTCGTCCTCCTTGGATCACGAGCCAAGTCATCTGTCCAGGTAAAGAATCCCTGTCAGACAGAGTATCGGATTATCAGGTTAAGTATTTGCATTGCAGTGTATAGACTTCATGAATGGGATTGCAATGTACAGACTCTGAAGAACAGCAGCCAATGTATGGACTTAGGCAGTGTAATGACTTGGACAGACAACAGACGATGTATGGACTTCAACTCAAACATGCACAATGTACATACTTTGAAGAGCATTCAGCATCCAACATATAGACTTAGGCAATGTAAGGGCTTGCCAGTGTATGGACTTGATGAGGGTTCAGCAATGTGCAGACTTCGACTCGATGTATAGACTTCACAACTGATGAATGCAATGCACTGGACAATGTATGGACTTAACGATGTGCAGACTTGCCAAGACGAATGAACGATGTATATACTTGGGCAAGCAAAGTCTGTATAGACTTTACCAGTGTGCAGACTTTGAAGTGAAGACCAATGTATAGACTTCAACAGGCTTCAGCTCGTGCAGTGTATGGACTTCATGCAATGCAATGCAGATGAATGTATAGACTTCGTGCAATGCAATGCAGATCAATGTACAGACTTTGGTGAAGCAAAAGGTTGTACAAACTTCAACTAAAAGATGCACGATGTACAGACTTGAACATCATTCAACAGCCAATGTGAAGACTTCACGATGTATAGACTTTCCAAAGGAAAGGCTGTACAGACTTGAACAAAGCAAGGCAGCGAATGTATAGACTTCCAAGCGAAACGACGGTAAAGCTATCAGTGTATAGACTTCAAGGGAAACGATGGTAAAACTACCGATGTATAGACTTGAAGGGAAACGTAGGTAAAACTTCCAATGTACAGACTTCGAAGTTGAACAGTTGGATGTACATATTTGGAAGATCACTGATGGATGTACAGACTTCACCTCGATGTATAGACTTGGAAGAATGATGCACAGTGCAATGTACAGACTTCATGACTATGCTTATGCAGTGTATAGACTCTGGAAAGCTAAGGCCAATGTATAGACTTCAACGATGCGTGCTACAGTCCAATGTATGGACTTAGCTTCGTGCATGCTACAGTCCAATGTATGGACTTATGAAGAGTGATGCATGACCAATCGGATGTACAGACTTCACTTGAAATAGTCCGTTGTACAAACTTTAACAATGTGATGCAATGTACACACTTCATGAGACGATGGATGTACACACTTCAGCTAAGCGAGCTACAGTTAATGTATGGACTTTATGAACTATGCAAACGGCTCTGTACACACTTGAAGTAATGCATGCCGATGTACAGACTTCAGTTGAAGCCAACCGAAGAGTGTATAGACTTTATGAATGCATATGCCAAGCCCAATGTACAGACTTGAAAAGAATGCAAGCAGTGTATAGACTTGGAGCACAAACGCCACGATGCAATGTATAGACATGCTATGTGAGAGTTGCAGTGTATGGACTTTAAACAATGCATGAGACGAGTGTATAGACTTGTGTTCCTAGACATGTGTTCTGAGGGAGTCGACCCATCAAAGGAGGGGGTCGACCCATGATACATGAATATATAGACATGTTCTAAACGATGCACAAACACAACACAAAGCAGTGTATTGAATCTACATGCAATGTGTAGACTTTGAGTGTGTGCAGTGTGTAGACATGTGAAATGCAAAGAACACACAGGCAATCTGATAACACACATTCATCAAACCATAGACAGTCACAGACAATCTGATTTTCATCAAAACATAGACAGTTGCCAATCAATCAAAACAAGGTGTTGCCAATGAAATAAGGCATATGTCAACATCATCAACACAGAGGAGTCACAACAATCTCCCCCTTTTTGATGATGGCAACCCCCTATCAAATAGAATAGCAATTACCTGTCATACAGATGATGAAAGACATGATTTTATATTCAGATTGACATGCAGATGCTATGAATGCATGCTACGAAATGCAAGCAACTCCCTGCACACAAAATCTCCCCATTTGCCATAACATAATGCATACACTCCCTTGGAATGAATTCAGAATTCATACAATATTCTCCCCCTTTGCCATCAACAAAGAGGAGAGAAAGTGAATACAAGGGAAAGATCAAGAAATCATCTGACTGGCATTCTGAACAAGTAGTTCAGGAATAAGCATTCTAAAGCACAGAGTCTTCAGTCATATGAATTTAGAAACTACTTTCAGATAGAATTCTGGTTTAAAGACTATAAAATTTTGAGTTCATGCACTACAATCATTGGATAAGAGTTCTGTGCATGATAAAACAATAAACCAGAAACACATTTGCATGAGAGATTCAGTTTCAAAATATCTTACTTTCATAGACTCAGGAAAAATGATTAAGAGATACCAGGTCATGTATTGAAAATAAACAAATTGACATCCAAGAACTTTCTTGTGAAGGAACATCATTTTTCAATATGAGTTCATTTTGGGCATTCAGGTACCATTTGCCTTTTTGCGTAAGGGTATACGTTTATCAAACGCCAATACCCCTAGATACTCAACATCATGGACCATTCTGCCTATGATCAAACACAATAAAATGGATTTACACCTTTTTGTGTGAGGGTACACGTTTATCAGACGCCAGTTACCCCCAGGTACTCAGTGAAACCAACCTACTGTTTTGATCATTTTATACAGAGATAGCTGATACACCTCATGACATGAGTGTTGTCCACTTCTTTGATGGATCACTCAGTTTCTCAGTGATTTACCAGTCATTGCTCTGCCAATGTTATTTTTAATTGATTTTTAATATTTTTAATATCTTTCTTAGCTGCCCTTTATTTGTTTCAGAATGACTTGTTTAAGAACAATACACATACTTAGCTTCTCTAACATGATTTCATATGAGTTTTCAGATTTCAGATATGATTAGCTTTATCTGACATGAAATAAGAAAAGGGTTGAGAGTTTTATCAATTTTCAGCTTTCTTATTTACTGATTGCAATCTTTAAACTCCAAAGGTTATAAAATTTAAACCATTAAGTCAGTCTTTAAGCAATTGAAATTCTTATAACTGAAGAAGTCCGTTTTCTATTGCTTAGGAATCAGAACTGACTAACAGATTGTCATATGTCAGATTTAACTCATCAGGGCCACAGAATGAATGAGTTCAAGAAAGTTGATGACCACTCTGAATTTCTAATAATACTCCCCCTGTCTATATGCATGCAGTTTTGCAAATGAATGGCAAGAATTGGATACCAAGTGTTATGTTAGATGAGAGAAAGCTTAGACACAATCATAACAAAATGATATGCAATGAATAATATGTCATGAAAAAAATATGTCATGCATGATCATGAGTCTGTTGCAACATTCAACATCCACAAGATTTATTCAAGCTATCAGATGCAAGTCTAAATCAGAAATTTTATTCAAAGGAAGCTGAACAACATTATTCATCATGCTGAAATTTACACAAGCCAAGTTCTCTTCTAAGAAATTTGAACCTTTCATTCCCAAGAGGCTTAGTAAAAATATCAGCAATTTATTTTTCAGTTTCAATGAAGTTCATTTCAATCTCCTTTTTATTTACAACATCTCTGAGAAAATGGTGTTTTATATCTATATGCTTAGTCCTAGAATGATGAACATGATTTTTAGCAAGGCATATAGCACTAGTATTATCACACAAGATTGGAATACATTCCAATTTTATCTGATAATCATCTAATTGGTGCTTGATCCATAGTACTTGGGCAGCACAATTACCTGCTGCAACATATTCAGCCTCAGCTGTAGACAATGCTACAGTGTGTTGCTTCTTAGATGCCCAAGATACTAGACAGCCACCAAGGAATTGGCAATAGCCACTAGTGCTTGTTCTATCTACTCGACACCCAGCATAGTCTGCATCAGTGTAGGCTAGAAGCTCCAACTCACACCTAGCAGGATACCATAGACCTAGCTGTTGGGTGCCTAGTAAATACCTAAAAATCCTTTTCACAGCCTTAAGATGAGTTTCTTTAGGACTAGCCTGAAATCTAGAGCATAAACACACTGCAAATTGAATATCAGGCCTAGATGCTGTAAGATAAAGAAGAGATCTGATCATACCTCTATATAGCCTTTGGTCCACTGGTTTACCTTTAGGATCTTCATCCAAACTAGTTGAGGTACCCATTGGAGCAGCTATTTTCTTGAGGTTGTCCATCTTGTACTTCTTCAATAGATTCTTTACGTACTTGGACTGAGAGATGAAAGTTTCATCCTTTGTTTGTATAACCTGCAGTCCAAGAAATAATTTGAGCTCACCCATTGAGCTCATTTCAAACTCATTAGTCATTATCTGAGAGAATTCCTCACACAATTTGGGGTTAGTTGACCCAAACACAATGTCATCCACATAAATCTGAATAATAAGAATATCTGAATGACTCACCTTGGTAAACAATGTTTGATCAACTATACCTCTTGTGAAATTCTTGTCGGTGAGGAATTTGCTCAACCTGTCATACCAAGCTCTAGGAGCTTGCTTTAAACCATAGAGAGCTTTATTGAGTTTGTAAACATGATTAGGGAAATCTAAACATTCAAACCCAGGAGGCTATCTCACATAGACATCCTCACTAATTTCCCCATTTAGAAAAACAGATTTCACATCCATCTGCTGAAGATTAATTCCTAGGGAACATGCATAAGCCAACAATATTCTTATTGCTTCTAACCTAGCTACAGGGGCAAATGACTCTTCAAAGTCAATTTCAAATTCCTGATTATACCCCTGAGCTACAAGTCTAACTTTATTTTTAATGACATTCCCCGATTCATCAGTTTTATTTCTGAACACCCATTTAGTCCCTATGACTGTTTCATGTTCAGGAGGTGGAACCAAATGCCACACCTTATTCCTGTCAAATTGATTGAGCTCCTCATGCATGGCATTAATCCAATGCACATCTTTGAGAGCACAGTCAATGGACTTGGGTTCTACTTGTGAAACAAAAGCAAAAGCATTCAATTCATTTTGAATTCTTAAGTGGCCTCTAGTCCTAGGGGGATCATGCAGATTTCCAATCACATTATCTACTGGATGATCTTTAAGATATCTAATGTTAACAATTTCATCACCATGAGTTTCATTTACCTCCCCCTGAGCTGTAGGCTCTTCTTCATTAGGCTCTTCATTTCCTTCATCATTTTCGGATTGGTCTGCAGGATTTCCTTCCTTCAGAATATCACAATTTTCTTCATTCCTGCATTGACCAACATTAGAATTTACCAAGGATTCATCAAAGACTATATGTGGAGATTCTTCAACAGTTTTGGAATTCAGATTATACACTCTATATGCTCGGGTATTTTCAGAATAACCAAGAAAGATTCCTGGTTCACCTTTAGGTTCAAATTTGTCAAGGTCTCTTTTATCATTTATGTGAATGAAACATTTACAACCAAAAACCTTGAAATGAGCAATAGAAGGTTTCTTACCCTTTAAGATCTCATATGGTGTTTGCTGAGTAGAAGGTCTTACCATGGCTCTGTTAATTACATAACAGGCAGTGTTCACTACTTCAGCCCCAAACTTCCTTAGTAGACCACCTTCAACCAGGAGTGTACGACCCATTTTCACTAGGGTTCTGTTCCTTCTCTCCACAACTCCATTCTGCTCAGGTGTCCTTGGTGAAGAATACCTATGGTTAATTCCATTTGACATGCAGAATTCATCAAACTGTGAGTTTTCAAACTCACCTCCATGATCAGTCAAGATATTTTCAATTTTCTGATTTATTTTAACATAGAACTCCTGAAATTCTGAGAAAGCATCACTCTTATGAGATAAAAAATAAACCCAAGTATACATAGAAAAGTCATCTACCATGACAAACCCATACTTCCTCCCTGATAAGCTGACAGATCTGGTTGGCCCAAAAAGGTCTATGTGTATCAGCTCATAGGGTTTAGAAGATAGATTTTCAGTTCTAGACTTAAATGACTTTCTAGTTATCTTTGATTGAGTGCATGCATCACAGATTTTATTTTCTTTCTTGAAGGAAACTTCAGGAAGTCCTCTAACCATGCCATGCTTATTCAGTTTATGCAAAATAGTATAACTAGCATGACCTAACCTACGATGCCATAAAAATGCTAAGTCTTCTCTACTAGCAGTAAGGCATAGGTTAGAATGTTGAATATCATCTAAATCTATCATGTATGTATTATTTATTCTTTTTCCAGAAAATTTGACAATTTCAGAATCAGGTTCAAAAACCTTGCAGCATTGAGAATCAAATAAAACCTTATATCCTTTATCACACAACTGGCTGATACTAAGTAAATTATAAGCTAACCCTTCAACCAGCATAACATCATCAATGCAGCAGGTAGAACACTTACCTACCTTACCTGATCCAATAATCCTACCCTTTGTGTTGCTTCCAAAGGTGACAAGGCCTCCTAGTTTCTCAGTCAGCATGCAGAACTTGGCCTTATCTCCTATCATATGCCTGGAGCAGCCACTGTCCAGGTACCACAAGTTGCTCTTGGCTGCCAGGCATACCTGCATACACAATTAGGGAGAGAGGTTTGGAACCCAAGACTGATTGGGCTCCAGAACAGATGAAATAGAAGCAAAGCAAGAAAGTAGACTTTTCGGAATCCACATTTGTTTAAAAGAACTTTGTTCAGTGGATTTTATAGTTTTCCTTCTGTTATACTTTCTCTTATTTTTGTTGTTTTTCTTCTTATTAGCACCAACAGAGTTATTCACAAAATTGTTGTTGTTATGCCACTGCTTCGGCCAGGTTGCATTCATAAGGTTTTGGTCAAAGTGATATTTGGGCTGGCTGAAAGATTGGATATTCCTAGGTATCCGACTACCATACCCATTATCCCAATTTCTGACATAGGGTTTGTAAAATTGTGTAGGTTGGTGAACATACCCTGTATGCATCCCTTGAGTTCTAGTCCACCCAAACCCATTAGGATAGGTTGACTGTGTGGGGTAGTAGGACTGAACTCTAGGTGGATTAAATTTGTTGGGCTGACTCTTGAAAGTATTTTGTCTTCCCTGCACCCTTGACCCTGCTGACCTGTTCACAGGTTTTTGTTGGGTCTTTTTCTGTGATGGTGGTGGTGAAGACTTTTTGGCATTGACATGGGGTTTGTTTGTCTGAGCTGGCTGACCCCTAACCTTGGGTTGAGCACTAGAGTTAGGTTTGGAAGTGCCAATTCTACTAGGCTCACCAATTTTCTGTTTGCCCTTCTCCTCTGTAGTGGGCTGTTTCAGATTCACATTTGTGTTCACAGCATTATTAGAATTCATGTTAATCAGAGGTCCTCTCTCCTTTTGTGCAACAAAGGAAATAGTTTTCATTCCAAAGCTCTTAGTTGCACTAGAGTTAAATCCTAGGCCCTCTCTCCTGAAATTAACCTTCGACCCCAATAAAGCATTTAAGTTTTCAGATCCTTGGGTCATTTTCTCAATGGTTCTCAACTTATCCTCATTGTCTTTCTGAATTGCATCAATAGACTTTTTCAATTCATTATTTACATTGAGGACAGCTTCATGTTTTTCAGAAACAATTTTTATCTCACTTTCATATTTTTGAATTTTCAGTTTCCATGCATCAATTTCATTGTCTAACCTCACATTTTCTTCCTTAGTAATTTTTAACTCATTTCTGATTTCATTTAATTCAGAACATGTGAGTTTCAAATCTTTATTCTCAGATTCTAAACATGCAATTTTATCAGTTAGAGTTTTATCATTTTGCATGGAATTGATCTTTCTTTTCAGATGTCTGTTCTCTTTTCTAATATCATCAGCTCTATCAGCTATGTCATGGTAAGCATCTACCCAATCAGCGATAGTAAAATTTTCAAATCTAGTGATTACCTCATCTGAGTCCTCTTCTCTGTCTTCTGAGCTTGTTGCCATAAGGCAAATGGGCTTCTCAGATTCGGCTTCACTGTCTGAGCTGCTACTGAAGGAGCCTTCATCTTCATCACTCCATGTGCTAACCATAGCTTTCCCTTTCGTGTTCTTCTTCTTTGACTTGTCCTTGTATTTCTGATTCTCTGGACAGTCAGCTTTCAGATGGCCCGGTTTCCTGCATTGATAACAAGTGTTAGTTTCAGTTTTCTTAGCAGGGTTATGCTTATACCTTTTATCCCTTCGGCCGCCACTGTATTTCTTCTGGCTGTATCGTCCTGCTCCTTTCCTGAGAAATCGCATGCACTCTCTGGTCATCATGGCCATCTCAGAACGAGTCATATCTTCTTCTTCATTCGGGCTCTCCTCTGATGATGAACTACTGGAGCTGGATTTGCTGGATTTGCTGGAACCAGCCTTCAGCGCTATCGGCTTCTTCTTCCTCTCAGCTTCTTCCATCTTTGGCATATTAATCTCATATGCCATCAGTGAACCAATTAGCTCATCAGCTCTTGTATTTCGCAAATCCCTTGACTCCTCCATCACTGTAACTTTAGTATGCCAGGCATGAGTCAGGGAGCGCAGTATCTTCCTCACCACATCATATTCTGTCTGAGGTTTCCCGAGACCTCTGAGACCATTGGTAATAATAGTCAATCGAGCATACATTTCACTGATGCTCTCGTTCTGCTTCATCTTGAAGGCTTCGTATTCTGACACAAGGAGATTAGCCTTCTGCTCTCTAACCTGAGAGGTCCCTTCATGGATTACTTCCAGTGCATCCCACATGTCCTTAGCTGATTTGCAGGCGGATACGCGGGAGAATTCTGTAGGGTGCAGAGAGCACTGGATAGCGTTTATGGCACTCCAATTCAAAGTGGACCTTCTGATCTCCTCCTTGGTCCAGACATCTTCATTCGGGGACAGCTCATAAGGTCCCTTGCTGACTACCTTCCAGATTTCGTAATCCTTAGTCCTGAGAAATACCTGCATACGATTCTTCCAGTATGCGTAGTTATATCCATCGAAGAATGGGGGCTTTGTGGTTGAGTGTCCTTCAGCTATCATCCCTCGAGCATCCATCTCTGCCTTCCTCTTCGGGCGATGAGTCCCTGTAGAAGAGTATGGCTCTGATACCAAGTGTTATGTTAGATGGACTCAGTCTATCTCCACTAAGTGTGGATCTAGAGGGGGGTGAATAGATCTAATGCCTAATTAAAAACTAGTATAAGCTCTAATGCGGAATATAGGCAAACAGTAGGTAAGCCAAATGAAGAAACACTATGTAAAGGGTCGACCCATGCAGCTACACAGAAGAACACTATCTCGAGTGCTAGATATGAATAGGAGCGATTTAAGCTATGAAGATGAATAAGGAAAACAATCGCACACAATTCATAGACAAACTCACAAACACAAGGCACCCAAGATTTTTAGGTGGTTCGGTCAAAGACCTACGTCCACCCCACACTCAACTGAGTATGGCTTACTGTTGCGCAGTACAGCTTGCGTCTGCTGGGCACTACAGCTTGGCCTACAAACCGCTGATACACAGCTTCGCTGGGCTTTACAGCTTGCCGACCAGAGGAACAAATCCTCTGCAACAGCTGGGCAATACAGCTTAGCCGTCCGAGACCAAATCTCGCCTGCTGAGGATTACAGCTTCACCTGTCCAGTGGAGACCTCCACTGCAATGCTGCCTTACAGCTTGAAGAAACAAGAGTTCGGAAATAAAAGACAGAAGCAAATGAAAATGAAAACCCAAATGGGAATGTAGCTCGGAATGAGCAAGCCTCAGCTCTGGTTTCTGAACCAAGAGACTGAGTTATAATTAGAAAAGCTCTCAAACTAAACTCTCTCAATTTCACTCTCTCAACACATCTCTTCTCTCTTCTATTCTCTCTTTTTCTTCTTCTCTATTTTTCTTCTCACTGTGGATCGATGGCTCTCTGCTGCTTTCAGACTGGCTGTATAGACTTTGCTTCTCTTCAGTCGATCAGCCTTCATCTGAAGACGAAGGCTTCAATATATAGCAGTAGCAGGTGGATAAGGGGTGTGTGGCTTCCACATTTCCCACCCAGTGAATTCGCCAGAACCGAGGCAATTCCATCCACATGGCAGCATCCTGGAAGGGCTTCTTCCACGTGTCACCATCATAGTTCCTCGTCCTCCTTGGATCACGAGCCAAGTCATCAGTCTAGGTAAAGAATCCCTGTCAGACAGAGTATCGGATTATCAAGTTAAGTATTTGCATTGCAGCGTATAGACTTCGTTGTATAGACTTGTCAAGGTGAATGCAATGTATAGACTTCATGAATGGGATTGCAATGTACAGACTCTGAAGAACAGCAGCCAATGTATGGACTTAGGCAGTGTAACGACTTGGACAGACAACAGACGATGTATGGACTTCAACTCAAACATGCACAATGTACATACTTTGAAGAGCATTCAGCATCCAACGTATAGACTTAGGCAATGTAAGGGCTTGCCAGTGTATGGACTTGATGAGGGTTCAACAATGTGCAGACTTCGACTCGATGTATAGACTTCACAACTGATGAATGCAATGCACTGGACAATGTATGGACTTAACGATGTGCAGACTTGCCAAGATGAATGAACGATGTATATACTTGGGCAAGCAAAGTCTGTATAGACTTTACCAGTGTGCAGACTTTGAAGTGAAGACCAATGTATAGACTTCAACAGGCTTCAGCTCGTGCAATGTATGGACTTCATGCAATGCAATGCAGATGAATGTATAGACTTCGTGCAATGCAATGTAGATCAATGTACAGACTTTGGTGAAGTAAAAGGCTGTACAGACTTCAACTAAAAGATGCACGATGTACAGACTTGAACATCATTCAACAGCCAATGTGAAGACTTCACGATGTATAGACTTTCCAAAGGAAAGGCTGTACAGACTTGAACAAAGTAAGGCAGCGAATGTATAGACTTCCAAGGGAAACGATGGTAAAGCTATCAGTGTATAGACTTCAAGGGAAACGACGGTAAAACTACCGATGTATAGACTTGAAGGGAAACGTAGGTAAAACTTCCAATGTACAGACTTCGAAGTTGAACAGTTGGATGTACAAATTTGGAAGATCACTGATGGATGTACAGACTTCACCTCGATGTATAGACTTGGAAGAATGATGCACAGTGCAATGTACAGACTTCATGACTATGCTTATGCAGTGTATAGACTCTGGAAAGCTAAGGCCAATGTATAGACTTCAACGATGCGTGCTACAGTCCAATGTATGGACTTAGCTTCGTGCATGCTACAGTCCAATGTATGGACTTATGAAGAGTGATGCATGACCAATCGGATGTACAGACTTCACTTGAAATAGTCCGTTGTACAGACTTTAACAATGTGATGCAATGTACACACTTCATGAGACGATGGATGTACACACTTCAGCTAAGCGAGCTACAGTTAATGTATGGACTTTATGAACGATGCAAACGGCTCTGTACACACTTGAAGTAATGCATGCCGATGTACAGACTTCAGTTGAAGCCAATCGAAGAGTGTATAGACTTTATGAATGCATATGCCAAGCCCAATGTACAGACTTGAAAAGAATGCAAGCAGTGTATAGACTTGGAGCACAAACGCCACGATGCAATGTATAGACATGCTATGTGAGAGCTGCAGTGTATGGACTTTAAACAATGCATGAGACGAGTGTATAGACTTGTGTTCCTAGACATGTGTTCTGAGGGAGTCGACCCATCAAAGGAGGGGGTCAACCCATGATACATGAATATATAGACATGTTCTAAACGATGCACAAACACAACACAAAGCAGTGTACTGAATCTACGTGCAATGTGTAGACTTTGAGTGTGTGCAGTGTGTAGACATGTGAAATGCAAAGAACACACAGGCAATCTGATAACACACATTCATCAAACCATAGACAGTCACAGACAATCTGATTTTCATCAAAACATAGACAGTTGCCAATCAATCAAAACAAGGTGTTGCAATGAAATAAGGCATATGTCAACATCATCAACACAGAGGAGTCACAACAGTTTGCAGTTTATGTTCAAATGATTTCTTATTCACTGGGCTGTAGCCAAGCCCTTCTTTTTGGAAATTAACCTTAACACCTAAGAGTTTATCCAGATTATTTTTCCCTTCAACAAACTTAGACAATGAAATGTTCAAATCATTGATTTCATTTTCAAGGGATGCAATTTGTAGCTCATAACTAGCAATCTCCTATTCACTACAGGCAACACATTCACTCAGCACCTCATTTGTAGTTTTATAACTTTCAATTTCTTGTTCCAGCACATGCACTTTTTCAGATAAATCAACAGACAAACATTTTCCCTTTTCAAAAGTAAGCAATTTCTAAGCCATGGTTGTATTCAAGTGTTTCAGTTTTTCATTTTCTTCAATGAGTTCTTCAAAAAATTAGCATATTTTTCATCATTGGGCATTGAGTTCAGTTTCTCATTCAGTTCCTCCTCTACTTGTTCAAGTTCTAATGCCCTCGATAGCAGGTGTTTGTTTTCTTCTTTCAACGAGTCAATTAGCTTTTCTTGCCACTCAAGATCAGAATGGAGACCTTCATTTAGTTCTCTTACAAATGAACAATTACTACATGCAGAATTAACAGAACATGTGTTTTCAGCTTCTTTTCTAAGTTTTCTATTTTGACTTTCATATTTTTCAAGACTTTTCTTTAGTTCTTCATTTACAACGTTGACAGCTTCAAATTTCTCAAAGATAAATTTGTTTTCCTCCTCAAGATTGTCAAGTTTCTTTTTGTAAACTTTTTCTTCTTTTTGGAGTTCAGAAATATTGGCCAGAAGCTTTTTATTTTCATTTCTTAATGAAGGAATTTGTTCCTTTTGAACGCCAACATCAAAGGAAAGGGATTCATTCAGTTCCTCAAGAATGTTAAGTTTCTCTTCGGCTTCTTCAATTTGATTTCTAAGATTTTCATTTTTAGACTTTAGAGCTTCTAGTTCAGAGTTGACAGCATCAAGATCTTTCAAACGTTTTCTTAGACCATCATTTTTAGATTTCAAAGGTTTCAAGCTTTCATTATCAGAATTAATGTTGACAACATTCAATTTTTTTAATGATTTGTTTTGTTTTCTTAGTTTTTCATAAGACTCAAACAATTCAACATAAGCATCCTCCAAGTCTTCAATAGAAAAGTTCTCGAGGGGTGAACATACCTCTTCATCCTTCTTTTGACACTACTATGATCACTTCTATCAGCCATTAGACATGTGTCTTCCTTTTTTCCACTGAGAGCCATCAATTTTTTCAATATGTCCTTAACATTCCTACAAGCAGAAACAAAAGGAAAGATATCATGATCAATAGCATATTTAAAAATATTGAGTGCTCTGAGATTATCACTGTTTTTCATCCTGTGAACATCGGTCCATTTGGACATGTCCTTAGGTAATTTATGTGGACCTTTAGAGATGATGTTCCACAGGTTTGGATTAATTGAGTTAACAAATTTACACATCCTACCTAGCCACAAAGAAAAATCAAAACCGTCAAACACAGGCGGATGAACCACGGGAATCAGATCAGAGAAATGATCCATGATCATAAAACCACCAATGCAGAAGGATCCTCTCTGCAGATGGTTAAATCTGATTTATTAGAGCCCTACTTTGATACCAATTGTTGGGTAGATTTGAGAGCAATGTTGTGTGCTCTGGTATCAAGAAAGTGTAGTGAAGGCTGATCTAGAGGGGGGGTGATGAATAGATCTGCCCCATTTTTGCGATGAACACAGCGAAATAAAAACAAGCCTACACACACTGGAAGAACCTCGCAAGGTAGATGCAATAACAAATATAGATATCGGCCTAAGCAAGCATCTAATATAAAAGTAGCCACACATGCAAACCACAGAGACAAACGTTTTTAAGGTGGTTCAGACTCTACCTAGAGTCCTACGTCCACCCCTCACTCAAATGAGTGAGGCTTCCCTAGTGCACAAGCACTAAACCACTGCCTTATAGCTTGTAGAGAGATTATCCCCTCTCAAGGAACCGCTGCCTAACAGCTTGAAACGAGGAACGAATCCTCTACAACGGCTGAGCCTCACAGCTTGCTTACAAGAGGAACAAATCCTCTCACCCGCTTAGCTACATAGCTTGCTAATAAGAGGAATAAATCCTCTCACCTGCTGAGCTTCTCAGCTTGCTAACAAGAGGAACAAATCCTCTCACCTGT
Source organism: Amorphophallus konjac (assembly GCA_022559845.1). NCBI lineage: Eukaryota > Viridiplantae > Streptophyta > Magnoliopsida > Alismatales > Araceae > Amorphophallus > Amorphophallus konjac. The sequence continues at coordinate 291,053,766 of CM040126.1, read as the reverse complement.
TGAGCCTCACAGCTTGCTATCAAGAGGAACAAATCCTCTCACCCGCTGAGCCTCACAGCTTGCTAACAAGAGATATGATGATCAAAAAGAAAAAAATAATAGACAAACTCAGACAAGATGTATGAAACTCAAACATAAGGAAAATGTCCCAGTCTGAAATCTAGATGGCGAGCTTTGCTGCTTCCAGATTTACTTCTTCAGATCTTCAGAGAATGACATTGCTCTTCTTCTTCTTTCCCCTTCTTCTTTCTTCTTTTTTTTCTCTTCTTCCTCCTTGGACAAACTAGGCTTCTGATCAAACCTCCTTTTTCAGAGTGTGCTCTCCACGCTCCCTTCTTCTTTGCACACACGCCCTGCTTCAGAACCCTCTCTCTTTTTTGTTGGGGGGTCTTTCCTATTCGTCATTCGTCTCTTTTTGCAGACCGAGAAAAGAATGTTTTTATATCTTGGATTTTTCATCTCCGACTTTGATCTTAGAGAGAGTGATCTTGTGCCATTCGATCATCAAAAGGCTCCAGATCCCAGAGAGTATGGTCGCTGATTGGCCAACCATTGAGCTTCATGCAGTAAACCCACGTAGGAAGCTTTTTCTTCAAGGCACGAAGCATTTGAATGAATATTCTCCAAGCATATTATAATTGGTCCAGCTGGAAAAGGTTGGAAATATTCTTCTCTAGGAATTTTCTATAAACATGCCAGCTAACCTTAGATCATGTGCCAATCATAAGTGTTGAAGGCTCGAAGTCAGCTTGAGTGATCCTCATGGGTTTTCTTCTTTTTCTGCACTGGCGACCTATTTATCACCCTTACGAAGACATTTGTCACCCTTACATGGCATTTGTCACCTTTACACGTTTGAGCCATTGCCTTTAATCCATTTGTCACCGTTGTGACTCATTTGTCACTGCTGATAGCTATTTGTCACTGCTACTGAGTATTTGTACTCTTAGTCGACATTTTACACCCTTGCAAGTTATTTTCACCAGTAAAAGGCATTTGTTGCTTCTGCTAAGATTTGTCTTCTGTAGTGGGCATTTGACTCCTTTGTAGGCTTGATTCATGTTGACGTTGACTGGAGTCAAACTTGATTGAGTTGACTTTGACCATAATTGAACTTGACTGAAATCAACTTTTACTGGGGTTGACCTTTATTGGGGTTAAATTTGACTGGAGTCAACTCTGACTGGAGTTGACTCTCCTTCAACGTTTACACGTTCTTAGCCTCGTTGCCTTCCAAGCCAGCCATTTGTCAAAGTTACTCATCTATTTTTCACATTTGAAGCTTATTTGTCACCCTTGAGTAGCTATTGTTCACCCTCAGCTCACATAACTCCTTTCTAGTGAAGACTACTTCTGAACGGCTTCTCTTCTTCTCTTTTCTTCTAATCTTGTTCTGGCTTTCCTTTTCTTCTCTTTTCTTCCTTTGATCATGAATGGAGTTAATGAGAGTCATTAGTGCTTAATGAAACTCCAGATTTGAGATGATAGGGGTTAAAAAACCCATGCACAGTTAATTCCAATGAACACTCTTGATCACTCTTCATGTTTCATCGCTAAGAGCCATTTTACACCGTTAGGAAGCTATTTGTTACTGATATCGGCTATTTGTCACCCAAGACGAGCTATTTGTCACCCTTATTCATCAATAGCCATCACTTTTGCTCTCCTTTGTTTTCTGCTTTCTTGCAACCTTGGTGCGTCGACTCCATGGACAAATGGAGTCGACTCGATTGCTCACCAACTGCATTGTGAACCCTCTGTTCACCACAAAAGCTATTTTTTACCCTTAGGTACCTATTTTTCACCCTTAGGTACCTATTTTTCACCCTTAGCTGAACATTTGTTAGTGATACCTTGCGGTGCTATCTGCTTGAAGGTGTATCCTTGCTGCGTCGACTCCATGGACAGACGGAGTCGACTCCTCTTCCACACATTTCCATGCTTTGAGCTCCTTTCAGCCTCATGAGCTATTTGTCACCCGTAGGGACCTCATTTTCACCCTTAACACATATTTTTCACCCTTATCTGGCCATTTGTCAGCGATAGCTTGCTCTGTTGTCTGCTTCCTAATTTTTACACTTCTGGCCATTGCTTTGTTCAAATTTGAACCTATCTTCACAGGGCTCAAGGATATTCATGTATTAACATTATCAAACAACATTGATAGCATCAAAAGCGTAAGAAACTCAAGGATTCAAGCATTGACATCATCAAAAACATATGAAGCTCAAGAATTAAAAAGGATATGAAACTTAATGATGAATTATGAAACTCAAGGATATACAAAAACATGAAGCTCGAGGATGAGTCTTGACATCATCAAAACTAGTGTTTAATGAGTCATAATGCAAGACATTATCAAAGCATGACATGAACTTATCAAGGAGTCTATTAATGACTTATTGTGTGTGCCATCATCAAAACCACAGTTTAATTAGTCATAGTGTATGACATCATTAAAACTGCCGGGACACAACAAATAGCAGTAAGCAAATTCAGACATCTGGATTCGATTGAAAACACTTAGAGCATGGAGCATCTAGCAGTTCATACTGAACTAGTCTCAAGCACTTAGCACATAATCAAAAATGCAATTTGGAAACAGTTCACACACTAACCTGCGAAGTGGGGTAGAAGAGAAAGATCAATCACACAAGTCAAACCACCATGGACAGTGATTTTTAGGTGGTTCGGTCTGCTACCCACAGACCTACGTCCACCCCTCACTCAACCCAAGTGAGTCCTCTCTTGCAAATAGCAAGACCGCAGACTCAGTCTGTAACACCAGCTAATACGACATCTTAACCCAGAGGAACACACTCCTCCCTTCTTTTGAAAGCCAGAAGGAACCCCGGAGGAACAATCCTCCCTTCCTCTGAAACCACAGAGGGAACTTGGAAAAACACTTCTCCCTTCCTCTGAAACCACAGAGGGAACCTGAACCCTGAACAAGATGTCGGAAGTGCAATGTAGAAAAGAAAAATAAAAACAACAAACGAAAACATAATAGGAAAACACAAATAGAATATAGCTCCTCAAGAGCAGAATAGCTCTAGATTTGATTCACTAGCTAGTGAACACTACAGATCTTCAATTGAGCCCTTGGATACACTCTAATGCTTCTGTCGAGTTGAACTCTCGATCTCTTTCTCTTTTCTTCTTCTTCTTTTCACAAGTTCTCTCTCTTTTCTTCTCCTAGCTTCTCTCTCAAATTCATCTCATAGCTTCTCTCTCAAATTCTTCGAACTATACTGCTCTCTCTTTTCTCTTCTTCTTCTCACAATCTCTCTATTTTCTCTTCGAACTGCACTGCTCTCTCTTTTCTCTTCTTCTTCTCACAAATTTTCTATTTTCTCTTCAAACTACACTGCTCAGAAAACTCCTCAATGGCCCTTGCAAACCTTCTATTACGGAAACCTTCTTCGGAGGAAGAAGACTCTATTATATAGAGTAGAAACCCATTTTAGGAAATGATCTTATCCTCTAGGAAATTCTATCATTGGTCCACTTTTATAAGAGAATATTCTCTTTTGGAAGGACCCCAAGAGTCTTAGGATCATGTGCCAATCATGGAGGATCGGAGCCACGTGCTTCTCTTAAGTCACTCACAAGCTTAGCCATTTTTTAGCCATTCTGACCTATTTTTCACCCTTAAGGAGCTATTTGTCGGCCTTACAGACTCATTTGTCACCCTTAGCCTGCATGAGTCGTCACCTCTACTTTTTTTGTCTCTTGCTTGAGATTTGTCTCCTTGCGACCTATTTGTCACCCGTATCAGGTATTTTTCATCCTTGAACACCTATTTGTCATTGTTACCGCCCATTTGTCTGCCTTAACAGCCATGTGTCTGCCTTGCTCAACACTTGTCTCCTTGTGAACCATTCTTCATCGGTATCACATGTTTGTCATCTCTGTGAGCTATTTGTCACCCTTGACCATCATTTGTCATCCTTGTAAGGTATTTTTTACCCTTGCTGATCTACTTTCACCGTTGTTGATCATCTGTTGCCCTTGTGCGCTCGTTGACACTGTTGTAAGCCATTTGTCACCATTATGCTTCATTTCTCTCTCTTATGCTTAGTTCAACTTCCTTGTGATCTGTTCTTCAACATTGTGATCACTTTATCACCTGCAATCTCCATTTGACAGTTGATTTCTTCATTTGTCAGCTTTGTGTTCTTTAGTTATAGGCATGTTCGTCATTTGCACTTGGCTGAGTCGACTCTATTGAGCGTTGCGCCGACTCCACTTCGATTTTTCTTCTTCTCAGCCTTCTTTCTCCCGTGCCAAGCTATTTGTCACCACTATTCTTCATTTGTCACCCGTAGAGGCTATTTGTCACCCTTATGTGCTTCAGCTGGCGGGTGGCTCTGGCTGAGCTCGAGTCAGATCAAAGGACTTCTGAAGTTGACTCCGTCTTCATGAAGCTTCATCAAATCTTCTGCTCTTGCTTGATATGGACAACGGTTCTATCAACCAACCTATTCAACCTGTTCTTCACACAGTTCAAGGAAGTGCACATATATATGACATCAAACATATGACATCATTAAAACATGAAGCCAATGCACCAAAACCAATGCACCAATGCATGACTCATAGATGAGTCATAGTGTTTGACATCATCAAAATCATAGGGACACAGGAGATATGGTCACCGATTTGAAATTCTAGATCTCTCCTTCTATTATTAGCATAATTCTACTGTCGGGATTGAGCATCCTTTAGTCAGTCCCTGATTATCTGAATATTCTTGGCAGTATCTTGAATCATATCAGGACCTAATAATTGCTTCTCTCCAATCTCATCCCAAGATATGGGTGATCTACAATTTCTACCATATACAAAGCTTCAAAGGATGCCATTTAAATACTCCATTGGTAGCTAGTGTTGTAGGTGAACTCAATCAATAGTAAATATTCATGCCAACTACCACCAAAATCTATCATGCAAGCTCTAAGCATATCCTCTATGATCTGGTTCATTCTCTCAGTTTGTCCGTCAGTCTGAGGATGAAAAGTCATGCTAAAGTTTAACCGAGTCCCCAAGGATGATTGCAAACCTTTCCAAAAATGAGAAGTAAACTTTGGATCTCTATCTGATACTATAGAAGTTGGAATGTCATGCAGCTTTACTATTTTCTTTATATAAAGTGTAGCCAAAATATCCACCATCCACTTGGTCTTGATAGGCAGGAGATGAGTAGACTTCGTCAATCTATCCACAATTACCCAAATGGCATCAAAACCATCTCAAGTCATTGGTAAACCCACAATAAAATCCATGCTAATGATTTCCCATTTCTATTCTCATATCTCTAGAGGTTTCAACTTTCCAGCAGGCCTAAAATGTTCAGTTTTAACTTGTTGACAAATCAAACACCAACTCATGAACTTTGCCACTTTCCTTTTCATATTCGGCCACCAGTAAGTTCTTTTCAAATCTTGGTACATCTTAGTGGCTCCTTGATGAATTATGTACCTGGATTGGTGTACTTCTTCCATTATCTTCTTCTTGATTTCAACACAATCAGGCAAATAAGTTCATTCTTGAAATAATAATCTCCCATCATTGACTAGTTGAAAATAAGGTCTTTGGCTCAAGTTCTCTGTAATTTCTACCAATAAGAGGTCATTACCTTGTTGCACCTTAATTTCTGAGAGTAGATCGGGTTGTATCCTCATATTGGCAATCAAGACTCATTCCTCCTTTTTATCCATATTTAAATTTAATCATTCAAATTGCTCTAGCAATCGGCACTCACTAATCATCAAACTTGATAATAGAGTTATCGGCTTCCTGCTAAGAGCATCTGCTATGACATTCCCTTTTCCAGGATGATACTAAATAGCAAAGTTAAAATCTTTTAAATATTTTAACCATCTACTTTCTCTCATATTAAGCTCCTTCTGAGAAAATAAATATTTCAGACTCTTATGGTCAGAATAGACAATGAATTGTTCACCATATAGATAATGTCTCCATATTTTGAGAGCAAAGACAACCGCTGCCAACTCCAGATCATGCACATTATAGTTTACTTCATGGTTCTTCAGTTGCCTAGATGCAAATGCTATCACTTTGCCTTGTTGCATTAGCACACAACTTAGGCCAATTCTTGAGACACCATCATATATCTCAAATCCTCCTCCCTCGGTGGGTAGAGCAAGAAGAAGTGCAGTGGTCAAGCACTTCTTCAGAGTTTGGAAACTCTTTTATTATTTTTCAGCCCATACATAAGAATTTTCCTTCCTTGTCAATCTAGTCAATGGAATGACAATTTTAGAGAAATCATTAAGAATCTTATAATAATTAGCAAATCCTAGAAAGCTTCGAATTTCAATCACATTAGTAGGTCTTTCCCAATTATTGACAGCTTCTACTTTTGAAGGATCAACAAAAATAACTTCTTTAGAGATCACAAGGCTAAGAAATGAAACATTTCCTAGCCAAAACTCACATTTGCTCAGTTTGGCAGACAATTGATTATACTTATAGATTTATAGAGCGATCCTCAAGTGAGCTTCATGTTCCTCTTTGGTCTTGGAGTAGATCTGTCACACCCCGATCCGATAGCAGCGGAACGTATTGGTCGGAACGTGGCAGCGATACAGTCGCGAATAATCAGAGCAACTCATAAGACACAACTTCAAGGCCAGACAATAATGATGAAAATACAATTCTTATTAATATCAAATGTCAAACTTACAATTTTTGACTCACTTACATATATAAATGAACAGACTCATTACTCTTAATAAATAGGAAAAGACTTAATGATAGGACAAGACTCAAGAAGATAAAAGACACAGACTCGATTCCATAATGCTCAACACTCTTGCCCTTCCCCATCAGATGGACTATCTTCAATGTCATTTCCTGAAAAATGTTGAAAATAGGCTGGTGAGCGAAACGCTCAGTAGGAATTACATCTCTCATCAAGCAGAATATAAGTGATTAGCCAATTAACATGTTCTTGACTATGCAATGCATGAAACGGTATAACTTAAAATCATGATGATCAATCTATCAGGAAAGATGAATACTAAAGTCAAAGGCAATTACGAGATCAAGAGAAATAGGGATAAATTCCCATGCAGAGTCAAGGACAAGCTATCAGAATATAACAAGGACAGTTACTCGGATGAACATAACTTCAGAATTGGCCAGAATATAACAGAGTTTCAATAAATATAAGCAGAATTAAACAATCTAGTAGAATATCTAACTTATCAGAATAACCGAACAACAAAATATCAGAATAACAGAAACTTCTAGAATTAACAGAATTTGTAGAATGACAGATATAACAGAATAACAGAATATAACAGATGTACAGAGTTTGGTGCAATGCCACACCCAAAATTACCATGGTTTACAGAATTGGACTTCCGACCTACCTGGCACTGAAAAGTCACGGACCCACAGCCCTTAATGTTTTAGAATCAGATTTGGCCAAATACAGAGTCAAAGGGTTATGTTCTCGAATTGATGATAAGAAGATTCCAAAGGAGTAGAGTGTCAAGACTAACGGAAAACTAAAGTGACACGGATCGGATCCCAGGGTTTTTAGGGTACAACCAGCTCGGCTGCCTTGAGGGAATCCAAGGCTAGCGGAGACTTACGGAGGTCTCAATGACTAACTTGTCAGTCCGAAGGAACGGAATGTCCAACGGAGGACTCGTATGTCACCGAGAGTTGAGGTGTATAACGTGAACCAATCATGAAAAATAGACTCCATCTACGGACGTGAGATGAGAGTGCCAAAAGACCCGAGGTATGGGTCAAAATCGGGAGAAACGGTGAGAAACATGAATGCGTTAATTATAGAATTCACGTCAATCTAATTCTATAATTAAATAAACTTATTTTAATTGACGTCCGTGAGTAGTGTCATTTATTAATTAGCGTCCACTTGGAGGGACGTTAATTCTATGATTTTTAACTTAATTTATTTAACAAGAATTCACCTCAATATCTATTTAATTGAATAATTTTGAAAATATACATTCAAAGACATATTTATTTATTTAAAATAATTTAGAGAAATAAAATATATGATATTTAGAAGAAAATTCAAGGATTCTAGAAATATATTTTTTTATAATTTTCTGTTACATATCTTAATAGATATGAATTTTCAAAGATATAATTACAAATATATACATATATATATATATATATTAAAGATATGACGACATTACAAAATGTCGTCAAAATAAATCAACGACATTCTCAATGTCGTCATTTCAATAACATAAATTCTGACATCTTCATTGAATAATTTTAAAACATACATTCAAAGACACATTTATTTATATAAAATAATTTAAAGAAATAGAATATATGATAATTAGGAGAAAAATTCAAGGATTCCAAATGTATATTTTTTATAATTTTCTATGGCATGGATTTCCAAGGGTATAATTACAAGTTATATATATATACATACATACATATATATATATATATATATATATTAAATAATTAGATGCCAATACACGATGGCGTCAAAAAACATTTGACGACATCAAGTTGGTCGTCATCTCAAAAATAATGCCAATTTTCAAACTTTCGGTTCTCGACGTACACACGTCGGAATCACGTGTTCTATATATCGAAATGAGGGGCTCGAAAAACTCTACCTAACCGGACGTTCAAAATAATTTTTCGTCGAGAGATGGGGTATCTTGAAATAGGGGACACGAAAAATGGTGTAACCACTCTCACTACCTCGGTATCCACCCGAATAATATACTCATAAAATTTCATGACCAAAGGTCACTCCGACACCCATGAACTGGCCAACAAAGTAAAAATCCATAACTAGCATGCTACAGTGAAATATGTAATTCGCCGTGTCAACAAATTAACTCTATTAAATTACCAATTAATTAATATTTCTGATTATTGTTAGCATAAAGGGTATCAAAATTTAAATAAAAATATGAAGATTTCAATCATCTATATCTTTCAATTTTTAGATAGGTGCTTACATGGAAAATTTTTTTAAAACATGTTATACGTATTACTTAACGAAGAAAAAAATAAAACATGCAAACCGATGAACCTGAGGTAGAGATAACTTATAAAACTACAACAAACATGCTCCAAGTACTCATGAAATATGCATAGAGATCATGCAAACTTTATTATTAACGTTTAGACGTGAGAGAGATCACCTACGGATGCATTAAAAGATTAAGGTATATACATGCAGGGATCATGTTAAAGTTTAACTATTAACGGGTTTATCTTGATGTCGAGAACACTCATGAGAAACTATAGACTATGAACTCGAATATGAGCATGCTGTTTATGATCATAAGAGCATGTATTATCTTTGTTAATTGAGTTTAGCCATCAGAGAGAACACCTACCTTTCAGACGATTAAACAGATGAATAGTGAAGAACTAGATTGCTGCTACGGCACTCTGTTTCGAACAGGGCAAATCACAGGAAGAAGAAGAAGATAAAGGAAGAAGTAGATTCTTCCACAACAAGAGCAATAACTGCAGCAGGTGGCAGCAGGACGTGGAAGAAGAAAACGCCGGGAAGAAGCCCAGCAACCCACGAACAGTAGCAGCAGTAGAAAACTGATAGTAGAGAGGGAGATCTCTGATAAGAGGCTCTTCTTTGTACACAACAACAGGGAAAATTAGGAAGAAGGAATAATAATCTCCTGAGCAGAAGATTACAGCTTCCTCGTGAGGCTCTTGCAAGAAGAGAACAGCAACCGATGATGGAGCAATATTCCCTCACGCTTGGCACAATAGCAGGTTGAAGTTGAGAGCTAGAAGTTCAACGGGTTGGGGTTTCTGTGGGGTATTTATAGTGCTTGGGAACCCAATGGGTTTAGTGTTCGATTGGGACTCAAAACTCCTGAGTACATGTCCTAATAGCATTACGATTTCCCTTACTAATCTTTCCGAAACACAACACTTCCTAGTTAGAGTGAAATGGAAATGACGCCTCAGGTTGGGGGCGTTATTTCAATAATTGACGCTGGTATACACAGTCGTCAAAAATAAAATGATGACTTGCTAGGAGGCGTCATTCACCTTTCCCTATTTGTTAATTTAAGGTGTAACAATCTTTCTGGATTTTTATCTTTTTTCCTTGATGTGATCTAGATGGGAAATTTTAGGGGTATGAGTTTTCCATTTTTCTCTATTTTTCCATGTAATTAGTTGTCCAAAATTCTTTAATAAAAAAAATAGCACTATTCATTTACAATAAAATAACGACTTTGTTTAAGTCGTTTCTTATGGAATCAACGCCTATACGAATGGGCGTCCATTGGCATTTGGCATTTCTCCATGCCCTTATAAGGACCAAAATTGTATTTATACCCTATATACCTTATCTATAAATCTTATTTTATATCATTTGTACTTTAAATAACGACATACTATATGTCGTTTATTATGTGAATCACGCCCACACAAACGGGCGTCATTTGATTTTGGCCCTTTCTCAATGCCCTTGAAAGAACCGAAATTGCATATATGCTCATTCTTTTAATTTTTTACATATCTTTAATGTAATTAAATCCTATATATATATCCTTCTCCCTTCTAATAAGATTATAATGTAATAAATATGGAATATTAAAATTTCTAAATTAGTAATAAAATATGAATTGATATTTTCTTCGAGATTTAATGATTCTTAATTCAATTAAAATTACGTTGTGCATTAAATGACTACCCAAAATAACATGTCATTCTTAAATTTATTATAATACAATAGTAGTGTCCTTGAGTTCTTTTGTCAGACTTTTTAGGATGTCGGGGGTTGTGACTCAAGGGCCCTTACAGTGTGTGTGGGTTTCATATATCTTGATATATATACTAAACATATTTCAAAATTACCGGGCGTTACACCCTCCCCCACTTAAAAGAATTTGGTCCCCAAATTCACATGCAACTCATCTCCAAAGTAATAGTGGGGTATCTAGTTCCATTCTCCAGTCTTAAAACAATATCGTTTAATCATGCTAGCAAAATAACCTAAGGTACTAGGCTTAGGTTAAAGGGGTACCTCTAGCTACTCCATTATCAGCAGGTTCGACTTGTCTTATTGCTTGTAATTGTACTCGATGTCGTACTTCTTTATGATCCTTTGCCTGCTGAGGTTGATCTTTAGGAAGGGAACAGTCTGCTACCTTATGCTCCTGGCTTCCACAACAAAAGCAAGCTTCGTTCTTCCAGCGACACTTTTTAGATTTGTGACCATCATTCCCACAATACTTGCACTTTGCTTCCTTAGGCTTCTTGCTATTCGGAACGTCGTTTCCCTCATTGGGACTCTTGTTGCCATTACCTTCTTTCTTCTTCTCCATTCTCGCCTTAACCTTGTCGGATAATTCCATAGCGTCTTCCAATAACTGAGCTCTCTTAACCATCTCGGCATATGATTGAATGTCCATTGGTGCCAACTAGGGTATGTATTGCAGTCTTAGTCCATTTAAGAACCTCCTAGCTTTCATCTTTTCGGTCATGATAAAATGAGGCGTATATCGTGACAACCTCGAGAATTGGGCCTCATATTCCGCCACAGCCATACTTCTTTGTTTAAGTGAAGCAAACTCTCCCACCTTTCTCTCCCGAACTCTCTCCGAGAAATACTTCTCATTGAAGTGATCTAAAAATTCTACCCAAGTTACTTGAATGTTTGGCAGAGTGGCTTCTACGGACTCCCACCAAGCCCTTGTATCCTTCTCTAGTTGAAATGTTGCTAAAAGAACCTTATCTTGGTCCGAACATTGCATTACTCGAAAAATTCTTTCCATCTCCTTTGTCCAATCTTCTGCTGTGTCAGGATCAGGGGTTCCATTAAACCTAGGGGGATTGAGGCTCTGGAACTCACGATGCAACTCTCCAGCTCCACGATTGGCTCCACCCTCGGCTACCCGTTGAACAGCCTGAGTCAATCCTTTAACCATCCTTTGCATCTCACGCCATTGGGCACGCTCAGCGGCCATTATTATCTATCTAGTTCTACAAGACACAAACAATCTCATGTAAGATTATTAAGTAATTCTCGTGAAATTTTACTAAGCTATCATCATAAACTAATCTTATTAGTATTTTAATTTTCTTTTTAGCTGTTAACCCAAGGTTCTACCCAATCTCACCGGGCAATAATGGGATTGAACCTAGGACTTATGGCAACCTATAGTCAAGACCTAGGATTTAAGATACCTAGGCTCTGATACCACTTCTGTCACACCCCGATCCGATAGCAGCGGAACGTATTGGTCGAAACGTGGCAGCGATACAGTCGTGAATAATCAGAGCAACTCATAAGACACAACTTCAAGGCCAGACAATAATGATGAAAATACAATTCTTATTAATATCAAATGTCAAACTTACAATTTTTGACTCACTTACATATTTAAATGAACAGACTCATTACTCTTAATAAAAAGGAAAAGACTTAATGATAGGACAAGACTCAAGAAGATAAAAGACACAGACTCGATTCCATAATGCTCAACACTCTTGCCCTTCCCCATCTGATGGACTATCTTCAATGTCATTACCTGAAAAATGTTGAAAATAGGCTGGTGAGCGAAATGCTCAGTAGGAATTACATCTCTCATCAAGCAGAATATATGTGATTAGCCAATTAACATGTTCTTGACTATGCAATTCATGAAATGGTATAACTTAAAAATCATGATGATCAATCTATCAGGAAAGATGAATACTAAAGTCAAAGGCAATTACGAGATCAAGAGAAATAGGGATAAATTCCATGCAGAGTCAAGGACAAGCTATCAGAATATAACAAGGACAGTTACTCGGATGAACATAACTTCAGAATTGGCCAGAATATAACAGAGTTTCAATAAATATAAGCAAAATTAAACAATCTAACAGAATATCTAAATTATCAGAATAACCGAACAACAAAATATCAGAATAACATAAACTTCTAGAATTAACAGAATTTGCAGAATGACAGATATAACAGAATAACAGAATATAACAGATGTACAGAGTTTGGTGCAATGCCACACCCAGAATTACCATGGTTTACAGAATTGGACTTCCATCCTCCTGAAAAGTCACGGACCCACAGCCCTCAATGTTTCAGAATCAGATTTGGCCAAATACAGAGTCAAAGGGTTATGTTCTCGAATTGATGATAAGAAGATTCCAAAGGAGTAGAGTGTCAAGACTAACGAAAACTAAAGTGACACGGATCGGATCTCAGGGTTTTTAGGGTACAACCAGCTCGGCTGCCTTGAGGGAATCCAAGGCTAGCGGAGACTTACAGAGGTCTCAATGACTAACTTGCCAGCTCGAAGGAACGGAATGTCCAACAGAGGACTCGTATGTCACCGAGAGTTGAGGTGTATAACGTGAACCAATCATGAAAAATAGACTCCATCTACGGACGTGAGATGAGAGTGCCAAAAGACCCGAGGTATGGGTCAAACCCGGGAGAAACGGTGAGAAACATGAATGCGTTAATTATAGAATTCACGTCAATCTAATTCTATAATTAACTATAATTAAATAAATTTATTTTAATTGACGTCCGTGAGTAGTGTCATTTATTAATTAGCGTCCACTTGGAGGGACGTTAATTCTATGATTTTTAACTTAATTTATTTAACAAGAATTCACCTCAATATCTATTTAATTGAATAATTTCGAAAATATACATTCAAAGACATATTTATTTATTTAAAATAATTTAGAGAAATAAAATATATGATATTTAGGAGAAAATTCAAGGATTCCAGAAATATATTTTTTTATAATTTTTTGTTACATATCTTAATAGATATGAATTTTCAAATATATAGTTACAAATATATACATATATTTATATATATGTATATATTAAAGATATGACGACATTACAAAATGTCGTCAAAATAAATCAACGACATTCTCAATGTCGTCATTTCAAAAACATAAATTCTGACATCTTCATTGAATAATTTTAAAACATACATTCAAAGACACATTTATTTATATAAAATAATTTAGAGAAATAGAATATATGATAATTAGGAGAAAAATTCAAGGATTCCAAATATATATTTTTTATAATTTTCTGTGGCATAGTTTAATAGATATGGATTTCCAAGGGTATAATTACAAGTTATATATATATATATATATATTAAATAATTAGACGCCAATACACGATGGTGTCAAAAAACATTTGACGACATCAAGTTGGTCGTCGTCACAAAAAAAATGCCAATTTTCAAACTTCCAGTTCTCGACGTACACACGTCGGAATCACGTGTTCTATATATCGAAATGACGGGCTCGAAAAACTCTACCTAACCAGATGTTCAAAATAATTTTTCATCGAGAGATGGGGGATCTTGAGATAGGGGACACGAAAAATGGTGCAACCACTCTCACTACCTCGATATCCACCCAATAATATACTCATAAAATTTCATGATCAAAGGTCACTCCGACACCCATGAACTGGCCGACAAAGTAAAAATCCATAACTAGCATGCTACAGTGAAATATGTAATTCGCCGTGTCAACAAATTAACTCTATTAAATTACCAATTAATTAATATTTTTGATTATTGTTAGCATAAAGGGTATCAAAATTTAAATAAAAATATGAAGATTTCAATCATCTATATCTTTCAATTTTTAGATAGGTGCTTACATGGAAAAAATTTTTAAAACATGTTCTACGTACTACTTAACGAAGAAAAAAATAAAACATGCAAACCGATGAACCTGAGGTAGAAATAACTTATAAAACTACAACAAACATGCTCCAAATACTCATGAAATATGCATAGAGATCATGCAAACTTTATTATTAACGTTTAGACTTGAGAGAGATCACCTACGGATGCATTAAAAGATTAAGGTATATACATGCAGGGATCATGTTAAAGTTTAACTATTAACGGGTTTATCTTGATGTCGAGAACACTCATGAGAAACTATAGACTATGAACTCGAATATGAGCATGTTGTTTATGATCATAAGAGCATGTATCATCTTTGTTAATTGAGTTTAGCCATCAGAGAGAACACCTACCTTTCAGACGATTAAACAGATGAATAGTGAAGAACTAGATTGCTGCTACGGCACTCTGTTTCGAACAGGGCAAATCACAGGAAGAAGAAGAAGATAGAGGAAGAAGTAGATTCTTCCACAACAAGAGCAATAACTGCAGCAGGTGGCAGCAGGACGTGGAAGAAGAAAATGCCGGGAAGAAGCCCAGCAACCCAGGAACAGTAGCAGCAGTAGAAAACTGATAGTAGAGAGGGATATCTCCTGATAAGAGGCTCTTCTTTGTACACAACAGCAGGGAAAATTAGGAAGAAGGAATAATAATCTCCTTAGCAGAAGATTACAGCTTCCTCGTGAGGCTCTTGCAAGAAGAGAACAGCAACCGATGATGGAGCAATATTCCCTCACGCTTGGCACAATAGCAGGTTGAAGTTGAGAGCTAGAAGTTCAACGGGTTGGGGTTTCTGTGGGGTATTTATAGTGCTTGGGAACCCAATGGGTTTAGTGTTCGATTGAGTCTCAAAACTCCTGAGTACATGTCCTAATAGCATTACGATTTCCCTTACTAATCTTTCCGAAACACAACACTTCCTAGTTAGAGTGAAATGGAAATGATGCCTCAGGTTGGGGCGTTATTTCAATAATTGACGCTGGTATATACAGTCGTCAAAAATAAAATGATGACTTGCTAGGAGGCGTCATTCACCTTTCCCTATTTGTTAATTTAAGGTGTAACAATCTTTCTGGATTTTTATCTTTTTTCCTTGATGTGATCTAGATGGAAAATTTTAGGGGTATGAGTTTTCCATTTTTCTCTATTTTTCCATGTAATTAGTTTTCTAAAATTCTTTAATAAAAAAAATAGCACTATTCATTTACAATAAAATAACGACTTTGTTTAAGTCGTTTCTTATGGAATCAACGCCTATACGAATGGGCGTCCATTGGCATTTGGCATTTCTCCATGCCCTTATAAGGACCAAAATTGTATTTATACCCTATAAACCTTATCTATATACCTTATTTTATATCATTTGTACTTTAAATAACGACATACTATATGTCGTTTATTATGTGAATCACGCCCACACAAACGGGCGTCATTTGATTTTGGCCCTTTCTCAATGCCCTTGAAAGAACCGAAATTGCATATATGCTCATTCTTTTATTTTTTTACATATCTTTAATGTAATTAAATCCTATATATATCCTTCTCTCTTCTAATAAGATTATAATGTAATAAATGTGGAATATTAAATTTTCTAAATTAGTAATAAAATGTGAATTGATATTTTCTTCGAGATTTAATGATTCTTGATTCAATTAAAATTACGTTGTGCATTAAATGACTACCTAAAATAACATTTCATTCTTAAATTTATTATAATACAATAGTAGTGTCCTTGAGTTCTTTTGTCAGACTTTTTAGGATGTCGGGGGTTGTGACTCAAGGGCTCTTACAGTGTGTGTGGGTTTCATATATCTTGATATATATACTAAACCTATTTCAAAATTACCAGGCGTTACAAGATCAATGTATCATCAATGAAAACCACCATGAATTAATCAAGATATGGCATGAGTACACTGTTCATCAGTTGTATAAATGCCGCAGGTGCATTAGTCAGCCGAAAGGCATGACAACAAATTCATAATGTCCATATCTCCCCCTGAATGTTGTCTTATATATGTCTTCTTCCTTAATCCTCAATTGATAGTAGCCTGACTTGAGATCAATCTTGGAGAAATAATGAGCTCCAAAAATTTGATCAAATAATTCATCAATTCTCGGTAGAAGATACTTATTCTTGGTGGTCATTTGATTCAACTGCCTGTAATCAATGTGCAGCCTTACAGTTCCATCCTTCTTTTTCACAAATAGAACAAGTGCTACCTAGGGTGACATACTAGGCATGATAAATTTCTTCTCTAACAATTCCAATAATTGCTCCTTTAACTCCTTCAACTTAGCAGGTGACATCCTATAAGGAGTTTGAGATATAGGGACTGCTCCTGGTACCAAGTCGATTGAGACTGAAACTTCTCTCTCGGGTGGTATGTCAGGTAACTCCTCGGGAAACACATCAGGTTATTCCTGAACAACAAAGATGTCTTCATGAATGGGTTTCATAGGTTTGGTGGTGATGACAAAAGCCAACCTTGGCATTATGTTTGGTCAACTATTCGGCATCTAAGATTACATCATACCCCTTCATGTTTATACATACCAAATCTGCAGCTAAGTTATGGCCACTAATCAGTACTTTACTAGAAGGGTAATAATGTTTAAGCTCAGTGCCTATTCCTAAGGGTGTGGAAATGACAAGTTTAGATTTTAAAGGGACAAGTTTTTCATATAAGATGACAGCAAAATTCTAGGATATGAAAAAAATGGGTAGCTCCAGTATCAAATAGAACAAAAGTAGTTATAGAATTGATAGTGAGAGTACCTTCCACTACTCCTCCTTCTTCAGTAGGTGCAGGCTCCATAACGCCTTGGTCCCTCTTGACTTTTCTCTAGTGGAGACTCTTGCATAAGGGGGCAAACGAAAATCCGATGGTCCCAAGTTCCACAGCATAGGCATGCTCCATTCTTCCCCTCCAGCACTCTTCAGTCTTGTGACCGACCTTGTCGCAATATTTGCAAATGTCCTTGGAGGATGACGAGGCAATAGGGGTGTGTTGTACCCAGATATTCTCCTAGAGAAAATAATGAGAAATAAGGGCTCAGAAATTTCCCCGAACACCTTGAAAGCCTCATTTACCCGGCCCCTTCTATGACGTACCGGGCCCAGCCGAGGGTCCTACCCAGCTAGCCGTGACTCACAGCGATATCAACAATTTATTGGGGCCACCCCCGATCACCCAGCTTGCGGTTCTGCCCGATTTCAACTCAGTCACCCGGGCCAACCCGAGCCAACCCTGACCACAAGCCACAACACATGGCACCCAGCAACGAGGCCGGGGTTATCCCCGAAACACTTCCCCTCATCATTCTCAAACCAAAGGAAAACTTTTCCCAGTCAACCACGGGCTTCAGAAGCCCTTAGCACACCTATGTGGCCCATGCTCGTGTATCGGAAATTTCCCGGAGCACCACATAGGCGCGTATATCCCAGCCACTCTACAGCAAGCCGGGGGCCAACCTGCGGCTTGAACACACTAGCCGTATCCTACGGCAACCCTCTAGCAAGTTGGGGCCACCCCTGACCCTCAGACACGCAGTGATGAGCCGTTTACTTTGAACACCCAGGCCAACCCGGGGCTGCCCCGTCAACCCGCCATGTAACGTGTCACGTAGTACCAAGGATGGGCCCACACGCCCAAGATGCCTTCCCTCAGCTCTTACGAGCAATCACCCTTATCCTGGAGTCAAATCTAGGGCCCACTGGCCAGCTACCCGAGCCGTTCGACAACCCTAAATGTGTCGGGAATTTCCCCAAACACTTTACGAGCGGCAGCAACAACACCAAATGATTGACCCCTACGAGCCAATCACAGCACCCGGAACCTCGAGTCCTTCATAGGACAACGTCAAAGAATGATGGAAGGCCCCCGGGATCACCCTGCACGACAACGGCTCACCCTGGGGGGAGTTCGCCCCAGGCGCAGTCGCACCCAGGTGGGGGCGAACTCCCCCCGGGGCTGGACCCTCCACCCAGCCCGACCAATCTCCTTGAAAGTTCTTCTCTGTCCCAGTCCCGTGCAAGATCAATTGACGTACCAGCTTGAAGGTGTTTGCGAAGATGGAGTCTCGGGGCTACACGGGTCAACCTCCTCGTTCTACGCACGCACGCGGCTACCCAACCAATCTGGTCTTTGTATCCTTGTTGTCTTCTGCTCACGGTCAATCAAAGGTGGGCCCAAGAAGACCAAAAATGGGGATTTTATAGACTTGGGAAAAAAAAACCCCTAGTCATCCCCACATAAACCCCCCTAGGGGGGGTTTACACGAACCTGCCCCCCCCCCCCCCCCCCGAGTAGGTCCGCGTAAACCTAGGGCCCACAAGAACAAAAAAAAACATTTTTTAAGAAAAAAAGGGGTTTCAACCCCGCGTAAACCCCCCAGGGGGGGTTTATGCAGACCTGCTCGGTCCCCCCAGAAAGGTCCGCTTAAACCCAGGGCCCACCAAAAAAACATTTTTTCAAAAAAAAGGGAGAAAATGGGGAACTTCCCCGTGTAAATGTTGTGCCCTGTGGTTTTGATGATGGTTTCAATTGTGGCTTTGCTAATGGCTTTGCTGTGGTTTTTACGATGATCTTGATGATGGCTTTGATGTGATTTTAATAGTTGATCTTTGATGTGTGTTATTCACTGTGAGTCATCCTGCTGTGTGAGTCATCATGCTATTACTCACCTTTTGATCATAATGCAGTTCTTCATAAGTTCTGATATGGCATTGCATATTTGATTATGTTCAGTCATGGCTGATTGCTCAACCCCTCAGCTCATTCATTGGTTATACATGCCCATACTTTGGTCTTCTCCTCCAAGGTTATACATTGATCTTCCTTGACGTTTATACATTGGTCTTAACGTCAAGTCTATTCAGCGTGATCAGTGCATCATTTCTTCAAGTCTATAAATCAGCTCTATAAATCAGCTTCATTGATAGCCCTACATGCACCACACTTCGTGTGGTTTCTCCTCACAAACACGAAATGACTTCCTGTCGTCTTTGTTTACAACACTTCGTGTTAACTTTCATGGCTACCAGGTAAACTGCTATGAGGTAGTACGTCGTGTGTCCGTATTGTTTCCTTCATATTTCGTGTCGTTTATCCCTACAACACTTCGTGTTATCCGTTTATACTTCGTATTGTCCCATCTTTGTCTTCTATGTCTCCGAGTAGTATCTTCCACTGTTTAACTTCGTGTCGCTTCACTTTCTGTCTTCATGTTGTTCACTGAAGCAGCTCGAATTGTTCTGACGAACTTCGAGTCGTCTCCCTGTGAACCTCGTGTCGTCTCCTTTGTTTTTAGTTGGTCATCTCGTGTCACCTTTTATGTTTGCTCGTGTGCTTTCATGTCACTTACTACTGTTCCTCGAGTCGTTTCTTCCTGGTCCCACTGATTCATCACGTGTCGTGATAGCCGTGTCATCTTCTGTCTTCATGTTGTTTTCACTTCGTGCAGCCTTCTCTAAAGTTCAAGCTCTAAGTGTCTCAAGTCGAGTGTGTCGGTGTTGTCTCCATGTCGTCCTCAGTTAGAGTCATTTCTTTGTTATCTCTATCCTCGTGTTGACTTAACACACTTCGTGTTGGTCTTACGTCGTGCACTTCTTTTCTAATCAAGCCGAGTCTGTCTGTGATGTCCTCGTGTCGTCCTTAGTCCGAGTCATTTCTCTTCTGTCTTCGTGTTGGTTTTTCTCATTAGACTTCGTGTCCTTCTCGCCCTGACCACACTTCGTGTCGATTCTTATTTTTCGTCTTCGTGTCTTTCTCACCTCATGACCACACTTCGTGTCGGTCTCTGTTTCTCATCTTCGGGTTGCTTTCAACCCGTGTCGTCCTCGTTTTTGAGTCGCTCGTAAGTTCGAGCAGCTTTGTACTCGAGTTGTCTTTATGTTATTTTAGTATTTGTGTCTTCGTGTTATTTTTGTGTGTTAATGTCTCCGTGTTGTTTCTTTCTCCCCTCGTCCAGGTTTCTTCTAAATCGCGTGTTATTCTATTATTTCACTCTGTGTTATGACCTCTCACCTCGTGCCGTTCTTATCTGACCCCGTGTCACCTTCTTTGTTATATTAGCATTGTTACCTCGTGTCGTTTTCTTCTTACCTCGTGTTGGACTTATCTGACCTCGTGTCATCTTCCTTGTTGTGTTAGCCTTGCTCATTGTATCTCGTTTCGTTCATTTCCTACCTCGTGTAGTAGTCACCTTGTTTGCTATTACATACCTCGTGCAGCCTTAGCTTTAAATGAGCATACAGCGAACTCTGAATGATTAATGGTATTAATCTCATTACAGGTCCGAGGAAGAACATTCCACACACCTGGGCTGCACGTGATCCGAGACAAGAGGAACCAATCCGATAAAGACACGTGGCAGGAAGGTTCTGGATCGAGCGTGGGAGGCACACGCATTTTGTGCCCTATCCACCTGCTGCTGCTGCTATATAATGTAGCCTTCGTCCACAGATAAAGGTAGATCGAAGCCAGGAAAGAAAAAGCAGAGTTGTAGAGAGCTCGATCCAGAGGAAGAAAGAAAAAATAGAGAGATCGTGAGAGTGTGGAAAAATAGAGAGCAGTCGAGAGCTTCCACGTTCTAGATAGCAGTGTAGAAGAGAAAGAAGAGATAGAGAAAGCTGAGAGTCAGATCGAGAGAGCAGAAGAAGAAGAAGAAAGAGAGACAGTGAGATAGAGAGAGTGAGAAGAAGGAGGAGGCAGAAGCAGTGAGAAGAAGAAGAAGAAAAGAGAGTTCGTGCTGGGAGAAAGAGAGAAGCAGCAGAAGAAGTTCCTACTGGACCGTGGATCAAATCCAGGCCAGCCAGCTCCTGCGAGAGCCACATTTGATTTTATATTTTCAGCTTTCCGTTGCTGGGTTTTGTTTTTACTTTGAACTATTTACTTGCTGTATCTCCGATTCTCTGTAGAGAGTTCGGGGTCCCTCCTGTTGGTTCAGGAGAAAGGAGATTGCTATCTCCGGTTGCAAGTAGCTGGGTGCTACTTGTGGGTTCCCTCTGGTTAGAGGAAGGGAGGCTCGTCCTCCGGTTCTGGGCTTGTAGGATTCAAGTCCAGGGGTCCCTCCGGTTGGAGGAAGAGAGGTCTTCGACCTCTGGTTGCTGGTGACGGGGAGTCACTGGCGGGTTCCCTCCTGGACTGGAGGAAGAGAGACTTTGGTCTCTGGTTTCCAAGTGGCTGGGAGTCACTTGGGGTGTCCCTCCGGTTGGGAGGAAGAGGGGAGGTTGTTCCCCTGGTCAAGCTGTGTGGCAGCACCTTGTTCGCAGACTGAGTCTGCTTGGTTCTAGCGTGTGCTAGTGAAGCCTCACTCCGGTTGGGAGTGAGGGGTGGATGTAGGTCTGGAGGACCGAACCACCTAAAAATCTATTGAGCAGTGGTTTGCTTTGTGTGTTTGCTTCCGCTAGATGCTTGGATAGGCGCGCTCCATGTGCTTGCTCATAAGTTTAATTGAAATAGTTTTATTCTGTGATTGCGTCTAACATCTGAGTTTTATTTGGGCATTATTCCTAGCAGGATACATTCACCCCCCTCTGTATCCGGGCCTTGCACCTTAACAATTGGTATCAGAGCCAGGTTGTCTGCTTAGAAGGTCCAGCGATCTGTAGATTCGATCCTGCTGTCTTGGTGCTTCATTATTCCTGTTGCATTTATCTGATCAGCTTTCATGGGTGATCCACCGGTTTTCAATGGTTCTAATTTTAATGCGTGGTTTATCAGTCTACGAAATTATGTTGATGCAGTTAATCCTGATCTGTGGAAATTAATTTCACAAGGTCCTCACACATTACCAAAGAAAGTGTCCAAATGGACCAACAGCCACAGATCAAAGGATGGAGAAAATCAGAAAGCCTTCAATCTGATGAAAGCAGCCACTGACAGAGCCTTACACTCTTGTGTTTACGATTGCAGGTCTGCCAAGGACATCCTGGAGGAACTGAAGCTAGCTCACAGGTTAAATGAAGACAACTGCATGATGGCTAAAGGAAGTATTCATAGCAGCAGCCAAAATGAAGAAGAAGATGATGAGGAGGAGGTAAACATCTTCGAAAACTTTTCTTTAGATGATTGGGAGAATGCATATGCTGAGCTGCTTGAGTCTCATGAACAATTAAGAAAACAATACAAGAAGTTGAAAAAGAAACGTGATCGGAGTAGCTCAACTCCACAATGTGAAAGTTGTTCAAATATAAAGCAATCTCATGACGCCTACCTGTCTGATATCTATATGCATAAAAACCAGAATGAAAAATTGACGAATGAGCTTGAATGTGTTAGCTCTGAGCTAAGTAGGCTAAAAACTGAAAATGACTATCTTAGAAAATCTGTTAAAGAAAATGAAGAAAAACTTAGCTCAGTTGAGGATGATCATGCTCATGTTGATGATTTAGTTCAGAATGAAAAACTGTTGAAAGAATTTGATTTTGTTAGTGCTGATTTGAATGCTCTAAAATTAGAAAATGAATGTCTTAGGAAACAATGTGAAAAACTTCAGGATCAAACGATATGTTCTGATGATTCTGTTTGCAATGAATGTGCATTCTTGAAGGAATTGATTGAGGACTTAGACTCTGATGATAATATACATAAAAACTTAATCACTTCCTTGAAGGAAGAAAATGACTCATTGCTAACTCAGAAGAAGGAAACTGATAAAATACAAGACAAGCTGATAGAAGAAAACATCTATCTGAATGAACAAAACAAAAAGTTGATGGTTCTTAACACTGTTTTCACTGAAAGATGGCTGACATTTGAAAAAGGGAAATCCATCTTAAAAGAAAACGAAGTGAATAATGAATTCACATTGACACAGGAAAATGAAACTCTGAAGAGTCTAAATGATGAACTGCAAAATCAAATCATCTTGTGTGAAGACCACATTGTATCTCTCGAGAGAGAGATTGAAGATCTAAGAAACTCCCTATCAAAATTTGTTAAGGGAAGAGACAATTTGAATAAGCTTCTTGGAGCGAATGTGAATTTTCAGAAGGAGGGACTGGGTTACAGTCCAGCCATGAAGAAGTCTGAGAAGGCTACTGGAGATAAATTGAAGACTGTCTTTGTTAAAAGTTCAGAACAAGAAAAACCCTCTACCTCATTCTCACCTCAGTACAAAAATCAGGAAGAGAATGAAAAACAGAAAACAAATAAAAAGAACTCTTCTGTGTATATTGATCACAGTTCTCACACACACTCGCAAGCATCTAGAAAGAAAATGATCTGTCACTACTGTCACAAATATGGTCATGTGATGCATGAGTGTAATTTGATGGAAAAGGATGACCTGGCAGCTGCTCAAAACAATCAGGGTAGAAATCATGTCCCTAGGGAAAAGAAAATTCATTGTTATAACTGTGGAAAAATAGGACATGTTGCTGCACAATGCTGGTTAGGCCCTCATAGAAATACCTTTTCTAATTGTTCTTATTGTGGAAAACATGGCCATACAGTCAAGGACTGTTGGCATGCTCAGGGAAGAACTTTCTCTCAGAATATAAAACTCCCTGCAAATAGAGATGTTTTTGGAAGAAATAAAACTGTTTTTAAAGATAAGAGTCTGGCATGCTTTGAATGTGGAAAATTTGGCCACCGAGCTTCGGAATGCTGGTGGGCAGGTAATGGTTTTAAAAGTAAGCATATCAGATGCTTTGAGTGTGGGAAAAATGCCCATACAGTCAAGGACTGTTGGCATGTTCAGATGAAGTCGGTTAACCCCCCCGTAGTCAAATTCCCTGCAAAACCACTTGCAAGACTTTCATGCAATAACTGTGGGAAGCAAGGTCACAAATCTTCTGAATGTTGGCTGATTAAGAATAAGATACAGAATGTTCATGTAAGCAACAGACAATCTTATGCTCATGCACATAGGCCTCATGTTTTTGCTAATGTGCATCATAATAAAGTCAAAAATTCTGTTGGTACATGTAGATATTGTGGAAAATTTGGACATTCTATGGATGATTGCTTTCTGATGAAATTTGATGTTGATCTAGCTAAGAAACAGGTTAGAACACTTGTCAGGGCTAAGGCAGGACCCAAAGATGCTTGGGTCCCTGCAGGATCAAAATGATCAAAATTTGTAGGTGTGCCTTGGATTGAGAAATAAAAGGAGGGGTAAATAAACCAAGGCACCCAAGATGATAAAACCCCATTCAGGTAAATTCTGATAACTCTGTATTCTGAATTTGTGTGATCTGAATGCACTGCATATCATGATAATTCTTTTGTGCATTGTTTAACTGAATATGATTAAAAAAATTGAAATGCTCATGGAAATGATTGTAGTTTATCTCTGAATGCATTGCATATAAATGTAATGATGCATGATCATGGTGATCTCATTTGCTGAATGCATTACATATCTATGTTCCGGAAATTTCTCCAGTAGAGCCTTTAAACATGCATACATGTAGTTAGTTGCATTGCATTTCCTTGCATTGAAAAATCTAAAAAGAAATGACTCATTGCATCTAGATAGGGGGAGCATTCCTGTGTCATCTCTTCACCTCTTGAACTCCTTCTGTCTAGCAATCTGATCCATTCTTGGCAAATGAGTAGTTCACTTGAATTCCCTGATGTCTACACTTATATAGCTGTTCTGTCTGTACTCCAGACTCAGCTAGTGTATTCTAAACTGAACTGTTCTAATGTTAAATCCTTGTCTAATCATGATTGCTCTCTGCTACTCTCACGATAAAAATGCTTTGTTGACTCCACTGATTTGCTAAAGTGTCATTGATTCATCTGAATGAGGAAAGTTTTTAGTCAGTGCACCCTAGACATAAATCAGACATATTCTGAAAAGAAGAAACTTCTATTATACTAGCTTAAGAATGTTTTGATAAATCAAATTGATTTAAGTCTAATGTATTTCCTAAGTTTTGATGTAAAGGACTTGAAAATATCTGAATCATCATGCTTAATAAATCTTAACCAATTGTCTCATGAACTTTCATGCAAAACTTTCTGAAATCTAAAATTTTTAAAAGACATGGCTATCCTTGGTTAAGATACAGGTAGAAGGTATTGTTCTTAAACATTTCAGTGTACTGAGCTTTGTTTGAAAAATCTGAAAACATTTAAATAGTTGCAAGAGCAATGACTTCGGTCACAGAGAAACTGGGTTCTCTATCAAAGAAATGGAGTAAGCCCAAGTCATGAAGTGCCATAGTTACCTCTCCTTTCAAAAAATATTTGAAAATCTGGCAGAGCAATGGCATGGATGTGTTGAGTAACTGGGGATTCTGGCCTCTGATCAAGGTGTCTCCTCATGTAAAAAGACACTCCAAATTGCTAACTCTGTTCTCCTTAAGAGGCAATATGATTGTCACACTGAGTAACTGGGTCACTTCACCTGAGAAGTGTTGTGCCTCACGTAAAAAGGTGTTGACTGAACCAAACTTGTTCAAGAAAAAAATGAGTGCTGATCAATAGAAAATTCTGAATATCTAAAGATATATTCATACACAATTATTTTTTGTTTAATCTCAATATCATCTTGTGTAACTTCCATAGGAGTCATTGATTTTTAAATAAGTAAGATGGAAAGAGGTTAAACATGAATGTCAGATGAGTTTTTGGTTCATTTATATTAAAAGGTGTTTCAGATATGAGTAATGAATTTTCAGATATGACTTTGGATTCATCATTCTTAAATCATGATGATAAGTTTAAACTCATTCATAATCTATTATAATTGAAGAATCTGAAGTTCGTTTACAAAGATTTATGAATTTGGTGTGCTAATGAAAATCTGTCTTCCTCATTTATTCACTATGATTACAGTCTGTGTCTTGCTGATAGATGCTCATCACTTCACTATCTCAATTGGTTTCAACCTTCAAAACGTTTCTGATCATATTGCCCTCTACCAATGTGTCTTGATTGACATTGGTTCTCTTTTATGTAACGCACAACTCTCAGAATTTCCTTTGGATAACCAGAGTTCATCCTTGTAGATTTCTCTTGCTTCATGGATCATAAGGGGACAATGTGCTAGATTGTCTGATCATGTTATCCATCTGCATTAGCTCTATATCGTCTGCCATGTCACAGGGGGAGTATTGTTACATATGCATGACTGCATAAGTTGTTTGACTAAGGGGGAGAATTGTTTTAAATGCTTCTGATATGGTGTTGCCATCATCTGCTGAACTATGTTGTGTGTCTCATATGACATCACTGGATTATCTTTCTCAAACTATTTTCTTTTTGATGAAGTCAAAGGGGGAGAATAGTTTGAGTCATCAGACTGACTCACTGTGTAGTGTTGCCATCATCAAAAAGGGGGAGATTGTTGTGCCCTGTGGTTTTGATGATGGTTTCAATTGTGGCTTTGCTAATGGCTTTGCTGTGGTTTTTACGATGATCTTGATGATGGCTTTGATGTGATTTTAATAGTTGATCTTTGATGTGTGTTATTCACTGTGAGTCATCCTGCTGTGTGAGTCATCATGCTATTACTCACCTTTTGATCATAATGCAGTTCTTCATAAGTTCTGATATGGCATTGCATATTTGATTATGTTCAGTCATGGCTGATTGCTCAACCCCTCAGCTCATTCATTGGTTATACATGCCCATACTTTGGTCTTCTCCTCCAAGGTTATACATTGATCTTCCTTGACGTTTATACATTGGTCTTAACGTCAAGTCTATTCAGCGTGATCAGTGCATCATTTCTTCAAGTCTATAAATCAGCTCTATAAATCAGCTTCATTGATAGCCCTACATGCACCACACTTCGTGTGGTTTCTCCTCACAAACACGAAATGACTTCCTGTCGTCTTTGTTTACAACACTTCGTGTTAACTTTCATGGCTACCAGGTAAACTGCTATGAGGTAGTACGTCGTGTGTCCGTATTGTTTCCTTCATATTTCGTGTCGTTTATCCCTACAACACTTCGTGTTATCCGTTTATACTTCGTATTGTCCCATCTTTGTCTTCTATGTCTCCGAGTAGTATCTTCCACTGTTTAACTTCGTGTCGCTTCACTTTCTGTCTTCATGTTGTTCACTGAAGCAGCTCGAATTGTTCTGACGAACTTCGAGTCGTCTCCCTGTGAACCTCGTGTCGTCTCCTTTGTTTTTAGTTGGTCATCTCGTGTCACCTTTTATGTTTGCTCGTGTGCTTTCGTGTCACTTACTACTGTTCCTCGAGTCGTTTCTTCCTGGTCCCACTGATTCATCACGTGTCGTGATAGCCGTGTCATCTTCTGTCTTCGTGTTGTTTTCACTTCGTGCAGCCTTCTCTAAAGTTCAAGCTCTAAGTGTCTCAAGTCGAGTGTGTCGGTGTTGTCTCCATGTCGTCCTCAGTTAGAGTCATTTCTTTGTTATCTCTATCCTCGTGTTGACTTAACACACTTCGTGTTGGTCTTACGTCGTGCACTTCTTTTCTAATCAAGCCGAGTCTGTCTGTGATGTCCTCGTGTCGTCCTTAGTCCGAGTCATTTCTCTTCTGTCTTCGTGTTGGTTTTTCTCATTAGACTTCGTGTCCTTCTCGCCCTGACCACACTTCGTGTCGATTCTTGTTTTTCGTCTTCGTGTCTTTCTCACCTCATGACCACACTTCGTGTCGGTCTCTGTTTCTCATCTTTGGGTTACTTTCAACCCGTGTCGTCCTCGTTTTTGAGTCGCTCGTAAGTTCGAGCAGCTTTGTACTCGAGTTGTCTTTATGTTATTTTAGTATTTCTGTCTTCGTGTTATTTTTGTGTGTTAATGTCTCCATGTTGTTTCTTTCTCCCCTCATCCAGGTTTCTTCTAAATCACGTGTTATTCTATTATTTCACTCTGTGTTATGACCTCTCACCTCGTGCCGTTCTTATCTGACCCCGTGTCACCTTCTTTGTTATATTAGCGTTGTTACCTCGTGTCGTTTTCTTCTTACCTCGTGTTGGACTTATCTGACCTCGTGTCATCTTCCTTGTTGTGTTAGCCTTGCTCATTGTATCTCGTTTCGTTCATTTCCTACCTCGTGTAGTAGTCACCTTGTTTGCTATTACATACCTCGTGCAGCCTTAGCTTTAAATGAGCATACAGCGAACTCTGAATGATTAATGGTATTAATCTCATTACAGGTTCGAGGAAGAACATTCCACACACCTGGGCTACACGTGATCCGAGACAAGAGGAACCAATCTGATAAAGACACGTGGCAGGAAGGTTCTGGATCGAGCGTGGGAGGCACACGCGTTTTGTGCCCTATCCACCTGCTGCTGCTGCTATATAATGTAGCCTTCGTCCACAGATAAAGGTAGATCGAAGCCAGGAAAGAAAAAGCAGAGTTGTAGAGAGCTTGATCCAGAGGAAGAAAGGAAAAAATAGAGAGATCGTGAGAGTGTGGAAAAATAGAGAGCAGTCGAGAGCTTCCACGTTCTAGATAGTAGTGTAGAAGAGAAAGAAGAGATAGAGAAAGCTGAGAGTCAGATCGAGAGAGCAGAAGAAGAAGAAGAAAGAGAGACAGTGAGATAGAGAGAGTGAGAACAAGGAGGAGGCAGAAGCAGTGAGAAGAAGAAGAAGAAAAGAGAGTTCGTGCTGGGAGAAAGAGAGAAGCAGTAGAAGAAGTTCCTGCTGGACCGTGGATCAAATCCAGGCCAGCCAGCTCCTGCGAGAGCCACATTTGATTTTATATTTTCAGCTTTCCGTTGCTGGGTTTTGTTTTTACTTTGAACTATTTACTTGCTGTATCTCCGATTCTCTGTAGAGAGTTCGGGGTCCCTCCTGTTGGTTCAGGAGAAGGGAGATTGCTATCTCCGGTTGCAAGTAGCTGGGTGCTACTTGTGGGCTCCCTCTGGTTAGAGGAAGGGAGGCTCGTCCTCCGGTTCTGGGCTTGTAGGATTCAAGTCCAGGGGTCCCTCCGGTTGGAGGAAGAGAGGTCTTCGACCTCTGGTTGCTGGTGACGGGGAGTCACTGGCGGGTTCCCTCCTGGACTGGAGGAAGAGAGACTTTGGTCTCTGGTTTCCAAGTGGCTGGGAGTCACTTGGGGTGTCCCTCCGGTTGGGAGGAAGAGGGGAGGTTGTTCCCCTGGTCAAGCTGTGTGGCAGCACCTTGTTCGCAGACTGAGTCTGCTTGGTTCTAGCGTGTGCTAGTGAAGCCTCACTCCGGTTGGGAGTGAGGGGTGGATGTAGGTCTGGAGGACCGAACCACCTAAAAATCTATTGAGCAGTGGTTTGCTTTGTGTGTTTGCTTCCGCTAGATGCTTGGATAGGCGCGCTCCATGTGCTTGCTCATAAGTTTAATTGAAATAGTTTGATTCTGTGATTGCGTCTAACATCTGAGTTTTATTTGGGCATTATTCCTAGCAGGATACATTCACCCCCCTCTGTATCCGGGCCTTGCACCTTAACAGTAAATCCCCCCCCACGGGGGGGGGGGATGTTTACGCGGACCTGCTCGGCCCCCCCGAGCAGTTTTAAGTAAACCCCCCCAAAAGGGGGTGGGTTTACGCAGACCTGCCTGCTCCGCCCCAGGCAGGTCCGCGTAAACCCCCTCCCCCTCTCACGCAAATTTTCAATAAGTTTTTTTTATTTCAGGGTGTTTACGTGGACTTGCTCACCCCCTCCAACCAAGTCTGTGAAAACCCCCCCTGACCCTTCATCTTCACTATAAAACACCCCGTAGAAACTCAAGGGGCATAGACACACATACAACACATGGACACATAGACAATGACCTTCAAGCATAAGGACTCAAGCCCCAAGGCTTCTGACAAAGACACAAGGAGCAAGGCGTGTGGGTGGCTTGTTGATCGGCTCGTATACACCGAGGGTATGTCGAACGTACTCCCCTCACATGGCGTCTAGCCGTTTTACTCAAGTTCACCCTGTTAGATCTGATAGGGTGCAATAGGATCTAGAGGGGGGGTTGAATAGATCCTTACTAAGACTATGCCCAATTAAAAACTTAACACATTAAAGAACAGTCAAGGGCTATAATGCACATGATATGCTTAGACATAGTACACAACAGAATTAGTAGGAACAACTAAAGAGGGAGCTGCAAAAACTCAGCGTCAAGTGGTGAGGACGCTACACACTTAAGCACAGGCGGTTCAGCAAGATAGCATGCATTTAATCAACCTATGAACCTGTGAATGGGGGTGAGGATAATGAGCAATCACATGCAAACAACCCACTACACAGGGATTTTTAAGGTGGTTCGGTTGCAAACCCGCAACCTACGTCCACCCCTCACCAAAACCCGCTGAGGCTTTCTCCACACGAGGATGAAGTCCTCAACCCACACACGAGAATGAAGTCCTCCACACACACGAGGATGAGATCCTCTCCACACACACACACGGGACGAGTCCCACATACACACACTCACAAGAACAAATATACACCAAGCTGCAAGTGCAACAACCACACTTGGGACAGACTCCCAAGAACACACAAGACTGAACATAGCCAAGGACACACTTCCGATCTCTAAACAGTGCATCGGACACACACTTGAAACATTGTTCAGAAAAGCAAAATGAAAGCTCTAATAAACTTGGGGTTGGCTGCAAAGAGGGGTTACACTCCCATTAACTTCTTCTTCCTCTTTCACCACTAGTTTAGCTCGAACCAAGTCTGGGCTACTCTCTCTCCTTCTTTTTCTTCCTCACAGATATACTTCTTTAAATGCTCAATGGCATGACACTTTTTCTCTCTCCAACAGTAGCTTTTTTTTATATACCCTTCCTAGTTGTGATTAGGGAAGTATTTCCAATTTGGAAGATACTTCCTAAATCGCTGCTAGGGGGTGATTTATTGATGAGTGAGAAGGAGGAAAAAATTACATAATTCTGATGCTAGGAACTCCTAGCTTGTCTAATCTAGCAGCACCCTTAGCCAATTGGGGAAGTTCATGCTGCAAATTGAAAATTTTATTACACTTGGAACTGCAGGTAAAATTGGCTAAATGGTCAGCGACTTTATTTGCTTCCCTAAAAATGTGAGAGATGTTCAAAGAATGAGGGAAATAATTCCAGATGTCTCTTGCGTAGGGTAAGATCTCCCAAGGGCAGGTAGTCTTCCTTTGGATAACTTGAACTAGAGTTAAAGAGTCACTTTCAATTATTGCCGACTGGAATGGAATGGTGTGCAGATATTTGATGCCGTCCGAAAGGTCTCGGGCTTCAGCGACAATGCTACTACAGTGAGTGTATGAGTGAGAAAAAGCCAGAATTGTATCTCCTTTGGAATCCTGGATGATACCTCCTCCTCCAGAAGCTCCTGAAGTCTTGCTGGCTCCATCAGTGTTAAGCTTGATGTTAGGCCAGGTGGGGAAGACCATCTTACTATTCTTACCTGAGGAGGACCCTTGGCAGCAGCTTTTATTCCAAAGGCCGCCAAAACAGTCCTATTACTTAGTTGATCTTCCCATAGGTTTGCATTATTAAGTATCAGTTTGACTTGAGATAATACCTTGTTGAAAATAGTGTGGGAGCTGATGGATTTTCCTTCAAAGATTGCATCATTTCTAGCCAACCAAATTTCCCAAAGTCCATGTGCAAGGACTGCTAACTGAAAAAGACCATATTGAGATTTTGCTTTCAGATCATTGGCTGTTTTCATAATAAGAGATCTTGCTGAAACTCCCCCTATCTGACATCCACGACTGTTAAAGGAAGTCCAGAGTGATGAGACCCAATCACTTCTAATGAAAAGATGATTTAGATCCTCCTCTGCAGGTGTTTTACAACAGTGACATTTGGACGGGAGTGAGATACCAATGGCTTTTATTCTGGAATCAATCGGCAAACTGTTGTTGTAGACTTTCCATATGTGTATAGAGAGCTTGGTTGGTATCCATTTTGACCAAATTCGGTTGTAAGCTAGGAGATCCGTAGGGGGGTCATGACTGCTTTGCATGTTGTAGGTGGAAGATATCTGGAAGTCTCCTGATGCAGAGAGACTCCACACTTGTTTGTCCTTTTCTTGACTTAAATCAGTGCACCAAATAGCATCTCTGATTTTTTGGGGAAGCTTCCCGTTGATGATGCAAATGTCTTCTTGGGAAGGCTGGTTTATCATGTCCTTGACTGATGTCATGTTGTTTGGAATATTTGAAGTGGGTAAATAAGAAGCTAAGGTCCGGTCACCTATCCAAATATCTGTCCAGAAATTTGTTGAGCTACCATCCCCTATTATCATTCTTCTGGGGGCCAAAAGTATACTCTTAGCTTGAGACCAGCTCCTTTTTACATGGCCTTTCATTTCTTTAAAATCAACTTCAGATATATGTCTACCTCTGATGTATTTTGCTTTGAAAAAACCTGCCCAGATGGACCTTGAGTTTATTGCATTCCATAACATTTTCACCCTAAAAGCCAAATCCATTTGCCTGAGAGATAGAATTCCCAGTCCACCATACTGTATTGGCTTGCAGATAGCCTTCCAAGACTTCCAGTGCCGCTTGTTACCTTCCTTTGAGGACCCCCAGAAAAAGTTGGCAAAAGATTGATCCAATAATTTATGGACTCGAGCATGCAGAGGGGATGAGGCCAGAGAATACATAGGAATGGAAGTGAGAATGTGTTTAATTAAAATAAGCCTTGCTCCCTGGGATAAATATCTCGCATACCACCCATCAATGCGTTTCTGGATAGAGCAAATGATACCTACAAAATGGACTTTCTTTGACCTGCCACACATCAATGGATAACCAAGATATTTATGGGGAAATGATTGATTAGCAAAACCAGTGATGTCTTGGATCTTTTTGTTAATAGTGGGGTTGGCTTTTGGGTGAGTGAAAAAGCAGCTTTTACCAACATTTACTAACTGCCCAGAAGCTCTTTCATAAGTTTTCAAAATTCTCATCAGATTCCTGACTGAAGTTGCTGTAGCCTTGCTGAAAACCAAAGTATCGTCAGCAAAAAGAAGATGAGAAATTTTTGGGCATCTCATAGGGACTGCAAACCAATCCACTTGACCCTCAAGTTGTGCTTGACGAATGGATCTACTAAGAGCTTCCTCTGCTATAATAAAGAGAGCAGGAGCCATTGGGTCACCCTGGCGTACTCCCCTAGAAGGTTTAAAAAAACCTGCAGAGTCACCATTTAAGCAAACGAAAAACCAACAATTTCCAATCATGGCTTTCAGAAGATCCACAAACTGATCTCTGAAACCAAATTTATTCAGAACAACATAGAGGAAATTCCACTCCAGTCGGTCATAGGCCTTGGCCATGTCCAATTTAAATATAACATTTCCTCCTTTGGTCTTCCTCCCAAGCTCATTTACCATTTCCTGAGCAAGAGCTATGTTTTCCACAATGGATCTCCCTTTTACAAAAGCAGTTTGTTCTAAGGAGATAATGTTGGGGAGGATGGGGACCAACCTATTGCTAATAATTTTGGATATCACTTTGTAGATGAAATTACACAAACTTATAGGTCTGAACTCTGAAATATCAGTAGCATTGTTCACTTTGGGGATGAGAGCTATTAGAGTGGCTGTTAAAAATATTGGCAACACAATCCGAGTTTGAAAAAATTCCTGAATGGCAGAGACAACCACACAGCAGTGATGCACCAAGTTTTTTGGAAAAAAGCCCCGGATAATCCATCCGGACCAGGAGCACTGTCTGGAGATAACTGAAAAATAGTTTCCTTGATTTCAGTTTCAGTGGGGATGGCACACAACTTATCATTATCTATAGATGAAACAAGGTGAGGTATATTATTGAGGAAATTGTCATCAATGTGATGGTATTGAGAAGTAAAAGCTTTTTGAAAATGTGATACAGCAATTGTCTTCATCTCCTCATGGTCCGAAGTAAGCTATCCTGCTGCATTTCTGAGGTGGTGGATCAAGTTTCTTTTCCTGTTCGAAACAGTTTTCATGTAGAAAAACTTTGTATTCCTATCTCCTTCAGCTAACCATCTTACTCTAGATTTCTGTCTCCAGAAAACTTCTTCCTGGATTAATCTATTAGCCAGGTCAGATTTAGCAGTCTCAAGAGTTTCATAATTTACCTGATTAGGTTGGGTATCATATTGGAATTCCGCCTTAAGGACTGTGTCTTCTGCTGCCATTAAATTCTTTTCAATGTTTCCAAATACTTGCTTATTCCACACTTGTAGCATTTTTCTCATGTGCCTCAGCTTCATATATAGGGTACTTATAGCAGATGTTGCCAGTGGACTGTTTTTCCAGTTAACTTCCACATCCCTGAGAAACTGTTCATTCAGTGACCACATTTGCTGGTAGCAAAACCTACTTTTATACTTAGGCATGTTAGCTACTTTAACAAGGAGAGGGGCATGATCCGAGGCCTCCCTGGCTAGGTGCTCTATTATGATTGGCAGAGACGTTTGCCAAGGGCCATTAGTGAGAACTCTGTCTAACCTTGCCCAAATGGCCTTTTTTCCACTTTGGTTGTTATGCCAAGTATAACTTGAACACCGAAAATTAGTATCTGACAGAGCACAGTTATTCAAGCAGTCTTTGAAATCTGACATAGATTTAAAAGTTGGGGGGTTACCTCCAAGCTTTTCAGATGGGTCAAGAATACAATTGAAATCCCCTGCTACCATCCAGGGACCATTGATCTGCAAATTATTTTGATTTAATGAAGACCATAATCTGCATCTTTCAGAAGTAGAGCATTTAGCATATACCACAGTAAGATGAAAAGCTGGAACAGAGATTTCAGACTGTAAAATAGTTAGCTGTTGCTCATCCTGATTGACAATAGAGAATTGTAAAGGATCTTTCCACATGACCCAAATGTGAGCTGAATTGTCACCATTTGAAGCTGCCTTGTTCATACCCAGTCTTCTGCAAATATCATCCATGCAACCTGTATCAATTTTTGGCTCCAAAATAGTAATGCATTTAATTTGGTAAGTTTTGATTAGAAGCTTGAGCCGACTTATAGTTAAATCGTTTCCTACACCTCTAGCATTCCAAATAAGGAATGTCATTGTAAACTAATTGACTGAGGAAATGATCCACCAGAACTAGTCCTAATCATGGATCTAGTTTTTATTCCCATTTGCTCTTTGTTCATCACTCTTACATTTGTAATCTCTGCAGATAAGGCTATTTGGTGTCTGCGACTAAGAGAGCCTTCCTCTTGAAGCTTGCCCTTACCTTTTTGGTTTCTTTGTGCATCAACAACTGCTAATTCTGGTACAGGGATGATTGCTCCAGAGAAGTCTGCCTTTTGGAATGAGGGGAGCTCTAGCTGAACTGAATCTTCACCCTTCTCTGTGGACACCTTGTTTGTAGATGTGTCAGTGGTCAGCTGAATAATGTGCATTTCTGCTTTAGGATCAGGAATAGTATCCGAGGAAGACTTTGTTATTTCGGACTTTTCCTTACCCTCCAAAATAATTGGAAGTTGATCACTCGTCCTTACAATCGGTGTAATTGTCTGTTCCTTCATATCAGAGGATGTCTTTAATATTTCAGATTGCACTTTTGAGCCCATTTTTTTAGATATATCCATGTCTTCCTCAATAAGAATTTCTGCATCAGCCATTTGCTTCTTCGCTACTGGTTGCCAACATTGTTTCAACAAAGGTCGCTTGACATTTTCTAACATCTGTGATTTAACAGAGGATTTGCAATCCGATACTGAATGACCCAGGCGGGCACAGGATGAGCAAAACATTGGAAACTCCGGGTAGCAAACCTCTTGCCATGCCCCGCCCCCTGGATACCCAATCCATATTCGAGAGGGGTGCGGTTTAGTAATGTCCAATTCAACACAAACAAGCGCAGCAGTCGTATTTGACAAATTGAGGGATGAGGAATCAACCATTAATACATTTCCAATATTGCCAGCAATAGACCGGATCATATGTTCCAGGAAAAAATTAACAGGCAAGCCAGGAAAAGTTATCCAAATAGGAAGAATAGACGAATCACAATCTGGGGAAAAATCCATAGACCACTTGAAAAAATGGAAAAACCTTCCTTGTACATACATATACTCCCTCAAAAGAAGTTGCAGATAATCTTCATGATTCCGAAAACGTATCATAAGATGTCGGGCGTCAAGGGCACTAATCATAAAATCTTCTTTGAACTTGCATCTGTTAGAGAGATGACTCCGAATGTCTGGAAACGCTGGTCTTCCTCGAGGAGTTTGCGCCACAATCGCAAAATCGAAAGGCTTCAGACTCTGGACAATCTCCTCCTTTGAGAAGAAAACTGCCGGCTCCCATTATCCGTTGAAGCGGGAGCGTGAACAGAACCCTGCACCGTCGGTAGAGACAGAAAAGAAGCTAAAACTTCAGCAAATGTTCTTGGCGGAGAAGGTGGTTTAATTGAAGATGAGGTAGAGATGGGAGAGGCGGGTAGAGGCTTGTCTTGGGTGGGTGGCACCAACGGCCCCCCATGGTCCACCATGGCCGGCAAGGTCGCCGGAGAGAGTCAAACTAGGGCCGACTGAGTCAAACTAGCCTATCCTTTTTTACCAACAAGACGCAAGAAATCCTTCTAGCAGAAGTTTTTCCCTCAAAATAAATTTGGTGTAGCAGGTTCCAAGGAAAATCTGAAGTGTCTTGTCTTCCATTGGCTGGCACCACCAAGGACGTCCTTCTCTCCTGTGAGATCTCTGGAACAACAAATCTGATTGGGCGGACGCAAAAAGGTTGCTTCCATGAGATGTGACCTTTTCCAGATTTGGTCCCTGACTTTTTCATTGATCAAAAGGATTGATATGGAAAGCCAATGATGACAAGGGCAGTTGACTGTCCAAGGAGCCTTTTTCTGATTGACCCATGACAGTCCTCTATCCTTGGTCCCTTCCTTGGACTAAAATCTGATTGGGTATAACCAAAAAGTATAGTGCAGAAAAGCTGACCTTTCCTATATCTGATTTCTGCCAAAAAGCTTCTCCCAAAAGGTTGTACTATAGCCTTATGATGGAGAAGACAGTGGTCAATCCTAGGAAACTCCTCCAGACCTCAAAAGACGTGTTTTTGGGCATTTGAAGTTCCTATTTTTGGTCTATGGATCCTCTTCTGAAAAAGCTGCAGGTTTGCTAAAAATGCCCTAGGAGCCCAGATGCATCGACCTTAGTTCAACATGTGCACAGACCTTAGTGGACTAGACTGTATATGTGCATCGACCTTTCAGACTTGACTGCATATGTGCACCGACCTGAATGGCAAATATTCAGCATGTGCACAAACCTGAGTGTTCAATGCTAAGGGATGTGCATCAACCTTAGTTGCAGGTCTTCAGCACGTGCATCGACCTGACTTCTTCAATGCATGAATATACATGGACCTTAATTCAGCATGTGCACCGACCTTACAGGCTAAAATGCAGATGTGCACTGACCTTAGTCTTCAGTACATGAATGTGCACCGACCTTCATTGAGCATGTGCACCGACCTTATAGAGTTGAAAGCAAATGTGCACCGACCTTGACAGTGCAGGACATCTACATATGCATCGACCTTATTGACCAACATGCAAATGTGCACCGACCTTCTAGTGTAGGGCTTCTACATGTGCACTGACCTTAGTTCAACAACGTGCACAGACCTTGCAGTTTACATGTGCACAGACCTTGTAACGTTGAAGGCAAAACATGCACTGACCTTGTAGTGTTGAAAGCAGGCATGCACCGACCTTCACTTGCATATGTGCACAGACCTTCAGCAACGTGCATTGACCTTTGCTTGTACTGGCATGATGTGCATCGACCTTGGTCTTGTGCTGGCCAAAGGTGCGCCGACCTTAGTTCAGCAATGTGCACAGACCTTGTAGTTCACATGTGCACTGACCTTGTAGCGTTGAAGGCAAAACATGCACCGACCTTGCTGCATTGAAAGCGGGCATGCACCGACCTTCACTT
The DNA here is from genome assembly GCA_022559845.1 of Amorphophallus konjac. Classification (NCBI taxonomy): domain Eukaryota; kingdom Viridiplantae; phylum Streptophyta; class Magnoliopsida; order Alismatales; family Araceae; genus Amorphophallus; species Amorphophallus konjac. The sequence goes on along the minus strand of CM040126.1, from coordinate 291,015,250 downwards.
GTGAAGGGGCGTGATCTCGCGCTTGTCCTGAGCTGGGAGGATGATCACCGGGAAGTGAACTGCAGAGAAAGGGAAACGGATCAGGGGGCCCAGGGATGGTTCCCTGGGGAAAACCCTCCGATGCTTAAGTCAGTAGAGTAATGGTGGAAGGTATTGAGGAGGTAGAAAGAGATGCACGAGATCCCCCAACACCAAGGTGGTGAAGTGGTTCCTGCTCAGGGGTTTTTAGGCGTATATTGCCCTTACCTTTCACTGGAAGGAATCCCTGGTTTATATAGTGCGCTCACCTTATGAGTCCCGTAAGCTGAGGAGTTTCAGGCGGGAGTTACGTCCTCATCATGGGATCGTTACGTCCGCATCGTGGAATCTTCATGGCCTTGAGGGATCATGGATCCTTTATCCTCATAAACTCCTACTCATAAAGGGCTCTCAACGGCTGTGCGGATAAGCACTTGTCAGTCAGTCCGAGCATAAAAGATGCCAGCCCTGTCCGGGCGATAGGCATAGCTCGGATGGAGTCAGGTCGGAGTGGGCGCAAGGGCACTTGCCTCTATCCTGATGAAGGGATAACTCGGGCATGGGTCTTCCTCCGTTCTGACGCTCGGGCCTTCCGAGCCTAAGGGCCGCCGAGGAAGGGTGGAATCCCGAGTGATCTTTATTGGGATTTTTTGCCTAAGTGGGCCCTAGGGACTGTCACTTTGCTGAGCTGAGCCTCGTTCGGCCCTGATGGGCCTAGTTCGGCTGCTCTTAGATGGGCTACAGAAATCCTCCTCTCCACTTGTCCCCCTCCTACTCCCGAGCTTTAGTAAGCTCGGAAGAGTAGCTGTTTGGGGTTTCGGACCAGCGTGGCTCAGGTGGGTGGAGATCTAGCGGTGTCAGTAAGCCACGTGTCGTGGTCACCTGGGCCCGTGTTAATGATGATCCTGACTGATTTGAACTGAAGGGGCCCCCTTTTCTCGGAGGTCGGAACAACGCGCCGCCTCCCGCGTGGGTTCATAGGTGTTGGGCGCTTGTTGCCATTCCAGACTCCCTCCGTCTTTAGGGTTTTGGCTCTCCTTTGTTCTTGCTTTTGGGGCTCTTCGATGCACCGTGAGGACGCGGCGGAAGAGCAGAGGCTTGCAGCGGCATTCGAAGAGTTGGCGGAGATAACTGCGGAGGCAGTCCGATAGCTTCCTCCTCCCCCAGAATCTTCAGGGTCTCGAGATCACCTTTCCTCAGAGTCTTCTCCTGATTCCATGGCGGACCAGCGTTCGGAGGCCAAGGAGTGGGAGGACGAGCCGGTGGCGAGGGCGCCGGTCCCAAACTGCAGCGAACTGGGGGAGGCGGATGTGAGGAGGCTGGAGCACCAGTATCGCCTGCCCCACAAGTTCAGCTTTGCCGCAGCTTCTCCATACGAGACGAGCCTGGACTCTCGTACATGCCATATCTGTATGTTTCTTCTGTCGTGGAAGGGTGGATTCCACCTTCCTTTCGAACCTTTTGTTCTTCAGCTCCTCAATTTTTTCATGTTGGCGCCCATTCAGTTGGTAGCCAACTCTTATCTTCTTCTTTCCGCCTTCCGCATTCTCTGCCACCAGTTTGGGGTTCCTCCTTCTATGGACCTCTTTCATTATTTTTTTGAGTTGAAAGCACACCCTTCGGCTGGGAAGGGCTTCTACTTCATCCAGGCGAGGCGGAATAGGAGTTGCATCTTCCTGGCGGCGAAGGATTCTTCCCATAAGGGGTGGAAGACTCAATTCTTCTGGGTGGAGATTTGTTCAGTGGAGGAAACCTAGAGGTGCCCAGTAATCCCCAATTTCCACCTAAATATCCCTCCCAGGCAAGATGAGTTCCCTCCTCATGTGGAGAGGTACACAGCCATCTTGCAGAAGCACCGCCAATCCACCGAAGAGTTGGTCACACCGGAGAATATCGAGCGGTGTCTTCTTATGCGGCTCGGTTCTTCCTTCAGCTGGAACCGAGGGGACCGAGGGTGCTCCTGTGACAGGCAGCGGGGTTGACCTGGCTCTCCCCTCGGTAGGAGTCGAGGGGGCCGTGGCCGAAGTGGGGGATGCTGGGACAGCGGCCGAGGCGGGTGCTTCGGGCGGTGGTGCAGGTGGAGGGCCGGTCCAGGTTGAGAGGCCGCAAGAGAATCCGGTCGAGGTGCGAGGGGCGACCGAGGCTGGGGCTCGATCCGAGCCGCACGGTGGGGCGTCGGGCGATGAGGGGTTCTCCGTTCCGACGGCCTTGAAGAGGCTCGGTATCTCGGGCCCCCTGCACCAGGTATGTCGCGGTATAGCCTCGAAGGTGAGGGGGGGAGGTAGGCAGTACTCCCCGTCCACGGCTCTCGCTGTGGTTATGGAGGGCGGCCTGGCCCTGGCCCAGATGGGGGATGCTCTGGCGGAAGCGTAAGCTCGGTCAGAATGGGAGCGAGCGAACCTTGCCTGGACCCTTGGTGGGTCGGATAGGAGGTTGGCTCGGCTCACCGAGGAGCGCGATGGGCTTCGGTGGGAGCTCTCCTCCGTCAAGGGACTGATGCGATCGAGCCAGGTGGAGACCCGGGCGCTAGTCGAGTAGCTAGCTAAGGCTCGTGAATCACTCGAGAGGAAGAACAAGCTTCTCGAAGAGGAGCGCCATGCACGCGCTGAGTTGGATCGCTAGTGGGAGACCGAGTGTGCCGAGCTGGTGAACCGTGCGGAGAAAGCCGAGTGCCTTCGGCGGGAGGCCGAGGCTGATCGGGCCGAGGCGAAGAAGCAGGTGGCGGCGGCCGAAGAGCGGACTATTGAGGCTGAGCGAAAGTCAGCCGAGGAGGAGCGGAGGGAGGCCGAGCTCGCTGGTAGGGTGGGATCGGCCGGGGCGGAAGCTCTCGAGCAGTACAAGATCTCAGAGGCCTACCGGGTCAACCTTAAGGAGGCTGCCCTCCCCTACTATGAGCTAGGACTTCGTCGGGGCATCCTCAAGGGGTTCCAGCAGGGCTACAACAGGGCCATCTCTTACACCGAGGAGCAGGCATCCGGAGCAGTCGACTTCCCGTCCGGGCAATGTTATGACTCAGACTTGTCATCCTCCAATTCCTATGCTTCGGCGTAGGATGAAGAGGATCACGAGGGCTCATCGTCTGAGGGGTCGCCAACTCTGGATGCCTCGGGAGGGCACGTAACCGAGGCAGTTCCCACGGCGGTGGGGTCAGTGCCAGGGTCGGCCGTCGTCGAAGCTGTCGGGGGCAGACCGCTTGAGCCCTCTACTTCCGGGCTTCAAGGTGGGCCAGAGGCCTGATGTATCTACTTCGCTTCTTCTTTTTGTATGTCTTTTTCTTTTTTGAAGGAAAAAACTTCCTTTTTGTGTAGAAATAAATAAGGCAATAGCGTTATGATGAAGACTTATCTATTCCGTATCACCATTGCCGTATTTTGTTTAGCGTATCTGTGGTGGTTGGAAAGGGCTGATACATTCTTCGTGGATCACGCATGATGGTTGGGTGAGCGTCTGACAGGGTGTCTTTCCATTTTCCCATGCTTTGAATGCCTGGCCGCTTCGTGTATCCCGCTGGGGCAGAAGATGAGAAGTTTGAGGTGATCGTTCGTAGGGAGAAATCCTTCTGGTGTGTTTTCGAGGAGGGAAATCATTTAAGGCAAGTAGCCTCCCTTCGCCTATAAAAGGTCTGAAGGGCGTCCCTTCCTCTCCACCGCTTAGGATTTTCCCTGACAGTATTTCCTCATTCCTTCTTCACGTAGCGTTGTGCCATTGTATTCGGAGCATGGAAGACGTTCCGGAAGATGAGGCTGCCGACGACGGGGGGCAGAGAGTTCTTGCTGCTTCGGATTTGAAGAGGGTTCGACGGCCGTCGAACAGAATTGAAGAGGGTTCGACGTGCGGAGGCACGTCGTCTTCCCTCTATCAGTTCTGGCGGCGCTTGCAGGGGGGCGAGATGGAGGACGGATGAGGGCATCAGACGTCCCTGCCACCCGTTCCTTCCTGCTCGCTTCACGGATGGGAGGAGGAAGCCAACAAAGCTCCATCCCTTCCGGGCTTTCCCCTTCCTCCTCGTCCAGCTCTGCTGGTTTCTTTTTCTTTCTCGCAGCCTCTTTTTCTCTCTTCTGCTCTGGTCCTCCTTTCTTTCACTCTTCGGAGGGTGCATGCACCCTCTTTCTTCCAAAGAGTTGGTAGGTTGGCGGGAAAGATGCTTTCATATGCATTCCCTCTCCTCCTTCTCTTCCAAGTTTAACTTGGAAGGTAGCCTTCTCTTTCCTAATCCCTCTATCACCTTTGTCTCAAGTCACCCGAGCCAACGGGGTCGACTATCCTTTATCCAAGCCAGTTTCTACATGAGGCAGAGTCAGTGGCTGGACGCAGGAAGGTCATCCGAGTCAGCCGAGCGATGGGCTCATATGATGGCGCCAGATGGATTTTTTGCTTTTTTTTGACATGTATTCTCTTGGCTTCGGCCTTCCTGATGTACAAGCGGGTTGTTTGAATAAAAGAAAGGAGCCTTTTGCTTTATCTCATGTCGTTTGCACAATGTTCAGTATTCAGAAGTAGAACTTGCGTAATGTAGTTGCGTTCCAGGTCTGAGGGATGAGCTCTCCTTCCATCGTGGATAGACGGTATGCTCCTTTTCTGAGCATCTCGACCACTCGGTAGGGACCTTCCCAATTAGGGGATAACTTGCCCGCCGCCTCGAGTGGTCGAGAGGCTTCGACTTTTCTGAGGATGAAGTCTCCCGGCTGGAAGTGTCTGTCTCGAGCTTTGGCGTTGTAGTATCGAGTGAGGCGGCATCGATATTCCGTTGCTCTGATGCTGGCGATCTCTCGGACTTCATCTGCTAGGTCGAGGTTTTCAAGCAGTTTCTGGTCGTTTACCTCGGACGAGAAGCAGATGACTCGGAGGGAGGGGTTGCCAATCTCCAACGGGATCACGGCCTCAGTACCATATACCAGTTGGAAGGGGCTTTCACCGGTTGCCGTTCTGGGAGTCGTTCTGTGTGACCAAAGTACGTTCGACAATTCCTCAAGCCAGCTGCCCTTGGCTTTACTGAGCCTAGTCTTGATGCCTTTTAAGATAGTCTTATTGGCATTTTCGACCAGCCCGTTAGCCTGAGGGTGGGCGACCGAAGTGAAGTGATTGCGGATGTTGAGGTCGGCGCACTTGTCTCGAAAATAACGAGAATCAAGTTACCGACCGTTATCGCTCACTATCACCCGGGGGATGCCGTAGCGACAAATGATCGACTTCCAGATGAAATTCCAGACGACTGTCTTGGTGATCCTTGCAGTGGCTTCGGCCTCGATCCACTTAATGAAGTAGTCGATGGTGACGATAATGAACTTCTTCTGGGCCTGGGCAGTGGGGAATGGCCCGAGGATGTCGATTCCCCAGTGAGCGAAAGGATAAGGCTCGGCTAGGGTGATAAGCTCCGTTGCCGGCCGATGGACCAAGTGGTCGAATCACTGGCAGCGGTCACAACGTTGTGTGTAGGCCGAGCAGTCGCGCTGCAGGGTGGGCCACCAATAACCTTGCCGTAGCAAGATCCTGGCGAGTGACCTTCCCCCTACATGCGCTCCACATAGACCTTCGTGAACTTTTTCGATCGCTCGGTTGGCTTCGTTGGTGCTGAGGCACTTCAAGAGAGGGCCGGAGAAGGATCTCTGGTAGAGAGCGCCATCCAGAGTGACGAATCACCGAGCTTGGTACTTCAATCTTCGGGCTTCCTGAGGGTCAAGAGGCTCTCGGGAGTCTTGAAGCCATGATAGGTAGGGGGTGCGCCAGTCGCTTGGGCAGGTCGAGTCAATAGCTAGGAGCTCCGAATCGATGCTCGGCCGCTCAAGCTCTACGAGAAGGACCGATCGAGTGCCCTCGGGGTCAAGAAAGGAGGCCAGCCGAGAGAGGGCGTCCGCTCGGGAGTTTTCCTCCCGATCTATTCAGACTACCTCAAAACTCTCGAACTGTTGGGCCACAGTCTTGACCAGTTGGAGGTATTTGATCATCGATGCTTCCCGAGCTTCGTAATCGCCGTTGACCTGGCTAGCGACCAGTTGGGAGTCAGTGTGAATCCTGACTCGCTCATCCCCTAACCGTCGGGCCATGCGGGCTCCCGATATGAGGGCCTCATACTCGGAAGCGTTGTTGGAGGCTTGGAAGTTGAACTTCAGGGCGTACTGTAGCTCTGCTCCTTCGGGGGACTTCAGGAGGATGTCGGCAGCACTTCCGGCTGAGTTGGAAGATCCATAGATGAATAGTTCCCAGGTCGGCCCGGGCGCGGACGGAGATCTTTCTTCAGTCGGGATGGTGCTCTCGGTGATGAAGTCAGCGAGCGCCTAGCTTTTGATAGTCGAGTGAGGCTGATACGATATATCGTAGGCCCCAAGCATGATGGCCCACTTGATGAGGCGTCCTAAGGCTTCAGGGTGAGCGAGGATCTTCTTCAATGGTTCGCCGGTCAACACGGTGATGGAGTGCCCTTGGAAATAGGGTCGGAGGTGCTTGGCCGAGGTAACCAACGCTAGCACGAGTTTCTCAGTTGCGGGGTACCTTTTCTCGGCCTCATTGAGCACCTTGCTGGTGTAGTAGACCGGTCTCTCAGTTCCCGAGTCATTTCTGACTAGGACCGAGCTAACTGTAGATGGGGTCGCCGAGAGATAGAGATGCAAGGCTTCACCTGGGATGGGCTTGGAAAGCACTGGGGGTGAAGCCAGGAACTCCTTAAGCTCGGCGAATGCTCTTTGGCATTCCTCGTCCCACGCGAATGTAGCAGATGCCATTTTAGGCCCCCTCAACAGTTTGAAGAAGGGTAGGCATCGTTCAGCCGCGCGGGACAGGAATCTGCTGAGCGCCGCAATGCGCCCGGTAAGGCGTTGAACATCTTTGATGCAGGTGGGTGGGCGCATGTCCAGGATGGCCTGGACCTTGTCGGGGTTGGCCTCGATCCCACGCTGGGTGACTAGGAAGCCCAAGAACTTCCCTGACCTCACTCCGAAGGCGCACTTGGTAGGATTGAGCTTCATGTTGTACTTCAGGAGGGTGTCGAAGGTCTCTGCTAGGTCGGCAAAATGGTCCTCGGCCTTGGGGGTCTTCACAAGCATGTCGTCAATATAGGCCTCGACGTTCCGACCGAGCTGTCCCTCGAACATATGGTTGACCAGCCTCTAGTACGTGGCTCCAGCATTCTTCAACCCGAAAGGCATCCGGGTGTAGCAGTGTACGCCGAAGTCGGTGATAAAGGCGGTCTTCTCGATGTCTTCAGGGTGCATTCTGATCTGGTGGTAACCTGAATATGCATCCAGGAAGCTGAGTATCTCATTGCCCGAGGTTGAATCAACCAGTTGGTCGATGCTCGGTAAGGGATAGCAGTCCTTTGGAGTAGCCTTGTTCAAGTCGGTGAAGTCCACGCACATCCGCCACTTTCCCGAAGCTTTTGGCACCAGGACGACGTTAGCCAGCCATGTTGGGTACAGGACCGGTCTAAAAAGGCCAGTCTTTTGCCCCTCGGTGACTTGCTCCTTGATGATCGCCTGCTTCTCTGGTGCGTGCTTCCTTCTGCGTTGTTGCACGGGCTTCACTGTTGGGTCGAGGTTGAGCTTATGCACCACCGTCTCTTCAGGTATCCCGGGGAGTTGATCATCAGACCATGCAAAGACCCGGATGTACGCGGAAAGAAACTCTTTGTATTGTTGTTGAACCTCAGATGTTAGGTCGGCTCCGATCTTTACTCTAGGGTCGGGTTGTCGTTTAGGAAAACCGCTAGCAATTCGCCTCCAGGCTCGGCGGTTGCGGATTTTTCCTCGACTTCCCGAGGGCCCTTGTTCTTCCCGTTCGGCCTTGTGGCTTCAACCGAGATATTGTAGCACCTTCTGGCCATGGCCTGGTTGCCTCGGACTTCCCCCAACCCATTTTTGGTGGGGAACTTCACTAGTGATAGGTAGAAGGCACCGCTTTTGTTCGGCTGAGGATTCCTCGGCCGAAGATTGCGTTGTATGCTATCATACCTTTGATCACTATGAAGTCCACCATGACCGTAACGGTTTTGGGTGGGGTGCCAAGAGTAACCGGAAGGCTTAGGGCTCCCTCGGGATAAGTGGCCTGGCCATTGAACCCGCACAGGGGGGTTCGGATCGGGCAGATTTTAGACGGATCCTCCCCCATCTTAAGTAAAAACTCATAGGATAATACATCAGGGGCACTTCCATTATCAACCAGAATCTTGTCTACGTTACAATGATTTATCGTGGCCGATATGACTAGGGCGTCATCATGCGGGGTGCTCAGCCCCTCCAGGTCTTGGTCGGAGAAGACTATGACCTAGGGCTCACTCGGTGGGGCCTTGGGAGGCTCGATGGCTCGACTCGCCCGCTCAAAATGACGCTTCCTTCATCGGCCGCTATCTCCTCCTGATGCAGCTCCTCCGGCGATGACGTTGATGTGGACCCCTCGGGGGGCGTTGTCGATCTCCTCTGGGGCGCCTCGGTCTTCCTGGTGCCCGACCACGAACCGGGAGAGGTGCCCCTGACCAACGAGACGCTCGATCTTGTCCTGGAGCTGATGGCAGTCGCCGGTGTGATGCCTGTGGTCGCTGTGGAACAGGCAATGCTTGCTGCGACTGCGGTTCTTCGACTTCATTGGCTCGGGTTGGCGGAGGAGGCCCGAGCCTTTGATGTCTTCATATATCTCGTACACTGGAGCGGTTAGGGGAGTGTACCGCTCGTACTTTCGTGACGGTTCCTTACGTTCCCCATCCCGGTTCCGCCTTTTTCCTTGGCCCGAGCTTGGCTCGGGTGCCCGCTTCTTGTCTCCCTCCCGACCCGAGCCGGTTGCGTCTCGGCATGCGCTGAGCACTTCTTCGCACTCGGCGTGGCGCAATGCCAGAGTCACTAGCGCGGCAAGGGTCGAGGGAGGCTGGAGGACAAGTTCGCGGTGGAGGTTCTCGTCGCGGGTGCCCCCGGTCAGTGCGGTTATGGCCGAGGCGACGTCCAGGCAGGAGATCCTCAGGGCTTTCGATTTGAATCGGAGAATGTAGGCCCGAAGTTTCTCACCTTGCGCCTATTTGAGGGCCAAAAGCCCCGCTACCAACCTTGGGGGGCCACTGCCGGGAAACTCTCCTTGAATACTCGCCCGAATTGCTTGAAGTCTTGGATGGATCCGGGGGCAAGGGCCCGGAACCATGCTTGGGCGCCTTGGACCAAGGTGGTCGCAAAGGATCGGCACTTGATGGCGTCGGACGCTCCGTGAAGGGTCATCAGGGCGTCGAAGCTGTCGAAGTGGTCGGCCGGGTCACCCTGGCCGTCGTAGGGCTTGAAGGTCGGGATGGTGGCTCTGGGAGACACCTCTGCCTTCAAGATGTGGTCGGAGAATGGGGATCTCTCCTCGTCCTCTGGTGGAGAGGACTTCTACAGGGCTCGTAGGGCGCGCTCCTGCTCTACGAAACGCCTCTCGAATTCTCGCAGTCAGAGAGATAGCTCCGGCTGCCGCTGCGCCGTAGGGCTGAGGGGGCATGATGGTAGGCTGTCTTGGCGCTCCCTGGGGACTTCGGTCTCTGGGAGGGGATGGCGTGCCCCATGCCTACCCCGTTTCGGCATGGAGGAAGCCTCTTGCTCCGGAGGGGGGGGCTTGCGAGGGTCCTCCGGTTCTGTTGTGGATAAGCTGCTGCCCTCGGAGAGTGCAGCGACCTCCGGTGGTGTGCTGGGACACGTTCTCGCGGGGAGGGCTCTCCGGAGGGGCGCGTGACCTTCCATCCCTGGCCGTCTGGGTCCTCATGAGTTCCACGAGGACGTCCAGTTTCGCGTTGAGGGCTTGGAAGGCATCAGCGCCACCGTTGAGCGGTAGCCCTACCACCGTGGGAGGAGGGGGCAGTAGCCCTACCGCAGAGGGAGGGGGCGGTCCGTCGGCGGGAGTGCTAGCACCGGAGGGGGGGTTTTGGGAGGCTTGAGAGGGGCCTTCCCCGCCGCCACCATGGCCTTTCCCCTATCGTTGGCAGACCTCCTCCCCGGACTTCTTCTCACCATACTGGCTCTTTGGTCATTTTCCACAGACGGCGCTAGATGAAGGGGCGTGATCTCGCGCTTGTCCTGAACTGGGATGATGATCACGGGGAAGTGAACTGCAGAGAAAGGGAAACGGATCAGGGGGCCCAGGGATGGTTCCCAGGGGAAAACCCTCGATGCTTAAGTCAGTAGAGCAATGGTGGAAGGTATTGAGGGAGGTAGAAAGAGATGCACGAGATCCCCCAACACCAAGGTGGTGAAGTGGTTCTTGCTCAGGGGTTTTTAGGCGTATATTGCCCTTACCTTTCATTGGAGGGAATCCCTGGTTTATATAGTGCGCTCACCTTATGAGTCCCGTAAGCTGAGGAGTTTCAGGCGGGAGTTACGTCGTCATCATGGGATCGTTACGTCCTCATCGTGGGATCTTCATGGCCTTGAGGGATCATGGATCCTTTATCCTCATAAACTCCTGCTCATAAAGGGCTCTCAATGGCTGCGCGGATAAGCACTTGTCAGTCGGTCCGAGCATAAAAGGTGCCAGCCCTGTCCGGGCGATAGGCATAGCTCGGAGGAGTCAGGTCGGAGTGGGCGCAGGGCACTTGCCTCTATCCCGATGAAGGGATAACTCGAGCATGGGTCTTCCTCCGTTCTGATGCTCGGGCCTTCCGAGCCTAAGGGCCGCCGAGTAAGGGTGGAATCCCGAGTGATCTTTATTGGGCTTTTTTGCCTAAGTGGGCCCTAGGGGGCTGTCACTTGGCTGAGCTGAGCCTCGTTTGGCCCTGATGGGCCTAGTTCGACTGCTCTTAGATGGGCTATAGAAATCCCCCTCTCCAACTTGCACATGTGGATAGACCTTCAGCAACGTGCATCGACCTTTGCTTACACTGGCATGATGTGCATCGACCTTGGTCTTGTGCTGCGAAAGGTGCACCGACCTTGTGTCTATGCTTAGTCAGATTTGTTAACCTGCCCTTTTTAAGCTTCACTAATTTTTTCATGACTTTACCTTAACCTTTGACCCTTGCTTAGTTGACTTTGACATAATCTTTCTTACTCAGTTGACTTTGACCTGAAATGCATGAATATTGATGTTATCAAGTGCAGGATAGACTCATCAGTGACTCATAGGCAGACATCATCAAAACCCGATTAAGGCAGAGAATCATGCGTGTACCATACATGCACAACATTCTCCCAACACACCCCCTCACGTATGAGGTGTTATGATAACGGCGAACACACCAGCACATCGGGTCCGCCCACGTATGACGCGTTATGATAACAACACACACGCCATAATGCCAAACTTGCCCCTGTCGTGGGACCACATGCCCACTGCTCACACTAAGCTGGACACCTACACCGCTGACTTGAGTTCGCCGGACCCTGGCCCCGGAAGTAACATTCCTGGGATTGGCGTCAACTCTCAAGCATGAAGACACTCACCTTCCGGGACTCCTACCCGACCGCTCACCTCGAGCCACGTCCGGCCTCCCATAGGCGCCAGCCACTGTCCACCCCTGTCATCCAGTCTAGCCCTCCCTCGGCAACTCGGGCATGTCCATAGCTCCTCATGGAGAGCCTCTGTAAAAAACACGTTGATATCCGCTTTATCATGCATTGACCTGGGGACTGACCCACGTGTCAGAATTGTCCCGCGGCTTGCACCAATTGTATTTCAGCCTTCTAGGCCAACTTGTAAAGCCTATATGGCATCTATAAAATACGGACCCAGTTGACTATGCATACCCACACTCGGGTCTCAGTCTCACATCCACACCCGCCAGTATGTGTGTCTAGTCTCCCAGACTCTAGTTAACTAACCCTCCCAGTTCAGTGCAACGATCGTCCAAGGGTCACAGGGTATACCCGGTCCTCTATCCATGGCTTCAGAAACATCCTGGCTCTTCTTCAGCACAGAACAATGGTGTTCGGATTCAATCTGATGTAAATAAACATCGGCTGCTTGTGGTCAGTGGGGAAAGATGTCCCATACATGAATCCCCGCAATCACCTGCACACACGTGCCTATGGAACCACCCTTTTCTCCATGTGTCGTTCGATACCCTGGGGCCCACGTGCCGTCTCCTGGCGACGCTTCCCCGATCAACATTTGGTTCCATAGGTGATTGTCGAGAGATCAACTGGCACGCCCGCACCCTGTCCAGTTACCCGGTCACCTAGCTACCTTGGTTCCATTCACCCAGAATGAGCAACCACCCTATTCTCACATGCCACTACCATCATTCATTCATATTCCTGAAAATCTCTCGTGCAAGTTGACCCTTCTCGACTTTTCTGTAAAAGGTGAGTGTACAGTGCTGTCGTGAGAGACATAAGGCTGAAAGAGGAAAATACCCCCCTAATATAACATAAACTCTCTTATTTTCCCTTTATCACTTTATTTCCCCTTCTCACGGCGGTCACCGACATACGTTCCCCCCGACGCCACATCCCGCGTCGGGGCTGAAAACAAAGTTGGCACTCCCGATGGGACATCTCCCACCTTTCTTCTTTTTGCTGAAGAGAAGCATGTGCCAGCCTTGAAGTCATGGTTCCCTTTTCCTATCCTTGCAGGAGAGGTATTGAAGGGACCCATTCCCTTGCAGCTTCCCGTTCACCTTCCAATAGCCGAATCGTGCCCGACGACCGTCTACGTCCATCTCTCTCTAGTAACCAGTAGTCCAGTAGATATGGCAGCCGTCACATATGGCCCCATCGTCATCGCCACCCATGCACGAGTGGGCTACTTGGCGATGTCGACCACTTTCGGTGACTTCGCCCCCGTCATAGGATCGCCCTACTTTTTAGGCATGGTCCCCGTGGTTGTCTTGTGGCCAATCCCAGTTCATGTTCCTGACCGTGCGGTCAACTTACTGCGCGCTTCTCCAGCACCGGTGGCCCGCCAGAGTACTAGACTCGGGGCCTCCACTACCAGCCCCTGCAGGGGTCCCAGACCATCTCTTGCCCCGACAAGTGTCAACTCTCGGGTCCAGATTCGGCCAATATCCCGCAGGGGACTCGCGCCCTGGAGTTCGACTGCCATCTCAACAGTTCACTCAGGTTTCCAACCTCGAGTCCCAGCCAGGCATGCACCCATTATGGGCTCCTTGCCCCAGGTTCAGGGCACCTCTGTAGTTCACTCGGGTTTCCAACCCCGAGTCCCAACCAAGCCTGCACCTGACATGGGTTCCTTACCCCAGGTTCAAGGCTCCTCAGCGCCGCACTCGGGCCCCTCGTCCAAAGTCCCAGTCAAGCCAACACTCAACACAGGTTCCCAACCCAGAGTTCGAGGCTCTCCAGCATCCAATCCGGGCACACAACCCCGAATCCCAGCAGGGTCGGTCCCCGACGTGGACTCTCGCCTTCGGATCCCGACTTCCCAGCTTCACGAAGGGGTCTATACCCCTATGATCCAGCAATGCCGACTCTCAGTATAGGCTTTCTGCCTCAGGGATATGGCAATCTCAGGATAACACCCCAGATTTTTTTTCATTTTTTCGGATCAGAATTCGTGAGTTCGGAGCACCTTTGTGAGTCCCGGAACATGTTTTGTGATTTACTCAGGTTTTCGGCGATCGAGCCTACAGAACCCTATGAAGGGTGAACCAATGTGTTGTCAGGCTCCGAGACATTGCAAGCGTGTTGTGCATTTTTTGAGCATCGTGAGAATGATTTTTCCCTTATTTTGTATTTTTTGGATTTTAAAAATGCCAAATAGTTTTCTATAATCAAACCACCCCCCTCTCTCTCCTCACAACTCTCACTCTCTCCCTCTCTCTTCTCACGTCTCTCTTGCTCTCCCTCTCTTCTTCGGGCGGCTGATGTAGGTGGAGGAGGGCGAGGCGCGGAGCGGCGAGGATGGGTTGTGGATCGAGGCAGTGGAGGTGCAGCGCTCGTTCGCGAGTTCGGGACGTAGGTTGTAAGGCCTAGAATTTTATAAATTATTTTTGGTATATTTAATTATTTTCTGGAAATTTTAAAGACCCAAAATGGATTAATAAATGGATATTAGATTAAATAAAATATTATAAGGCCCAATTTATGATAAGTAATTAATCTAGCTTTGATAATTGAAACCCAATAGCTTAGAGGACCAAGCCCATTAAGTTTGGCCCATATTCTAGAAGATTATTTAGCCTATTTACGTATTTTAAGGATAAAATACAATTTTTATGGATAATAATATGGATAATTAACAAAAGAGTTTGATTTATGTTGAATTCTGTGCACGTTGGATGTAGCGGTCTATCGTGCGACCGCCACAGTCACGTAACGCACCTAGACTGATGCGTTACACCCTGATAGTTCCGTGAATGGAAGAACGAGTAGAAAGATTGGATCTCTGGGATCCTATCTACAAGAGACCTAATTGGGAGAACTTGTAAGGTTACCAGGGACTCTTAGGGATCAGGTTCTGACAAATTAAGGACTCTAGAATCGATCTAATCTTCAAACCCTAGCCAAAACTCTATAAATAGGACCTAGTTCTGAACTGAGCGACCATTACTTTTGGCTCATGAAGAATCAAGGTAATGAGTCATAATTTCAGGTAAGTTCTTTAGAAGATTTTGTTTAGTATACTTTAGACTAATAGTTCTCCAAATTTCGTGCTAGGAGATCAACCAACCAAAGAGATAGAAGCTTCCAAAGTCACTGATTCAGTCATAGAAACCCAGAATTCAGAGCAAAAGACCCCTGAAGATCAAGAGATTAAGACATCTAAATGAGGTAATTAGAGTTCAATCCTTTAGAACTTTTTGCTCACCTTAGTTTCATCTTCTTATCCTCAAAATTTCACGTCCTTAGGTCAAGAGATTGGAGAGATAGAGTGACGTGAAGTTGTTGAAAAACCTCAGGAAGGGAAGAACTAGGGCGTGTCTTGCAGTCCCAAATTGGATGATTAAAGCTCATTTAAGAGGTAGGTCATCTCATGATTGGTAAAAACATCTTGTTAGGGATAAAATCCCTCTGGTTTTGATTGATTTCATGCATGATAGATCATAGATTTCATGTTTTAATAGTTATATACATTCATGCATCTCTTAGCCCTAAATGGAAAATAAAAGATATTATCTTGTCTATTCACTAAAACCCATGCATATAGTTGGCCCATACTTCGTTTATCATGTCTGGATTAGTTGTAGTATTTTGATTTCCAGGCATGTTATATTTTCATAAACCTTTACTTTATTTTACTACCAGCAGACTATATGACGCATCAAGGTAAGACTGTTACAATGATATAACGGCCTTACGACAAGCCGTCACACCTTCGTTTGTTTTTAAATTTCTCTGTTGTCTCTGATGGCCTAGACTTAGTGCGTTACAACATTGTAACGGTCCCACGATAAACCGTCACAATCGCTGTGACGCCCCCACTTTCGACCGTCAGAGTAACTGTAGACAGAATTGATGAACAGTCACATTAACTTATAAATATGCCTAGTTATCTAAGTTTTGACCTGTTGATATGACTTTAAATTTATTAATTGGTTCATGATAAGTATCGCATGTTAAAGGCATCTTGAATTATTTCAAGGATATGTTAATTTCATGCCAAAGCACTATAGTTTGTATTAACTCCATGATTTTAAATGATGTATTGACGGAGTTTTATCATGATTTCATATCGTTACACATTCTCTCTATCAATAGAGTCATTTTCTTTAAGTACATGACACATATTCCAGTGTGTTGTCCATTAGTTCACACTTTGCACTATAGGAACATTATTCTTGGACATGAGGACATCTCTATTAGATATTCCTTCCAATGGACTCGGAAATCTTGTTTCAAGGCCTCCGTAATTCTCTGCGAGCCTGGGATTCCCACTAGGACGCCGAGTTGGTTGTACCATTAAAACCCAATTGATTAGAAAGTACTATCAGTGTTTTCTGGTTCTAGCAATGTAACGGATCTATATTGGACCGTCAGGCCCATGTAACGGCCCAATATACAACCGTCACATTGAACTGAGTCTACTTTCTTTGTTAGGGATTCAGACCATTATAACGGCCCAACACTGGAGTGTCACATGAATGTAACGGCCCAATCTTTGACCGTCACAATGCTTGAGCTAGTTAACCCGAGGTTTAACCCAAGGGTTGATATTCTAAAGTTCCTAGATGGCTTGATAATGGTCTAGGACTTATCATATTGATCAAGAAACTTAATATAATGAATGGAAGTTAAAGAAATGTAGCGTTATGCTGCCGATTTATTTCCATAAGCATAACATTGTCTTAATTCATTCTTGATCTCTCATATTCTTAATAGAAGCATTCGTTCTTTGATAATAGTTGTCGTGAGCTTATTCATTGAACTTATTACATTCTTGGCTATACTTTATTATTACACTCATGGAAGTAGCTTGATTTATACGTGAAGATGCAGTTTGGGCACTGATTGTGTCCAAGGGCTCTATGCTAGTCCCCTCGGCTGATTGTCAGAAACATACTATTATAAACCATGGGGTATGATGCTACTGGCGTCGCATTACGCTGGGAGTACTTTCTTTATAAATAAGTGAAATCCATGAGCACTCGTGAAAATCTAGTGAATTGCTACATGATTGACGTTCTCGTGCGTAACCTTTATGGTTATGAAAGTGAAAAGTGAAAGTGCATTCTTGTTCATGAAAGGCCATGATACATTCTTGATCATACTTGTTACATTCTTGCTAGTTCATACTTGTTCATCCTATCTTACATGATCGTCTTGTTACTTTGATTTGATCGCATGATTTATCACATTCGCATGATTTTACCTTATTTCTTTAGAGCTAAAATGCTAATTACTTTAATAGTGCTAATCATGTTGATCTAAAGATACCTACTGGGCAAGTGTGCTCATTACCTATTTCCATTCTTTTCAGGAAATGAAAGTGATTCGAATTCTGATTCGGGTTATACAAGTAGCGGGTCCGAGAGCGAATGAAAGTGTTGTCAAGATGAGAGTGAAGACTTAGGAAAGTCTATATTGTTTAGATTGAGTCTATGTAATTTTCCTATTTTCTTGAGTCTGATAGGTTGAAAGAAGTTGAAAGCTATTGTATTTCAATATTTGATTATCAATGGAATAAGTTGGAGTTTGATTAAAATAATGTGCAATTGCATTTATGTGTGTGATTGTCTTGCGCTCTGATCATTCTTGCTTGTAAGAGGCTTACCATGCCGGCTGTTCACATTTCTCGAGCAAGTCTTCTGCTGTCATAAAGGCTCAGGGCGTGACAGTTAAGTTGGTATCAGAGCCTAAGTCTCAGGACTTAGGGAAAAGAGTCATGTCATAGGATAAGTCTAAAGTTTAAGGACCCCTACCTATGAACTAAGGAAGAAATTTCCACACCCATGTGAGAATTGAGTAGAACCCGTGATAAGATAGTTAATTAGTTTTAATATTGATTTTCCTTCCAGTTTCACGAGAAATAACAAGTTGTTATTTTCTCTCAGGTACCCTATTATTACCATGGCTCATCGTGTAGATTGGAATGGTATGCAACAAACTGTTGCTGGCCTTACACAGGCATTACAAACTATGACGCAAGCTGGCGCAGGAGCAATTGCTGGTGATTTACATCGCAACTTTTGGAGCTTAAACCCTCGCATTTCTTCGGTTCTTCTAATCATGACGAGGCAGAGAACTGGATAGACGAAATGAATCGTATCTTTGATGTTATCCAATGCACCCGCACATGGTGGAAGTCGGTTCTGACACCTCCGGTCGATGCCCCTCATACCTGGGATGGTTTTCTTACCCTATTCCGTGCCAAGTACTTTTCTGAGCACGTAAAAGAGAGAAAGGCTATGGAGTTCGCCGCTCTTCGGCAAGGAATGATGACGGTTGCCGAATATGAACTACAATTCTCAAGGCTTGCACCTTACGCACCGCATGTTATCAACACTGATTTATTGAAGGCAAATCGGTTCATGGACGGGTTATGGCCCGGTTTCATTCAGCAGCTTGGGACCCAAAACATCCGTACTTATGCGGAAATGGTTCAACAAGCATATTTGTGCGAAAGGACCTTAGAGAAGGATGAAAATTTAAAAGAGAAAGGAGAAGAATCTAGCCGACGCTCAGATCGGCGTTATAAGAAAGAAACGTTTAGCATCACAGAGCCCTACAAAAGTTGTGATAGTAAGAAAAGATCCAGGAATGGGAATGGTAGAAGTTCCCATAAGCAAAAGAAAGTCAAGGAAGAGCAAGTTGCTACAACTTGCACATTTTACGAAAAATTTGGCCATTCGGCTGGGGAATGCTGGAAGAGCCTTGGCGCTTGTTTACGTTGTGGAAACAAGGAGCATCGCATGCCAGATTGCCCCCTTATGAAAGACCAATCATCTGGTGGAGGACGTAGGAGGCAGGCTCGCCTCAATGCCGTCTTAGAAGAAGAGGAAGCGCCCAAGGATGGTGGGCTTATGGAAGGTACTCTTCAAATTTATTCTCGTCCTGCATTTGTGCTATTTGACACTGGTGCCTCTCATTCTTTTATCTCCACTCTTTTTGCAAAAATATTATCAATTGCATCAGTCCCCTTACCTTCAAATCTCGCAATTTCTACACCCTTAGGTTCTGGAACAAAGCTTACCGACTATTATCCTGATAGCGAAGTGATAGTAGAATGTCATAATCTCCCCGCAAACTTAGTATGCCTTGACATGAAAGGTTATGATGCCATTTTAGGGGTAGATTGGCTTGTAGATCATGATGCTTATATCAATTACCGTAATAGGATTATATCCTTTCGAAGGCCCGATCTTCCAAGATTTTCCTTCCTTGGCATTAAGTACAAGAAGCATCCTACTATCATATCTTCTCTTCACGCTTGCAAACTTATTTCGCAAGGATGTGAAGCTTTTCTTGCTTCTGTCATTGTTACCGAATCCAAGGAGATTATCTTAGCAGACATTCCTATTGTAAATGAGTTCCCCGATGTGTTCCCATCCGAATTACCCAGTTTACCACCCGAGAGGGAAGTAAACTTCACTATTGAACTCATTCCAGGAGCAGCAGCTGTTTCTATAGCCCCTTACAGGATGTCCCCCACAGAACTCAAAGAACTAAAGAAGCAGTTGCAGGAACTACTGGATAAGAGCTTTATCAGACCTAGGACATCCCCTTGGGGTGCGCCGGTTCTATTTGTCAAAAAGAAGGATGGTTCTCTCAGGCTATGCATCGATTACCGGTGACTGAATCAACTTACAATCAAAAATAAGTATCCGTTGCCGCGTATTGATGAGCTCTTTGATCAGCTTTCGGGAGCAGAATACTTCTCGAAGATTGACCTCAGATCAGGTTATCATCAGCTTAGAATTAAAGAAGAAGACATTTATAAATCGGCTTTTCGAAATCGTTATGGCCATTATGAATTCGTGGTAATGCCGTTCGGGTTAATAAATGCCCCAGCAGCATTTATGCAACTTATGAATAGTGTTTTTAGCCATATCTGGACCAATTCATCGTCGTCTTCATCGATGACATCTTGATATATTCCAAGACCAAGAAAGAATATGAAGAACATCTGAGGATAGCTTTACAAACACTTAAAGAACATAAACTCTATGCCAAGCTAAATAAATGTGAATTCTGGCTCAAGGAAGTTTCATTCCTAAGCCACATTATTTCAAAAGAAGGTATCGTTGTGGATCCTTCTAAGGTAGAAGCTGTCAAGAATTGGAGCCGGCCAACGACCGTATCAGAAGTACGAAGCTTTCTGCGTCTAGCTGGTTATTATAGAATATTCATTAAAGATTTTTCAAAGATTACAGTTCCTTTAACTAGACTCACGAGAAAAGAAAATCCTTTTGTCTGGTCATAGGAATGTGAGAAGAGTTTTCAAACTCTTAAGAATCATCTTACTACAGCTCCTATTCTTTCACTACCGGTGGAAGGTGGTGGATTCGAAGTATATACGGATGCATCAGGTATTGGCTTAGGGTGTGTCCTTATGCAAAATAGAAAAGTAATCTGTTATTCTTCAAGATAATTGAAACGTCACGAGGAAAACTATCCTATGCATGATTTGGAATTAGCAGCTGTCATTTTCGCCTTGAAAATTTGGCGCCATTATCTCTATGGAGAAAAGTTTACGGTCTACTCGGACCACAAAAGCTTGATGTACTTATTTTCTCAAAAAGAGCTAAATATGAGGCAAAGGAGATGGTTAGAATATCTCAAAGACTTTGATTTTGCTATTCAATATCATCCTGGCAAGGCTAATACTGTTGCGGATGCACTCAGCAGAAAACTAATGGGTATGCTATCAAGTCTCATGATTAGTATGACTAATCTTATTCCTCAATTTGCTCAGTTGAACTTAGATATTGACATGAAGGAGGATTGTTTCCTAGCTAATATTCAAGCTCAACCTACATTGATAGAAGATATGGTCAAGCTGTAAAATGATGATCCTATATTATTGGAGATCAAGGCCAATGTTGAACAAAGGCCGGATTTTTCTATTAAGGACGGAAGATTGCTATTTAAAGACCGAGTATGTGTACCGGATCATGAGGATACGAAGAAATTGATTCTAGAAGAAGCACATAAATCCAGATATACCATTCACCCAGGTAGTACAAAAATGTATCAGGATCTCATAAGAGATTTTTGGTGGCCCAACATGAAGAGAGAAATAGCTGATTTTGTGTCTCGTTGTCTCACTTGTCAACAAGTAAAGGCAGAGCATTTTAGACCCGCAGGTAAACTGCTTCCCTTGAATATTCCCGAATGGAAGTGGGAGAGTATAGGGATGGATTTCATTATGGGGTTACCTAAGACAAGAGGTGGACACGATGGTATATGGGTAATCATAGACCGATTAACTAAATCTGCACATTTCATACCAATCAAAAGTCGATGGTCTGTGGATATCCTGGCAGCATTATACATAAAGGAAATTGTTAAATTACATGGTGTCCCAGTCACTATTATATCTGATAAAGATCCTCGATTCACATCACAGTTTTGGAAGGGTCTACAACAGTCACTAGGGACTAGATTGAATTTCAGCACAGCCTTTCATCCACAAACTGATGGTCAGACAGAAAGAATGAATCAAGTGGTAGAAGACATGCTCAGGGCTTGTGTTATTGATTTTGGAGGTAGTTGGCATGATCACTTGCCTCTAGTAGAATTTACATATAACAACAGTTATCAGGCCAACATACAAATGGCACCTTTTGAAGCTCTATATGAAAAAAGTTGTCGATCACCAATATGTTGGAATGAAATAGGGGAAAGACAATTCCTAGGCCCCGATATTATCAGAGATTCTACAGAGAAGATCAAGCTTATTCAAGAGAGAATAAAGATGGCACAAGATAGGCAGAAATCTTGTGCTGATAATCGAAGATGCGACTTGGAATTTCAAGTAGGAGACCAAGTGTATCTCAAGGTTTCTCCAGGTCGTGGTATTCGGAGATTTGGTATTAAGGGCAAACTAACTCCAAGGTTCATTGGCCCGTTTGAAATTCTTGAAAGGGTTGGTGAAGTGGCTTATAGACTGACTTTACCTCCACAATTAGCAGGAGTTCATGACGTATTTCACGTCTCTATGCTGAAGAAATATGTATATGATCCTGACCATATTATCACTTATGACAATCTGGAGATTCAGAAGGATATCACGTACGAGCAAACACCAATAAAGATTCTGGAACGGGAAGTGCGTCAACTAAGAAATAAAGTTATTCCTATGGTCAAGATTCAATGGAAGAAAACATGGCCATATGAAGCAACATGGGAAACCGAAGCAGCCATGCGAAAAAGATTTCAGAATTATTCAACTGTAAGTACACTCTCCATAATCCATATATTGAATTTGGGGACCAAATTCTCTTAAGTGGGGGAGGGTGTAAGGCCCAGAATTTTATAAATTATTTTTGATATATTTAATTATTTTCTGGGAATTTTAAAGACCCAAAATAGATTAATAAATTGATATTAGATTAAATAAATCATTATTAGGCCCAATTTATGATAAGTAATTAATCTAGCTTTGATAATTGAAACCCAATAGGTTAGAGGACCAAGCCCATTAAGTTTGGCCCATATTCTAGAAGGTTATTTAGCCTATTTACGTATTTTAAGGATAAAATTCTATTTTTATGGATAATAATATGGATAATTAACAAAAGAGTTTGATTTATGTTGAATTCTGTGCACGTTAGATGTAGCGGTCTATCGTGCGATCGCCACAGTCACGTAATGCACCTAGACTGATGCGTTACACCCTGATAGTTCCGTGAATGGAAGAACGAGTAGAAAGATTGGATCTCTGGGATCCTATCTACAAGAGACCTAATTGGGAGAACTTGTAAGGTTACTAGGGACTCTTAGGGATCAGGTTCTGGCAAATTAAGGACTCTAGAATCGATCTAATCTTCAAACCCTAGCCAAAACCCTATAAATAAGACCTATTGCTGAACTGAGCGACCCTTACTTTTGGCTCGTGAAGAATCAAGGTAATGAGTCATAATTTCGGGTAAGTTCTTTAGAAGATTTTGTTTAGTATACTTTAGACTAATAGTTCTCCAAATTTCGTGCTAGGAGATCAACCAACCAAGGAGATAGAAGCTTCCAAAGTCACTGATTCAGTCATAGCAGCCCAGAATTCAGAGCAAAAGACCCCTGAAGATCAAGAGATTAGGACATCTTAATGAGGTAATTAGAGTTAAGTCCTTCAGAACTTTTTGTTCACCTTAGTTTTAGCTTCTTACCCTCAAAATTTCACGTCCTTAGGCCAAGAGATTGGAGAGATAGAGCGACGTGAAGTTGCTGAAAATTCACAGGAAGGGAAGAACTAGGGCGTGTCTTGCAGTCCCAAATTGGAAGATTAAAGCTCATTTAAGATGTAGGTCATCTCATGATTAGCAAAAACATCTTGTTAGGGATAAAAGCCCTCTGGTTTTGATTGATTTCATGCATGATAGATCATAGATTTAATGTTTTAATAGTTCTATACATTCATGCATCTCTTAGCCCTAAATAGAAAATAAAAGATATTATCTTGTCTATTCCCAAAAACCCATGCATATAGTTGGCTTATACTTCGTTTATCATGTCTGGAATAGTTGTAGTATTTTGATTTCCAGGCATGTAATATTTTCATAAACCTTTACTTTATTTTACTGCCAGCAGACTATCTGACGCATCAAGGTAAGACCGTTACAATGATATAACGGCCTTACGACAAGCCGTCACACCTTCTGTTGTTTTTAAATTTCTCTGTTGTCTCTGACGGCCTAGACTCAGTGCGTTACAACACTGTAACGGTCCCACGATAAACCGTCACAATCGCTGTGACGCCCCCACTTTCGACTGTCTGAGTAACTGTAGATAGAATTGAAGAACAATCACATTAACTTATAAGTATGCCTAGTTATCTAAGTTTTGACCTATTGATATGACATTAAATTTATTAATTGGTTCATGATAAGTATCGCATGTTAAAGGCATCTTGAATTATTTTAAGGATATGTTATTTTCATGCCAAAGCACTATAGTTTGTATTAACTCCATGATTTTAAATGATATATTGACTGAGTTTTATCATGATTTCATATTGTTACACATTCTCTCTATCAATAGAGTCATTTTCTTTAAGTACATGGCACATATTCCAGTATGTTGTCCATTAGTTCAGACTTTACACTATAGGAACATTATTCTTGGACATGAGGACCTCTCTATTGGATATTCCTTCCAATGGACTAGGAAATCTTGTTTCAAGGCCTCCATAATTCTCTACGAGCCTGAGATTCCCACTAGGACGTTGAGTTGGTTGTACCATTAAAACCGAATTGATTAGAAAGCACTATCGGTGTTTTCTGGTTCTAGCAATGTAACGGATCTATATTGGACCGTCAGGCCCATGTAACGGCCCAATATACAACTGTCACATTGAACTGAGTCTGCTTTCTTTGTTCGGGATTCAGACCATTGTAACAGCCCAACACTAGAGCGTCACATGAATGTAACGGCCCAGTCTTTGACCGTCACAATGCTTGAGCTAGTTAACCCAAGGTTTGACCCAAGGGTTGATATTCTAAAGTTCCTAGATGGCTTGATAATGGTCTAGGACTTATCATATTGATCAAGAAACTTAATATAATGAATGGAAGTTAAAGAAATGTACCGTTATGCTGCCGATTTATTTCCATAAGCATAACATTGTCTTAATTCATTCTTCATCTCTCATATTCTTAATAGAAGCATTTTTTCTTTGATAATTTTTATCGTGAGCTTATTGATTGAACTTATTACATTCTTGGCCATACTTTATTGTTACACTCATGGAAGTAACTTGATTTATACGTGAAGATCTGGTTCGGGCGCTGATTGTGTCCAAGGGCTCTATGCTAGTCCCCTCGGCTGATTGTCAGAAACATACTATTATAAACCATGGGGTATGATGCTACTGGAGTCGCATTGCGCTGGGAGTACTTTCTTTATAAATAAGTGAAATCCATGAGCACTCGTGAAAATCTAGTGAATTGCTACATGATTGACGTTCTCGTGCGTAACCTTTATGGTTATGAAAGTGAAAAGTGAAGGTGCATTCTTGTTCATGAAAGGCCATGATACATTCTTGATCATACTTATTACATTCTTGCTAGTTCATACTTGTTCATCCTATCTTACATGATCGTCTTGTTACTTTGATTTGATCACAGGATTTATCGCATTCGCATGATTTTACCTTATTTCTTTAGAGCTAAAATGCTAATTACTTTAATAGTGCTAATCATGTTGATGCAAAGATACCTACTGGGTAAGTGTGCTCATTACCTATTTCCATTCTTTTCAGGAAATGAAAGTGATTCGAATTCTGATTCGGGTTATACAAGTAGCAGGGTCCGAGAGCGAATGAAAGTGTTGTCAAGATGAGAGTGAAGACTTAGGAAAGTCTATATTGTTTAGATTGAGTCTATGTAATTTTCTATTTTCTTGAGTCTGATAGGTTGAAAGAAGTTGAAAGATATTGTATTTCAATATTTGATTATCAATGGAATAAGTTGGAGTTTGATTAAAATAATGTGCAATTACATTTATGTGTGTGATTGTCTTACGCTCTGATCATTCTTGCTTGCAAGAGGCTTACCATGCCGGCTGTTCACATTTCTCGAGCGAGTCTTCCGCTGTCATAAAGGCTCAGGGCGTGACATCGGCGTGGGTTTGTGAAGCATTTTCGCGAGAAAACGACGATCTTGGCGTGGGAAATCTTCGGTGGAGGTAAGGGGGATGGATCCCTCATCCATGTAGTTCATTTCCAATAGATTTGGTAGGCCGAGGCGAGCCGAGAGTGGTTTATTTCACGTCGGGGCGTAAAATCATGTTTTTAGGGCATGTGACGATTTCGTCAGATCAATCGACGTTTTATCATTTATTTCCTTCCATTTTTGCAGTTTGGGACCCAGGGGATGGTCCCTGTGGTTTTCCCCTCGATTGGGATCGAGTGGGCGTGGAAACCGGGCGCCTAGGTGGAGTTCTGGGTGATCTCTACCATTTTTGGTTGACCGAGCTGTTGAGTTCGATCGACCAGCGACGTTCTCCATGGGACTGGGTCTCTGCCACAGTTCGGTAGACTGACCAGCCTAGCTCAGTCAGCCGACTAGGGCAGAACTTCCCCAGCTGTGGGTCGGTCGACCGCCCAGGTTGGGTTGGTCGACCAACCCCTGTTGGTCGACCAACACATGAGGATTGGTCGACCGAACAGTAGCCCTTTGGCCCGTTTTTACCCCCGGTCGACCCGGCTGTGACCCATTTGTTGATCTATGGCCTCATGGATGTCTCGGACACCCTGTGTCGCGCCCCGAGATCTGCAGTGAAATTAAGTCAGGAACGTGAACAGCCAACAAATAAGCCTCAAGCTAGTAAGACAATCAGAGCACTAAACATTCACAGAAATAAGAGTGAACACCATATATAAATAAACTCCAACTTTATTGAATCATAATAAAAAGTTACAATTTGACTCTTGACTCTTTTAACTCTAGACTCAAGAAAAAGAAAAATTACATAACATGATCAACTTCGCCGCCTATTACGATGAAGGAACTAAATTACAATAACTGACTCCGTGACAGTTTAACTATCTAGGCTTCCACTTGTTCTTCAATCACTCTCGGATCTGCCACATGAATAGTCTGAATCCGACCAGCTAGAATTTTTTGAAAAGATTGGAAAAGTATGGAATGAGTGCACTCGTCTAGTAGGTATCTTCGTATCAATATGAAGGCATAATTTAAGTATTTAACATTTTTGCTCTAGAAGGTAAGATAAAGGAATGCGATAAAACATAGGAATAAAACCCAAGCAACATCAAGTAACGTAACAAGTGTAAAGATATGAGATTCCAAGTAATTATGAGAACATGATCAAGCAATATTATAATGTGATCTTTCATGAACGAAAATGTACCATCATGTATCGAGAATGTACTTTTCATAACCATAAAGGTTATGCACTAGAAAGTCATGTAACGAGTAATTATAATTTCATGAGATTGCCTCGTGGATTTCACCCGTTTATAAAAACAAGTACTCCCAGTGTAATGCGGTGCCAGTAAGCATCCTATCCCATGGTTTATAGTATGTTTCCGACCATTCGTCGAGGGGGCTAGCGTAGAGCCCTTGGACACCATCCGTGCCCACCCTTACATCTTGAAGTTATAAATCAAGCTACTTCCACAAGAAATAAAGTAGGCCAATAATAACAATTCCAACACTAGTTCATGACAACAATACCAAGGTAGGAACATACCAAAAATGGAAATAATGATATCAAGGATGAATTAATTGGACATTATCCCACGGATGAATTCTTGAAGGATAACGGTACATTCATAGATTTTCATAGTTTATAAATGGCTTATTGAACAAGGTATTGGGTTCCAGATAATCAGAAGACCATCTAGGAACAAAGTGTAATCAACCCTTAGGTCAAACCTCGGGTTGGATAGCATTTAGACAGAACGCGGTCAAGCCATGACTATTTTCTTGAGGTAGTGGTCAAGCCAAGACCGCTATCAGGATGGAGTCGACGCAGAAGAAGGAACAAGTCGACGCAGCGGAACTGCAGGCAGAACGCGTCACGTCAGGACCGTTATCAGGAGGTAGTGGTCAGCTGATGGCCGCGTTCAGGTCAGTCCATAGAAAATGTAGAATTCACGAAGTGCTTTCTAGACTTTTGGGTTTTTAGGGTACAACCAGCTCGACGTCCTAGTGGGAATCCCAGGCTCGCGGAGACTTATGGAGGCCTTGAAAGAAGATCACCTAGTCCGATAGAAGGAATATCCGATGGAGAGGATCTTAAGTTCAAGAAGTGTTCCTATCAAGTGCAAGTGATCTAATAGCAACGTACCAGAATATGCGCCAAAAGTGAACTTAGTAAAACAGAAATAAGGTGAGAAAGGGAACGATTAAAACTCATAAGTCAAATACATGGAAATTCCTTTAATTACAATATTATATGATTTTGGGACAAGAAAATAACATACATGAAATTAAGCTTAAAAACATGCCAACATGAAGTATGAAATATGCCATGACCAGGAGCCATAATAACTAGGCTAAGGCATGCATAGCAATATTTATATAAAGGAAATACATAGTGTTTAGTTGGTTACAGAAACTAGAACGCGGTCAGTCGGGGGCCGCTACTTGTAAGTAGTGGTCTCTGTAAGACCGCCTTCTGTCTGTTGTTGACAGAGACTAAAACACGTGTGCAGAGCCTATTCTAGGGCAATAAATGGATGGAAACTATAAGGAATTGGGACATATGATATGATATCACGTCTAGAATGAAGAAAGTGCATGATAAGATATGAGTTAAGCCAAAATTCTTATCTTTTAATTAAGGGGTGCAGGGATAGTATGCAGTGAAAGTTATGCATGCGTAGTCATGGAAAATATCAAATACTCCATGTATAGTGCATGAAATCATGTGATAATAGATGGCTTTTGTTCCTAACTTGATATTTAAGCCAATATGAGATAACCTACCTCTGAGTTGATCCCTAGACTTTGAATTTCCCGCTGGAAGAACACCCTCGTTCCTGCACATCCGGTATTGAACCAGCAACTTCCAGGCATTCTATCTCCTTAATCTCTTGACCTCCTAGCACGTAAGTTTGCATAGAGTTATAAGACACTAAGGGGAATAAGAACTTCTAAAGGACTAACATGAAATACCAACACCTTACCTTCGAACCACTCGAGTCAAAATTAGGGTTCACGCAGATCGAATCTGGGCTCTATTTATAGGGTTTAGCCTAGGGCTATAGGATTAGATCGAAATAGAAGTCCTATAGGGTACTAATCGATCCCCTAAGAGTCCTAGACAAGTTTCCACATCAGATCACATCGATCCATGGCAATAGGGATGATAAAAATCCAAGTATTGCACGCTTCTAGAATTCCCGTTCATAGAATCAGGTAGCGATCGCTCCTGGACCACCTTCATCAAGACGCGGTCGCGCGATTGGCTGCAACTTGCCTGGGCGCCAGAATTTAAATTTTAGTCAAATTCCAATCCTATTTATCCCCTATATATCTAATAAAAATAGGGAATTATCCTAATTTCATCTCTAGAGTAGGGCTTGGGCCTAAATGCCTTAGAATTGAGTTTATGGGCTTATTTATCAGGTTAATAATTGGCCTTCAAATTCATTTACTTAACCCAAAATTCATTAAATAACCCATTAAGCCTTTTTAATGGTTAATAATTTTATTTAATTTCAAAAAATCCTAGAAAATTCTAGGAGTGTTACACCCTCCCCCACTGAAAGAGAATTTGGTCCCCAAATTCAAGGAGAGTGTAATTTTACTTACAATTGAATAGCTCTGAGAATCTCTTCCGCTTAACTTCTTCCATTTTTCATGTCGCCTCTTGGTCTGTATTTTGATTCCACTGGACTTTTACCATGGGAATAGTTTTATTTTGAAGCTGACGTACTTCTCGATCAATTATTTTGAGTGGTCTTTGCTCGTACGTCAAATCCTTTTGAATCATCAGGTCGTCATGACTTATAACATGGAATGGATCATAAACGTACCTTTTAATCATGGAGATATGAAATATATCATGAACTCCATATAATTGTGGCGGTAAAGCTATCCGATAAACCCTTGCAAGAATTTCAAAAGGGCCAACAAATCTCGGAGTGAGCTTGCCTTTCATGCCAAATCTTCGAATACCTCGACCTGGAGAAACCTTGAGAAATACATGGTCTCCCACTTGAAATTTCAGGTCTCGTCTTCTATTATTAGCATATGCCTTTTGTCTATCTTGAGCCATCTGGAGTCTTTCTCGAATAAGTTTTACCTTCTTGGTAGTATCCCTGATGAGATCAGGGTCTAGAAATTATTTTTCCCCAACTTCATTCCAGCAGATTGGTGAGCGGCAATCATACACCCTTCTTCTTCTATATTAATATCTACATTCAAATGTGCAAAATCTTTTATAAGATTGGTCATACCTTTTTGAGGCTTGATAAGGTTGCCAGTGGTTTCTTGCTGAGCGCATCGGCTACAACATTCACCTTTCTAGGATGGCATTGTATAGAGAAGTCAAAGTCCTTGAGATATTCTTGCCATCTTCGTTGCCTCATAACTCCTTTTGGGTGAAAAGGTACTTCAAAATTTTATAGTCTGAAAATATAGTGAAATTTTCTCCATAGAGATAATGTCGTCATATCTTTAAGGCGAAGATAACAACAGCTAACTCCAGATTGTGCATGGGATAGTTCTCCTCATGACGCTTCAATTGTCTCGAAGCATAACAAATCACCTTATCATGATGTGTAAGGACACAACCAAGGCCAATGCCTGATGCATCCGTATAGACTTTAAAGCCACCACCTTCCACGGGCAGTGCTTATACATGGGCAGTAGTGAGATGTTCCTTGAGAGTCAAGAAACTCTCTTCGCAATCCCTCGACCATAGAAAAAAATTTTCCTTCCTTATAAGCCTGGTCAGTGGAACGGTGATCTTTGAGAAATCCTTGATGAATCGCTGGTAATAGCCAGCCAGACCAAGAAAACTCCTGATTTCACATACGGTCATCGGTCGGATCCAATTCTTGACAGCTTCGACCTTATAAGGATCTACTGCGATACCTTCCTTTGATATGATGTGGCCAAGGAATGAGACCTCCTTTAGCCAGAACTCGCATTTATTGAGCTTTGCATAGAGTTGGTATTCTCTTAGTGTTTGCAAAGCTATTCTTAAATGCTCTTCATGCTCCTCCTTGGTCTTGGAATATATGAGAATATCATCAATAAAGACGACCACAAACCGGTCGAGATAAGTTCATAAGTTGCATGAAAGCTGCAGGAGCATTGGTTAACCTGAACGGCATTACCACGAACTCATAGTGCCCATATCTACTACGGAATGCAGTCTTGTGAATGTCCTCATCTTTAATTCTTAGTTGATGGTAACTAGACCTGAGGTCTATCTTCGAGAAATATTCTGCTCCAGATATCTAGTCGAACAACTCGTTGATATACGACAGTGGATATTTATTCTTGATGGTGAGTTGATTTAACTACCGATAATCGATACATAGTTGGAGACATCCATCCTTCTTCCTGATGAATAAAACCGGCGCACCCCAAGGGGATGTGCTAGGCCGAATAAAGCCTTTCTCCAAAAACTCTTGAAGTTGCTTCTTCAACTCCTTAAGTTCTGTGGGTGACATCCTATAAGGAGCCTTTGAAACAGGTGCTACTCTAGGGATAAGTTCAATGGAGAAGTTTACTTCCCTTTCGGGTGGTAAACCGGGTAATTCGGATGGAAAAACATCAGAGAACTCTTTTACAATGGGGATTTCTTCTAGGATGATTTCCTTGGACTCGGTAATGATTACGGAAGCAAGGAAAGCTTCACAACCTTGAGGGATAAGTTTGCAGGCGTGAAGAGAAGAAATGAGGATAGGATGCTTCCTATATTTAATGCCAAGGAAAGAGAATCTTGGAAGATTCGATTTATGAAAAGAAATCCGCCTATTGCGACAATTGATGTCGGCATAGTGGTCGCATAACCAATCAACACCTAAAATGGCATCTTAGCCTTCCATATCAAGGCATACGAGGTTTGCGGGTAGATTATGGCCTTCTATGGTTACCTCACTATCCGGGTAATGGGTTGTTAGTTTGGTTCCAGGACCTAAAGGTGTGGTAATAGCTAGGTCCGAAGGTAAAGGAACAAGCAAAACTGGTAGAGTTTTTGCAAAAGCAGTAGATATATAGGAATGAGTAAATTTGAATGGTACCTTCCATTAACCCATCATCCTTAGGTGCTTCCTCGTCCAGCACGACATTTAAATGAGCCTGCCGCCTCTGCCCGCCATTAGAAGGTTGATCGTTCATGAGGGGACAATTGGACATGCGATGCTCCCGGCATCCACATCGGAGACAAACGTCATGGCACTTCCAGCACTCTTCGGCCGAATGACCGAACTTCTCACAAAAAGTGTGTAGCGCCCCACCCTATACCCGGTTCAGTATATCACTCTCATCGGATATAGGAGGCAACACCACAGTGGGAACCACCCAACAGAACGAAGATGGGTTGAGATTTACACAAATAAAAGTGCAGAATTCACAGCGGAAGAAGAAATTTATTACATCAGCGAATGTCCAAATACCAACATCACAATAGTCCAATAGAAATAAAGTTCCAACTTGCTATTACAATAACCAGAGTTCATAATTACAAGCCTCTTATAGACCCCCACAAGCTACCTCAAAAGATACAAAAAGAAAGCTATCAAGGATCACGCACGGGCCTCCGGCTCGGACTCACTTGGCTCTAAATCCTCATCCTCGCCAGCGGACTCGCCTGGAAAAGTATCAAGTGTAAGTCTACGAATAGACATAGCAAGATTCTGAAACTCAAGCACACCTCTTGCACAAGCATAAGACATTCAACCATCATTTAACCGGTACAATCCCTAAGGCTTACCAAGTTGCAGAAAATAAACACATGGTTTCAGAAATCAAATACATGTCTCAGATTACTAAAAATACATCACGAGGGCAATGCCGATTAATATGCAACTATGGATGGGCTATGCAATAGTGCACTAGGCAATATCTAGTCAGGCAATGAAAGTGCATAGCAAATTTTGAACCGGATTTGTATGCCAAGTGTGCAGTCTTAAAGGAACAGAAGTCATGTTTGAAAATAGAGTTCAAAACTAAATAAAACATGTATGCACCAAGGAATAGAGTTCAGATCTTACAATTCAATTTTAGAGGTCAGCTCAGATCTAACAAAACGAATACATATGCCAAATATCATATAACAGAGTCAAATGGCCATAATCTGATCAAAATATATCGAAAGTTCTGAGCTGAACGGAGGACCCGGACACATTGCCCAAACCACCACTAGAAGGTCATATACGGATACCAAATCATCTAGGCAATGGCGGTGAGGTCTTGATTAACTGTGCAGAATCGGAGGAAATTATTCTCCACCTTAACCAGTGGAACTTGTCCACCTCCAAGATTTCACCCCCGTGCCCTCGGGGTCATAAACATATTGAGCCTCCCCATAGGGGTATTTCTACAGTTTGGCTCCAAGCCCTTCTATAGCAGTAGTGTCCCTTTGGTCCATGATTTGTCTCATAGCAAGAGGGGTTCACAATGACAAAGAATAATATGCAGTATAAGGTCAATGAATAATATGCAATACAAAGAGTGAAGGTTAATAATGAGTTTCCAGAATATGCAACCGTGCAAGAAGGATGTAATAATGAATAGCTGAAACTTCGAGGGAACAGTCGGTAGAGGAAAGCAAAATAATTGTACAGAGGAAAGGTTGACTTTTACGGAGCATAAGCCTACTTTTCCCGGCATTTGGAACACACTGAAACAACCCCGGCAAGGAAGAGGTTGACACTTCCAGGGTCAAGAGTCGACTCTGGCTGCATCCAGAAGCTGGACTGGGTAAGACCCACTGAGAGGTCGACACTTCCAGGGAGAAGTGTCGACACTTGCTGCATCCAAAAATTGGACTGGGCAAGATTCACAACGAGAGGTCGACACTTCCAGGGAGAAGTGTCGACACTTCCTGCAGACAAAACCTGGACTGGGTAAGTCCCACAGTGAGAGGTCGACACTTCCAAGGAGAAGTGTCGACACTTCCCTGCAGATAGAACCCAGACTGGGTAAGATCCACAGTGAGGGGTCAACACTTCCAAGGAGAAGTGTCGACACTTCCCTGCGGA
Organism: Amorphophallus konjac; assembly: GCA_022559845.1. Classification (NCBI taxonomy): domain Eukaryota; kingdom Viridiplantae; phylum Streptophyta; class Magnoliopsida; order Alismatales; family Araceae; genus Amorphophallus; species Amorphophallus konjac. Next base: position 290,982,055 of record CM040126.1, on the reverse strand, counting down.
CAGAACCTATGTCTTGTTTGGAAACAACGACCGAGTACCCAAAACTAAACCAAAATTTGTCAAGGTGGAAACAACGTAATCCACACTCAAACCATACGTATTACACACTTAACCATCATATATAAATATGATTTTAAGCTATTACATTATTCAGAAAACAATACTATACATATCCACTAATTCGTCCGGTTTACCCAGAAATCAAGCCGAACTTCATCAAAATAAAAATGATATGCTCCGTACTCAATACATAAATATTCCACACTAATACCACACCTATTTCACACTCAAACCATATGTATTTCATGCTCAAATTATCATACATAAATCTGGAATTCAAGATAGTATGTTATTCAGAAACAATACTACACATCCGCCAATTTGTTCGAGTACCTAGAAATCGAGCCAAACTAGGAAGAAACAAGATTTTTTATACTCAAACCATGATTAGAACTTAGGTTTCAAGATATTATAACAAGCACAAAAGGAAGATTTGAGATTTCATATCTTGCCTTGAAGCCGACGAAACAAGAGAAAACCCGCCTTCAACAAGAGACGGAAGACAATGCTCCTCTCAAGAAAACCTTGATCCAACAGGACACTAGAGGGACAAGGCAGCCACTCAAGAGTAGGAAAGAACCCCGCTCCCACTGCTACTCCTCGTTGGCTCCCTCTTGAGATCCTTCGAAAGCACCAAACCCAACAGAAACGTGAAACTCTGTGGGAGAGAAAAGGAAAGAAAACTCCCTAGAAATGGGCTGGGGTATCCCCCCCCCCCAAAACTTTCGGCGGTTACAAGGATTAAGGATGGAATAAAGATCCCACTAATAAATGGATAAAAGGTAATTTCTAACTCTTGAACTCAACTAACTTAATATGTGCACACATAATTATGAATGAAATAGGTTAATTTACATAATTTTAATTACATCAAAATTTGGTTTATAAACAAGAGAAATTTGTTTACTCTTTAATTATTTAGTTTATTTCAACCAAATACTAGTTAATTATTTTGTTAACTCAAGCATGTAATATTTCAAGCATTTAACCAAAATATCGACAATATATATATATATATATATATATATTTACACAATAAAACTCACGGGTACTACACCCTCTCCCCCTTAAAGAAACTTCGTCCCGAAGTTTAAAGTGAAGCACATACCGAAAAGATGGGGATACTTCTTCTTCATCTCATCTTCGAGCTCCCACGAAGCCTCCTTATGAGATACATTCCTCCATAGGACCTTCACCAATGGAATAGATTTCATTCTGAGGACTTGCTCCTTGTGATCCAAAATCTTGACTGGTTGCTCCTCGAACGACAGATCTGGTTGGAACTCCAAATCTTCATAGCTGATAATGTGAGACGGATCATGGACATACTTAAGGAGCATGGATACGTGGAACACCGGATGAATGGCCACCATGGATGGAGGTTGGAGAGGGGGATTCCTGCAGCCCACTCAAAGAGCAGACCCAACTAGGCCCAATAGGGCCCGACGAGGCAAGCTCGTCCAAGTGACAGTCCACAGGGCCCACATGGAAAATCCCAATAAAATAATGCTCGAGGAAACAACTCTCCTAGGTGGCCCCAAGGCTCGGAGAGCCTGAGCATCGGTCAGGTCACAGGAAGACTCGCGCACGAGCTATCCCTCCGCACGGAGGAGGGAAGCGCTAGCCGGTCTGTCTGACCCATCTCCTCACCGAGCTAGGCCTATTGCCCAAGAGGGCCGTCCCCTCTAAGCTCGGTACAACTGATAAAATGTTTATCATTGCAGCCGTTAGAGTCCACAGCGGGCCGGGCGCCAAGAAGTCCAGGAGCTCCAGCTTCCCCGCGAGGATAAGGCCCCCACGATGAGGCCATAAAAGCCCATGACGAGGACGTAACCTCCACCGGAGACCCCTCGGCTTGTAGGACTCCAGAGGGTGGTGCACTATTTAAACCTGGGATGCCCTCCGGTGAAAGGTAAGTCCAAAAGGGCATTGATCCACCCCCAATTCCTGAGCATGGATCACTTCACCTCATTGGTGAAGAGAGATCTCGCGCCTTCACCTTCTCCTCCCTATCACTGCTCCCACCATTGCTCTACTGACTTGAGCGTCGGAGGGTTTCGCCCCAGGGAATCCCCCTGGGCCCCTTGACCCGTTTCCCTGTCTTGCAGTTCACAAACTTGGTGATTATCAGCCCGCTCAGGAACCAACGTGAGATTTCGCCTCTTCAGAGGTAAAGCCAACCGATATGCCACGTTCCCTACCTTGTCCAGAATCTCGAAAGGTCCAATGAATCTTGGCTGCAACTTCCCTCGCTTGCCGAATCTTGACACTCCCTTAATTGGTGACACCTTGAGGAAAACATGCTCACCTACTACAAAGTCCAGATCCTTCCTTCTGTTATCTGCATAGCTCTTCTGCCGATCTTGGGATGCTTTCAATCTTTGTTGAATTAGCTGAATCTTCTCAGATGTTCCTTGCACCACTTCGGGCACGATCAACTGCTTGTCGCCAACCTCTTCCCAACATAGAGGAGATCTACATGGCCTCCCATACAAAGCCTCATATGGAGCCATGCCCATACTAGCATGATAACTATTATTGTAGGTAAATTCTACCAACGGTAGATGTTGCTCCCAATCTCCTCTCCAATCAAGAACACAGGCTCTCAACATATCCTCCAAAGTGCGAATAGTCCTTTCGGATAGACCATATGTCTGGGGGTGATATGCCGAGCTGAGCTTCAACTGGGACCCAAAAGCATTCTGCAATCCTTGCCAAAGTCTCGATGTGAAGCGAGAATCTCGATCTGAAATAATGGACTTCAGAACTCGAAGCAATTTGATGATGTTCTCAATATAAAGACGGGCCAAGCTCTCCACAGATTACTTCTTCTTCATGGCTAGAAAATGTGTAGTCTTCGAGAACCGATCCACAATCACCCAAATAGAATCATTGCCCTTTGATGATCGAGGCAAGCCTGTAACAAAATCCATGGTGATATCCTCCCACTTCCATTGTGGTATCTCGATCCTTTGCATCAACCCAGATGGTCTTTGGTTTTCAGCTTTAACCTGCTGACAAACCAAACATCTAGACACAAATTCTGCTACATCCTTCTTTATATCGGGCCACCAAAAGGACCGCTTCAAATCTTGGTACATCTTGTTACTACCAGGATGAATGAAGAATTTTGATCTGTGAGCTTCATCCATCACTTCATTCTTTAATTCAACCACATCAGGCACGTAAATTCTATGCTGAAATCTGACCACACCATCTTCATCTCAAGCAATTCCAGTCTTACCAATCATACCTTGCAGCTGAGGGTCAACTTGTTGAGCTTCTATTACTCGATCCATAACTGTTGACCTGATGCATAGTTGAGCAACGAATGCCTGGCAAAGTTGAGGCTCAATCGATGCCATGGAACACACAGCATCCTCAATCATCTTCCAGTCTTGCTGTATCAAAGTCCGCTTCCGACTAAGGGCATCGACCACAACATTAGCCTTTCCAGGATGATATTGCAGCTCAAAATCATAGTCCTTCAAGAATTCGACCCATCGCCTCTGGCGCAAATTCAGCTCCTTCTGAGAAAATAAATACTTAAGACTCTTGTGGTCCGTGAAGACTTCAAACTTGACTCCATACAAGTAATGTCTCCAGATCTTCAATGCATGGACAACGACGGCCAAATCCAAGTCATGCGTAGGGTAATTCTTCTCATGCTCCTTCAGTTGCATGGAGGCATATGCGACAACCCTACCATTCTGCATCAGAACACAACCGATCCCGATCCTTGAAGCATCAGTGTAGAGGGTAAAGATATCAGTGCTATTGGGTAGGATCAAGAGTGGTGCTGACGTTAGCCGATCCTTCAACTCCTGGAAACTCCGATCACATTCCTCGGACCACATGAACTTCACTCCTTTCCTTGTAAGCCTCATCAAAGGTGCCGCAATAGAAGCAAAACCCTTAATAAACTTTCTGTAGTAACTGATGGGTGCGGATGGTATGCTCTGATACCACTTGTTGGGGTGCAAGGCACGGATTCAAAAGGGGGGTTGAATGAATCCCCTTATAAATCTCTCGCCCAATTAAAACTTCTTTATAAAAACTTAAACCCAATGAACAATTACGAAACAACAGATTCACTAAGTCAACAAGAGTGCCTACTGATGTACTGATTAGTGACTTAGAATCAATGTCAAAGGACTTTCAAAATAGTTGTCGAACAGACAGTGTGCAATCAACAACTTTACTAGACAGAGAGAAACAGATCGCGCCTAAGCATTCACCTAACGGAATAAGACACGCAATCGCACCATAATGGACAGAAGATTTTTAGGTGGTTCGGTCTTCCAGACCTACATCCACCCCACACTCCAACCAGAGTGTGACTTCCCGCTGATACACAGCTTAACAATTGGGCCTCACAGCTTGCCCACATCTTCTGAGCATCACAACTTGCTTCCGCTGGGCAATACAGCTTAGCCATCCAGAGGATACCACACCTCTACAATCGTTGGGGATTACAACTTAACCCGTCCAGAGGAATCCTCCTCTGCTACAAGAGCAACACAGCTTGCTCTACTAACAAACATCTTGAAATAAAGATAAAAAGAAAAACAAGAAACGGGAAATGACAGCAACTGAAAGCTATAAACACTAAAGCGCAGATGTGGCTCTCAAGGAGCTGACTGGATAGGATTTGATCCTGATTCCAGTCAGGACTAATCTTCAGATGAAGCTAGTCTCATTCTCTTCTCAACTCTCGATCTCTCTATCTTTATGTCTACTTCTTCTTCTTCTTCATTTCTCTGCTGCTCTCTCTTTTTCTCTCTTTTGAACTCTCCTATTCTTTTCTTCTATTCTTTTCTTCTTCTGCTCCCCAACAGTTCTTCTTGATCTTGCCCCCGTGGATCCTTCTCGACTAGCAGATGGATGACTTATATACTCCTTCAGACTGAGATCACGAGCTCATGCCCTAGGCGTGTGGAGGGAGCACTCTTGCCTGGAAGCTTCAGGAGAGTATTGCCATGTGTCAGAATCTGAACGATTGGGACCCCACGTGGCGGCTCCTTCTAATAAAGATCACCCTTTGGATCACATGCCAGTTGATTGTTTTGTTGTTCTCACATGCCTTTATTCTTCTATTCCTTACAAGTCAGATACCCAGGTGCACATATGTTGCTCGAACTATGGCTTCCCTGGCTTGATCACTTGCGTGCACAAGTTCCATAAGCTTCTCGTACAGGGAACGATTACACCGAGGTTGTTTTCTCGGAACAGGGTCTTGCACCTACTTTGATTTGTGTCCTGAGGAATGGTTTGCAGCGACTAGCTTCTTTTGAAGTCACACGTTGCACTGAATATCCTCAGTAGTTGCACCGAGCTCATTTTCTTGAGACCAGACACTACACTAACCTGCTCGCGCTGCTCGCGCTGAGAAGCCCGCCCTTGATAAGAAGGAGTTCTTTGATTTTGAAGCACATCCGTATGAAGATTTACTCGCACAGCATACGAATGCACCGACTCTACTATGCGTACCTGCCAATGTGCACAATCTCAGTAGAGATAAGAAAACTATGCACTGATATGACTTCAGTATATAAAAAAGAGATGCACAAGCTTTATGCACACGGAGGAAGAAATGCACCGACTCAATTACATGTCACAGCATGAGATGCATCGACCATGTGAAGGCAAGAAATGCACAATGCACCGAGTTTAAGCAGGAGCAAGGAATGCACTAGGTTAAATACTAGCAACAACGTGAGTTGCACAGACTGAAACTCCATGGAGTATCATCTGAGTAGACCAATGCACTAACCTAATGCGAATGATGCACAGAGAAGATATGCACTGATGCACTACTTAATCAGCGTGCAATACTAGAGGTTGCACTGATGCACCTAACACATGAAGGCGTTGCACCGACCTAACACAGATAGAGTGCACAGACTTAGAGATGCGAGCTAAGCAATGCACAGACCTGACACTCGCTAAGGCTACGTGCATAAGGAATGGAATGCACAGACCTGAATGCCCATGAAAGATGATATGCACCAACTTTGTTGGGCAGCCTTACTGATATATATGCACGAGCCTTAGACGTAACATGAATGCACCGACTTAACTGGTTGCGTGCATGCATAGACGTTTAAAGCCATGAAGTGCAATATATGCTCAGACCTAGACTAGTAGTTAAATGCACATCAATATATATATATATATATATATATATATATATATGCAACCGTGACATTCAATCAAGCACACGAAGTCAACTCAGGCACATGAAGTGACTCAGCTATACTCAGCTATCATCAAAACATTCTTCAGTCATTCATTCTCAAGTGGTGACTTATAGTGTTGCTATCATCAAAACTCATGAAGCAAAACATCATCAAGGCACAGGGACACAACAATCTCCCCCTTTTTGATGATGGCAACATAATGAGTCACACTGACAAACTAGTCTCCCCCTTTGACTTCAGCAAAAAGAGGAAACTCCCCTTATCAACATGAATGCAGGACAGCTCTCCCCTTTTGAACTACAGTCTTCCCCCTTTGGCATAATCATAAAAATCTATAATGCCCAGAACTCCCCCTGATAGCATGAATGATTCGAAAATGCAAGCACAGGATGTATCTACAGGGATGAACTCTGGTTAACCAATGAATCAATCTGGAATCCACCACTACAAGAATTCTGAAGCAAAATTGGTTGTGTCACCTTACATTTGTATGGACAGAATAATGCCGGTGAAAGTCCCACAGAACCAGAATCGGTTACAAGAGTCATTCGTCAGGGATACAGAAAAAAGATGGAAGATTCCAACAGTGTGGAGAGTGAAACTGATGATGTCGATGAGGTAGATGAGGCCAAGGGTATGGAGTGGATAACAGCAAGCAAGGCACAAGATCTCCAACAAGTGAGAAAGTATGATGATTAAGTTGTCAGAGGTGAGCCTGATCAGAGAAAATTGTATGGCAGGTATCACAATAATAAGTCCTCACAAGAAAAGACTCTCCTATCATAGAGGGTTATGAATTTCCTACATGACCCAACTGATTTAACCATGATGTATATCAAATTTATCAATTAAATTCAATACTCATATCTGAAGATAGGTTTTAATAAAGGTGAACCAATTAATCAAGCAATACTCAAGAACAACCACCTTCCATCTTACTCAAATGAACTCGATGAAACTTTTGAGAGTCACACAGAGCAGTATTGAGATAACACCCTTTTTTTTCCAACTCAACGCATCTAACGGATTGAAGGGAGAGTGCACCCCTTTCCAAAGGAAAGGAATGTTCTCACTCCACCTTCTCCCCACTAGATGGAAATTTTATTAATAAGAAGTGATGAAGTACATAAGGGAGAAAGCCTCCTGAGATACAATGAAGGAAAGCAAAATACAATGACTAAACTCACCGAATACGAATATTCGGGATACATGAGGCATCGGCCATAGCATAGGCTTTGGCCACTAATGGAAGCTCCCTTGTAGATAAGTACTCAGAGTTGTAACCCCTATCTGTAGCATGTTTCGCCAATGAATCTGCAAGTTGATTGGCTTCCCTATAAGTGTGGATAATGGGACATTTGCATGCAGTAAAAAGGTCCATCAATTGTCTCCACCAAGGGAGAAGGGACCATGGTGGACTACCATTTCCTTTTAGAATCTCAATCAAAGCCTTAGAATCAGTATATATAATAGAGATGGGAATGTTGTGAAGATTGGCCAGACGGAGGCCATCTAGAAGCGCTCTCCCTTCGGCCACCATACTAGTACCTCTATCATAATAGTAGGAAAACCCAGCAACAAATTACCTTGGGCATCTCTAAAATAGCCTCCTACTCCTGATATCCCTGGATTACCCTTGCTAGAACCATCAACATTTAGAGCAAAGGCCAATGTCAGAACTTTCCAGCACACTGTGATGAATTGAAGAGCCTTATAATGAATAGAGAATCCCATATGATGTATAGTTTGTAGGAGGGGAAAACTGATATCCCGATTAAAAGTGGTCTGCCTGAGAATTTGAGCTACCTCATCTTGGATCTGAAGGCCCATCCGGGAGAGATTAACTTTGCTGCCCTCAAATCTGGATAAGCATCTCTGTTTCCAAATGCCCCATATAATCATCATAGTCAGGAGCAAATTAATAAATCCTTGTGGTCTGGTGATAACAGAATCATTGATGATGATTTGTAACCTCCTACAGATGGAGGTTATCATTAAGTGTGAAGCATTCATGAGAGGGCCAAATTTATTCCATAAGAATGATGCTATTTCACTTGTAACAAATAGATGATCTAAGTCTTCATTAGACTGCAAACTCAAACAACAATTGCAATAAGAGACCAGTTGGATACCCTTCTGTTGAATCCTTTCATCGACATGGACTGCATGATTCAACAGTTCCAATAAAATAGAGATGCACGGGGAGGGAATTTTGGATTCCATAACTTGGATAAATGAAAATCAGAGTGCTGCTCTTTAATATGATTGTAAGTAGATTTAAAATCAAATCTACCCGAGTGTGAAAAAGACCAGATAGGAATATCATTCCCCTCATGTGTGGTATAACTTTGAATTTCAGTTCTCAGGTTGCCATCCACAATCATTTGCCAGACTGGGTGTTGATGATTGGCAAGAGCATCATGTACCGAACAATTGTCGAATTGAGGTTCAAGCTGTTGAATGAGATAATCTGAAAAAGGCTTTCCTTTATACCAATTATCTTTAATAAAGTTGGTGTTAACACCATTGAAGACAATTTTCCTCATGCCAGCCAATAAGATGAATCGGGCTTTAACAAAGTCCCGATATTTAATACCAGCAGGAAAAGGGATTTTGCAATCTGAAATGTGCTGTCCCTTAATATATCTTTTCCTGATAAAATTATCCCAGAGGGAATTGTTGTATAAAGAGGACCATAATTGCTTTACATATGAGCATAGTTGAATGTCCCGAAGACTGCGAATTCCCAATCCTCCCATAGACTAAGGACAGCATATCTTATCCCAAGGGACCCAATGTCTCTTGTGGGCAGATTCTAAGCCTTGCCAAAGAAAATTAGCACAGATGCATCCCACTTGCTTACTAATTGTGTAAGGAATAGATGTAGAACCTACAGTATAAATGGGAATAGCAGAAAGAACAGATTTAATAAGCACAATTCTACCTGCCTGAGATAGATATTTGCTCTGCCAGCCCAAAAGTTTTGCATTAATCTTGTCAAGTAGGAACTTGAAATGTGGAACTCTGCTTCTTCCTTTGAAAAGAGGTATACCTAAGTAGACAATGCTGTCTGATTTGTGCTGAAACCCAGTTAGCTGATGAATCCTCTCAATAGCTTGATTATGCATGTGTTTTGATGCAATAAAAGAACTCTTGTTGTGATTGACCTGTTGCCCCGAAGAGCCTTCGTAATTCTTCAAAAAATCTAGCAAGGCTTTGATTGAAGATAAGCCACCATTCAAGAAAATAATAGCATCATCTGCAAATAGAATATGAGAAATGGGCATAGCATGGCGAGGAAAATGATAAAACTGACAACGGCCAGAATTGAAAAGCTGAGTGAGACCCCTGCTCAGCACCTCCTCAGCTAGAATAAATAGTGCAGGGGCAAGAGGATCTCCCTGTCTAACCCCCCGAGAGGATTTATAATAACCATGAACTTGGCCATTAAATGCAATGGAAAACCAGCAGTTCATCAGAAGCTAAGAAATAAGGGACTTAAATCTATGGGAGAAACCAAATCTTTGCAAAACATGAAGAATAAAGTCCCATTCAATGCAGTCGTACGCTTTGGCCATATCAAGCTTGATAATAATATTGTGACCTCTCACCGGCCTATCTAATTCCATGAATAATTCCTTAGCCAGTAAAAATTTTCAATGGGAGGATGCACCGCAGTCTATTACTTATGACTTTAGAAACCACCTTGTAAATGAAGTTGCATAAACTAATTGGTCTAAAATCCGCAAAAGTAAAAGGGTTTTTAATCTTTGGAATCAAGCATAAAATATAAGATGTAACACCCTTCGGGAGTCCCCAACCCTGAAAGAAGCTTTGGACAGCAACTACCACATCCTTGCCAACTATATCCCAGCAAGAGGTAAAAAAGGAGCCAGTGAACCCATCAGGGCCAGGGGAACTGTTACCTGAAGTAGAGAAAATAATGTTTTTGATCTCATCAGCCGAAGGGATAGAACATAAGGAAATATTTTGATCTTCAGTGACCAATTTGGGAATGGTCTCCAGAAGAAGCTCATTAATGGTATGCTCTTCAGATGACAATAAGGATTTAAAAAATTCCATAGCACCATTAATTAATGTAGTCTGATCATCCACCCAAGCTCCATCAATCTGCAGTTTGTGAATGAAAGTCATTTGTCTTCTGATTTTAGTATAATTGTGAAAGAATTGAGTGTTTCGATCACCATAGTTAAGCCATTGGATTCTAGATTTTTGATACCAGAAAATCTCTTCTCTATGGAGGGCCAATCTCATATCAGCATTAGCTTTAGACAAATTTATCCGATTCTCAATAGAAGGGTTATTATCAAAGGCTTCTTGTGACTGTTGGAGTTGAATCTTAGCATCCTTTTTAGCATTATGAATGCCGCCAAATACCTCATTGTTCCAAAGCTTCAGAGCCTCTTTTAATTTTTTGAGTTTATACTGCAATGAATAAAATGGGCGACAGAGATGATCAAACTTGCTCCACTGACTTTTAATGAAATCCATAAAGTCTGGATGAGTAAACCACATTTGCTGAAATATGAATCTCCCTGGCAAGGATTTTCTAGGGCACATGTTTAGAAGTAAGGGAGCATGGTCTGATGGCACCCTAATCAGATGTTGTACTGATAAATGTGGACAAGAATTTACCCAGCTTATGTTATATAAAACCCTGTCAAGTCTTGCACGAATGTGAGAAACCCATGTCTGATTATTAGACAAAGTAAAGGGAGAACCAGTGAATCCAGCATCAATTAATCCAATAGTAGTAATGAAGCTTTGGAAATCTATCATGGAAGAAGCTGAAGACATAAATCCACCGATCTTTTCATCAGGAGATGTAATACAATTGAAATCTCCACCAATCACCCAGGGGATAGAATCATCAGAATTAGATTCCATAAGTGCATCAAACATGTCTCTGCGTATGCTAGAACTACATGACGCATAAACTGCAGTGAAATGTAGAATAATAGAATTCTTCTCCTTAATAGCTACAGTAATGAATTGAGGGTGCAACTCAATAATCTCCAGTGTGATATCAGAATTATAGAACAACCAAATATTAGATGTGTCACCATTATTTCCAATAATAGAATGAAGATTAATACGATGAGGCACTTTATTAGCATGACTAAAATCAATTCGAGGCTCAGATATAGCAGCCATACTGATCTTATGATCTTTAACTAATTAAGCAAGACTTTTAACAGTCGCCTTATTCCCCATACCCCTAGCATTCCAAATAAGAGTAGAATCAATCATTGGCATGAGAGGAGGAATTGGCAGCAATTACCTTGGCTTTAGCTCTAGTAATGCGAGCATCACTAATTAAATCACCAGGTAAAGCTGAAATTTCATAGACTTCTCTATCTAGAGAGTCTTTAATATGACCAATGTTATGTTGAATCATCATCTGAGCATTTTCAGATTCAGCTAGATCAGAAACTGCAGTATTTCTGGAAATATTGATCTCCTTGGAACTCTGAGTTTGTGCTTGTGTAGAATGATCTGAGGACCTCAGAATATTGGTATTAGTTAAGGGGATATCACTTTGAACCCTACTCTCCTTTTCGTCACCCATGTCCAATGAAAATGACTGCAAAGAAGTCTTGTCAATATTATCTTCATTATCTCCCCTTGTGAACTGATTGTTAAACACAGCATTAGCATTGGTTGATGTCAAAAACGATACCTCAACAGGAGGATTAACTCTATCATTCTCCCCTTCAATGTGTGGTTTGTCCTGAGCAATCTCTTCCTGCAGAGAGTGATTAACACTAGGATATGCCATCTCCTGCATATCCACTGCCTGAAGAAGAATTTCAAATTGGTTTTTCGAAGTCCCATTTTGTCGAGCAGCTGGAGGATGCGCAGGTCGAGGTTGAAAAACATGCCTAGGATTCTTAGTTTCAGGCTTTTGCACTAATGTAAAACGACCAGTTCGACCCATCCTTTTCTTACATTCATCGTTGGAGTGACCCAGTTTGTGGCAAAATGAGCAAAGGACAGGAGCTTGATTATAACTAACCGATTGCCAATATCCCACTCCGTCCATGTCAATCCATAATCGCTCCCTGTACGGAGCTGAGAGATCCAATTCAATGCAAACCAAAGCTTCTGTAGTGTCAGTCAATGTTAAAGACCTTTCATGAATGCGCAATACAACACCGAAATTCCCAGCAATTGAACGAAGGCAATCTTCATGATATAGATTCACCGGCAATGCAGGAACATCGATCCAAACAGGGATCGTTGGCGGATCAACATCAAAATTGAAGTCGGAAGTCCACCGAAAGAATCGAAACAAAAAACCTTTTATATACAATTTTTTTTGTATGAGCAGCTTCATAAAATCTGCCTCATTATCAAATCTAAGTAGAAGGTGTCTTGAGATAACACCCTTACTTAGAATGTGAGTTGACTATTTTTGCAAGATATTTTCTTTTAATTAGCACATCATTTTTCCTGAGCAATTTAAGTTGATCAACACCTTTTTACATGAGGCACAACACGTCTTAGGTGAAGTGACCCAGTTACTCAGTGTGATAACTTTCATTACCTCTCAACTTTGAGCGCAGAGTTAGCAATAGAAGTGTCTTTTTAAATGAGGAGACACCTTGATCAGAGGCCGGACTCCCCAGTTAGTCAGCACAGACATGCTATTGCTCTATCAGATTTGTCAATAAATTTTCACCAGAGATAACTACGGCACTTCATGACATAGGTTTACTCTATTTCATTGGTAGAGAACCCAGTTTCTCAGTGACCAAGTCATTGCTCTGAATTTAAATTTTTTTCTTTTAGTCAATATTTTTCAGGTGAATGTTTAAAAACAATACTCACTCTGTGTGTCTCTACCAAAGTAGTCTAGATATCACATTTTTAGATTACAGATGAGTGAGACTAGGGTATTCATGACACAGTTGGTTAAAATTTATTAAAACTCATCATTCAGATACTTTCAATACATTTGAGTGCAAATATGAGAATACATTAACCTTATATCAGTCTGAATCAGTAGACATTCTTAAACCTATATGATAGGAACTTCTTTTAAGAGTTCAGACTAACGCATGGTACACACCATAAGGAACTCAGATCAGTCCATTCAATGCAACTGAACAACTTATCATATCTGGAACAAGAACAAGATTAATCAGACCAGCTTGAAAGGATGTGAGTACTGGATAGGTAAAAGCTGGTAGAGTAAATAACGGCAGGAGAGAAGATCATCAAATATATGCAGAGCAGAATCAATTTCAGTAGCTTAGTCTAGAATGCAGACAGATCAGCTAAGCAAGTAGAGACAGCAGAGAATTTAGATGAACCACCTAAATGCAGAGAGTGGATCAGATTGCTAGACAGAAAGAGTTCAAGAGGTGAAGAAGTGATGAAGCAGGAATGCTCCCCCTGTCTAGATGTAATATGTAATAAATCTACATATGCGCAGCATGAAGATTAGGTGAAAATAGTCAATCTCCCCCTGACTAAGTGCATGGTATATAAAGAAAGCGTAACACATGGTTTTATGGTGAAAGCTCTTAAAACAAACATGCAATTCAATCAAGAGGAGATTACCATAACTATTATGTGCAGTTCAAATTTTCAGATGATTTCAATTCAGCCCAGACCGAATCAACATGATATTCAAACCTTTCAAACTCACAATTTTAGATGATAGAATTTGAAGTAAGTGATCAGAACAAACCTGAAGAGCAGGATCATGGGGTCTTTCAATTTTTTAGTGCCTTGGTTTGTTGACCCTTCATTATTCATTCCAAGGCACACCTGCAACAAAATAATCATTCTGATCTTGCAGGAACCCAAGCGGCCTTGGGTCCTGTGTTAGCCCTTACAGGAGTTATAAATAGTTTCTTGGGGACATTGTCATCAAAATCTATCAGATAACAATTGGCCATGAGGTGACCGAATTTTCCACAATATCTACATGAAACAGCATATTTTCTGGTCCTATGATGCACATCAACAGCAGCATGAGACCTATGAACCTGAGCATGAAATGTTCTGTTGTTTACATGGACATTTTGTTTCTTATTTTTAACCAGCCAACATTCAGCAGATTTGTGACTTGGCTTACCACAGTTACAGCATGAAAGTTCCATAGGTCGTTTTGCAAATAATTTGACAGAATAGGGATTGATGAAATTTTCCTTAACATGCCAACAGTTCTCGACTGTATGGCCATGCTTCCCACACTCGAAGCATTTAATATGCTTACCTTTAAAACCATTTTCACCTCAAGTAGACCTTGACCAGCACTCAATGGCCTTGTGACCAGGTTTGTTACAGTTGAAGTAAATGATATGCTAGTTCAAAGCAGACTTGTTTCTTTTAGAACCATGATGATTTGCAGAATATCTAGCATGCATCCTATCATCGAATTTCATGATGAAATATGCATTCATGAGATGACCATGCCTGCCACAGTAACGACAATATGCACCAGACTTCCGAGTAGCATGGTTTCTACCAAATGAATTTCTAGAATGCAATGGTTTTCTTGCATGCTCATCTTCTATCAATAATCTGCAATCATTCATTACGTGGCCTACCTTGCCACAATAATGACATGAACCATCCTTTTCATGTGCATGCGAATTAGTAGGGGACTGTTATGCAGCATGCATTAAGCTATCAGATTCCACAGTACTAGCAGAGTTAACATTACAGGCAGGGACAGCCTTGACTTTATTCATGTAACCATTCTTTTTCAGTTGTTTACCCTTTTTCAAGACATTTGTCTGTTTTTCATTTCTCTGAGCCTTAAATTTGAATATAGATGATGAATGTGATTTCTATTTTTTATTTTTTTTTTGGTGATTGATTTGTGTTTCCAGCAACATCAGAGTTTTGCACGAAAGTGGTGTACAGCTGGTTTCTAATGGTTTCCTTAACATCAGGATAGCAACTTATCCCTTTTCTTGAATTATCATCCTCACCTTTCATGACAGTTTTCATTTTTCCATTATTTTCAACAGACTCGGATGCTGAGTTTTCCAGATCATGAATTTTAGTTTCCAAAGAGGCAATGTGAAGTTCATAACTGGCTATCTTCTGTTCACTGCAGTTAACGCATTCACTTAGTACTTTGTTTGCAGTTTTATACTTCTCAATCTCTTGTTCCAGATTGCTCAAATTTTTTGCCTCTTCATTGCAAGCAGTTTTTCCTTTTTCTAAGGTGAGAAGTTTTTCAGACATACCAGTGTTTAATCGTTTTAACTTTTCAATTTCAGCTTTCAATTCATTGTTTTCCTCCTCGAGTTTTTCAGCTTGAATTTCCTTATTAGCACACCTTTCTCTCTCGATAGCTAGAAGCCTCTCTGAAATAACCGTATTTAGGACCATGAGTTTTTTGTTTTCTTCTTTCAGTTCCTTATTCTCTTTGGTCAGCTTCTCAATTTCTTCGCTACTGGATACAGATTCCAGTCTTTCAATCAGTTCGTCATCTCTTTGTTTGAATTTAATTTTCTCATTCAACAAATCTTGATTTTCTTATTTAAGAGAGGTAATCAACTTCATAAGCCATTCATTTTTGTTGTATAGTTCCTCATTGCGTTCTTTCAGAAGAAGGCATTTGTTGTAATCAGATTGTTTAGATGAGACGTGTGAGGCTTCCATGTTGAATTCCTTTATTCTAGCTTCAAGATTTTCATTCCTTTTTTGAAGTTCTGCATTCACTAGTTCCAGTTTATTTATTTCAGAGTTAACTTTATTCGATTCTTGCATTCTCATTAGATGTTCATCATTCTCTTCATTCAGCTGATTCTCCAGTTCGGATATTTTATTCAAGCATGTTTGATTCTCAACTTTTAAAGAGACATTTTGTCCCTTAAAATTTTGAACATCTAGCAGACACATATCATAAGATTGTTTTATCACAGGACAATTTTCACAAATGATTTCAAATTCGTGTTGTTCAATCTTTTTCTTTAGCCTTTTATTCTCAGATTTCATTTTCTTGGGTACTTTTAACAGTTCTTCATACATCCCAACCAATTCATCAAACGAGGGTTCATCAGATCCAGAGCTTACTTGAGAAGGAGTATCATCATCATCATTTCTCCGGTTGGCCATCAAGCATTTATCCTCTTCCTCCTTGTTTGCAGCAGTTATCCTGTCTAAGATTTCCTTTCCCGACGCACACCTAAGAACAAAAGGAAATTTATCAGCATTCACTGCATCTCTTAGAATATTTAGAACTGTGATATTCTCACGGTTCTTCGATCTGTCCTCACTGGACCACTTGGTCTCATTTCAGGGCAACTTATGTGGGCCTTTCGATACGAGTTTCCATAAACTCGAGTCAATAGAATTTATGTAGACACAGAGACCTCCCAACCACTTGCTGAAGTTAGAACCATCAAAGATGCAAGAACGAGCCATATCGAAAGATAAAAAAGTAGCTTTAGCACACAAAGCAATCACAGATGAATGCACCAAAATCTCTCGATCAAAACCAAACAGACCGTAATAGGAGTAGCACCTTAAATAGCAGGATCCTCGGTAGATCATTGGATCTGAATGCACAGAGACCCGCTCTGATACCAACTAATGGGTGCGGATGGTATGCTCTGATACCACTTGTTGGGGTGCAAGGCACGGATTCAGAAGGGGGGTTGAATGAATCCCCTTATAAATCTCTCGCCCAATTAAAACTTCTTTATAAAAACTTAAACCCAATGAACAATTACGGAACAATAGATTCACTAAGTCAACGAGAGTGCTTATTGATGTACTAATTAGTGACTTAGAATCAATGTCAAAGGACTTTCAAAATAGTTATTGAACAGACAGTGTGCAATCAACAACTTTAATAGACAGAGTGAAACAGATCGCGCTTAAGCATTCACCTAACGGAATAAGACACGCAATCATACCACGATGGACAGAAGATTTTTAGGTGATTTAGTCTTCCAGACCTACGTCCACCCCACACTCCAACCAGAGTGTGGCTTCCTGCTGATACACAGCTTAACAGTTGGGCCTCACAGCTTGCCCACATCCGCTGAGCATCACAGCTTGCTTCCGCTGGGCAATACAGCTTAGCCGTCCAGAGGATACCATACCTCTGCAATCGCTGGGGCTTACATCTTAACCCGTCCAGAGGAATCCTCCTCTGCTACAGCTGAGCAACACAGCTTGCTCTGCTGACAAACAGCTTGAAATAAAGATAAAAAGGAAAACAAGAAACGGGAAATGACAGCAACTGAAAGCTGTAAACACTAAAGCGCAGATGTGGCTCTCAAGGAGGTGACTAGATAGGATTTGATCCTGATTCCAGTCGGGACTAATCTTCAGATGAAGCTTGTCTCCTTCTCTTCTCAACTCTTGATCTCTCTCTCTTTCTGTCTACTTCTTCTTCTTCTTTGTTTCTCTGCTGCTCTCTCTTTTTCTCTCTTTTGAACTCTCCTATTCTTTTCTTCTATTCTTTTCTTCTTCTGCTCCCCAACAGTTCTTCTTGATCTTGCCCCCGTGGATCCTTCTCGACTAGCAGAAGGATGACTTATACACTCCTTTAGACTGAGGTCACGAGCTCATGCCCTAGGCGTGTGGAGGGAACACTCTCACTTGGAAGCTTCAGGAGAGTCTTGCCATGTGTCAGAATCTGAACGATTGGGACCCCACGTGGCGGCTCCTTCTAAGGAAGATCACGCTTTGGATCACGTGCCAGTTGATTGTTCTGTTGTTCTCGCATGCCTTTATTCTTCTGTTCCTTATAAGTCAGATACCCAAGTGCACATATGTTGCTCGAACTATGGCTTCCCTGGCTTGATCACTTGCATGCACAAGTTCCATAAGCTTCTCGTACAGGGAACGATTGCACCGAGGTTGTTTTCTCGGAACATGGTCTTGCACCTACTTTGATTCGTGTCCTGAGGAATGGTTTGCACTGACTAGCTTCTTCTGAAGTCACACGTTGCACCGAGTATCTTCAGTAGTTGCACCGAGCTCATTTTCTTGAGACCAGACACTGCACTGACCTGCTCGCGCTGCTCGCGCTGAGAAGTCCGCCCTTGATAAGAAGGAGTTCTTTGATTTTGAAGCGCATCCGTATGAAGATTTGCTCGCACAGCATACGAATGCACCGACTCTGCTATACGTACCTGCCAATGTGCACAATCTCAGTAGAGATAAGAAAACTATGCACAGATATGACTTCAGTGTATAAAAAAGAGATGCACAAGCTTTATGCACATGGAGGAAGAAATGCACCGACTCAATTACGTGTCACAGCATGAGATGCATCGACCATGTGAAAGCAAGAAATGCACAATGCACCGAGTTTAAGCAGGAGCACGCTAGGAATGCACTAGGTTAAATACTAGCAACAACGTGAGTTGCACAGACTAAAACTCCATGGAGTATCATCTGAGTAGACCAATGCACTGACCTAATGCGAATGATGCACAAATAAGATATGCACCAATGCACGACTTAATCAGCGTGCAATACCAGAGGTTGCACCGATGCACCTAACACATGAAGGCGTTGCACCGACCTAACACAGATAGAGTGCACAGACTTGGATACGCGAGCTAAGCAATGCACAGACCTGACACTCGCTAAGGCTGCGTGCATAAGGAATGGAATGCACATACCTGAATGCTCATGAATGATGATATGCACCGAGTTTATTGGACATCCTTACTGATATATATGCACGAGCCTTAGACGTAACCTGAATGCACCGACTTAACTAGTTGCGTGCATGCATAGGTGTTTAAAGCCATGAAGTGCAATATATGCTCAGACCTAGACCAGCAGTTAAACGCACATCAATATATATATATATATATGCAACCGTGACATTCAATCAAGCACACGAAGTCAATTCAGGCACATGAAGTGACTCAACTATACTCAGCTATCATCAAAACATTCTTCAGTCATTCATTCTCAAGTGGTGACTTATAGTGTTGCTATCATCAAAACTCATGAAGCAAAACATCATCAAGGCATAGGGACACAACAGTAACCGGCCAAATTGAGAAAACTCTGAATTTCAGTGGGGGATTTCGGAGCCTCCCATTCTACTACAGCTTGAACCTTGGCTGGGTCAACTGCCACACCACTTCTTGATATCACATGGCCAAGAAAATGAACCTCCTTCATCCAGAAATTGCACTTGCTGAACTTCGCATAAAGCTTGTGCGCCTGAATAGTCTCCAAAACAATCCTCAAATGTTCCTTGTGAGACGCTTCATCTGGGGAATATATCAAAACATCATCTATGAACACAACCACAAAGCTATCCAGATAAGGCCTAAACACCCGATTCATTAGGTCCATAAATGCTGCAGGGGCATTAGTTAGACCAAAGGGTAGAACCAAGAATTCGTAATGGCCATATCTAGTTCGGAAAGCTATATTGGAAATATCCTCCTCCTTGATCCGGAGCTAATGGTAACCCGATCTCAAATCAATCTTCGAGAACACCGAAGCACCTTGTGATGCGGGACGGACACGGGGACCGACTCTAAGTGATGCGGACCAGGGACTCTAAATGCGGATGCGACCAGCAACACACAAATTGGAGAGACTTCGGCTCGACACTAGGAGTTCCTATGGGCTATACGTCGCTAACAGAAACGTAAGCTCACTCGTCTACCCAAGCGAGGGAAACGCGGATCGTGCGCGGTTGAAGAACCGGCAGAGTTAAGGGTAGCCCGACTCAACTTCCATGCTTGGATCGAGCCACGGGACGGATCACTCTCACACTCACAGCTGTGACATGGACTCACGGGCTAGTTCTTATCGCACTCGGCAGCGGCCTAAGATCATATACTAAACTAGCAAATGAATGCCAAGAAGTTACAATCGTTACCTCCACGCTCCCGGCGTGGGGAAGACAACCCCGGCCAATCACGGACTCCCAGTTAAACACTTTTACAGCAATACAATAAATTTGACCCACTCCACGCAGGGAGGTAACAGGTCACATGTGGGGCCCGGGAGTCGCGACAATCGGGTTGACGGGCAGCATCTTGATGTCGTCCCGGTGGTGCCGAACCCACGTTTTGATGCTGTCCGGAGGGCGCGATCTACGGGTCCATGGGGCCCACGAGCCGCTCTGTCCTCCGGGTCTGATGGGGTGGGTCCCTCTATGGTGGGACCCCTGGTGGCGCGCCTCCCTGGACGGCGGTCGGCCGGAAACACCAGTCGGAGGCCGGTCGGCTCCGTTCTCCAAGCTTTGGAGTTGCTGCCCACGGACTGGTTGCTTCTATTTTTCGGCGCGCGATCTTCACGGATCTGGCCTTTGTTGATTTTTGAAGTTGCTGTTGGACAGTGCCCAAAATCTCAGAGCAGCAGAGAAGTTTTCTGAGAACTGCCTTTGATCGTGGGGTAGACCACTTATTCAGACTTCAAGCTCTTCATGAACTTTGTATAAGGGAGAGAGAGAAAACGGAAATAATTTTTGTGAAGGGTTTTGTTGAGATTTGGATGGGGAAAAGTATTTTAGACTGGCGGGTGGTCGGATCTGGACTGGGGGAGACAGGATTGAATGGGATCTGAAAAGGATTTTTAGAAAATATCAGATGGCCTTTATAAATTCCACGAAAACTTTTGGGTGGAGGGGTTGGTGGATAGAACTTCTAGTAAATTTGGGAGCTCCATGAAAATTCAAAGAACGGTCCGAACATGGGAAACTCAGGCTTGCTGTCACAGTGAACAGAAAGCTGACAGATCTGGGAGAAGATGAAGAATGAAAATGGGAAAATATCAAACGAGCTCTGGAAGCCAAACCTATTTTTATGAGAGATGGAGGGAACCTCTGGAACATCCTCTGAAAATTTGAGCTCAAGAAGATCTCGTGGTTGAGAGCAGAAATTCATGGATGGAGGCTCTATCCTGGGTGGATAGAATACCGGCGACGATGGTGGCGGTGCCATGGCGGCACGGTGGCGGCGGCGGCGATCACCGGAACTGATATGTGAGGCTTCCCACCTCAGAATGTAACCTTCCCAGCTGCAAGAAGAAGATAGAGGAGAGAGAGTAGGGGGCGGCCCTTGCTGCTCCAACAAAATTTCTGATTTTTGTGTTCATTAATTCTCATCAAATAGAAATACAAGGGTTTTATATGAAATACAAAAAGACCTCAATTAACCCTAGATCTAGAATTGGGAGGGGCAAACTTGGGAGTCAACAAAATTAATTCTCCCATGTGGTTTGGACCAAAATAAAGAAATTACAAAATTATTTCTATTTTATTCTAAAGGGGGGGGCACCCCTTGGACTTCATGGCATCCAACTTGGACTTTTTAAGTCCATTGTCCCCCACTTGCTCCACCCTTCTAGAAGCCCACAATTGACATGTTGACAGACCCCACATGGGCCCTAGGGGTGAGGTGGATCAATGAGAGGAGGCCTGGGGGGCCCGCGGGGCCCAGGTGGTCCATATTACACATAAACCCCTCTTACAAACCAAATTACAAATCGAATAAAATTACATAAACACACATGACACACAAATAAAGTCCAAATAGATATGATAAATGTCAAGACTCAAGGGGGAGTCTCCAGACTGTCTCCGAGCCAGATGGACGCCGAAGTAGCCCGGGTGGTGCTCCGCGTACGGTACCGGTGGCTCGGCGTATCGTGCTTCTCAATCGCTCGGGTGTCCGCACCAATTCTCCCCGGGTGGGAGAAACTCGACCCTGTCGAGTAAGGGTCTGCATCACTATGGTATCGCTCCAGTAGGTCCGGATCAATCCGCTACAACTCTCCATGGGTGATCCATGTATCCTCAGGGGCGGGCCATCCTCTCCATCGCACTAGGTAGCGCGGGTAGGATCCACTCCTGGTAACTGTCACCTGCTCATCCAGTATATGATCTATATGCTCTCGCTGCCGTGAGAAAGGGGCTGGAGGTGGACACTCAGGTGTGGGATCACTCTCAATGGGAGGGGATGGCTCGAAAGGCTCACTAGGGATCACCGCTGGGTCCTTATATGCAACTAGATCCGATACATTGGAAGTAGATCTTATACCATATTCCTCGGGCAGGTCCACTACATATGCATTGGATCCAACGTGTTTCAACACTCTAAATGGACCGGCTCCGCGAGCTTGCAATTTCTTAACGGTTCCAGAGGAAAACCGTTCAGGTCTTACCCTGATCATGACATATTCGCCCTCTTGGAACTCTCGGTGGTGTCGGTGGGCATCGGCTAGCTCCTTATACTGTGCATTGCTGGCCTCAATGTGACGACGGATGTCGTCATGCAGACTCCTAACATGCCTAGCAAACAACTCGGCAGACTCTGACACTCGAGCATGGATAGGCATGGGGACAAGATCCACTGGCTTCCTAGGCCTACGACCTATGACAATCTCGAATGGACTCATACCAGTAGACCTATTCACCGAATCATTATATGCAAACTCTGCCAGTGGTAACATGAGATCCCAATCCCCTATGCGGTCCCTAACAAGACACCTCAAAAGGTCTCCCAGACTCCTATTGACCACCTCGGTCTGACCATCTGTCTGGGGATGATATGCAGTGGAAAACTTGAGGTGAGTACCCAACATATGCCACAGTGTCTTCCAAAAATAACTAGTGAATCTAACATCACAGTCAGACACTATGGTACGAGGTAACCTAAACTTGCACACCACATGAGTAAGAAAAAGACGGGCTACCCTCGAAGCATCCGAAGTCTTTGAGCAAGGAATGAAAATGGCCATCTTCGAGAATCGGTCAACAACCACATAGACCGAATCATGCTTCCTGGAGGTACGTGGCAATCCCAAGATAAAATCCATGCTAACATCCTGCCACGGTGCATCAGGCACGGGAAGAGGCGTATAGAGGCCCGAGCTTTGCTTCTTCATCTTGGCCGTAGCACATGTACGGCACTGAGCCACAATGTGAGCAACATCGCGCTTCAAGCTCTGCCAATAAAATCTATGCTCAACAGCCTCAATAGTCTTGTTCCGACCAAAGTGGCCGGCTAGACCTCCCGCATGTATCTCCCAGACTAAGAAGTCTCGAACTGATGTTCAGGGAACACAAAGCCTACCTCCTCGAAAGAGGTATCCCTCCTGAAGCACATAGTCGTCATGGTCTCTCGAGGGTCCGGCCTGGAGAGTGGCATAAATCTGACCAAAGTCAGGACAGTCAACATAGGCCGCTCTCATCTTTTCTTGCCCTATGACATCGGCACTCATGGTGGTCAGCAAACAAGCTCGCCGACTCAAGGCATCGGTCACCTTGTTCTCCACTCCAGCCTTATGTTTTAGCACAAAGGTGAACTGTTGGAGATACTCAACCCAACGACTGTGACGCGAATTAAGCTTCTTTTGGGAATGGAGGTACCTTAAAGCCTCATGATCGGAGTATAAGACAAACTCCTGATGTAAAAGATAGTGCCTCCAATGCCTAAGAGCCTGAACAACTGCGTAAAATTCCTTATCATAAGTGGAGTATCGCAGTTTCGCGTCATTCAGCTTCTCGCTGAAATATGCAACCGGGTGGGACTCCTAACTCAACACTCCTCCTATCCCAACACCCGACGCATCACAAGAGACCTCAAACACCTTCGAGAAATCAGGCAATCGAAGGATAGGTGTCTGGGTCATGCGCTCCTTGATGTCCTTGAAGGCGGCAGCTGCAGCCTTCGTCCATACAAAGGTGCCATTCCGGATACAATCCGTGATCGGGGCGGTGACGGAGCTCAATCCACGGATAAAGCGACGATAGAACGTCGCAAGGCCATGAAAGCTGCAAACATCATGACCGTACGGGGTTCCGGCCACTCAACAATGGCCCGGACCTTCTCCGAATCAGCGGAGACCCCAGTACTAGACACAATAAAACCCAAGAAGGTAAGCTGAGGTGTCATGAAGGCACACTTTTGTGGGTTCGCAAACAACTGCTCTCACCTAAGAAGAAGACAGACCTGCCGAAGGTGGTCTAAGTGGTCCCCCGTGGTGTGACTATAGATAAGGATATCATCAAAATACACAACCACAAAGACTCCAATAAACGGTCGAAGGACCTGAGTCATGAGTCGCATGAATGTGCTAGGGGCATTGGTCAACCCAAAAGGCATGACCAACCACTCATATAGACCATCCTTGGTCTTGAATGCGGTCTTCCACTCATCACTTGGCCTAATCCTCACCTGATGGTAGCCACTCTTAAGATCAATCTTTGAGAAGATAGTGGCACCAGCCATCATGTCTAGCATGTCATCTAGGCAGGGAATAGGGAACCTGTACTTCATGGTGATTTTGTTGATGGCACGGCTATCAATGCACATTCTCCACGTGCCATCCTTCTTTGGGGCGAGTAAAGCGGGTACAGCACATCGGCTCATGCTGTCCCGATCAGATCCTCTCTGCATCAACTCATCGACCTGCCGTTTTAGCTCGGCATGTTCCGTGGGACTCATGCGATAATGTGGAAGGTTGGGCAATGAAGAGCCCAGAATAAGGTCGATGGCATGCTGAATATCCCGCATAGGTGGGAGTCCCTCGGGAAGCTCATCGGGAAAGATATCAGCAAACTCCTACAGAATGGGGACAACCTCGGGTGGGAGCTCACCCTCGGAGTCTCGCTCTACCTCTCGGACCGCAATAGCAAAAACGGGGCAGCCCCGACTAGCCTCTCGCTCCATTTCCTGGGAGCTAATCAACATCAATCTCCTAGTCGAGGGCTCACCTGGGCCAGATGTAACGGTCATAGCCCGAGCTGGGGACGGGGTACTGGGCCCGGGGACGGAAGGCTCCAGAGTACTAGGACCAGTTGGACCCCTAACTGATGGGCTCTTGGGCTGATGGGGTTGGAGAGTAATCCGTTGGCCATCATGGTCGAAGGTACAGGTGTTCGACCGGCCATGGAGTGTGGCATCGCGATCAAATAACCACGGCCTACCCAAAATAATATTGCCCACCTCCATGGGTAGGACATCACACCATACCTCGTCACGGTAGGCATAGAACTGCAGTGGGACCAAGCACCACAGCATGATCGGGATGGAAGTGGAATCCACCCATGATACACGATAGGGGCTAGAGTGATCCACGGGTGTAAGACCAAGACGGGAGATATCACCCGTGGAGATTGCATTGATGCAACTCCCGCTATCGATGATCACTTTACACACATGCTTGCCCAGCCTACAGAAGGTATGAAAAATAGTGGTCCGACGCCAGTCATCACTGGCTGTGGCTGGGTGAGAATACACCTGACGACCCCCACGTATATGTCATCGGTATGCGGGGCATCCAGGCCGTCACCTTCAATCTCATAGTATTCGTCAGCTAGCTCCTGATCTGCTTCATAGGTGACTAACTCGAGGCCCGCAGGGGTGGTATCCTCGGCCCTTGTGTCGCCAATGATAAGAGATGGGCGGGTGGGACACTGGTTGGCAAAATGGCCAAACCCATTGCAGTGGTAACACTGCTGCCGTGATCCACTAGGCTCCCCAATCATGGGTCCTTTCCCCTTATCCTCCCTACGGATAGGAGGTGTAGGTAGCAAAGGACGTGCAAGAGGTGCGGGTGCCGGTGGACGGGCTGTGGGTGCCGTAAGATGCTGGGGACAAGGAAGGTCCCTCGGGGGTGGAGGGCGAGGCCTAGGAGCAAAGGGCTCGGGGCGAGCGGGCTCCTGAGGTCGAGCCATGGGGGCCCTCGGATACGTGCCAGATGAGCCATGGGGCTCGACACTACGTAGGGGGAAGGAGCCCAACCGATGGGGAGACTCGAACTCGGCCTCGAATTGCTCCAATTCGAGAGCAATCTGATATGCCTGCTCCAAAGTGGTCGCATTGCGGCGAAAGAGTTCATACTGATAGTTGGGCCGCAGACCTCTTCAAAAGTAGGATATAGTCATGGTGCTCTCTTCCGTGACTCTACACCGTAAGTAATACTAGTCAAACTCAGCGGTGTACTCAGTCACGGATCGGTTCCCTTGGGAGATGCTTTGCCATTTGTCTATGAGACGTTGGCGATATGAGGCAGGAAGGTATTTCTTCCTCAGCTTGGTTTTCATGTCATCCCAAGTACCGATTTGGGGTTGACATCGCTGATTGAGCAGGCTCTCCACATTGGTCCAATAAGTTTGGGCCTGCCCTTGCAGCTTCATCTTCGCGTATCGGACTCTTCGGTGGTCCGTCATCTCAAACCACTCGAAGTACCGGTCCATGCCGGCCTCCCAATCTAAATACACCCTAGGGTCCAAGGACCCGCTAAAAGTGGGAGGGTCTGCACGCACGCCCCTACGAATGCGGTCGTCATCATCGTCATCACGATTCCGATGACCGTAACCCCCTTGCTCATTGTCAGATGCATAGTCATCCACCACATGCACATGTTGCCTCCCAACATCCACTGCCTGAGCCCTTGGTGTAGCAGGTTGCTGAGCCGCTCTTGTTGACCATTGGTCGGCGTGGGTTGCTCTGCCGCTGGGGCCCTCTCGAGGATGGCAATCCTCCCTACAAGTCCCTAGATGGACTGGTCTGAAGATTCGGCCCGATCCTCGAGGGCTTTCATTCTCCCTTCTAGATGCGTTCCTATGCCATCTAGACGCATACTAAGGCCATCCATACGCGTATTGAGATGATCCATAATGGCTCGGAACATCTCGGCCGTCGAGGACTCATCGGAGCTACGGGCTTGGGAATCCGCCATAGGTGGTGGTGGCGAGTATTGGGTACCTCGACGGGTGGGCATGCAAAGACACACGAACTAGGAGACACAAACTGATGCAAACACCAACTAATGCACTTAGACCTAAACCAATATCCGGTATGCGGCGGAGTTAATCGATCTGAAGATCACTCCCGCAAGTGTGCGGCCTTCCCGATAGGCGTAGCCTAACGTTCGACAACACCTTTTAATATACCGAATTATCGGGATGAAATGCAATTTTAAAATACTTTTTTTTTTTTGAAAATAATGATGATCCTAGACTCGACTTAGACCATGATGCATGCAAGACTTATGCAAAAACTACCCTAGACTCAACTCGCTCTGATACCAAACTGATGCGGGACGGACACGGGGACCGACTCTAAGTGATGCGGACCAGGGACTCTAAATGCGGATGCGACCAACAACACACAAATTGGAGAGACTTCGGCCCGACACTAGAAGTTCCTATGGGCTATACGTCACTAACAGAAACGCAAGCTCACTCGTCGTCTCAACGAGGGAAACGCGGATCGTGCACGGTTGAAGAACCGGCAGAGTTAAGGGTAGTCCGACTCAACTTCCGTGCTTGGATCGAGCCACGGGACGGGTCACTCTCACACTCACAGCGGTGACATGGACTCACGGGCTAGTTCCTATCGCACTCGGCAGCGGCCTAAGATCATATACTAAACTAGCAAATGAATGCCAAGAAGTTACGATCGTTACCTCCACGCTCCCGGTGTGGGGAAGACAACCCCGGCCAATCACGGACTCCCAGTTAAACACTTTTACAGCAGTACAATAAATTTGACCCACTCCATGCAGGGAGGTAACAGGTCATATGTGGGGCTCGGGAGTCGCGACAATCGGGTTGACGGGCAGCATCTTGATGTCGTCCCGGCGGTGCCGAACCCGCATTTTGATGCTGTCCGACGGCGCGATCTACGGGTCCGTGGGGCCCACGAGCCGCTCTGTCCTCTGGGTCTGATGGGGTGGGTCCCGCTGTGGTGGGACCCCTGGTGGCACGCCTCCTGGATGGCGGTCAGCCGGAAACACCGGTCTGAGGTCAGTCGGCTCCGTTCTCCAAGCTTTGGAGTTGCTGCCCACGGACTGGTTGCTTCTATTTTTCGGCGCGCGATCCGACGAGATCGGCTGTTGACATCAATCCTGATGTCGGATCGAAGCACAGAAGGTACCGTTGGAAAGCTCTTTCGAAGTACTTAAATCTAGGGCTTGAGAGATTAACTGGATCTGCACGGATCTGGCCTTTGTTGATTTTTGAAGTTGCTATTGGATAGTGCCCGAAATCTCAGGGCAGTAGAGAAGTTTCCTAAGAACTACCTTTGACCGCGGGGTAGACCACTGATTCGAACTTCGAGCTCTTCATGAACTTTGTATAGGGGAGAGAGAGTAAAACGGCAATATTTTTTTTGAAGGGTTTTGTTGAGAGTTGGGTGGGGAAAAGTATTTTAGACTGGTGGGGGATCGGATCTGGACTGGGGCAGACAGCATTGAATGGGATCTGAAAATGATTTTAAGAAAATATGAGATAGCCTTTAGAAATTCCATGAAAATTCGTGGTGGAGGTGTTGGTGGATAGAACTTCCAGTAAATTTGGGAGCTCCATGAAAAATCAAAGAAAGGTCTGAAGATGGGAAACGCAGGCTTGCTGTCACAGTGAACAGAAAGCTGACAGATCTGAGAGAAGATGAAGAACAAAAATGGGAAAATATGAAACAAGCTCTGGAAGCCAAACCTATTTTTCTGAGAGATGTAGGGAACCTCTGGAACACTCTCTGAAAATTTGAGCTCAAGAAGATCTCGTGGTTGAGTGCAGAAATTCATGGATGGAGGCTCTGTCCTGGGTGGACAGAATACCAGCGACGATGGTGGCGGTGCGATGGCGGCACGGTGGCGGCGGCGGCGATCACCGGAACTGATATGTGAGGCTTCCCACCTCAGAAGGCAACCTTCTCAGCTGCAAGAAGAAGAGAGAGGAGAGAGAGTAGGGGGCGGCCCTTGCTGCTCCAACAAAATTTCTGATTTTTGTGTTCATTAATTCTAATCAAATGGAAATACAAGGGTTTTATATGAAATACAAAAAGACCTCAATTAACCCTAGATCTAGAATTGGGAGGGGCAAACTTGGGAGTCAACATAATTAATTCTCCCATGTGGTTTGGACCAAAATAAAGAAATTACAAAATTATTTCTATTTTATTCTAAAGGGGGGGGGCGCCCCTTGGACTTCATGGCATCCAACTTGGACTTTTTAAGTCCTTTGTCCCCCACTTGGCCCACCCTTCTAGAAGCCCACAATTGACATGTTGACTGACCCACATGGGCCCTAGGGGTGAGGTGGATCAATGGGAGGAGGGTTGGGGGGCCCGCGGGCCCAGGTGGTCCATATTACACATAAACCCCTCTTACAAACCAAATTACAAACCGAATAAAATTACATAAACACACATGACACACAAATAAAGTCCAAATAGATATGATAAATGTCAAGACTCAAGGGGGAGTCTCCAGGCTGTCTCCGAGCCAGATGGACGCCGAAGTAGCTCGGGTGGTGCTCCGCGTACGGTACCGGTGGCTCGGCGTATCGTGCTTCTCAATCGCTCGGGTGTCCGCACCACCTTGCAATTGATCGAAGAGATCATCAATACAGGGTAAAGGATAACGGTTCTTGATAGTCACCTGATTGAGCTTCTGATAATCAATGTAGAGGCGAAGCGATCCGTCCTTCTTCTTCACGAACAAGACTGGGGCTCCCCAAGGTGAGACACTTGGTCGAATAAATCCCTTATCTATTAGTTCCTATAACTGCTTCCTTAGTTCTGCCAATTCCGCAAGTGCCATTCGATACGGGGCCTTGGATATCGGTGTTGTACTGGGCACAAGGTCAATAGAGAACTCAATCTCTCTGGCTGGTGGCAACCCTGGCAGATCCTCTGGAAAGACATCGGAAAAATCCCGAACCACTTCAATCTCCTCCAGCAACTGGGCCTAAGAAACCTCAACTGAGGCTACCATCTAAGCAAGAAAAGCATTGCCACCCTTACACAACAACCGAGCTGCCTTCATGGCCGAGACTACAAATTTCCCCGACCCAACCTTAGGCAAAGGGTGGAAAAACTCCTTCTCACCCAGGATGCGAAAAACCACTCGCTTCTTCCGACAATCAATGACAGCATAATACCTCTCGAGCCAATCCAACCCAAGAATAATATCATAATCCTTCATCTTTAAAAGATAGAAATATCCAGCTCGCTCTTTTCCTCTGATCACCACCGACAAGGAAGGATAGCTCTTTTTAGTGGACATAACTCCAGCGGGCGTGTGCACTAGGAGAGGCACATCCAAACTTGATGGAATCAAGCCCAAATCATCATGCAACATCTTGGAAAACCATTCGGACACAAATGAATGAGTAGCACCGGTGTCGAATAAAACCCTAGCATGGAAACATGACACTAGAAGTGTACCTTCTGTCACATTGTCTACTTGCTCTGCATCTTCTCTGGCCAACGCGAACACTCATGCCAGCGCTCGAGGGCGTTTGGCTGACCTCATTGGTGCTACGGCGGCAGCTGCAGTAGGAGCTTGAGTTGTTGAAGGCAGCTGCATCTTCGGATAATCCTTGATCTTATGCTACGAGCTTCCGCATCTGAGACACTTCCCGGCTACCATCCAGTACTCCTTACCACCATGCCATTTCCCGCAGTGCATGCATTCACTTTTGACTTCAGTCGATGATCCTCTTGCTTGCGTTACAGCCGGCTTTGATGGTGTTGTGTCCCCTGTGGTTCTGGAGTTTTGATGATGACAAATATTATGCCTCATTATGTTTACATCCTTGATGATATAATCTTGATGTTTATGAAAAACTGACAGAACAGCTTTTAAGGATGACTCACATGTCATGAAGTCACCCAAGTCAAAAGTCAACCAGTGACAGGTAAGATCAATGCATGCTCAGATCAGGTAATGCTCTGTCTACTCTCAGATCTGTATGCCTTATGCCTTGATGATGTTTTAACTGATGTGCATAAATTGTTCTGTACATCATCAGTGCATTTTCAAGTCTATACACTCCATTGCCTTGCTGCATTGCACGCCATATAGTCTATACATTCTTTGCTGCAACGTTTGCACATCATACACTAGCAAGTCTGCACATTGTCACAAGTCTACACATTGCAATCTGTTCGTGTGCATCGTCTCATGTTGCATCATCTCAGCAAGTCTATATATTGGACTTGAGCATATAGGAAGTCTGTACATCATCCAGTGCATTCCATGCATCGTTCATGAAGTCTGTACATCGAGCAAGTCTGTACATCGGACTAGTCTACATCATTGTCAAGTCTATACATCATCTCTCTTAGCGTCTATGTGCATAGTCCATGCATTGTCAAGTCTACACATTGTCTCACTCAGTGTCTTTGTGCATAGAGCATGCAAGTCTATACATTGGCCAAGTCTACACATCGTCGCCTGCTCGTGCATCTCTTCTAAGTCTATACATTGTGCATGTGTGCATCATCTTACAAGTCTATACATTCCTTATCTTTACCTACGTTTAGAACACTAAGTCTATACATCGAGTGAAGTCTGTACAGAGTTGGCTGTCTGCACTTAGCAAGTCTATACACTCATTTTTGCACATAAAGTCTATACACTCCATCGTCTCACATAGCGTCTTTCAAAGTCTGTACAGCATGCATCATTTCTCAAGTCTGTATAGCCTGCATCGTCTCACTTACCATCTCTCAAGTCTGAACAGCATGCATCATCTCTCTTTGTGCACACATCATTCATCAAGTCCATACATTGTCCTGTAGCTTGCACGAAGTAAAGTTTGTACATTGTCCAGCGTCTCACTCAGCGTCTAAGTGAGTGTGAACATTGCATCGCTAAGTCTATACAATGCATCGTCTCATGCATCGTCTCATGTATCGTTTTTCAAGTCTATGCATTGTAAGACCAAGTCTATACATTGCATGCAGGTAAAGTCTGTACAGCCCATGCTCAGGCTAAGTCTGTACAGAGCCCTGTTTCATCGCATGGACATTTCATCAAGTCTATACATTTGCTGCATGCCTGCACATCAGTCAAGTCCATACATTGATCTGTGCAGACAACATCAGTCAAGTCTATACATTGATCTGTGCATCACTATAATCAAGACACTAAGTCTGTACAGAGCTCGCAAAGTCTGTACATTCCTTAGCGTCTTGTGCATGCATCGTTTAGCAAGTCTGTACATCGTGCGTCTATCCGAGGCATATTACAAAGTCTATACATTGTTGAAAGTCTGTACAGTATCTCACATATGCAAAGTCTGTACATTGGTGGCTAAGTCTATACATCGCCACATTGTTCATGCATCATCTCTCAAGTCTGTACAGCCATTGCCTTGCAGCATGCACGCTAGCAAGTCTGTACACTGGTGTTGTCTGCCCTGCACTCAAACTCTGCATCCATATTTGCTATGCATACTCTCTTATATGCATTCGTGCATCTTTCATCACAAGAGTCTGCACACTTGGTCTGCTTCACAAGCACCCAAGTCTATACACTCTTTATGTCTGCATTACATGCATTATAAGAGTCTGTACACTTGTGAATGTAATGTCTGTACATTCATTCTCATTGTACACACTTCTCTTATATGCACACTACATCTAGTGCATCAAGTCTATACATGCCATGACTCATGTTTTAACAGTAGGCATTGCAAAGTCTATACATTGCTGTCGCATTGCAAAGTCTATACATTGCAAACTCTATACATTGCTGTCGCATTGCAAAGCCTATACATTGCAAAGTCTACACACTGCATTACACACTACAAAGTATGTACAAGGTTCTATAGCATTAAGCTGATACTCCCTTCGACTGACTGACAGGTTCTTATGCTCGAGGAGATTAATGAATACACATGATCCAAGAATAGGAGATGGCTCAGGATCGTGACATGTGTCATTCTGCAAGCTGATATGCTGCCACGCGGCCAAGGTATTAGGGCAGGAATTCATGGAAGTCACACGCCCTAGCTACTGCCGCTATAAATGGAAGACTCCTCCATCAGAAGAATGATCATCATGACTGAAGGAGAAGAGAGCCACTGAGAGCCTGCACGATCGAGAGTGAAGAAGAAGAAGAAGAAGAGCTGAGAGAAAAAGAAAGACAGTGAAGAGAGAAGAGAAGAGTAGAGAAGAAAAAGAGAAAGAGAGAGAGTTCGTGGAGAAGAAGAAAGAAGTCTTCATTGAAGATTTGTCTGTCTGGCAATTAGATCAAATCCATACCAGATCGCTCCTGCGAGAGCTACTTTGTGGATTTCATTTTCAGCTTTCTGTCTGCTGTATTTTTCCTTTCTTGTTTTTACTTTATATTTCCTTGGCTTTATTTTTTCGATTCTCTGTAGTGAGGTCGGGGTTCCTCCTGTTGGTTCAGGAGAAGGGAGATTTTAATCTCCGGTTTGCTACTGACGGGAAGTCACTAGTGGTTCCCTCCGGTGTGGAGGAAGAGAGGTCCGTGACCTCTGGTTTGCTAGTGACGGGTAGTCACTAGTGGCTTCCCTCTGGTGTGGAGGAAGAGAGGTCTGTGGCCTCTGGTTTGCAAGCGGCTGGGTGTCTCTTGTGGGTTCCCTCCTGGGTGGAGGAAGAGAGACGTTAGTCTCTGGTTTCTAGTGACTGGGTGTCACTAGGGTTGCCCTCCGGGTTGGAGGAAGAGGGGAGGTTGTTCCCCTGGTCAAGCTGTTAGGTAGCACTTGTTTGCAGACTGAGTCTGTGGTTCTAGCTTGTGCTAGTGGAAGCCTCACTCCGGGTTGGAGTGAGGGGTGGACGTAGGTCTGTGGACCGAACCACCTAAAAAATCATATGTGCCGTGGTTTGCCTTGTGGGTTTGCCCCTTGTCTTCTACCTACTTCACAGGTTTTCTGAGCATTCTTTTCTATCTGAAGTGAACTTGCGCATTATGTGTTTTGTTAAGTGAGTCAGGTTTGCATAGCTCTGTCTTCGGCTTAGTCTTGATCAGGTACCACCAGTATCGTTAGCAGTTCAACTGTTTGATCAATTGTTTATTTGTGCTCTATAGCTTTTATTCCGCAACTGAGTCTAGCAGCAGGCTTACTGTTTTTATTTTGGGCGATATTTTTGAAGGGGATACATTCACCCCCCCTCTGTATCCATCGCACCGTCCCAACAGATGGTGTATAAGCAGGCGACTGAGTAGAGGGCTTCTTCTTGCGGTCTTGGCATTGGAATGATGATGACGGCCTCTTCAGCTGGGCCTTCTTCTCTTCTTGGTACTGCTCCATGTCACTTTCTTGACGGCAGGCTGCACCGAGAGCTTCTTCCATCGTGCGGTGGTTGAAAGCAACCAATTTTGTCCTCAATGACCGTCGAAGACCCGATACAAACTTCTTCACCTTCCTCCGCTCATCCGCTACAATATTAGGTGCATAACGCGCCAACTCCACAAAGCGAGCTTTATACTCCAGCACCATCATAGATCCCTGGGTCAAAGTGAGAAACTCCTGCTCCATCCGGTCTTGAACATGCTCTGGAATGTATTTTGCCTGGAACAAGCGAACAAAATCTCCCCACGACACCTCTCTAGCTCCATTCTCGATTTGATTTCGCAGAATTGAAGACCACCAAACATCAGCACGCTCCTCCAACATGAATGTTGCCAAGTTAACCTTCTCATCCTCATCGCAACAGATGCTCCGAAAAATCTTCTCTATCGCTCGCAGCCAATGCTCTGCAACTAGGGGCTGACTCTCCCCCTTAAAAAAAGGCGGGTTCATTCTCCGAAACTTCTCCATGGCTGACGGCCCTTCAGCCATCCTTGGCACTACCTCCGGATGCGGTTGAGCCTAACCAAACCACACAGATCAGTTACGAGGCCTACACGACATCCGATGCACAATTCCATCTAATCCATATCATACCTAGGCCTGAGCCTGCAATGCTGCCTGTGCATTTGCCTGCATCTACATCACTTGCACCAACCCTTGCATGAATGTACTATAGTCGACCAACGGCGGCGGTGGCGGTACCGGTAATCCTTGTTGGCCTTCACCCGCATCTCTCCTCGGCTCCTCCTCACGAGTAGGGGCAGCAGCACGACGACCACGGGATTCCATAACCTTAAAGGGAATAATTTAGTTCAGCCAAGTTAGATGCCTTAGTATTGATACTTATTTGCTTTCATTTTGTTCTTTAGCCACTTATTAGTGGAACTATCTAGATGTTGGGATATGGACTTAGCTGATGGTTTTACTTATGTAAACTCTCAACCTGTGGTCTCTGATACCACTCTCTGTAGCGCCCCACCCTATACCTGGTTCAGTATATCACTCTCATCGGATATAGGAGGCAACGCCACAGTGGGAACCACCCAACAAAACGGAGACGGGTTGAGATTTACACAAATAAAAGTGCAGAATTCACAGCGAAAGAAGAAATTTATTACATCAGCGAATGTCCAAATACCAACATCACAATAGTCCAATAGAAATAAAGTTCCAACTTGCTATTACAATAACCAGAGTTCATAATTTCAAGCCTCTTATAGACCCTCACAAGCTACCTCAAAAGATAGAAAAAGAAAGCTATTAAAGATCACGCACGGGCCTCCGGCTCGGACTCACTTGGCTCTAAATCCTCATCCTCACCAGTGGACTCGCCGGGAAAATTATCAAGTGTAAGTCTACAAATATACTTAGCAAGATTCAGAAACTCAAGCACACCTCTTGCACAAGCATAACACATTCAACCATCATTTAACCGGTACAATCCCTAAGGCTTACCAAGTTGCAGAAAATAAACACATGGTTTCAGAAATCAAATACATGTTTCAGATTACTGAAAATACATCACGAGGGCAATGCCGATTAATATGCAACTATGGATAGGCTATGCAATAGTGCACTAGGCAATATCTAGTCAGGCAATGAAAGTGCATAGCAAATTCTGAACCGGATTCGTATGCCAAGTGTGCAGTCTGAAACGAACAGAAGTCATGTTTGAAAATAGAGTTCAAAACTAAATGGAACATGTATGCACCAAGGAATAGAGTTCAGATCTTACAATTCAGTTTTAGAGGTCAGCTCAGATCTAACAAAACGAATACATATGCCAAATATCATATAATAGAGTCAAATGGCCATAATCTGATCAAAATATATCGAAAGTTCTGAGCTGAACGGAGGACCCGAACACATTGCCCAAACCACCACTAGAAGGTCATATATGGATACCAAATCACCTAGGCAATGGCGGTGAGGTCTTGATTAACTGCGCAGAACTGAAGGAAATTATTCCCCACCTTAACCATTGGAACTTGTCCTCCTCCAAGATTTCACCCCCGTGCCCTCGGGGTCATAAACATATTGAGCCTCCCCACAGGGGCATTTCTACGGTTTGGCTCCAAGCCCTTCTATAGAAGCAGTGTCCCTTTGGTCCATGATTTGTCTCATAGCAAGAGGGGTTCACAATGACAAGGAATAATATGCAGTATAAGGTCAATGAATAATATGCAATACAAAGAGAGTATTGAAGGTTAATAATGAGTTTCCAGAATATGCAACCGTGCAAGAAGGATGCAATGAACATGTACTTATGTAGTCATTAACCCTACTACTTTACAAATCTTTAGCATGTAATAGTGATTAGCTGAAACTTCGAGGGAATAGTCGGTAGAGGAAAGCAAAATAATTGTACAGAGGAAAGGTTGACTTTTACGGAGCATAAGCCTACTTTTCCCGGCATTTGGAACACACTGAAACAACCCAGGCAAGGCAGAGGTCGACACTTCTAGGGTCAAGAGTTGACTCTGGCTGCATCCAGAAGCTAGACTAGGTAAGACCCACTGAGAGGTCGACACTTCCAGGGAGAAGTGTCGACACTTGCTGCATCCAAAAACTGGATTGGGCAAGATTCACAACGAGAGGTCGACACTTCCAGGGAGAAGTGTCGACACTTCCTGCAGACAAAACCTGGACTGGGTAAGTCCCACAGTGAGAGGTCGACACTTCCAGGGAGAAGTGTCGACACTTCCCTACAGACAGAACCCAGACTGGGTAAGATCCACAGTGAGAGGTCAACACTTCCAGGGATAAGTGTCGACACTTCCCTGCGGACAGAACCTATGTCTTGTTTGGAAACAACGATCGAGTACCCAAAACTAAACCAAACATTGTCAAGGTAGAAACAATGTAATCGACACTCAAACCATACACATTACACACTTAACCATCATATATAAATATGATTTTAAGATATTACATTATTCAGAAAACAATACTATACATATCCACTAATTCATCTAGTTTACCCAGAAATCAAGCCGAACTTCATCAAAATAAAAATGACATGCTCCGTACTCAAAACATAAATATTCCACACTAATACCACACCTATTTCACACTCGAACCATATGTATTTCACGCTCAAATTATCATACATAAATCTGGATTTCAAGATAGTATGTTATTCAGAAATAATACTACACATCCGCCAATTTGTTCGAGTACCCAGAAATTGAGCCAAACTAGGAATAAACAAGATTTTTCATACTCAAACCATGATTAGAACTTAGGTTTCAAGATATTATAACAAGCACAAAAGGAAGATTTGAGATTTCAGATCTTGCCTTGAAGCCGACGAAACAAGAGAAAACCCTCTGCCTTCAACAAGAGACGGGAAGACAATGCTCCTCACAAGAAAACCTCGATCCAGCAAGACACCAGAGGGACAAGGCAGCCACTCAAGAGTAGGAAAGAACCCCGCTCCCACTGCTACTCCTCGTTGGCTCCCTCTTGAGATCCTTCGAAAGCACCAAACCCAGCAGAAACGTGAAACCCCGTGGGAGAGAAAAAGAAGGAAAACTCCCTAGAAATGGGCTGGGGTATCCCCCCCCCCAAAAAAAAAACTTCCGATGGTTAGAAGGATTAAGGAGGGAATAAAGATCCCACTAATAAAAGGATAAAAGGTAATTTCTAACTCTTGAACTCAACTAACTTAATATGTGCACACATAATTATGAATGAAATAGGTTAAATTACATAATTTTAATTACATCAAAATTTGGTTTATAAACAAGGAAAATTTGTTTACTCTTTAATTATTTAGTTTATTTCAACCAAATACTAGTTAATTATTTTGTTAACTCAAGCATGTAATATTTCAAGCATTTAACCAAAATATCGACAAAAAAAATATTTTTTTATTTACACGATAAAACTCACGGGTACTACAAGGTGCAAGTCGCCACGACTTGCTTTTCCTCCTCCTTTACTCAGTTGTTCTTGCCATTCTCGCTACCGTTACAGGACCTCTTCTTGTTGTCATGGGATTTGTAGGTGCCCGTGATGCTGAACTTGTCTTCTTTCCTTCCTCTCTTCTCATGCTTGCGGCTCGAGTCTTCCCCCTTGCCTGTGAACTACTCGACCTCTTCCAAGGTCCTCTCACATAAGTGGGCTTGGTGAACCATCTCCGTATAGGTCCGGATGTTTTGGGGGCCGAGTTGTTTGATGAAGATGGGACTTAGGCCATCCATGAAGCGATTAGCTTTTAGCAATTTTGTGCTTACCAGATGCAGAGCATACGGCACCAGCCTTGAGAATTGGAGTTCATACTCCGCCACGGTCATCATCCCTTGCCAAAGGGAGGCGAATTCTGCAGCCTTCCTCTCATGGATGTGTTCGGAAAAGTACTTCTCTCGAAAGAGCTCGAGGAACTTCTCCCAGGTAATTTGAACATTATAGAGATGAGCAGAGGTGGCCTTCCACCACGTTGGAGCATCCTTGTTTAATTGAAAGCTAGCAAGCAGGACCTTCTCTTCGTCCGACCATTGCATAACATTGAAGATACGGTCAATTTCATCAATCTAATTTTCTGCTTCATCAGGATTTGATGATCTAGAGAACCGCGGAGGGTTCATGCTTCAGAAATTCCTGTGTAAATCACCCGTGCCCGCTCGCGCGCCAGCTTGAGCCACCGTTTGAAGGGCTGGGTAAGACCCGCAATAGTTTGTTGATAGCTTCCCAGTTCGTGCGGTTGCCACCAATTGTGAGGGTGAGATGCCTGAGAAAATAAACAATTAGTTATTTTCTTTGGAATTTATGAGGATTAACATAAAGGTTAATTTCTAGATAAACTATCTCATTCCGGGCTCTACGCAATTCTCACATTGGTTCGGAAGATTTCTTCCTAGTTCATAGATGTGGGTCCTTAAACCTTGGACTTAACCTATGAC
This sequence comes from Amorphophallus konjac, assembly GCA_022559845.1. NCBI lineage: Eukaryota > Viridiplantae > Streptophyta > Magnoliopsida > Alismatales > Araceae > Amorphophallus > Amorphophallus konjac. Next base: position 290,942,852 of record CM040126.1, on the reverse strand, counting down.
TTGATTTTTTTCACCTAGGCTCTGATACCAACTTAACTGTCATGCCCTAAGATATGCAGCGGAATTAAGTCGGGAACGTGAATAGTCGGCAAATAAGTCTCAAGCTAGCAAGACAATCAGAGCGCTAAACATTCACCTGAATAAGATTGAACACCACATATAAATAAACTCCAACTTTATTGTATCATAATCAAAAGTTACAATCTGACTCTTGACTCTTTTAACACTAGACTCAATAAAAAGGAAAATTATATAACATGATCAACTTCACCGCCTATTACAGTGACGGAACTAAATTACAATAACTGACTCCATGACACTTTAACTATCTAGGCTTCCACTCGTTCTTCAATCACTATCGGATCCGCCACTTGAATAGTCTGAATCCGACCCGTTAGAATTTCCTGAAAAGATTGGAAAAGTAGGGAATGAGCACACTCGCCCAGTAGGTATTTTCTTATCAACATGAAGGCATAATTTAAGTAATTAACATTTTTGCTCTAGAAGGTAAGATAAAGGAATGCTATAAAATATAGGAATAAAACCCAAGTAACATCAAGTAACGTAACAAGTGTAAAGATATGAGATTCCAAGTAATTATGAGAACATGATGAAGCAAGATTATAATGTGACCTTTCATGAACGAGAATGTACCATCAAGTATCAAGAATGTAATTTTCATAACCATAAAGGCTATGCACTAGATGTTACATTTTGTGTGTTTTTGATGATGTCAGGACAGTATGAATCATCAGTTTGCCATTTAGTCACTAGAACCTCTTGAACTAAATTCCCAATATGTTCTTCTTCGGCACACATGTGGAATGCAATCTGAGACATGATTAGGACCGTTCAAGTAACTATTTAATCAATTGCAGGATGACAAATTGATTCATGGAGTTCAAGAGAAGAAGGAACTCAGAGAATGTTATTCAAAAGATATGGCCGAAATCAAACATTTCACAAAGTCAACTATCAGAAAAGCTAGTGCAATCCTTAAGATTATGTTGGGTTCCTTGTGCTCTCTCTTGGTTTTGAGGAAAGCAAAATATTGTGTGTGTGTGTGTGTGTGTGTGTGTGTGTGTGTGTGTGTGTGTGTGTGTGTGTGTGTGTGTGTGTGTGTGTGTGTGTGTGTAGAAGCACTTTATGTATGCTTGTATATGTTTTTGATGATAGTGTGCACTCATGATCATTGCTATGCTATGCTTGCATGTGTTACATTGAGCCATTGTGTTCTTAATGGTTTCATATGGTTGAGTTTGTAAATGGTTTAAATGTTGCTTATACATGTTGCATGGATGGATTGTAAAGTGTTTGCGATCTAGCTCATGCTTTGATTGAAACTTGAGAAAGTTGATCAAATTGTTCATGTTATTTACATGCTTTTCTTTCATGCATTTTGAGGCTCATACATGTTGGTTAAATGCATGGCTTATAAAGTTGATTTTTTGTTTGAGAAAGATTGGGTTCCTATGTGCTTGAACTTGTGATCTGGTTTGAGTGTATTCAATAGATTGCTCATGAGTTCTTAAGTGTCTTGAATGTACTACATGCATATTTTTCTAAAGTTTTATGAGCTAGCTAAGTGTTATGAACTCCTCATGCAAATCTTGGCATAAATGAGTGATTAATGTTCTCATGATCAATGATACTTGGTTTTTCAATGCTCACATCAATCTTGGAAGATATGGTTACATGATGATCATTCATGTGGTCTAAATTCATTGTGACATGATCTTGATCTTTTGGTGTGGATAATTAACTTGACAAAGTATTTTCATCTTCCTTGTTAATGAGTTTTCATGAGTGTCTTTCATATATATTTAACTTGGGGTGATTGAGTTTAAATCTCACATATTTCATTCATGTAGGTTGAACACATGGGCAAAGGGTCGCATCAGATTTTAGACTGAACTGCTGCAGTATGGAATGCTGTAGAGTTCGATCGATCGAACTGGCAAGTTTGGTTGACCGAACTAGCCATTGTTGGCCACTCTGAAAAGTTTCAGAGTTCGGTCGACCGACCCTCAATTTCGGTCGATCGATTCCGTCGGGCTCCGGATTGGGCTTCACGAATCTCATCTGAAACCCATTAAACTTGATCCATTTCGGGCTCTAAACTTACTCTTATGCCCCTGGGTTCTTGGTAGACCTATTGGGGGTCTTTTGGAGGTTTCTAGAATGGCTATATTGGTCTTATGGTCTCTCTTATATATACATATGTGAGAGCTACGAATTTCATTGAGATGAAACCCTATTGTGCTTATTCTTTCTATCTTGCAGGAGAAGAAGAGGGAAAAGGAGTGGAGCTACAAGCGAAGATCTGATTTCATCTCCTTTAAGTCATTTTTGAGGTTTATGGAAGAAGAAAAGGAGGAGCGGAATGAGGAGACGATCAAGAGGATGCTGAAATCGTGTCGATCCGTTCTCCCTCCGACTTGAGCTTCGAGGAGAATCTTCAAACGGCCATTGGAAAACAAAGGGGGAAAAACTCTACATCATTCATCTCCTCGTTTGCCATATTTCTCATAGTTTACACTTTAGTTTGTGCATGTATTGAGCATTTATCTTTATTTTCTGAACTCAAGGGATATTCTGTGTGTGTGTGTATGACCGTCTGCGTATGGTTGTGGGTTTATTGTGCTATGGTTATTGCAGCGTTTGTGTGTGCGTTGTTGATCCAGTCATCGGATCGTGTTGGAGACTCCGTCTCCATGTGTGTGTTGGAGTTTTTACCCCATGTGTGTGGGGAGGAATCCCCGTGTTTGCTGCATTTGCAGCGTGTTGAGAAAGCCTCACCAAGTTTGGTGAGCGGTGGACGTAGGGAGCCCGTCGTGGTCCCGAACCACCTTCAAAATCGTTATGTTCACGTGGTATGTGTGTTTGTGGGTTTGCATGTTAACGTCATTTATCTCGATCGTGCGTGAACAGAAAGCTTGAGAGAACTATCTATTATAGGGTCTAAATTTCATTCCATCTTGTTTCAAATCTGCTAGGTGTTTTATTCCGCAACGTCAGGTTTAAATTTGCCATATCTCGTGGGGGACAATTCAACCCCCCTTCTTGTCCGCTCGCCTATCGGGGCCAACAATTGGTATCATAGCCATGACTCTATCTTCTTAAGGTCTCACGACCTATAGAGAGATCCCTCGGTGAGCTTTTTAAGCATCATGTCTAATAGTTGTTTGTCTTCTCTCCCTCTGCGTTTTAATGGTTCAAATTTCACTGAATGGCTTGGGCACATGAATTGTTATGTTAAAACCATTGATCCCAAACTCTGAGATTTAGTAAATCATGATTCATATGGGTTGCCTAGTGATGAGTCTAAGTGGACTATCGAGCATGTGAAGAGAAATAAAGACAATTCTATGCTTTTAAATATTTTTAGAAGTTCAATCGATCTTCACAAATTTCCACTTGTTTCCTCATGCAGGACGTCCAAAGAAATATTGAAATGCTTGATCGAGAACTATAAAGGAAAGAAGGACACTGAGTGCTTGATGGCCGACAAGCACGATAAATCAAGTATGGAAAGATTAGAGTCAGACTTTGAAGGTGAGGAAATCTTTTTCGAAGAGCTTATAGATATTTATGATGAATTACTTGAGAAATACAAGAATGTTAAATCTAAAAATAGAAAACTAAAAAAGAAATCTAAAAACACCCTCCTTGAGAATGGTTCTTGTGATAAATGTTCTGAGCTTGATAAATTGAGTGAACTTTTAAAGCATGATGTAAATTGTCACAAAGAAACCATTGTATGCTTAAGAAGTAAAATGAATCCCTCTTAATTGATATTGAAAAGTATGAAGAAACCATATCATGTATGAAAGAAGAAAATGAAAAATTCGAAAAGGAAAATAGTGCTATGTTGATTCAGACTTCTTTGCTTGAAGATAGATTAAAAAATCTTTATAATTTTGAAAAAGAAAAATTTATGATTATTGATTGAAGGGGCGTGATCTCGCTCGGCTCCTGAGCGGGGTAGATGATCACCGAACAGTGAACTGTAGGGAAAGGGAAACGGATCAGGGGCCCAGGGGAGGTTCCCTGGGGAAAACCCTCTGATGCTTAAGTCAGTAGAGCAATGGTGGAAGATAGGGAGGGATGTAGAAAGAGGTGCACGAGATCCCCCTACACCAAGGTTGTGAAGTGGTTCCTGCTCAGGGGATTTTAGGTGTGTATTGCCCTTACCTTTCACTGGAGGGAGTCCCAGGTTTATATAGTGTACTCGTCTCATGAGTCCCGTAAGCTGAGGAGTTTCAGGCGGGAGTTACGTCCTCATCGTGGGGTCTTTACGTCCTCATCATGGGATCTTTATAGCCTTGAGGGATCATGGGTCCCTTATCCTCATAAACTCCTGCTCATAAAGGGCTCTCAACGGCAGCGTGGATAAGCAATCGTCGGTCGAGCCGAGCATAAAAGGTGCCAACCCTGTCCGGGCGATAGGCATAGCTCGGATGAAGATAGGTCGGAGTGGGCGCTGAGCGCTTGCCTCTATCCCGATGAGGGGATAACTCGGGCATGGGTCTTCCTCCGTTCTGACCGATGCTCAGGCCTTCCGAGCCTAAGGGCCACCGAGGATGGATTTGATCTCGAGTAATCTTATTGGGCTTTTTAGCCTAAGTGGGCCCTGTGGAGCTGTCACTTGGATGAGCTGGGTCTCGTTTTGTCCTGATGGACCTAGTTTGGCTGCTCTTAGATGGGTTACAGAAATCCCCCTCTCCACTTGTCCCCCTCCTACTCCTGAGCTTTAGTAAGCTCGGAAGAGTAGCTGTTTGGGGTTTTGGACCAGCGTGGCTAAGGTGGGTGGAGATCTGGCGGTGTTAGGAAGCCACATGTCATGGTCACCTGGGCCCGTAATAATGATGATCCTGACGGATTTGAACTGAAGGGGCCCCCTTTTCTCAGAGGTCGGAACGACGCGCCGCCTTCCGCGTGGGGATATAGGCGTTGGACGCTTGTTGTCATTCCAGACTCCCTCCATCTTTAGGGTTTTGGCTCTCCTCCGTTCTTGCTTTTGGGCTCTTCGATGCGTCGTGAGGACACGACGGAAGAGCAGAGGCTTGTAGCGGCGTTCGTGGAGTTGGCGGAGATAACCGCGAAGGCAGTCTGGCGGCTTCCGCTCCCCCCAGAATCTTCGGGGTCCCAAGATCGCCTTTCCTCAAAGTCTTCTCCGGATTCCATGGCGGACCAGCGTTCGGATGCTGAGGGGTGGGAGGATGAGCCAGTGGTGAAGGCGCCGGTTCCAAACTGTAGTGAACTGGGGGAGGCGGATGTGATAAGGTTGGAGCACCAGTATCGCCTGCCCCACAAGTTCCGCTTTGCCGCGGTCTCTCCACATGAGACAAGCTTGGACTCTCGTATAGGCCATATCTGTACTTTCCTTCTGTCGTGGAAGGGTGGGTTCCCCCTTCCCTTCGAACCTTTCGTTCTTCAGCTTCTCAATTTTTTCCTGTTGGTGCCCTTTCAGTTGGTAGCCAATTCTTATCTTCTTCTTTCCGCCTTCCGCATTCTCTGCCGACAGTGTGGAGTTCCTCTTTCCTTGGACCTCTTTCACTATTTCTTTGAGTTGAAAGCACATCCTTCGGCTCGGAAGGGTTTCTATTTCATCCAGGCGAGGTGGAATAGGAGCTGTATCTCCTTGGCTGCGAAGGATTCTTCGCATAAGGGGTGGAAAACTAAATTCACTTGGGTGGGGATTTGTTCGGTGGAGGAAGCCTAGAGGTGTCCAGTAATCCCCAATTTTCACCCGAATATCCCTCCCAGGCAGGATGAGTTCCCTCCACATGTGGAGAAATATGCGGCTATCTTGCTGAAGCACCGCCAATCCACAGAAGAGCTGGTTACTCTAGAGAAATCGAGCGGTGTCTTCTTACGCGGCTACATCCATCGGGTTCAGGTGCCACAAGCTAGGTTCTCCTTTGGATGTTGAGATCATTTTTATTTTTCTGAATATGTCTTCCTTTTCGTGCAGACACCAGGCGGCAGGCTTTGGAGGAGGCCGCAGAGGTGATCGAGCTTGGCAATAACTCGGCTGCTGATGAATCGGCTACTCCCACGGGTCGCTCCCGAGCCACAGATAAGGGCAAGGGGGCGGCCCAGGGTGAATCCTCCAGGCCGTGGGGGTCCAAGCGCAAGGATCCCGTGGAAGGCATGATCCGGGCCCTCATGAAGGCCAGGAAGCAGGCCAAGAAGGCCGGGGTCGTACTCGCAGTCTAAGGCGACCTTACCGCGGCTCGCCCCTCCGCCGAGCATGATGGGGCCGACCCTACCGGGCGAGCTCTCCCACCCGCCGAGCAAGAGGGGGCCGAAGAGGTTGGGGCTGCTCCTGTGGTCGGCGACGATGCTGGCTCGGCTTCTCCTTCGACCAGAGCCGAGGGGGCAGGGGCTGCTCCTGCGACTGGCAACGGTGCTGGCCCGGCTCTGGCCCGGCTCTCCCCTCGGTAGGAGCCGAGGGGGCCATAGATGAGGCGGGGGATGCTGGGGCCGCGGCCGAGGTTGGTGCTTCAGGTGGTGGTGCAGGTGCCGAGCTGGTCCAGGTTGGGGGGCCGCAAGAAAATGCGATCGAGGCACGAGAGGCGACCGAGGCCGGGGCTTGGTCCGAGCCACTTGGTGGGGCACCGGCCGATGGGGGGTTCTCTATTCCGGTGGCCTTGGAGAGGCTTGGTATCCTGGGCCCTCTACACCAGGTATGCCGCGGTATAGCCGCGAAGGTTAGGGGGGGAGGTAGGCAGTACTCTCTATCCACGGCCCTCACGGGGGTTATGGAGGGTGGCCTGGTCCTGGCTCAGATGGGGGCCACTCTGGCAGAAGCGTACTCTCGGTCAGAGTCGAAGCGAGCGAACCTGGCCTGGACCCTTGGTGGGTCTGACAGGAGGTTGGCTCAGCTTGCCGAGGAGCGTGATGGGCTTCGGAGGGAGCTTTCCTCAGTCAGGGAGCGGGTGCGGTCGAGCCAGGTGGAGACACGAGCGCTAACCGAGCAGCTAGCTAAGGCCCGCGAATCACTCGAGACGAAGAATAGGCTTTTTGAAGAGGAGCTCCTTGCACGTGTCAAGCTGGATGGCCAGTGGTATACCGAACGTGCAGAGCTGGTGGACCGAGCGGAGGAAGCCGAGCGCCTTCGGCGGGAGGTCGAGGCTGATCGGGCCGAGGCAGAGAAGCAGGCGGCGGAGGCCGAAAAGGGGACGGCTGAGGCCGAGCGGAAGTTAGCCGAGGCGGAGCGAGAGAAGGCCGAGCTTGCTGGTAGGGTGGGATCGGCCGGGGCGGGGGCTCTCGAGCAGTACAAAAGCTTAGAGGCCTATCGGGTCGACCTTAAGGAGGCTGCCCTTCCCTACTACGAGTCAGCACTTCACCGGGGCATCCACAAGGGGTTCAAGCAAGGCTACGACTGGGCCGTCTCTTATGCCAAGGAGTAGGCGTTCGGGGTAGTTGACTTCCCGTTTAGGCAATGCTATGACTCGGACTTGTCATCCTCTAGTTCCTCTGCTTCGGCGTCGGATGAAGAGGATCACGGGGGCTCTTCGTCCGAGGGGTCGCCAACTCCTGATGCCTCGGGAGGGCACGCAACTGAGGCAGTTCCCACGCCGGTGGGGTCAGTGCCAGGGTTATGAGCCCTCCACTTCCGAGCTTCAAGGTAAGCCGGAGGCCTGATGTATCTGCTTTGCTTCCTCTTTTTGTATGTCTTTTTCCTTTTGAAGAAAAAACTTTCTCCTTTGTGTAAACAAATAGATATGGCAATAGCGTTAGGACGAAGACTTAACTATTCCATATCATCATTGCCGTATTTTGTTTAACGTATCTGCAGTGGTTGGAAAGAGCCGATACTTTCTGCGTGGATCTCGCCTGATGGTTGGGTGAGCCTCTGACATGGTGTCTTTCCGTTTTCTCATGCTTTGAATGCTTGGCCGCTTCGTGTGTCCCGCTGGGGCGGAAATGAGAAGTTTGAGGTGACCGTTCGTAGGGAGAGATCCCTTTGGCGTGTTTTCGAGGAGAGAATCATTTAAGGTAAATAGCCTCCCTTCGCCTATAAAAGGTCTGAAAGGTGTCCCTTCCTCTCCACCGCTTAGGGTTTTCCCTGACAGTCTTTCCTCATTCTTTCTTCACGTAGCATTGCGCCGTTATATTTGGAGCATGGAAGACGCCCCGGAAGATGAAGCTACCGATGATGGAGGGCAGAGAGTCCTTGCTGCTTCAGGTTTGAAGGAGGTCTGACAGACCGGCGGACGGGTTTGAAGAAGGTCCGACGTGTGGAGGCACATCGTCTACTTTTTATCAGTTCCGGCGGCACTTGCAGGGGGGCGAGATGGTGGACGGATGGGGGCATTAGGCATCCCTACCGCCCGTCCCTTCCTGCTCGCTCCGTGGAGGGGAGGAGGAAGCCAATTAAGTTCCCTCCTTCCTGGGCTTTCCCCTACCTCCTCGTCCAGCTCTGCTGGTTTCTTCCCCCCCCCCCCCCCCCACAGCCTCTTTTTCCCGCTTCTGCTCTTCTCATCATTTCTTTCACTCTTCGGAGGGTGCCTGCACTCTCTTCCTTCCAAAGAGTTGGCAGGTTGGCGGGGAGGATGCTTTCATATGCGTTCCCTTTCCCCTTTCTCTTCCAAGTTCAACTTGGAAGGTAGCCTTCTCCTTCCTAATCCCTCTATCACCTTTGTCCCGAGCTGCCCGAGTCAACGGGGTCGACTACCCTTTATCCGAGCCAGTTTCTACACAAGGCAGAGTCAGTGGCTGGATGCAGGAAGGTCAACCGAGTCAGCTGAGTGATGGGCTCATACGTCGGTGCCAGATGGATTTTTTTTCTTTTTTGACATGTATTTTCTCGGCTTCGGCCTTCCTGATGTACAAGCGAGTTGTTTGAATAAAAGAAAGGAGGCTTTTGTTTTATCTCATGTTGTTTACATAATGCTCAGTATTCAGAAGTAGAACTTGCGTAGTGTAGTCGCGTTCCAGGTCCGAGGGATGAGCTCTCCTTTCATCATGGATAGACGGTATGCTCCTTTTCCGAGCGTTCTGACCACTCGGTAGGGGCTTTCCCAATTAGGGGATAACTTGCCCGTTGCCTCAAGTGGTCGAGAGGCTTCGACTTTCCTGAGGATGAAGTCTCCCGGCTGAAAGTGTCTATCTCAGACTTTGGCGTTGTAGTATTGAGTGAGGCGGCGTTGGTATTCCGTTGCTCGGATGTTGGCAATCTCTCAGACTGCATCTGCTAGGTCGAGGTTTTCGAGCAGTTTCTGGTCGTTTGCCTGGGACGAGAAGCAGATGACTCGGAGGGAGGGGTTGCCAATCTCCAATGGGATCACGGCCTCGGTACCGTATACCAACTAAAAGGGGCTTTCACCGGTTGCCATTTTGGGAGTCGTTCTGTGTGACCAAAGTACGTTCGGCGATTCCTCAAGCCAGCTACCCTTGACTTTGCCGAGCCTAGTCTTGATGCCTTTTAAGATAGTCTTATTGGCATTTTCGACCAGCCCGTTAGCCTGAGGGTGGGCGACCGAGGTGAAGTGATTGCGAATGCTCAGGTCGGCACATCTGTCTCGGAAATAACGAGAATCAAATTGCTGACCATTATCGCTTACTATCACCCGGGGGATGCCGTAACGACAGATGATCGACTTCCAAACGAAATTCTAGACGACTGTCTCGGTGATCCTTGCTGTGGCTTCGGCCTCGATCCACTTAGTGAAGTAATCGATGGCTACGATAATGAACTTTTTCTGGGCCAGGGCCGTGGGGAATGGCCCGAGGATGTCGATTCCCTAGCGAGCGAAAGGATAAGGCTCGGCTAGGGTGATGAGCTCCGTTGCTGGCTGATGGACCAAGTGGTCAAATCGCTGGCACCGGTCACAGTGTTGTGTGTAGGTCGAGCAGTCACGCTGCTGAGTGGGCCACCAATAACCTAGCCGTAGCAAGATCCTGACGAGCGACCTACCTCCTAAATGCGCTCCATACAGACCTTCGTGAACTTCTTCGATCGCTCGGTTGGCTTCGTCAGTGCTGAGGCACTTCAAGAGAGGACCGGAGAAGGATTTCCGGTAGAGAGCACCATCCAGAGTGACGAATCACCGAGCTTGGTACTTCACTCTTCGGGCTTCCTGAGGGTTGGGGGGCTCCTGAGAATCTTGGAGCCACGATAGGTACGGGGTACGCCAGTCGCTTGGGGAGGCCGAGTCAACAGCTAGGAGCTCCGAATGGATGCTCGACCACTCTAGATATTCGAGAAGGACTGATCGAGTACCCTCGGGGTCAAGAGAGGAGGCCAGCCGAGAGAGGGCATCTGCTCAAGAGTTTTCCTCCCGAGCTATTTGGACTACCTCAAAACTCTCGAACTGTTGTGCCACGGTCTTGACCAGTTGGAGGTATTTGATCATCGGTGCTTCTCGAGCTTCATAACCACCATTGACCTGGCTAGCGACCAGTTGGGAGTCAGTGTGAATCCTGACTCGCTCAGCCCCCAACCGCCGGGCCATATGGGCTCCCGATATGAGGGCCTCATACTCGGAAGCATTGTTAGATGCTGGGAAGTTGAACTTCAGGGCGTACTGTAGCTCTGCACTTTCGGGGGACTTCAGGAGGATCCCGGTGCCTCTCCCGGCTGAGTTGGAGGATCCATCAACGAACAGTTCCCAGGTCGGCCTGGGCGCGGACGGAGATCTTTCTTCAGACAGGATGGTGTTCTCGACGATGAAGTCAGCGAGCACCTGGTTTTTGACAGCCGAGCGATGACGATACGATATATCGTAGGCCCCGAGCATGATGGCCCACTTGACGAGGCGTCCCGAGTGTTGTGCCCCTATGGTTTTGATGATTGGTTTTTGATGTGAGTTAATCACTGTGAGTCATCTTGTTGTGTGAGGCATCATGTTGATATTCAGTCATTTTCTATTCATAATGCAGTCTTTTTCAAATGTTCAGTCAAGCATTGCATATTCTGATGTTCAGTCTGATTATCAAAGCATTGTATTGCTGTTCAGTTAGTTTAACAGATTTAAAGCATTGCATGTTTTATGTTAGTCATTTTGTCTGCTGCATAAAGTATGTTCAGTTATGCTGTCTGTTTGTGCAAGTCTACACATCCTATTTGGTCGCTCTCCAAGTCTATACACTGCCAGCACACACGTACAAACTATCTTCGTGTGAAGTCTTCACATCGACTGTTCATGCAAAGTCTAGACATTCGATCAAGTTTGTACACTGGTCTTGGGATATGGATTCATAAAGTACATACACTCTTCAGTTGACTTCAACTAAAGTATGTACATCGGCATGCATTGCATCAAGTGTATACATTGGGTCATGCATTCACTGTAGAGTCTACACATTGATGGGTCTTATTCAATGTCTTCATGCATTCATCAAGTCTATACGCTGGAAGACAAAGTCTATACAGCGTCAACTCATTGGGCTGCAGCGTCAACTCAGCAAGTCTATACATCCTCAGTTGAACGTAAAGTATATACGTTGCAGCATCAACTCATTGGGCTGCAGCGTCAACTCAGCAAGTATGCACATCGCCTCATTTCTTCAAAGTCTATACGCTGGATCGTCTTTCTTAGTGTCTTCATATTCGAAGTCCATACATTGGTCTTCAAGCGTTACAAGTCTATACATTGGTTCAGACTCTTCAAAGTCTGTACATTGGGCCTTCAAGCTTTTGAAGTCTATACACTGGCTTACTCTTCAAGTCTGCACAGCCTGCCTTGATTCAGAGTCTATTCATCGCTGTTGAGTTAAAGTCTGTACAACCGTTCCTTTGGCTAAAGTCTACACATCGTGTAGTCTATACACTCGACTGCCCTGCTTTGCTTCAAGTTTGTACAGTCTCTCCCTCAGCAAGCCTATACACTGGAGTCGTCAGCTGCAAGGATAGCATGTCTGTACATTGGTTCTCATGCATGTTAACACCAGGTCTATACACTGCATTCATGCATTGTTCTTCACAGGAAAGTCTGTACACTGTGTTCTCTCGCACGCAAACAAAGTGTGTACAGCCTGTGCTTGCATTAGTAAGTCTACACACTCGATTCATTCATGCATTTCACAGAAGTCTATACACTCCTTCCTATTATGATAATGCATTCTTTAGTAAGTATATACACTGAGCTTGCATGAAGACTTCTAAGTCTATACACTCCCTCACACTGTACACACTTGCTGTATTGATATCTATAAGTCTATACATTGCTGAACTATGTACAGCCTGTGTTAATTTTATCCATCGACTGAACTCCTCAGTTACTCTTGCAGGTGTTCTGGCACGTGAACCAAAGAAATGTCTGGCACGTGATCCAAGGAGCTGATATGCTGACACGTGGCCAAATACTTGGGCGGGAAATGTGGAGGCCACATGCGCCCAGTGCTGCCCCTACTCGAGCAACTATAAAGGGTAGTCTCCGTTGTCTGAAGGAGGTTGATCGAAGCCTTGAGAGCAATAGCAGAAAAGCAGAAGTGCTGAGAGTTCGATCCAGCAGAAGAGAAGCAGAGAGCAGAAGAAGAAGAAATAGAAGAAGAGTGAGCCGGCAGAAGAAAAAGAGTTGCAGAGAAGAAGGAGAGAACAGCGTGAGAGAAAAGGAGAGCAGAGGAGAAAGAAAGAGAGATAGAGAGAGAGAGAGTTCGTGGAAAAGAAGGAAGAAGCTATTGAAGATCTGTCATCTGGCGTTTGGATTAAATCCAATCCAGATCTACTCCTTTGAGAGCTACATTCTTGTTCTTCATTTACAGCCTTCCGATCGCTGTGTATTTTCCATTCCTTATTTTTTCCTTTTCATCTGGTTATCCTTGTTCTTCCGATCCTCTGGTCTGAGGTCGGGTTTCTCCTGTGGACTCAGGAGAAGGGAGACTTGTCTCCGGTTCTGGGCTTGTGGGTTGCAAGTCCAGGGGTTCCTCTGGTTGGAGGAAGAGAGGTCTTCGACCTCTGGTTGCTGGTGATGGGGAGTCACTGGCGGGTTCCCTCCTGGACTGGAGGAAGAGAGACTTCGGTCTCTGGTTTCCAAGTGGCTGGGAGTCACTTGGGGTGTCCCTCCGGTTGGGAGGAAGAGGGGAGGTTGTTCCCCTGGTCAAGCTGTGTGGCAGCACCTTGTTCGCAGACTGAGTCTGCTTGGTTCTAGCGTTTGCTAGTGAAGCCTCACTCCGGTTGGGAGTGAGGGGTGGATGTAGGTCTGGAGGACCGAACCACCTAAAAATCTATTGAGCAGTAGTTTGCTTTGTGTGTTTGCTTCCGCTAGATGCTTGGATAGGCGCACTCCATGTGCTTGCTCATAAGTTTAATTGAATTAGTTTTATTCTGTGATTGCGTCTAGCATCTCAGTTTTTATTTGGGCATTATTCGTAGAAGGATACATTCACCCCCCTCTGTATCCGGGCCTAGCACCCTAACAATTGGTATCAGAGCGGTGTCTGCTTAGAAGGTCCAGCGACCTGCAGATCCGATCTTGCAGTCTTAGGTGCTAATTTGCTTTTGGTGCATCAATATTCCTGTTGCATTATATCTGTTTGTTTCCATGGGTGAACCACCAGTTTTCAACGGTTCCAATTTTAGTGTATGGTCTGCTATTCTGAAAAACTATGCTAAATCTATTAATCCAGACCTGTGGAAAGTAATTTCACACGGTCCTCATGAACTACCAAAGAAAAAGTCCAAATGGACTGACAGTCACAAATCTATGCATGAGGAGAACTAGATAGCTATAAATCTAATGAAGGCAGCTACTGATAGAGCTTTTCATTCATGTTTCTTTGATTACAGTTCTGCTAAAGATATTCTGGACATGCTGAAGCGAACTCAGAAGAGGAATGAGGACAGCTGCATGATGGCTGACAGAATCAATCAAAGTAGCAGCCAAAATGAAGATGATGATGATGAGGTAAATCTCTTCAAGAATTTTTCTCTTGATGATTGGGAGAATGCATATGCTGAATTGTTAGAGTCACATGAGAGCTTAAGAAAACAATATAAAAAGTTGAAGAAGGGTACTGGGATAGATAGTTCTAGCTCTCCATGTGAAAACTGTTCAAGTACGAAGAAATTTCATGATGCATGTATGTCTGATAATCATATGTATAAAAATCAGAATGCAAAACTGAAGAAGGAACTTGAATGTGCTTACTCTGAACTAAACAAGCTAAAATCTGAAGATGACTCTCTCAAAAAACTCTCCAAAGAAGATGAAGAAAAATCAGAGAAACTTAAACAGGAGAACAAATTGATGATTGAAAAACTTAATGCCATAAAGTCTGTAAACATAGAATTACAGAAAGATCTTGAAAAACAGCAAAAAGATATGAAGGAAATTGAAAATGGAAGAAAGTATGAAGTCAATTCAGAAGATCAGCTTCTAATAAATGAATTGGTTCAAAATGACAAACTTAAGGAAGAAAATGAGAAGTTAAGAATGCTGAACTTCACCATGTTTGAGAGACTTCTAGCTTTAGAAAGAGGTAAAAGTGTTTGCGTTGAAGATTCTGATAAACTGAGCAATCTGGAACAGGAAGTTGAAAAATACAAAACTGCTAACAATGTGTTAACTGAATGTATGAATTGCAGTGAGCAAGAAATTGCTAGTTACGAGTTGCATATTTTCTCTTTAGAAAATGAAATTCAGGATTTGAGAATATCTTTGTCTAAATTTGTTAATGGGCAAGAAAACCTAGACAAGCTACTAGGTGTAAAAGTCAATGTCAAAAAGGAAGGGTTGGGCTACAATAATCTAAATAAAAAGGCTCTGCAGAACAAAGTAACAACATCCTTTGTAAATGCTTCAAATGTAGCCACAACATCAAAAGACAAACAGCCCACTGATCAGAAAAAACCGGGAACAAAGATTAATTTTAAGAAAGAAGGACTGGGTTACAGTCCAGTCATGAGGAAGGTTGATGGAGTCAACCTGAAAACTATTTTTGTTAAATCTTCTGAATAGGATGAGTCTTCTACTTCATCTCCAACTCAGTACAAGGCTAAGAAAACAGGAAAACATGATAAAAATTCGAAAAGGACTGTAAATCAGAAAATAAATGAAAAGGGTTCATCAGTGCATATTGATCACAGTCCTCACACACATTCACATGCATCCAAAAAGAAAATGATCTGTCATTACTGTCATAAATTTGGACATCTGATGCATGAGTGTAAGCTTATGGAGAAGGATGATAAGAGTGCTAGGAGATCTCATGATAAAAATCCTTCACTTCAGAAAAGGAGTGTCACATGTTCTAATTGTGGTAAATTAGGACACTCAATTGCTCATTGCTGGTTTGCTAGTGGTAAGAAAACCTTTTATTCATATCATGCTAAATTCCCTGCAAACCAACATGTCTTTAGTAAAAATAAATCTGCTTCAATGAACCAGCACATCATCTGTTTCAACTGCAACATGATTGGTCACAAGACCTCTGAATGCTGGTCAGGCTCTTTTAAAAGAAATTCTATTTCATGCTTTGAATGTGGAAAGAGTGGCCACAGGGCCATTGAATGCTGGCATGCTCAGGGTAGAAATAATAATTTTAAACATGCTAAAATCCCTGCAAATAGACATGCTTTTCATGAGAATTTTAAGAGAATGAATTCTTCTCATTATTTTAACTGTGGGAAGCCAGGCCATAGAGCTGCTGAATGTTGGCTGGCCGGTTTTAGTAAACAGAATTTTAATTCTGTCAACAACAAAAAGTTTCATGCATATGCACATTGATTTCATGCTAACAAGAATGTGCATAGATCAAATCTGAAACCTGATGCATCTTACTATCATTATAGTAAATAGAACTCTCTCTCTGCCAATGAACTTCATGACAACAGTAATGTGCATAAGAGGAATTTGAAATCTGCTAATTCATGCCATTGCTGTGGACAAATTGGTCATTCAATGAAAAACTGCTACTTGATGAAATATGATGACCATGCTGCTAGAAAATTATTTAGAACACCTACCAAAGGTGTCACTGCTAATCCAGGACCCAAGTTTTCTTGGGTACCTACTGCATCAAAATGATGTGTTTGTTGCAGGTGTGCCTTGGAATGGAATAAAAAGGGGTTAATAATCCAAGACACTCAAGAATGAAAACCCCCTCTGAACTGTTTGGGTAAATTCTCTGCATTTCCTATTTTAAAATTCATTGCATATCTAATTTGATGTAATCTTGCACATCTGCCATTTGTAGTTGTTTGATAATTATTGAAATGCATAAACTCTGAAAACAAATTGCATTCTAAAAAATCTATACTGCATATGTATGTGGCTTGAAATTTGTCTGATGCATAGTTCATTGAAAATCTGTCTATTGCATTCTGAAAAATCTGTTAAGTTGAAATTTGATCCATGCATGCTGCCCATGTTGAATTATCATGATTGACCTCAATGGTATATAAATGGTAAGCTACCAAAAGGCAGGAAAATCTGTCTAGAGGCTCTTACTATGTGTGAGGTGGTCTTTTAGACCAAGTGCTCCGCCTAGTACCATGGGTCACTTTGCAGATAGGATAGTCTGATTGTGCACAAGTCACAATATCATTTGGAATCATATGTTCAGTCTTCAGTGCAAACATTGCATGTTTTCGGGGGGAGTTAGTTGCATATCCTTGCATAACATTCAATGTTGAGTCTTTGCATGTCCTTGCATACATATAGTGCATTGCATTTCCTTATATTGAAAATGCCAAAAAGTGAGTTTGAATGCATATTGTGAGGGGGAGTCAATGCATTGCATATAGGTTGTCAAATGCATACATTTGTCAGAATTCATTGCATATCCTTTCTTATTGATTTTGTTGACAAACCTTGATCATATTCTGAAAACTTTGAGCTTCACAATCTCTCTTAACAATTGGTATTTCTCCTATCAATTGGTATCATTTGGGTTCAAAATTCTATCAGTCCTTCATGAAGATTTCAATGGGCTATCTCGATCATAAATCTGAAAACTTTTGAACTAGAAATCTTCTATTATACCTTTTTATGAATATCTGAAATAACTCAGGTGGTTTAAGTTTAATGTACTCAAGGGTTGACTTTAAAATCTCTTAAAAATATCTGAAACATGTTTAATAAACCTTAACCATCTGTTTCATGTTGTGTCTTGTGAAAACTTCTGAAATCTGCACTTTTGAATACATGACTTCAACTGATTAAGTACATGAAATTATTATTGACTTGAAGCAAATGAATTTTTCTGAAAAGTCTAAAGTGTAATATCTGTCAGAGCAATGACCTTGGTCACTGAGAAACACATGTCCAAAGGACTGTGTCATGAGGTACCATAGTTAACTCTGATTAAGAATTCATTGAAATTCAGGCAGAGCAATGGCATGCACACTGAGAAATACAACTCACTCATCAAGAAATGATTTGGAGTGTGTCATGATGTGTAAATGCTATCTCTGTTCATATATAGCATGACAGTTAGTCACACTATGTGCTTAGGGATATTGGCCTCTGATCAAGGTATATCCTCTAGTTACAAGGTGTGCACTGAACTAGACTGCTCGTAAACTTTGTAGCATGAAAAATTGAT
Organism: Amorphophallus konjac; assembly: GCA_022559845.1. Taxonomy (NCBI): domain Eukaryota; kingdom Viridiplantae; phylum Streptophyta; class Magnoliopsida; order Alismatales; family Araceae; genus Amorphophallus; species Amorphophallus konjac. The sequence continues at coordinate 290,925,353 of CM040126.1, read as the reverse complement.
GAACATATCTCAATATCTGAATATTGATGCTAAAATCAAATTGCTACAACCCTGGACAAAATAATATGACTTCATAATTGCTTAATCTCAATACTAGTGCATGTAATTCTGAAAGAAGTCAATAAATTTGATTGTGTAAGACAAAGGGAGGACAATCAAGATAAATATGAGGGCTTGGTTCATTTTTATTAAAACATGGTTTTAGATATCAATACAGAATTTTATTGATAAACTCTGCATACATCATGTTTAAACCATGCTGTTCAATAAAGCTCATTCATAAGCCCTTATAATGGAAGACTTTGAAAACTTATGTTTTGGATTTATGAGATTGATATCTCTTTGAAAATCTGGCTGAACTTCTTGTGTTTGGAGCATCCTTGAAAAATCTGTTAATTGAAACTCTTCTGCTCATGTCCTTGGTTCATTGACCTGAACTTCTCCTTGTTTGCCCCTGTGGTCTCCTTCTCATCTATCTCATAAGATTCCACTTATTGAGGGGGAGCTTCCATGTCATATGCATCATGCTACATAGAAACTCTTAAAGGGGAAGATCTTGCATTCTGGTTTCGGCATCTGCATTCACCCCTTCCCATGGTTCATCCTGACTATACTAAAGGGGGAGATTGTTTGCCAAAGGGGGAGAATTCTGTTCTTGCAAGGGGGAGAAATTGACTGAATTTTTATACATGCTTTAATTTCTCAAACTATTTTCCTTTTGATGAAGTCAAAGGGGGAGAATAATTTGAGTCATCAGAATGCCTCACATCATCAGAATGACTCAATGTGTTGAAAGTGTTGCCATCATCAAAAAGGGGGAGATTGTTGTGCCCCTGTGGTTTTGATGATTAGTTTTTGATGTGAGTTAATCACGGTGAGTCATCTTGCTGTGTGAGGCATCATGTTGATATTCAGTCATTTTCTATTCATAATGCAGTCTTTTTCAAATGTTCAGTCAAGCATTGCATATTCTGATGTTCAGTCTGATTATCAAAGCATTGTATTGCTGTTCAGTTAGTTTAATAGATTTAAAGCATTGCATGTTTTATGTTAGTCATTTTGTCTGCTGCATAAAGCATGTTCAGTTATGTTGTCTGTTTGTGCAAGTCTACACATCCTATTTGGTCGCTCTCCAAGTCTATACACTGCCAGTACACACGTACAAACTATCTTCGTGTGAAGTCTTCACATCGACTGTTCATGCAAAGTCTAGACATTCGATCAAGTTTGTACACTGGTCTTGGGATATGGATTCATAAAGTACATACACTCTTCGGTTGACTTCAACTAAAGTATGTACATCGGCATGCATTGCATCAAGTGTATACATTGGGTCATGCATTCACTGTAGAGTCTACACATTGATGGGTCTTATTCAATGTCTTCATGCATTCATCAAGTCTATACGCTGGAAGACAAAGTCTATACAGCGTCAACTCATTGGGCTGCAGCGTCAACTCAGCAAGTCTATACATCCTCAGTTGAACGTAAAGTATATACGTTGCAGCATCAACTCATTGGGCTGCAGCGTCAACTCAGCAAGTATGCACATCGCCTCATTTCTTCAAAGTCTATACGCTGGATCGTCTTTCTTAGTGTCTTCATATTCGAAGTCGATACATTGGTCTTCAAGCGTTACAAGTCTATACATTGGTTCAGACTCTTCAAAGTCTGTACATTGGGCCTTCAAGCTTTTGAAGTCTATACACTGGCTTACTCTTCAAGTCTGTACAGCCTACCTTGATTCAGAGTCTATTCATCGCTGTTGAGTTAAAGTCTGTACAGCCGTTCCTTTGGCTAAAGTCTACACATCGTGTAGTCTATACACTCGACTGCCCTGCTTTGCTTCAAGTCTGTACAGTCTCTCCCTCAGCAAGCCTATACACTGGAGTCGTCAGCTGCAAGGATAGCATGTCTGTACATTGGTTCTCATGCATGTTAACACCAGGTCTATACACTGCATTCATGCATTGTTCTTCACAGGAAAGTCTGTACACTGTGTTCTCTCGCACGCAAACAAAGTGTGTACAGCCTGTGCTTGCATTAGTAAGTCTACACACTCGATTCATTCATGCATTTCACAGAAGTCTATACACTCCTTCCTATTATGATAATGCATTCTTTAGCAAGTATATACACTGAGCTTGCATGAAGACTTCTAAGTCTATACACTCCCTCACACTGTACACACTTGCTATATTGATATCTATAAGTCTATACATTGCTGAACTATGTACAGCCTGTGTTAATTTTGTCCATCGACTGAACTCCTCAGTTACTCTTGCAGGTGTTCTGGCACGTGAACCAAAGAAATGTCTGGCACGTGATCCAAGGAGCTGATATGCTGACACGTGGCCAAATACTTGGGCGGGAAATGTGGAGGCCACATGCGCCCAGTGCTGCCCCTACTCGAGCAACTATAAAGGGTAGTCTCCGTTGTCTGAAGGAGGTTGATCGAAGCCTTGAGAGCAATAGCAGAAAAGTAGAAGTGCTGAGAGTTCGATCCAGCAGAAGAGAAGCAGAGAGCAGAAGAAGAAGAAATAGAAGAAGAGTGAGCCGGCAGAAGAAAAAGAGTTGCAGAGAAGAAGGAGAGAACAGCGTGAGAGAAAAGGAGAGCAGAGGAGAAAGAAAGAGAGATAGAGAGAGAGAGAGAGTTCGTGGAAAAGAAGGAAGAAGCTATTGAAGATCTGTCATCTGGCGTTTGGATTAAATCCAATCCAGATCTACTCCTTTGAGAGCTACATTCTTGTTCTTCATTTACAGCCTTCCAATCGCTGTGTATTTTCCATTCCTTATTTTTTCCTTTTCATCTGGTTATCCTTGTTCTTCCGATCCTCTGGTCTGAGGTCGGGTTTCTCCTGTGGACTCAGGAGAAGGGAGACTTGTCTCCGGTTCTGGGCTTGTGGGTTGCAAGTCCAGGGGTTCCTCTGGTTGGAGGAAGAGAGGTCTTCGACCTCTGGTTGCTGGTGACGGGGAGTCACTGGCGGGTTCCCTCCTGGACTGGAGGAAGAGAGACTTCGGTCTCTGGTTTCCAAGTGGCTGGGAGTCACTTGGGGTGTCCCTCCGGTTGGGAGGAAGAGGGGAGGTTGTTCCCCTGGTCAAGCTGTGTGGCAGCACCTTGTTCGCAGACTGAGTCTGCTTGGTTCTAGCGTTTGCTAGTGAAGCCTCACTCCGGTTGGGAGTGAGGGGTGGATGTAGGTCTGGAGGACCGAACCACCTAAAAATCTATTGAGCAGTGGTTTGCTTTGTGTGTTTGCTTCCGCTAGATGCTTGGATAGGCGCACTCCATGTGCTTGCTCATAAGTTTAATTGAATTAGTTTTATTCTGTGATTGCGTCTAGCATCTCAGTTTTTATTTGGGCATTATTCGTAGAAGGATACATTCACCCCCCTCTGTATCCGGGCCTAGCACCCTAACAATTGGTATCAGAGCGGTGTCTGCTTAGAAGGTCCAGCGACCTGCAGATCCGATCTTGCAGTCTTAGGTGCTAATTTGCTTTTGGTGCATCAATATTCCTGTTGCATTATATCTGTTTGTTTCCATGGGTGAACCACCAGTTTTCAACGGTTCCAATTTTAGTGTATGGTTTGCTATTCTGAAAAACTATGCTAAATCTATTAATCCAGACCTGTGGAAAGTAATTTCACACGGTCCTCATGAACTACCAAAGAAAAAGTCCAAATGGACTGACAGTCACAAATCTATGCATGAGGAGAACCAGATAGCTATAAATCTAATGAAGGCAGCTACTGATAGAGCTTTTCATTCATGTTTCTTTGATTACAGTTCTGCTAAAGATATTCTGGACATGCTGAAGCGAACTCAGAAGAGGAATGAGGACAGCTGCATGATGGCTGACAGAATCAATCAAAGCAGCAGCCAAAATGAAGATGATGATGATGAGGTAAATCTCTTCGAGAATTTTTCTCTTGATGATTGGGAGAATGCATATGCTGAATTGTTAGAGTCACATGAGAGCTTAAGAAAACAATATAAAAAGTTGAAGAAGGGTACTGGGATAGATAGTTCTAGCTCTCCATGTGAAAACTGTTCAAGTACGAAGAAATTTCATGATGCATGTCTGTCTGATAATCATATGTATAAAAATCAGAATGCAAAACTGAAGAAGGAACTTGAATGTGCTTACTCTGAACTAAACAAGCTAAAATCTGAAGATGACTCTCTCAAAAAACTCTCCAAAGAAGATGAAGAAAAATCAGAGAAACTTAAACAGGAGAACAAATTGATGATTGAAAAACTTAATGCATAAAGTATGTTCAGTTATGCTGTCTGTTTGTGCAAGTCTACACATCCTATTTGGTCGCTCTCCAAGTCTATACACTGCCAGCACACACGTACAAACTATCTTCATGTGAAGTCTTCACATCGACTGTTCATGCAAAGTCTAGACATTCGATCAAGTTTGTACACGGGTCTTAGGATATTGATTCATAAAGTACATACACTCTTCAGTTGACTTCAACTAAAGTATGTACATCGGCATGCATTGCATCAAGTGTATACATTGGGTCATGCATTCACTGTAGAGTCTACACATTGATGGGTCTTATTCAATGTCTTCATGCATTCATCAAGTCTATACGCTGGAAGACAAAGTCTATACAGCGTCAACTCATTGGGCTGCAGCGTCAACTCAGCAAGTCTATACATCCTCAGTTGAACGTAAAGTATATACGTTGCAGCATCAACTCATTGGGCTGCAGCGTCAACTCAGCAAGTATGCACATCGCCTCATTTCTTCAAAGTCTATACGCTGGATCGTCTTTCTTAGTGTCTTCATATTCGAAGTCCATACATTGGTCTTCACCTAAAGTCTGTACATCACTGTAGCTGCATCGTCTCATGCAGCGTCTCATTCAAGTCTGTACAGCCGTTTGCACTTCAATTGAAGTGTGTACATCATAGGCGTTCAAAGTGTGCACTTTGCCTAAGTCTGTACAGCCACTAGTCGCAACAAAGTCTGTACATCGCCTTCAAGGTATCAAGTCTATACAGTGGACTGTGCTTCAAGCATTGGCCAAGTGTGTACATCGACCTGTTCACTCGTATGAGCAAGTCTATACATTGGTCAGTGGCAAGTCTATACATTGCTTTGTTTTACCTACGTTCAAGACCACCAAGTCTGTACATTGGGTAAAGTCTACACATCGCCTTGTTCACTTGCTTCAAACTTTATACACTGTGAACATTCAAGTCTGTACAGACTTCACTTCAATCAAGTCTGTACATCGTTAAGCTGCCTTTATGCCGAAAGAAGTCTATACAGTGGTCTTCATTTCGTCAAGTCTGTACATTGGTTTCAACTCTCCAAGTCTGTACATCGCTTGCAGTTTCATTGTCCATACAACCATAGCAAGTCTGTACATTGACACCTTACCTTCATTTAGAACCTCAAGTCTATACACTCGTTTCTAAGGCAAAGTCTATACAATCGTCTTCATAGGTTTCAAGTCTGTACAGCATGCCTTGCTATTCACAGCCTTTAAAGTCTGTACAATGGCCTCGCATCGGCAAGTCTGTACATTGGCTTCATATGCTCCTAAGTATATACATCGGTCCTCAAGCGTTACAAGTCTGTACATTGGTTCAGACTCTTCAAAGTCTGTACATTGGGCCTTCAAGCTTTTGAAGTCTATACACTGGCTTACTCTTCAAGTCTGTACAGCCTGCCTTGATTCAGAGTCTATTCATCGCTGTTGAGTTAAAGTCTGTACAGCCGTTCCTTTGGCTAAAGTCTACACATCGTGTAGTCTATACACTCGACTGCCCTACTTTGCTTCAAGTCTGTACAGTCTCTCCCTCAGCAAGCCTATACACTGGAGTCGTCAGCTGCAAGGACAGCATGTCTGTACATTGGTTCTCATGCATGTTAACACCAGGTCTATACACTGCATTCATGCATTGTTCTTCACAGGAAAGTCTGTACACTGTGTTCTCTCGCACGCAAACAAAGTGTGTACAGCCTGTGCTTGCATTAGTAAGTCTACACACTCGATTCATTCATGCATTTCACAGAAGTCTATACACTCCTTCCTATTATGATAATGCACTCTTCAGCAAGTATATACACTGAGCTCGTATGAAGACTTCTAAGTCTATACACTCCCTCACACTGTACACACTTGCTGTATTGATATCTATAAGTCTATACATTGCTGAACTATGTACAGCCTGTGTTAATTTTGTCCATCGACTGAACTCCTCAGTTACTCTTGCAGGTGTTCTGGCACGTGAACCAAAGAAATGTCTGGTACGTGATCCAAGGAGCTGAGATGCTGACACGTGGCCAAATACAAGGGCGGGAAATGTGGAGGCCACACGCTCCCAGTGCTGCCCCTGCTCGAGCTGCTATAAAGGGTAGTCTCTGTGGTCTGAAGGAGGTTGATCGAAGCCTTGAGAGCAATAGCAGAAAAGCAGAAGTGCTGAGAGTTCGATCCAGCAGAAGAGAAGCAAAGAGCAGAAGAAGAAGAAATAGAAGAAGAGTGAGCCGGCAGAAGAAAAAGAGTTGCAGAGAAGAAGGAGAGAACAACGTGAGAGAAAAGGAGAGCAGAGGAGAAAGAAAGAGAGATAGAGAGAGAGTTCGTGGAAAAGAAGGAAAAAGCTATTGAAGATCTGTCATCTGGCGTTTGGATTAAATCCAAGCCAGATCTGCTCCTTTGAGAGCTATATTCTTGTTCTTCATTTACAGCCTTCCGATCGCTGTGTATTTTCCTTTCCTTATTTTTTCCTTTTCATCTGGTTATCCTTGTTCTTCCGATCCTCTGATCTGAGGTCGGGTTCCTCCTGTGGACTCAGGAGAAGGGAGACTTGTCTCCGGTTCTGGGCTTGTGGGTTGCAAGTCCAGGGGTCCCTCCGGTTGGAGGAAGAGAGGTCTTCGACCTCTGGTTGCTGGTGACGGGGAGTCACTGGCGGGTTCCCTCCTGGACTGGAGGAAGAGAGACTTCGGTCTCTGGTTTCCAAGTGGCTGGGTGTAACGACCCGAGAATCCGATTACCGGGAAGGCCCGATAACCCGAGACTCGTACCGCCACCCACGAGTCCGAAGACTCGGAAGGTTTAAAAGGATGGTGTGGAGACTACACAAGTATCACAAATAATTGCAGAAATTAAACAGTTATAATATTAAGCAGGAAATAAATTAACTTTTTACATGGTCCACAATAAAATAACAACAACAGCAAGAACAGTCCACGACTAGTACAGTGACAAGAAAGAAAAGTACAGCTACACGGGGCATACCCCGGCTCTGACCTCTGGCACTACCTCTGGGCACCCGCACCACGCTGCGCTCCTGACGCGCTCCCCGAAGGTGGCGTCTCACCTGAAACACGGTGAAAACACGCAGGGAATGAGTCTCGGAACAAGACTCAGTAGGGATCACTCGAACCCTACCTCGTAAAACGAGAAACCACTACTCTAGCGGTAGGAAAGTACCTCGGAAAGGAAAGCCCTGCACTCTACAGAACTAGACCCTACGGCACGCAAACCGACACACGTGCCACGGTACGAGAAGACCGAAATCAACGGTCGAACCGTAAAACCCGAAGGTCGGAAACACACGACTGACAGTCTGACACTCCGTACTCGACAGGAGTACCACCCACTAGAAGCACAGCCGGTAGCGTCCCCTGACGTCTGACACCGCGCCGCAGGTGAGCCGCCTGACGTGGTAGGTCCTACCCGAGGCGCAAACACCGCACAAGTAACCACAACAAGTGACTAGCTGGGGTCACGCCCGTCGACGTGGGTCCAACCGCCCCCAACCACGTGTGCACACACAGACCACGCGTCCTAGGTCTGGCCCTCTGACCGGTTTTCCCCCGCAGCCGGACTCTGGCTAAGACGAGGAGCCTACGGTAACCGGTCCACAAACCGTCTCGAAAGGTGGGTGCCCGTACACCACTCCCAGGTGAGACCAGCACCTCGTACTGGTGGGCTACGACTAGTGGAGGGTCACTGAAGGAGTAGACTCTCAAGTCAACGGAAAACGACGTCCGAAACCGACAACGTGTGGGAATCACCCCACGCACCAGCCCCGTCGCACGGTGGCCACAGTCGGAGAAAAACGGACTCACCGCCTACGGCCAAACTCATGACCAAGGCAAACGGAACCTCCGGACACCAAAGACACGGTCACGGAACTCCACGGGGTGCCCGGGACGCACACACGGCCCAAGGGGAACACCCAACAACAGCCAAATCACGCTAGGGATACCTAGCGCGACACGGAAGAACGCGCTAGGGAACCCTAGCGCGACAGGGAAGATCGCGCTAGGTCTCCCTAGCGCGACAGGGACCATCGCGCTAGGGAACCCTAGCGCGACAAGAACCATCGCGCTAGGTCCTCCTAGCGCGACAAGGATGATCGCGCTATGACCCTATAGCGCGACAGGAACCGCCTCCTGTTCATCTTCTCCGATGAACGCGCTCGGTCGGGGCAGCGCGACCTCCAAGAACGCGCTACTGGAGTATAGCGCGTTCTCAGTCCGCGGCCGAAAACGGTAAGAACGCCCAAAAAATTCTAACCACGCCCCCATGCCTCCATAGGAGAGGGGGAAAACAAAGGGGAAGACCCCTGGGGACCCCTAGCATGATTCTAGGCCATCAAAACACGAAATCATGCATCAAATCCATAGATCGGGCGAGCTCTCCCCAAATCATGGAAAAACCCAAAAACGCTCAAACGATCCCCTCTCGGCCTCCCCGCGGCCTATAAATCGCGGAAAAGATCGGCATGAGGCTAAGGAACGTCACCCTACCTCAATGGAGTGAATGCTCCGCCGGATCGATCACGAATCACGAAGAATGCTCGAAGCTTCATGAACTCCCCACGCTTCCCACGCTCGCCGCACGCCCACGAGATCGCCTCACCGTCGCCCACGCGTCCGCGCCGTCGCCCCGCCGCCGTCCGTAGCCGGAGAGGGGTTCGCCGCGTCCGAATGGGAGAGAGGGAGAGAGGAGGGTGTCACGGTGGGAAGAAACGGAGGAAGAGGAAGAAGAAGAAAGAGAAAGGAGAAAAAGAAAAAGAAAGGAATTAGGGCTATATAAAAAATCTGAATTTTCAAAAAAATACCAAAAAATAGAAAAATGCATTTCTAGAATCCTCGGAACGCACCGATCGCAACGGTACCACTCGTGCCTGGGGGAACCGCCCGGTTCGCCCGCAGCGAGCTTCCGAAGGGAAAGCCAAAACACACACCGGGAATCGGAAAACACACGCGGAAAAGCCGCGGAACGCCTCCGGGCCTCCGAAACAACTCCGGATCGCGCCGATCTGAACACGAAAGATGTCCGAAATAAAATTTCGGACACAACGGAGTCGGACGCTCTGAAAACCAGATCCGGGACCCACGAAGAAGGATCCGAAAGGTCCGGGATATTACAGCCCTCCCCCCTTAAGGAATTTCGTCCTCGAAATTGAGAACAACCCAAGGGGAAAGAAGAGGAAGACTCACTCAAACAGATACGGGAACTGCTGACGCATCTCGTCCTCACGTTCCCACGAAGCCTCACCACCAGAGTGTCGTTGCCACACGACCTTTACCAAGGGAATGACCTTGTTCCGCAGGCGCTGCTCTCGCCTATCCTCCACGCGGATCGGAAACTCTGGGAGAGAAAGATCTGGAGTCACCTCAGGCCAAACAGAAAACTCGAGCACATGAGAGTCATCGGGCATATACTTCCGCAACATCGAGACGTGGAACACGTCATGCACCGACGCCAACTCAGGAGGTAACTGCAACCGGTAAGCAACCTCACCGATGCGCTCCACAATCGCGAAAGGACCAATATAGCGGGGACTCAGCTTCCCACGCCGTCCAAAACGCATCACCCCCTTCATCGGAGAAACTCTCAAGAACACATGATCGCCCACGGCGAACTCGAGGGGCTGCCTCCTACGGTCAGCATAGCTCTTCTGCCGACTCTGGGCCGCCAACATGTTCTGACGAACCAGGTGCACAACATCCACACATTGCTGCACCAATTCCGGTCCCGTCAAAACACGCTCACCCACCTCAAACCAGTCAAGCGAAGTCCGACAAGGACGCCCATACAGTGCCTCATAAGGAGCCATGCCGATGCTCGAATGATAGCTGTTGTTATAGGCAAACTCCACCAACGGTAGGTGATGAATCCAACTCCCCTGCCACTCCAGGCAGCAGGATCTCAGCATGTCCTCCAAAGTCGGAATGGTCCTCTCAGACTGACCATCTGACTGCGGATGATACGCCGAGCTAAATGCCAACTCCGTGCCAAGAGCTCGCTGGAAACTCCTCCAGAATCCAGAAGTGAAGCGCGGATCCCGATCCGACACGATCGAAATGGGAACCCCATGCAACGGCACGATCCGCTCCACATACAAACGAGCCAACCTGGACACGCTCCAGCTGACCTTGACCGGTAGCAACCGCGTCACCTTCGTCAGCCGATCCACCAGTAACCAAATACTATCCTGCCCACTCGGGGTCCTTGGCAACCCCACTACAAAATCTGTGGTCACATGGTCCCACTTCCAAGCAGGAACATCCAAGGGCTGGAGAGTACCTCCTGGTCGCTGATGCTCCGCCTTCACCTGCTGACAGATCAGGCACCTGGCCACAAATTCGGCGACATCTCTCTTCATGCCAGGCCACCAAAACTGCCTCCGCAAGTTCCGATACATCTTCGTCGCACCCGGGTGTACAGTGTACCTGCTCCCATGAGCCTCGCGTAACACCGCACGACGAACCTGCTCCTCCGCTGGGACGTACAACCTGCCACGAAACCTCGCAGCACCGTCCTCGCCGAGCTCCACGCCAGCCATCGCAAGAATCGGGGCAACTCAGGGTCCGCATGCTGAGCCTCTGTCACCTGACGACGGATAGCAGGAGTGACAGTCAGACTCGCAAGCACTGCCAACCCTCGCTCCTGGGGAATCTTGAGCCTGAAGGAAACTTCGGGCACCTGTTCCCAGAGCCTCCACTTCCTCAGCATCAAGGTACTGACCGCCACCTTCCGACTCAAGGCATCGGCGACGACATTCATCCTGCCCGGCTGATAAGACAGGGTGAAGTCATAGTCCTTCATGAACTCCATCCAACGCCTTTGTCTGAGGTTCAGATCTCTCTGCGAGAACACATACCTCAAACTCTGATGGTCAGTGAACACCTCGAACTTCTCGCCGTACAGATAATGCCTCCAGATCTTCAGCGCGAAGATCACCGCCGCCAACTCAAGGTCATGGGTAGGGTAGTTCTCCTCGTGGGGCTTTAGCTGTCGAGATGCATAAGCCACCACTCTACCATGCTGCATCAGAACAGCACCCAATCCGACGCCGGAAGCATCTGTACACACCACAAAACCTCCCGATCCAGAAGGTAAAACCAACACCGGAGCCGAGGTGAGCAATCTCTTCAGTTCCCTGAAGCTCTGCTCACACTCCTCGGACCAAACGAAAGGCACATCCTTCCGCGTGAGCCTCGTCATCGGGGTCGCAATGCGAGAAAAATCTTGGATAAACCGGCGATAATAACCCGCAAGTCCCAAGAAACTCCAGATCTCCGTCACCGACCTCGGCCTCGGCCATTGCATCACAGCCTCGACCTTGGCGGGATCCACGGAAATGCCATCACCAGAAATCACGTGCCCCAGAAAGTGCACCTCGCTGAGCCAAAACTCGCACTTGCTGAGCTTCGCATACAACTGGTGATCTCGCAACGTCTGCAGCACCACACCCAAATGGTACGCATGCTCCTCAGCAGACCGTGAATAAACAAGGATGTCATCCACAAAGATGACCACGAACTGGTCCAAATATGGGTGGAACACCCTCTGCATCAAGTCTATGAAGGCTGCTGGGGCATTGGTGAGCCCAAACGGCATCACCAGAAACTCATAATGCCTGTACCTCGTACTGAACGCAGTCTTCTCCACATCGGACTCGCGAATTCTCAGCGGATAGTAACCGGACCGCAAATCAATCTGCGAGAACACTCGCGCAGACTGAAGCTGGTCGAACAAATCATCAATCCGCGGCAGCGGATACTTATTCTTAATGGTCACTTCATTCAGCTGCCGATAGTCAATGCATAGCCGCAGACTACCGTCCTTCTTCTTCACGAACAACACGGGCGCACCCCAAGGGGAAAAGCTCGGACGAATGTACCCCTTGGCCAACAGTTCCTGCAACTGCGCCCTCAACTCCCTCAGCTCAGCGGGGGCCATACGGTAGGGAGCCTTCGCCAAAGGTCCCGTACCAGGTACAACCTCGATCACGAAATCGATCTCCCGCTGGGGAGGTAATCCAGGCAACTCCTCAGGAAAAACATCGGGAAACTCGCACACCACCGCAATGTCCTCGACATCCGGCTCCATCCGGTCCGACACAACCACAGACGCGAGAAAACCCTGACAACCTGAATCAAGCAATCGACGGGCTCGAATAGCAGAGATAAGAAATCGAGAAGAGGCGGAACGGATACCTTGGAAATAGAAGGTCCTCTTTCTCAGATGTTGGAAGTAGGCCCTCTTCATTCCACAATCCACCACCGCTCCATGAGTCTCGAGCCAATCCATGCCTAGAATCACGTCGTAATCCGAAGCTGCAACGCATACAACCTGCCTGGCATACTCCGCCATCGATCCACACCGGAACCTGGTCGAAGCAATACGGAGTGACCATAAAATCACCCGAAGGCAACTCCACTGCCAAATCACAGGACAACTGGGTCACCGGCTCCTCGACGCTCGACGCGAAATCCTCCGAAATAAATGAATGAGACGCGCCAGAATCAAATAAAACTCGAGCCGCACAACCCAAAATCTGAACGGTACCTTCACGAGCTGCGACGCCACTGCCTCTGCCCTGGTCAAGTGCGTGATCTGGCCACGAGCTCTCTGCCTGCCTCCCACACTAGCTGACCTGGGTAGCGCGGATACTGTCCCTGTTGCTGCTGCTGCTGCTGCTGCTGGGGAACCTGCTGCTGCGGCGGCCTCTGAGGACAGTCACGCGCCATATGCCCTGGCTGGTCACACTGAAAATAGATGATCGGCGCCGTGCACTGCCTGCCTGGGTGGGTCCCACCACACCGTGGACAAGGTCCTCGCGATCCACCCACCGATCCCTGACGCTGCAAAGGAAACGGCTGCTGTACACTGCCCGATGAAGCCTGCCCCTGATCCTTGTGCTTCTTACGAAAATTCTTCTTCAAGAACTTCTTGACCTTCGAGCCGAAGGACGCAGATCCTGCCACTGACGCTGCCGGTGCCGGCACTCCTGAACCACCCGACGCATGCTGGAAGGAACCCTGCTGCTGGGTAGCCGACTGCTGGCTGCGACCTGACAAAGACTGCCCCTGGCTGATCGGTCCTCGAGTCCTCTGCATATCCATCTCCAAGGAAATCGCAACACGAGACGCCGTCTCTAGATCAGTGGCCCCATTCGCGATCAAATGGTGCCTCAGCTCCAGCCTCAAGCCCTGCACAAACTGCGTCGTCCTCACCCTCTCATGTTCCATGATATGAGGTGCGTACCGACCCAGCTCGACAAATCGGGCCCTGTACTGCAACACGGAGATGTCACCCTGCACCAGCTCCAGAAACTCCCGCATCCGCTGCGTAGCAACGACGTCTGGACAGTACGTACGCTCGAAAGCACTGACAAAGTCACCCCACTCGACCTGCTCAAGTGGACGAAGCTGAAAGGACGTCTTCCACTCGGAAGACCACCACCTCCGAGCCGTACCCTGCAACTGGTTGTAGGCCAACACCACTCTGTCCTCGGCAGTACTCTTCGCAGAACTGAACACCCGCTCCATCTCATCAAGCCAATCACGAGCCGCATCAGGGTCTGCCTGGCCGCTAAAGTAAGGTGGATGGAACTGCATGAAGTCCCTCACTGCTCGGCCTGGCCCACCCCTGACTGACGAGCCCTCACCAGTCTCTCCGCCGAACTGCTGAGACATGAGATGGTACATGCCACGGAAGAAATCCTCGGCCCCCGGAGCCCTCGCAGCATCCGCGGCCTCGGTAGCTCCTGGAACTCTGCTATGCTCCTCCTGGTCCCTCTGGACCCCCTGCTGGATCTCCTGACCTCCAGTCGACTGCCCCTGCTGAGAGCGAGAACTCCTCCTCGGCGCCATCCTCGCCCCTGAAGCACAAGACAGAAAACATGAAAACGATAATGTCAGAATAAAACACGCGGTGCCCAATGCCAGCGTCACATGTACATCATCGTTGTGGACTAGTGGACCACTATAATTACCTATGATTCTCATGTAATTCCACAACCGCGCTCTGATACCAGCTGTAACGACCCGAGAATCCGATTACCGGGAAGGCCCGATAACTCGAGACTCGTACCGCCACCCACGAGTCCGAAGACTCGGAAGGGTTAAAAGGATGGTGTGGAGACTACACAAGTATCACAAATAATTGCAGAAATTAAACAGTTATAATATTAAGCAGGAAATAAATTAACTTTTTACATGGTCCACAATAAAATAACAACAACAGCAAGAACAGTCCACGACTAGTACAGTGACAAGAAAGAAAAGTACAGCTACACGGGGCATACCCCGGCTCTGACCTCTGGCACTACCTCTGGGCACCCGCACCACGCTGCGCTCCTGACGCGCTCCCCAAAGGTGGCGTCTCACCTGAAACACGGTGACAACACGCAGGGAATGAGTCTCGGAACAAGACTCAATAGGGATCACTCGAACCCTACCTCGTAAAATGAGAAACCACTACTCTAGCGGTAGGAAAGTACCTCGGAAAGGAAAGCCCTGCACTCTACAGAACTAGACCCTACGGCACGCAAACCGACACACGTGCCACGGTACGAGAAGACCGAAATCAACGGTCGAACCGTAAAACCCGAAGGTCGGAAACACACGACTGACAGTCTGACACTCCGTACTCGACAGGAGTACCACCCACTAGAAGCACAACCGGTAGCGTCCCCTGACGTCTAACACCGCGCCACAGGTGAGCCGCCTGACGTGGTAGGTCCTACCCGAGGCGCAAACACCGCACAAGTAACCACAACAAGTGACTAGCTGGGGTCACGCCCGTCGACGTGGGTCCCACCGCCCCCAACCACGTGTGCACACACAGACCACGCGTCCTAGGTCTGGCCCTCTGACCGATTTTCGCCCGCAGCCGGACTCTGGCTAAGACGAGGAGCCTACGGTAACCGGTCCACAAACCGTCTCAAAAGGTGGGTGCCCGTACACCACTCCCAGGTGAGACCAGCACCTCGTACTGGTGGGCTACGACTAGTGGAGGGTCACTGAAGGAGTAGACTCTCAAGTCAACGGAAAACGACGTCCGAAATCGACAGCGTGTGGGAATCACCCCACGCACCAGCCCCGTCGCACGGTGGCCACAGTCGGAGAAAAATGGACTCACCGCCTACGGCCAAACTCATGACCAAGGCAAACGGAACCTCCGGACACCAAAGACACGGTCACGGAACTCCACGGGGTGCCCGGGACGCACACACGGCCCAAGGGGAACACCCAACAACAGCCAAATCGTGCTAGGGATACCTAGCGCGACACGGAAGAACGCGCTAGGGAACCTTAGCGCGACAGGGAAGATCGCGCTAGGTCTCCCTAGCGCGACAGGGACCATCGCGCTAGGGAACCCTAGCGCGACAAGAACCATCGCGCTAGGTCCTCCTAGCACGACAAGGATGATCGCGCTATGACCCTATAGCGCGACAGGAACCGCCTCCTGTTCATCTTCTCCGATGAACGCGCTCGGTCGGGGCAGCGCGACCTCCAAGAACGCGCTACTGGAGAATATCGCGTTCTCAGTCCGCAGCCGAAAACGGTAAGAACGCCCAAAAATTCTAACCACGCCCCCATGCCTCCATAGGAGAGGGGGAAAACAAAGGGGAAGACCCCTGGGGACCCCTAGCATGATTCTAGGCCATCAAAACACGAAATCATGCATCAAATCCATAGATCGGGCGAGCTCTCCCCAAATCATGGAAAAACCCAAAAACGCTCAAACGATCCCCTCTCGGCCTCCCCGCGGCCTATAAATCACGGAAAAGATCGGCATGAGGCTAAGGAACGTCACCCTACCTCAATGGAGCGAATGCTCCGCCGGATCAATCACGAATCACGAAGAATGCTCGAAGCTTCACGAACTCCCCACGCTTCGCACGCTCGCCGCACGCCCACGAGATCGCCTCACCGCCGCCCACGCGTCCGCGCCGTCGCCCCGCCGCCGTCCGTAGCCGGAGAGGGGTTCGTCGCGTCCGAATGGGAGAGAGGGAGAGAGGAGGGTGTCACGGTGGGAAGAAACGGAGGAAGAGGAAGAAGAAGAAAGAGAAAGGAGAAAAAGAAAAAGAAAGGAATTAGGGCTATATAGAAAATCCGAATTTTTGGAAAAATACCAAAAAATAGAAAAATACATTTCTAGAATCCTTGGAACGCACCGATCGTAACGGTACCACTCGTGCCTGGGGGAACCGCCCGGTTTGGCCGCAGCGAGCTTCCGAAGGGAAAGCCGAAACACACACCGGGAATCGGAAAACACATGCGGAAAAGCTGCGGAACGCCTCCGGGCCTCCGAAACAACTCCGGATCGCGCCGATCCGAACACGAAAGATGTCCGAAATGAAATTTTGAACACAACGGAGCTGGACGCTCCGAAAACCAGATCCGGGACCCACGAAGAAGGATCCGAAAGGTCCGGTGTATTACACTGGGAGTCACTTGGGGTGTCCCTCCGGTTGGGAGAAAGAGGGGAGGTTGTTCCCCTGGTCAAGCTGTGTGGCAGCACCTTGTTCGTAGACTGAGTCTGCTTGGTTCTAGCGTTTGCTAGTGAAGCCTCACTCCGGTTGGGAGTGAGGGGTGGATGTAGGTCTGGAGGACCGAACCACCTAAAAATCTATTGAGCAGTGGTTTGCTTTGTGTGTTTGCTTCTGCTAGATGCTTGGATAGGCGCGCTTCATGTGCTTGCTCATAAGTTTAATTGAATTAGTTTTATTCTGTGATTGCGTCTAGCATCTGAGTTTTTATTTGGGCATTATTCGTAGAAGGATACATTCACTCCCCTCTGTATCCGGGCCTAGCACCCTAACACCGAGGCTTTCGGGTGAGCGAGGATCCTCCTCAATGGTTCACCGGTCAGCACGGTGATGGAGTGCCCTTGGAAATAGGGTCGGAGGCGCTTGGCCAAGGCAACCAACGCTAGCACGAGTCTCTCGGTTGCGGGGTACCTTCTTTCAGCCTCATTGAGCACCTTGCTGGTGTAGTAGACCGGTCTAACTCCTGAGTCATTTATGACTAGGACCGAGCTAACTGTAGATGGAGTCACCGAGAGATAGAGATGCAAGGTTTCACCTGGGACGGGCTTGGAAAGCACCGGAGGTGAAGCCAAGAACTGCTTAAGCTCGGCGAACGCTTTTTGGCATTCCTCATCCCACGCGAATGTAGCAGATGCCATTTTAGGCCCCCTTAACAGTTTGAAGAAGGGTAGGCATCGTTCAGCCGCGCGGGACAGGAATCTGTTGAGCGCGGCAATGCGCCCGGTAAGGCATTGAACATCTTTGATGCAGGTGGGTGGGCGAATGTCTAGGATGGCCTGGACCTTGTCGGGTTGGCCTCGATCCCACGCTGGGTGACTAAGAAGCCCAAGAATTTCCCGGACCTTACTCCGAAGACGCACTTGGCAGGGTTGAGCTTCATGTTGTACTTCAGGAGGGTGTCGAAGGTTTCAGCTAGGTCGGCGAAGTGGTCCTCGGCCTTGGGGGTCTTCACGAGCATGTCGTCAATATTGGCCTCGACATTCCGACCGAGCTGTCTCTCGAACATATGATTGACCAGCCCCTGGTATGTGGCTCCAGCGTTCTTTAACCCGAAAGGCATCCGGGTGTAGCAGTATATGCCGAAGTCGGTGATAAAGGTGGTCTTCTCGATGTCTTCTGGATTCAATCTGGTCTGATGGTAACCTGAATAGGCGTCTAGGAAGCTGAGTATCTCGTTGCCTGAGGTTGAGTCAACCAGTTGGTCGATGCTCGGTAACGGATAGTAGTCCTTTGGAGTAGCCTTGTTCAAGTCGGTGAAGTCCACGCACATTCGCCACTTTCCCGAAGCTTTTGGTACCAGGACGACGTTAGCTAGCCATGTCGGGTACATGACCGGTCTGAAAAGACAAGTCTTTTGCCCCTTGGTGACATGCTCCTTGATGATCGCCTGCTTCTCTGGCGCGTGCTTCCTTCTGCGTTGTTGTACGGCTTTGATGGTTGGATCGAGGTTGAGCTTATGCATCACCGTCTCCTCTAGTGTCCCAAGGAGTTGATCATCAGAACATGCAAAGACTCGGACGTACGCGGAAAGAAACTCTTTGTATTGTTGTTGGGCTTCAGATGTTAGGTCGGCTCCAATCTTTACTCCCAGGGTCGGGTCATCGTTTAGGAAAACCGCTAGCAATTCGCCTCCAGGCTCGGCGGTTGCAGATTTTTCCTCGACTTCCCGGGGGCCCCTATTCTTCCCGTCCAGCCTTGTGGCTTCAACCGAGATATTGTAGCACCTTCTGGCCATGGCCTGGTTGCCTCGGACCTCCCCCAACCCATTTTTGGTGGGGAACTTCATCTTTTGGTGATAGGTAGAAGGCACTACTTTCGCTCGGCTGAGGATCCCTCGGCCGAAGATTGCATTGTATGCTATCGTACCCTTGATCACTATGAAGTCCGCCATAACCGTAACGGTCTTGGGTGGGGTGCCAAGAGTAACCGGCAGGCTGAGGGCTCCCTCGAGATAAGTGGCCTGGCCATTGAACCCGCACAGGGGGGTTCGGATCGGGCGGAGTTTAGACGGATCCTCCCCCATCTTAAGGAAACATTCATAGGATAATACATCGGGGGCACTTCCATTGTCAACTAGAATCATGTCTATGTTACAATGGTTTATTATGGCCGATATGACTAGGGCGTCGTCATGCGGGGTGGTCAGCCCTTCCAGGTCTCGGTCGGAGAAGACTATGACCTGAGGCTCACTTGGCGGGGCCTTGGGAGGCTCGACGGCTCGGCTCGCCCTCTTAGCATGACGCTTCCTTCCTCGGCCACTATCCCCTCCTGATGCAGCTCCTCCGGTGATGACGTTGATATGGACCCCGCAAGGGGCGTTGTCGATTTCCTCTGGGGCACCTCAGTCCTCCTTATGCCCGGCCACAAACCGGGATAGGTGTCCCTGGCGGACGAGGCGCTCGATCTTATCCTGGAGCTTATTGCAATCACCGGTGTGATGCTCGTGGTCGCTGTGGAACAGGTAATGTTTGCTGCGACTGTGGATTTTCTACCTCATTGGCTCGGGTTGGCGGAGGAGGCTCGAGCCTTTGATGTCTTCATATATTTCGTACACTGGAGCGGTTAGGGGAGTGTACCGCTCGTACTTCCGGGACAGTTCTTTGTGCTCCCCGTCTCGGTTCCGCCTCTTTCCTTGGCCCGAGCTTGACTCGGGTGCTCGCTTCTTGTCCCCCTCTCGACCCGAGTCGGTTGTGCCTCGGCATGCACTGAGAACTTCTTCGCACTCAACATGGGGTAAGGCCAGAGTCACTAGCTCGGCAAGGGTCGAGGGAGGGTGGAGGACAAGTTCGCGGCGGAGGTTCTCGTCCCGGGTGCCTCCGGTCAGCTCGGTTATGACCGAGGCTACATTCAGGCGGGGGATTCTCAGGGCTTCCGATTTGAATCGGTTGATGTAGGCCCGGAGTCTCTCCCCTTGTGCCTGTTTACGAGCCAAAAGCCCCGCTACCGACCTCGGGGGGCCACTGCCGGTGAAACTCTCCTTGAATACTCGCCCAAACTACTTGAAGTCTCGGATGGATCCGGGGGCGAGGGCCCGGAACCATGCTTGGGCACCTTGGACCAAGGTGGTCGTAAAGGCTCGGCATTTGATGGTGTCGGACGCTCCATGAAGGGTCATCAGGGCGTCGAAGCTGTCGAAGTGGTCGACCGGGTCGCCTTGGCCGTCGTAAGGCTTGAAGGTCGGGATGGAGGTTCTGGGAGACACCTCTGCCTTCAAGATATAGTCGGAGAACGGGGATCTCTCCTCATCCTCTGGTGGACAGGTCTTCTGCAAGGCTCGTAAGGCGTGCTCCTGTGCTGCAAAGTGCCTCTCGAATTCTCGTAGACGGAGGGATAACTCCGACTGTTGTTGCGCCGTAGGGCTAAGGGGGCATGATGGCAGGCTATCCTGGCGCTCCCTGGGGACTTCGGTCTCCGGGAGAGGACGGCGTGGCCCATGTTTCCCTCATTTTGGTGTGAAGGAGGCCTCTTGCTTCGAAGGGGGGGCTTGTGAGGGTCCTCCTGTCTTGTTGCGAATAAGCTGCTGCCCTCGGAGGGTGAAGCGACCTCCAGCGGTGTGCTGGGACACGTTCTCGCGGAGGGGGGCTCTCCGGAGGGGCGCGTGACCTTCCATCCCTGGCCGCCTGAGTCCTCATGAGTTCCACAAGGACATCCAGTTTTGCGTTGACGGCTTGGAAGGCGTCAACGCCACCGTTAAGCGGTACCCCTACCACCGCGGCGGGAGGGGGCGGTCCGTCGGCGGGGGTGCTGGCATTGGAGGGGGGATTTTATGAGGCTTGAGAAGGGCCTTCTCCCGCCACCACCATGGTCTTTCCCCTGTCGTCGGCGGACCTCCTTCCTGAACTTCTTTGCACCATACTGGCTCTTCAGTCGTTTCCCACAGACGGCGCCAGATGAAGGGGCATGATCTCGCGCGGCTCCTGAGTGGGGTAGATGATCATCGAACAGTGAACTGTAGAGAAAGGGAAACGGATCAGGGGGCCCAGGGGAGGTTCCCTGGGGAAAACCCTCCGATGCTTAAGTCAGTAGAGCAATGGTGGAAGATAGGGAGGGAGGTAGAAAGAGGTGCATGATATCCCCCTACACCAAGGTGGTGAAGTGGTTCCTACTCAGGGGATTTTAGGCGTGTATTGCCCTTACCTTTCACTGGAGGGAGTCCCAGGTTTATATAGTGTGCTCGCTTCATGAGTCCCATAAGCTGAGGAGTTTCAGGCGGGAGTTACATCCTCATCGTGGGTCTTTACGTCCTCATCGTGGGATCTTTATAGCCTTGAGGGATCATGGGTCCCTTATCCTCAAAAACTCCTTCTCATAAAGGGCTCTCAACGGCAGTGTGGATAAGCAATCGTCGGTCGAGCCGAGCATAAAAGGTGTCAACCCTGTCCGGGCGATAGGCATAGCTCGGATGAAGATAGGTCAGAGTGGGTGCTGAGCGCTTGCCTCTATCCCGATGAAGGGATAACTCGGGCATGGGTCTTCCTCCGTTCTGATCGACGCTCGGGCCTTCCGAGCCTAAGGGCCGCCGAGGAAGGATTTGATCCCGAGTAATCTTATTGGGCTTTTTAGTCTAAGTGGGCCCTGTGGGGCTGTCACTTGGATGAGCTGGGCCTCGTTTGGTCCTGATGGACCTAGTTTGGCTTCTCTTAGATGGGCTACAGAAATCCCCCTCTCATTTGATGAATCTGAAAAAATGAATGTGCTAGAACAAGAAATTGAAAGTTATAAAACTGCAAATAGAGTGTTAAATGAAAGTGTTGTTTGCAGTGAACAAGAAATATCTAGCTATGAATTGCACATTGCATCCCTTGAAAAAGAAATTATTGATTTGAATGCATCTCTTTCTACATTTGTCAAAGGGAAAGATAATTTGGAGAAAATCTTGGGGACCAAGGTGAATTTTCAATGGGAAGGTCTTGGGTATGAACCCACCAAAAAGAAAATCTTTGGTCTGAAAACTCAAATATCTTTTTTACATGCATCATGTTCCTCAAATACTTCAAATGCCTTTTTTGTTGAGAAATAAAATTCTAAAGTTCAATCTCAACCTTGAACCGATAGAATTGATGCTCGCAAAAGTCACATGAAGCACGCTCATATCCGAAAAACTTTAAAGTTTGATTATTTTTACTGTGGCAAGCATGGTCATGTTATGAGTGATTGTTATGTATTGAGGAATGACAACTTGAAAACATGCAATGAAAAATATGATTTCAAAAACTCACGGAAGTCTTCAAAGGAAAGAATTGAATTTGAAAATTTCCATGTTCATGAAAGAAGACCATATGGAAGAGTTGCTCCATTGCATTGTTACTATTGTGGGAAATATGGTCATTTGTTGAAAACTTGCTTTCAAAAGAAAAATGACAACCATCATGTCAAGAAGAAGAAAATTTTTCATGTTGAAAATAAAAATACTTTTGTTAAATCACATAAATTCAATGCTTATGCATATAAGAAAACTGTGAAGTCTTTTGGTTGTTGTCATTACTGTGGTGAATTAGGACATGCTATGCATGATTGTTCATTGATAAAACTTGATGATTTGAATGCATTGAAGATGAACAGAATTCTTGGTGGAAATGTCACTAACTCACAGGGACCCGAAAAGGTTTGGGTTCCTAAATCTGCAAAATGAGTTATTTTCTGTGTAGGTGTGCCTTGGAGCAAAAGAAAATAAAGTCGGGGTACAACAAATAAATCAAGGCACCCTCGATTTCAAAGAACCCCAAAATTCTGCATTTCTGTATTAGGTTTATCAGTTCTTAATGTTTTCCTCTTGGTTGTTACACTTCATGACTCATTCTTGATTGTTAGACTGCATTTTGGAAAACTTGAACTAATGTTTCCATATTGTGCTATGCTGAAAAATGTTTGAATGGATTGAATATTCATCTATTGGATGTGCATGAGCCTTTGAGATTAACTGAGCTTCTGATATAGAAAATTGTGTGATTGTGGAAGAGTGGATTACATCCACTTGGAAGCTCTCACCATGTGTGAGTCGGGTCTTCGGACCTCAAACACCGCCTTGTACCAGAACTTGGAGAAATTAAATGGCTAACTTGTGATTGGATTCTTTTTCTTCTGAAAAGTCATTGAAAATCTATTTTTTGAACGTTTCTAAAAATAATTGGGTGCATTACTAATTTTTGATCATTTCTGCACCCTTGTTTATACATGACATGTGACGAAAAATACTTATTATTCATTATTTGAATCTGAATGTCTTCTTCTACAATCTGTCATAATGTTCTAAAAAATAAAATTTTGCATCTTGCTTTTGCATCTTACATTGCATTCTCATGGTGTTATAGGTTGCATGCATTAGAGTTCATGCATTTGGTGCGATTAGATCATTTAAATGAAAATTGAACTTTCACATTTTGCACCCATGTTAATTTCTGAAATGTGTTTGGAACATTCAAAGAAAATAAAAAAATTTGCATTCGTAATGCATTCTACATTTTACATTGCACATTGTATATCTTCCAAATTGTGTGCTTGCATGTTTATGTATATGGTAAACAACCCCCCCCCTCGTCCTTTGGAATTTCTAAGACCTCATACTTCTTTCTAAATAATGTTACAATTGAGTCATCACTGGAGTGTTTCATGTCATACACTCAGGGGGAGTAAATTTTTGATAAGTGCATCTAGATAGGGAGAGTTGCACTGTTATGTGTTTATATATTTTTAGTATACATATTGAATCAAATTCATACACTTCATGCACAAAGTGTGAAAATGAGTGTTAAAGATAAGGATATAGGAATTTCTTTTCAATACTCTAGAGATATTAAACTTGCTGCATGAATGTTAAAGAGGTAGTTGAGGAAAAAGCTGCCTGTCTATTTTTTTGGAAAGAATCTAAAATGAAAATGAATGGCAGAGTAATGTTCAGTCTCACTGAGTAAACTAGATACACGTCACCTGAGACGTTATGTGATTCATATCTAAAAAGTGTTGTACTGAAGTACCTCTGTTCGAGTGAAGTGAAATGGTCAACGTTCTGAGTAATCGGGGAGTCTGACATGAGCTTCATGTGTCTCCACGCGTAAAAAGGAATTATTTGAACCTGATCACTCTTGTAAAATTCTGATTGTCAATGTGATATTGCTTGAGTTGAAAAATTCTGGTAAAAAATTCTTTGTGACAGAGTGTAGCCTCCAATATGCTGTTCTCATAAATTATAGTGCAGTCTGTATAATCTCTCATTGTGTTGATCTGAAAACTTGAACATCCATATGGCAACAATCTATTTTTATGTTATTCACTTAAACATATGAAAATTTGATTTAATATGTATTCATAAAATTGTATTGACTGCATTGGCTATTGCATGATTCTTCTATATGATTGCACAATTTCCTAGGTGTTATATATGAACATCCTGGTTGTATTGACTCACATATACTTTTCGTACACCTATCCCATCTTTTTAAATAAAAGGGGGAGATATGTTGCATGTATATACGAATATCTGCTTTGTTGTATTGTATGCATTCATAGTGTCATCATTTGTATGCATTGAGCTTCATGCGTTTCAAAAAAAGCTAAAAATTTAAAAATTAATGAAAATCTAGAAATTGAATAGGCTTCAAATGCTTCACATTTGCTAAATAGGATTTAGGCATTGAATGGCATCATATTTGTTCAGATATGCTCTGATTGTTAGAATCATCTTGATTTGTTCATCTTAAGTCTACCCATCTTCCCATCTCAATAATCAATAATTGGTATCTCAAATAATCAACATGTTTTGATCATCTTGTCTTTATTTTACTATTGCATCATTTGAACTTCTAAAGTGGGCTCTTATTGATTCATGAATGATGCGGGACACTATGCAAGCTAAGACTCTACGTGATGTCGGGACTAAGCAACAACTATGACCAACAACGTCAACAATTCAAATGGCGTAGACTCGACACCGACGATACCCAAGTGGAAACTATGCCAAAGAAACAAGCAAACCACAAGCTCACAAGTGCCCCAAAGAGGGAAGCGCGCCAATCCGCACTGTTGAGAAACCGATAGGGTCTAAGGTGGGCGACTCCACACTCGCGACTCGGACGAGTAACGGGACGGTCACACTCTCTCACTGTGGCAGCGATATATCAAATGTAAGAGCTAGGCACCTAGCTTTTACATTTGATATACAACAACGTGATGTCAGGACTAAGCAACAACTATGACTAACAACGTCAATAATTCGAATGGCGTAGACTCAACACCGACGATACCCAAGTGGAAACAATGCCAGAGAAACAAGCAAACCACAAGCTCACAAGCGCCCCAAAGTGGGAAGCACGCCGATCCACACGGTTGAGAAATCGGCAGGGTCTAGGGTGGGCGACTCCACACTCACGACTCGGACAAGTCACGGGACGATCACACTCTCTCACCATGATAGTGATATATCAAATGTAAGAGCTAGGCGCCTATGATCTCACAAGCAGCGGTGTCAAGAAACTATACTAAATAAGCAAGCTAAACCAAGTAGGGAGCAGACACATACCTCTACGCTTGGCGCATGGGGAAGAAGCCCGGCCAAGTCACACAACCACCCGGTACAAGAGCTAAACAAGTACAAGTCAAACACGGACCACTCCTCGCAGGGAGGTAAAAGGCTACACAACGCCATCTGGGGGTTGTGCGAAATGGGGTGACGGGTACCGGGTCGGTGAAGCTCGTCGCCCACGGTGCCGCTGCAAACTAGTCGGACTAAGCTGCTACCACGGACTGGTCTAGAACCAGTAGCAAGGAAGGTGAGTCTCGGGCACCAAGGATGGAGCAACGGTCCCTAGAGGTGGGCAGCAAGGGACGACGACCGCTCCAGAAGAAACTGGAAGCCGGCGGCGCTGGAAGGAAGCTCGGCGTGACTTCGAACCGGCGGGCAGACTGCAGGCCAGTCGGTGCTGGTGCAGGTGAGCAGCAGGAAGGATAGCCTGTTACGCGGCCTTCAACTCGCCAGTTGTCCATGAAATTTGGTGTAGACACTGGTGGGGAAGTCTCAGGGACGCCAGTGGACTATCAACTGCAACTGAGCACTGTGGAGACTGTGGCGAATTTTTGGAGCAGGCCCTGCGCTTCTGGACTATCTGCTGGCAGTAGGACATGGGGTGGAAGAATGGGCTGGAACCGGGGTTTCCAGGTGGCAAATAGGGCGGGGTTTTCTCTGGTGGATAGGTGAGAGTCATGGGATGGTTGGGTAGCAGTGGCGGGGTGGTGTGCAGTGGGGGTTTTGGGCGTGGGAGGTGAAGGCAGATGGGGCTCAGTTCTATAGTTCAGTGCAGTCAGAACTGAGGGCTGCAATAATGGATAGGGTAAGCAGAGAAAAGGGACTCAAAAAATTGCAACAAAATGCTGGGGGAAGGTTTTGGGCGTAGTTAAGTAGTGATAAAAATTTCAGGTCATTTTGAGACGTTTTGGGGGACGTCCCTTTGGAATGGTTTGGGCGTTGTCTCGGCATGACTGCACAAGGATAGTCTGCGCGGCCAATAAAGCTATGAAGGTAACTTTGTGCACAGAACGAATTTGGGCATGGGATTTTGAGGAGATGTGGGGGACAGGTAGAGGAAGAAAAGTAAAGAAGAGGTGGAGGGGCTAAGAGGACAGGGAGAAGGCATACCAACCTGGTTTTCAGGGTTCTGGTCCTTGCAGGTCTGCATAGAGGCAGCCTCGGCAGAGAAAAGGCTTCTGAAGACAACTTTTGCTACAAGATGAATTAGGGTGTCAAATTTTCAGGAGGCGTGGGGGACAGGAGGAGGAAGAAACGCTATGAAGAGGTGGATGGGGTCTGAGGACGGGGAAGGGGCGTGCCAACCCTGTTAGCGCAGCAAGAGTGATATAGAGGGGGGGGATGAATAGATCACTCCCAATTTGTAGAAACTTAGGCGGAAAATAAATTCTACTGCTAACGCCCCTCCTTAACTCACACACAGAGAAAAGCAAATACAATCACCAAGCAAGGCAGTATAAGTAAATGAGAGTGAAGAGCTGATCACATGGAAGCAAAGAGACAAGCAGATGGAGAGCGCAGATAACAACAACAAACCATAGAGGAGGCACTCAGTTTTTAGGTGGTTCGACTGCAGTCCGCAATCTACATCCACCCCTCACTCCAACAAGAATGAGGATTCCACTAGACAATGCTAGATCACTGTAGACTCAGTCTGCGAACAACATGCTGCCACACAGCTTGAACAACCAAGGGAAACAAATCCCTCAACCAAGCTCTGCTACCCACAGAACTTGAAACATGTTCTAGCTACCAGCTAGAACACAACCGGAGAATCCTCTCCCTTCCTCCACACACCGGAGGGAAACTGCTAATGACAACCTGTCACTAGCAACACCAGAGATCACCGATCTCTCTTCCTCTGCAACCCAGAGGGAAACTGGAGTAATACTCCCTTCCTCCACACACCGGAGGGGAACCAATTCAAATCAGAAGGATGAACAAAATGAAACGAAAACAAAGTAGAAACAAAAACCAATGAAGAATCATTCGGTTCTGAAACCAATACAAATGTAGCTTCAAATGAAGCAATTCATCAAACCACAGACACTGCTCTCTCTCTCGAACAAACTCCTCTCGGATCTGGAACTCTCTGCTCTTTTTCTTTTCTAGATCTTGCAAACTCACACCAATGGCTTCTGCTTTTTCTTTTCACAATCAGGCTTCTACTGAAGGATGAAGCTCTATATTTATAGCAGATATTGGCGTGTGGCTGCCAAGTTCCCGCCCATGCACTTTTTGCCAGATCATTTGAATTTCGACGACATGGCAGCATCCTGACTAGGTTGCCATCCACGTGTCATGCGCCTGTTGTCTTGGATCACGTGCCAGGTGCCAACCTTGATTCACGTGCCCAATCATCAGCCTGAATCGCCTGTAGACAGACAGATGGAATGTATATACTTAGTTAGTTCAGGCTATAAACACGAATGTATATACTTCAGAAACATCAACTGATTAAGTGTGTACAACGTGAGAGAGTGTACAGACTTAATGAATAAAGCGCATGTGAAGGCAGCGTATAGACATATGAACAATGCAAACGAATGGCAGTGTATAGACTTATGAACAATACAAACGAATGGCAGTGTATAGACTTATGAACAATGCGCACGAGCCTTACTAATGTGTACACTTTACAAAGCTCAGCCACTGTGTAGACTTCACGAAGCCTAACCAGTGTACAGGCTTGGAACGAGTGTGTTGTGAGCATTGAAGACTCAAGTTATAACAACAGAATGTATAGGGTTGTGGTCGGACAACCCAATGTGTAGACTTGAAGCAAGAGGCCAGTGTTAGACTTTGAGGAAGCGATGTACTGTACGCAATGTACAGACTAGATAGTATAAGACTCTTAAGAAGACGGTGAGCAATGTATTGACTTGAACCCCAACGGTGATGTATAACCTTCGACATGCTTGAGCCATTGTATAGACTATGCCAGGGTGAGACGATGCATTAGACGCTCGGCTGTACAGACTTGCAAAGTTCTGAATGAAACGATCGGCTGTTGAACCGATGTACAGACTCTGAATGTAAAGGTAGGCTGTATAGACTTGAATCGCTTGAAGCGATGTACAGACTTGGTGAAGCTCAAGCAGTGTATGGACTTGTGAAGGCTTCAGCGTTGTACAGACTTGGTGAAGCTCAAGCAGTGTATGGACTTGTGAAGGCTTCAGCATTGTACAGACATGGAAGAACCACTAGTGAATGTATAGACTTGATGAACCACTGTGGATGTATGGACTTGAGCGAATGAAGCCGATGTACAGACTTGCCTAAGACGCAGCATGAGACGCTGGCTGAGACGGACGCTGTACAGACTTTGAAGAGCAGTTCAATGTATAGACTTCACGCTGTACAGACTTTGAGGCTTTGAACGTTTGAGCAGAATGCAATGTACACACTTAGTGATGTAAAGACTTGGCCAGGAAAGCGTAGGGAAATGTATGAGTGTATGGACTTGGCCAAGTGTAGGAAAAGATATCGAATGTACAGACTTGGTGAAACACAGTCCAGTGTATAGACTTAGAGAAATGAAGTCCAGTGTATAGACTTGGAGAGCTATTCAATGTATTGACTTGGCGTTGTATAGACTTGGCTTTGAACGCTTGAGCTGAAGATAATGTGCAGACTTAGCGATGTATAGACTTCGCCCAAGGAACTGAATGTATAGACTTTGCTACAGTCTAATGTACAGACTTTGCAAAAGTGAACGAGCCAATGTATGGACTTAAAAGAAGCAGTCCGATGTACAGACTTCAAGAATTCTAGACAATGGACGCTGTACAGACTTGGACTCAAGGAGTGTATATACTTAGCATGAAGACTACCAGTCGATGTATAGACTTGGCTGAAGCTATCTCTGAACCAATGTTCAGACATTGTGCAATGTATGAACTTTAGTGTGTGCGAGCCTGCTGACATGCAATGTGTAGACTTGAGTGTGTGAAGCAGGCGTTGTACAGACTATGCAAGCATGACACTGGGCGCTGTATAGACTTACACTATCGGATGTGTAGACTTCATGAGAGTGCAGTAACCAGTGTATAGACATTAAGCTTGACACTCCAATGTATAGAGTTGAAGCTTGGAAGGATGTATAGGGTTGTGCTGAACTAACTTTGGCAATGTGCAGACTTACTAGTCGGGCAGTGTACAGACTTAGAGTATTAGGATCAGTGTGTAGACTTCAGTTAGAAGGTGCCCGATGTACAGACTTGAAGAAGTTATGCCAATGTACAGATGAGTCGACGCATCAGCAAGGGTGGGTCGACCCACTGCTGTCAATACTAACTAAGCAGAGTGTAGATAGAATCAAGATAGCATGCTTATCTGACAACCATATGAACTGTACTCACTCACATGATGAAACAGCATAAATCTAGAGATAGAAGATTGATTTATAGTGTGAGACATCATCAAAACCATAGGGATGTAACAATCTCCCCCTTTTTGATGATGACAACACTATGAATCAAGCAATATCAAAGTTCAACAAGAAGTTAATACCAGCTGCAACAAGCAGAATAAATTCAAGGCATGCTCATGCAAATGAATTAAACATTGCCTACCACACACTCTCATCTCCCCCACAACTCACAAGACTCACTGATATTGCAGAACTTCTCTCCCCCTTTGACATCAGCAAAAAGAAATACAGAATGTATGACAGTGCTGGAAACATGAAGAATAAGGGCAGTAACTTCTTAGTGCAGAAAGTCACGAGTAGGTCTTAAGAGAATAAGTGAGTTTCTAATCTCAAGAGAAGATTCTTTAAACTCCAGTACACAATAGAGAAGTAGAATGATTGACAAGTTTATCAGCATACATAGTGGATGATTTAGAGCAGGAGTTCACAAGTATGGCCAGATATAGCTGATCATTCAACTATCCCACAAGACAGCAAGAGACGAAATCAGAGAGGTGTTCTCAAGGTATTGAAGACAAGCAATCCATTAGTTGCATAACAACAAGGAATTTTTTTTGTTGAGATGATTTTCAAGAAGATCAATGAGTAAGTTGGTAGTTCACTCCTTTGACATTAGAGAGACACCTGGATTAGAGGCCTGAATCCCCAGTTACTTAGAGTGAGTACCTCATTACTTCCCTTTTTTTTATTAAGGAACAGAGTTAGTAACTGTGGCTTTTGACATGAGGAAACACCTTGATTAGAGGCCAGAATCCCCAGTTACTCACCAGTAAGCCACCATTTCTCTGTCATGTCTTTTCATTCATTTTAAGCATTTGACACCTCATGACATGGGGGAAATATTCATTTCATTGATGAAGCTCCCAGTTTCTCAGTGTTCAAAACAGAACATGTTTGTTCAGTTAAGCCCTTGAGTTAAAGAGATAGAATGATTGAAAACTATACCAGAAGGACTATTTCTTGAATTGAGTCTTGAAGTCTAGATTTCAAGCTGATTGGGTCAGATATCAAGACATACAAGTTTTTGGCCTGAACCAGAATCATTGACAATGTAGGAAGATATACTTTATGCAATTAGTCCAGATCTCTGAAGGAGTACCAAAGGAAAGATTCTAACTGGAGATTAGAGTCACTGACTTATAGACTTAAGAGATAAGTGACACTCTACTGTCTGAGAAAACCACTCTAGATCAGTCATGCAAGACCAGCAAAGTTACACATCTGGACAGCCCTTTTGAATCTGTCAAAGAACTTCTCTTCTCACATGACAACTCAGCTCCCCCTAAGAAAAAGCATTCCTTAATAAAACAATCCAGCATAATCTCAGAGCTTCCCCTTACTCAAAGTATTCCTGAAAGCTAACCAGTAAGCATTCTGAACTCCCCCTTAAACCAGCAAGAAAGAAGGCTAAACATCAGACAAACACAACTCCCCCTCACAAATAGAACATGCTTCATAATTAAGATAATTTGTATAAGCCTAATTCTCTTCTCAATGTGGTGAATTTTTCATTATCCAGAGGTTTTATGAATATGTCAGCAATCTGATTATCTGTGCCTACATGAATCAGTTCAAAATTATTCTAGACACCTCATCTCTTATAAAATGATGTCTTATCTCTATGTGTTTGGTTCGTGAATGCAAAACAGGATTTTTAGCAATATTGATGGCACTAGTATTATCACAGTAAATTGGTGTGCACCCCAGGTCTACTTGGTAGTCCTGAAGCTAGTGTTTAATCCATATTACTTGTGTTCCACAACTCCCTGCAGCCACATATTCAGCTTCTGCAGTAGAGAGGGCCACAGAATGTTGTTTCTTGGAGCCCCAAGACACTAAACACCCACCCAAAAATTCACAATGGCCACTAGTGCTTTTCCTGTCTAGTTTACAGCCTGCATAATCAGCATCTGTGTATGCTACTAAGTTAAGTGTGTGAGATGCAGGAAACCATAAACCAAGAGACTGAGTAGCTGACAAATATCTGAAGATTCTTTTAACTGCAGCTAAGTGTAATTCAGTAGGTCTAGATTGATACCTTGCACACATCCTACACTGAATTGTATATCTGGTCTAGAGGCTGTCAAGTAAAGAAGTGATCCAATCATACCTCGATAAAGTTTGGCATTTACTTCTTTACCTGTCTCATCTGCATCCAATGAGGTATTGGTGCCCATGGGTGTTGTAATGTGCTTTAAGTTTTCCATACCAAACCTCTTGAACAATTCCATTGTGTATTTGGTTTGGTTGATGAAGCACCCATCCTCTAGCTGCTGTACCTGCAATCCAAGAAAATATTTCAGTTCACCAACCAAGCTCATTTCGAATTCAGCAGACATCATGGTAGAAAATTCATCACATAGTTCATGCTTAGTTGATCCAAATACAATGTCATCTACATATACCTGAACTATGATGAGATCTCTGTTTATGCCCTTGGTGAATAAAGTTTGATCAACTTTACCTCTTTTGTAGCCTTTGCTGATCAGAAATTCAGACAATCTTTCATACCAAGCTCTTGGAGCCTGCTTTAGACCATACAAGGCTTTGTTTAACCTGAAAACTTGGTTAGGTTGAGGAGAGTATTGAAATCCAGGAGGTTGTTCAACAAAGACTTCTTCTTTAATGACTCCATTTAAAAAGGCACTTTTGACATCCATTTTTTGGAGTTTTATATTCTTTGAGCAAGCAAAGGCAAGCAACAATCTTATAGCTTCCATCCTAGCAACAGGTGCATAGGATTCATCAAAGTCTACACCGAATTCCTGACAGTAGCCTTTGGCTACTAATCTGGCCTTATTCCTAGCGATGATTCCATCTTCATTCATCTTATTTTTGAACACCCACTTGGTTCCTATGATATTAATACCATCAGGTCTTGGGACAAGCTCCCAGACATTATTCCTTTCAAACTGACCTAATTCCTCACACATAGCATTGACCCAAGCTTGATCAGCTAAAGCCTCTTCTACTGATTTGGGTTCAATTTGTGAGACTAAAGCAATTAAGTCATCATTATTCACATTTCTAAAATGAGACCTAGTCCGAAGAGGATCTTCAGGCTGGCCTATGACATTATCTAATGGATGGTCTTTAAGAAATCTAATATTTGTTGAAGACTCACCTGTTTCTCTTGGACCTTCCTGATTTGGGGAATTTGTTTCTCCACTCGGCTGAGTCTTCTCTTCTTCCTGTTGGTCTTCTAGAAAATCCCCACCATGATTGGAATCCCTGTCAAGATTTTCAACATTAGAGACATCTTTCTTTTCACTAAAAAGGATGTGTGGAGACTCTTCCACTTTCTGATCTGATATGTTAAATACCCTATATTCCCTTGACACTTCAGAGTAACCAAGAATATTCCAGGTGAACTTTTGGCTTCAAACTTGTCTAAATCTTTCTTATCATTGTTATGAATAAAACATTTTGCTCCAAAAATTCTGAAATGAAACAAGTTTGGTTTCTTACCTTTTAGAAGCTCATAGGGTGTTTTCTTGTGTATGGGTCTTACCATGGCCCTGTTGATTATGTAGGTTGCTGTATTGGCAGCTTCTGCCAAAAACCTTCTAGGTAATTTACTTTCAATCAACATGGTTCGGGCCATCTCCACCACAGTTCTATTTCTTCTCTCCACAATCCCATTTGTTCAGGTGTCCTTTGTTCTTTCCTCCAAACTTGACCAGACCCCCTGGCTTCATCTCTATCTTGCTAAACTTGGATCGGTCTCCTGTCATATGCCTGGAGCAGCCACTGTCGAGGTACCACTTGTTGTCTTCAGCTGCCAGGCCGACCTACACAAATACATCAAGCAGAGTGATTTGGAACCCAAGATGAGTTGGGTCCAAGGACATTGTTCAAATCTCTGATTAAGTGTTTAGGTATCCAGATTTGCTTCAGCATGGTTTTCTCTGGCACCTTCCTTTCTGGTTTATTAAAGTTGAATCCAGCTGGACTGGAGAAGTGAGTTCTATTCCATTCATTAGTCTTCCTATTCCTAGGAAATTTCCTGTAAGCTTGTTGATTAGCATATCTTTGACTATGAAAGTTATTTCTCCAGTAGGTCCTGTTTGGACCCATCTGATTGTTGTAATTCCAGCTCTTATTCTGATTCACTTTCTTGGTCCATCTACCATTTGTGTTCTGGTGAGTGGGCTTAGTGTTATTCTTCATAAAATTCATTCCCATCTTAAATGATTGTCCAGTACTGGTTTTTGTGTTTTCTTTAGGACTTTGATTTCCCTTAGAGCTGTTTGAGCTGGATGGTGTGTCCAGCTTCTCTTTTCCCTTCTCTGGGCAGAAGGTGATGGTCTTGAACTGCAAGGGTCTCTTGTTGGTTGGGTCATAGCCTAGACCCTCCTTATTGAAATTGACCCTAGTCCCTAGTATAGCATCTAAACTAGTCTTTCCTTGGACAAACTTTTCTAAGACTTTCTGTTTGTCTTCCAGCTCCTTTTGAAGGAACTCAGAATTTTTTAGGAGTTCAGCATTTACCTTCTTCACAGCTTCATATTTCTCTGAGTTCACTCTAATTTCATTCATGCTTTCTTCAGTTTTAGTTTTGAATTCATTGAGCTATTTTTGACTTTCTTGAATTTCTCCCTTGAGCTTATCATTCTCTTTCCTTAGTGAGGTCATTTCTTCTAGTTGTTCTTTTAGCTTCTCATTTTCCTCACAGACCAGAGTTTGTTCTTCAACATTTGTGTTAAATTTTCTTTTCAGAACTCTGTGCTCTTTGCTAAGAGAATTAAATTTATCTAGCAAGTCACCATAAGCATCCTCCAGTCATCAATTGAGAAATTTTCAAAAACGTTTATTACCTCCTCTTCACTGTTTGCCATAAGGCAAATTCCATCTTCATATTCTTCTGAGGAAGCGTCTTCGGGGTCTTCTTCTTCCTCGCTCCATGTGCAGACCATCGCCTGTGGCTTCTTCTTCTTCTGCACCTTTATGTTTTTCTTCTGAAGATAGGGACCCTTCTTCTGGAGGTCTGGGCATTCGCCTTTCATATGTCCCTGTTTGTTACAATTAAAACAAGTCAGTCTCTTAGGATTTCTATCCCTGTAATTAGTAAATTCAGCACTCTTGTTGAAAGAGTGTGGCTTCTTCTTCCTAAAGGTCTTTCCCTTTTTCTTCAAAAATTTTCTGAACTGTCTAGTGAGCATTGCCTGCTCCTCCTGGTCGAGATTTGAAAGACCTTCAAGCTCGGACTCAGACTCGGGGCTACTGCTGCTGCTCCCGCTGTTGCTACCCTTGTTGCGGGATGCCCTTAGAGCCACATTCTTACCCTTCCTCTCACTTCCTTCTCCACCTCCTTTGAAATTCATCTCATAGGTCATAAGAGATCCTATGAGCTCATTCACAGTCAAGGTAGTCAGATCTTTTGACTCCTCAATCACTATGGCCTTAGTGTGCCATGCCGGGGATAAAGATCTAAGGATTTTCCTGACTATATCTGCCTCAGCAAGATCCTTCCCTAGCCCTTTAAGTGTGTTAGTGATCAAGGACAACCTGGCATACATTTCGGTTATATTCTCATCTGCATTCATCTTAAACATTTCATACTTAGAAGTGTAGAGGTTTACCTTCGAGGCTTTCACTTGAGCTGTACCTTCATAGATCAATTGCAGCTCATCCCACATTCGCTTGGCAGTTCTGTATGCAGATATACGGGCATATTCCTCTGGATGAACAACACACTGGATGATGTTCAGCGCCGTCCAGTTGAGTGAAGAGAGCTTGACATGGTCATCTGTCCAAGCATCCTCGTTTGGTGGCAGATCATATGGCCCAACAGTAATTACTCTCCATAGTTTATGGCGCTGAGCTCTGATGAACACTTCCATCCTGTTCTTCCAAAACAGATAGTTACTACCATCAAAATACGGAGGACGACTAATGGATTGACCTTCGGCCATGAAGGTTCTAGGACCACCAGCATTTCCTTGACTGTTCGTCCACATGGCGTTAACCTGCTCTGATACCAAGTGTTAGCGAAGCAAGAGTGATATAGAAGGGGGGGATGAATAGATCACTCCCAATTTGTAGAAACTTAGGCTGAAAATAAATTCTACTGCTAACGCCCCTCCTTAACCCGCACACAGAGAAATGCAAATACAGTCACCAAGCAAGGCAGTATAAGTAAATGAGAGTGAAGAGCTGATCACATGGAAGCAAAGAGACAAGCAGATGGAGAGCGCAGATAACAACAGCAAACCATAGAGGAGGCACTCGGTTTTTAGGTGGTTCGATTGCAGTCCGCAATCTACATCCACCCCTCACTCCAACAAGAATGAGGATTCCACTAGACAATGCTAGATCACTGCAGACTCAGTCTGCGAACAACATGCTGCCACACAGCTTGAACAACCAAGGGAAACAAATCCTCAACCAAGCTCTGCTACCCACAGAACTTGAAACCTGTTCTAGCTACCAGCTAGAACACAACCGGAGAATCCTCTCCCTTCCTCCACACACCGGAGGGAAACTGCTAATGACAACCTGTCACTAGCAACACCAGAGATCACCGATCTCTCTTCCTCTGCAACCCAGAGGGAAACTGGAGTAATACTCCCTTCCTCCACACACCGGAGGGGAACCAATTCAAATCAGAAGGATGAACAAAATGAAACGAAAACAAAGTAGAAACAAAAACCAATGAAGAAGCAGTCGGTTCTGAAACCAATACAAATGTAGCTTCAAATGAAGCAATTCATCAAACCACAGACACTGCTCTCTCTCTCGAACAAACTCTCTCGGATCTGGAACTCTCTGCTCTTTTTCTTTTCTGGATCGTGCAAACTCACACCAATGGCTTCTGCTTTTTCTTTTCACGATCAGGCTTCTACTGAAGGATGAAGCTCTATATTTATAGTAGATATTGCCGTGTGGCTGCCAGGTTCCCGCCCATGCACTTTTTGCTAGATCATTTGAATTTTGACCACATGGCAGCATCCTGACTAGGTTGCCATCCACGTGTCATGCGCCTGTTGTCTTGGATCACGTGCCAGGTGCCAACCTCGGTTCACGTGCCCATTCATCAGCCTAAATCGCCTGCAGATAGACAGATGGAATGTATATACTTAGTTAGTTCAGGCTATAAACACGAATGTATATACTTCAGAAACATCAACTGATTAAGTGTGTACAACGTGAGAGAGTGTACAGACTTAATGAATAAAGCGCATGTGAAGGCAGCGTATAGACATATGAACAATGCAAACGAATGGTAGTGTATAGACTTATGAACAATGCAAACGAATGGTTGTGTATAGACTTATGAACAATGCGCACGAGCCTTACTAATGTGTACACTTTACAAAGCTCAGCCACTGTGTAGACTTCACGAAGCCTAACCAGTGTACAGGCTTGGAACGAGTGTGCTGTGAGCATTGAAGACTCAAGTTATAACAACAGAATGTATAGGGTTGTGGTCGGACAACCCAATGTGTAGACTTGAAGCAAGAGGCCAGTGTTTAGACTTTGAGGAAGCGATGTACTGTACGCAATGTACAGACTAGATAGTGTAAGACTCTTAAGAAGACGGTGAGCAATGTATTGACTTGAACCCCAACGGTGATGTATAGACTTCGACATGCTTGAGCCATTGTATAGACTATGCCAGGGTGAGACGATGCATTAGACGCTCGGCTGTACAGACTTGCAAAGTTCTGAATGAAGCGATCGGCTGTTGAACCGATGTACAGACTCTGAATGTAAAGGTAGGCTATATAGACTTGAATCACTTGAAGCGATGTACAGACTTGGTGAAGCTCAAGTAGTGTATGGACTTGTGAAGGCTTCAGCGTTGTACAGACTTGGTGAAGCTCAAGCAGTGTATGGACTTGTAAGGCTTCAGCGTTGTACAGACATGGAAGAACCACTAGTGAATGTATAGACTTGATGAACCACTGTGGATGTATGGACTTGAGCGAATGAAGCCGATGTACAGACTTGCCTAAGACGCAGCATGAGACGCTGGCTGAGACGGACGCTGTATAGACTTTGAAGAGCAGTTCAATGTATAGACTTCACGCTGTACAGACTTTGAGGCTTTGAACGTTTGAGCAGAATGCAATGTACACACTTAGTGATGTAAAGACTTGGCCAGGAAAGCGTAAGGAAATGTATGAGTGTATTGACTTGGCCAAGCGTAGGAAAAGATATCGAATGTATAGACTTGGTGAAACACAGTCCAGTGTATAGACTTAGAGAAATGAAGTCCAGTGTATAGACTTGGAGAACTGTTCAATGTATTGACTTGGCGTTGTATAGACTTGGCTTTGAACGCTTGAGCTGAAGATAATGTGCAGACTTAGCGATGTATAGACTTCACCCAAGGAACTGAATGTATAGACTTTGCCACAGTCTAATGTACAGGCTTTGCAAAAGTGAACGAGCCAATGTATGGACTTCAAAAGAAGCAGTCCGATGTACAGACTTCAAGAATTCTAGACAATGGACGCTGTACAGACTTGGACTCAAGGAGTGTATATACTTAGCATGAAGACTGCCAGTCGATGTATAGACTTGGCTGAAGCTATCTCTGAACCAATGTTCAGACATTGTGCAATGTATGAACTTTATTGTGTGCAAGCCTGCTGACATGCAATGTGTAGACTTGAGTGATTGAAGCAGGCGTTGTACAGACTATGCAAGCATGACACTGGGCGCTGTATAGACTTACACTATCGGATGTGTAGACTTCATGAGAGTGCAGTAACCAGTGTATAGACATTAAGCTTGACACTCCAATGTATAGAGTTGAAGCTTGGAAGGATGTATAGGGTTGTGCTGAACTAACTTTGGCAATGTGCAGACTTGACTGGTCGGGCAGTGTACAGACTTAGAGTATTAGGATCAGTGTGTAGACTTCAATTAGAAGGTGCCCGATGTACAGACTTGAAGAAGTTATGCCAATGTACAGATGAGTCGACGCATCAGCAAGGGTGGGTCGACCCACTGCTGTCAATACTAACTAAGCAGAGTGTAGACAGAATCAAGATAGCATGCTTATCTGACAACCATATGAACTGTACTCACTCACATGATGAAACAGCATAAATCTAGAGATAGAAGATTGATTTATAGTGTG
The DNA here is from genome assembly GCA_022559845.1 of Amorphophallus konjac. Lineage (NCBI taxonomy): Eukaryota > Viridiplantae > Streptophyta > Magnoliopsida > Alismatales > Araceae > Amorphophallus > Amorphophallus konjac. The sequence continues at coordinate 290,886,487 of CM040126.1, read as the reverse complement.
AGACATCATCAAAACCATAGGGATGCAACAAACCCGATCTTCCGGGCTCAATCTTGCAGACAGACATCCATGGATGGTGCGCTGGACAGCAAGGGCCATCTCCACCATGCTTGCAGCAAACCCTAGTTCTTTGAAACCCTGGCTTGAGGAGAGGTTGGGGAGGTCACCTCCCAAGAGATGGAGCAGCAAGAAACCTACAAGAGAAGGGGCTAGGGCATCGCACTCTAGATGAAGAGGGAGTCACACCCTCCAAGACACAAGGAGAGAGGGGCTACGGCCTTCTCAATTTTCTTTCTCAAGATAAATTCTTTATTCATTCATTGATTAATTCTTTCCAAAGATAATACAAGAGTATAAATAAGGGGAGGGGAAAAAGCCCTAATTAGTTTCCTAAAGAAATCCTAAGAGAAAGCATTTAATTTGAATTTCCTACAATATAGGAAGGGTGGGGGAGGGATTCCTAAAAAGTAGGAGAGGGAAGGGGGGTGCGCACCTCCTTGGGAGGTGGGAAGGTGGGGGGGGCACCCACCTCCTCCAAACCCTAATGGATCTGGGGTAATTGGGTCTGGGTAGTTGATAAGGAGGGTTGGCCCAAGGTGGGCTCACCGATGGGCGCCCAGACTAATTGGGCCCTGGAGAGTGAACCAAAGGTGGCCCACTAGTCCTACAATGGATACAAAAGTATGCTAACTAAGTCCAACTGGCCACAGCTCGGCCTACAAAGGTCCAATATGAAAGAAATAAAAGACTATGAGCTCCAAACTAGCTCTCCATATCATCTCCAACCCATAGCGAAGCCTGTGAGTCCCGAACGGCGCTACGCATCCTGTAATGTCGCTGCATCACGCCGATCTCTAGCTCGGGTGCCCTCACCAATTCTCCCCAGGCGGGAGAAACTCGACCCCGTTGAGTAAGGGTCTCTATCGCTCAAGTACCGCTACAGTAAGTATGGATCTAACCTCTCCAGCTCTGCCCGGGTGATCCATGCATCATCGGACGTGGGCCGTCCCCTCCAACGCACCAAGTAGCGGTGATACGCGCCACTCCTAATGGTAGTCACCTACTCATCCAGTATAGACTCTATCCGCTCATGCTGCCGAGGTGACAGGGCTGGAAGTGGACTCTCAAGGGAGGGCTCACTCACAAGGGGGGAAGAAGGCCCAAACAACTCACTAGGGATCACTGCCGGGTCCCTATATACGACTAAATCCGAGACATTGAATGTGGAACTGATACCATAGTCGTCCGGCAAGTCTACAACATATGTATTGGATCCAACTCGCTTTAAAACTCTAAATGGGCCAGCACCACGAGCCTGTAGTTTCTCCACAGCTCTAGAAAAGAACCGTTTCGGTCTGACTCAGATCATGACATAATCTCCCTCCTGGAACTCACGGGGGTGTCTATGAGCGCCAGCCAATTCTTTATAACGCACGTTGCTGGACTCAAGGTAGTGATGATGATGCAGACTCTGAAATAGCTATGTGGACTCACACCTATGCAAATGCAGGGGTAGTCCTGGACATCCAAATATGGACCTAGCATGTCCATGACGCCTACCTGACTGGACAACATGGGGAGGACCTGGACAACCAATGTTGTACCTATCATGCATAGGTTCTCTATTAAAGTAGGTGGACTTTGGGGAACCAGTATGTCCAAACTCACTCACTATATAACCTCTATATGACTGTGGACATGATGATGCATGAGAGAGAGACCGGGACTTCCTTCTGGCCAAGCTCTGGAGTGTGGTTGCATGCGTGGAAGGGGTGTGATAATGGACCTCCTCGACAAGGTGGGGGAAAGAATACGAGTCGAGAGGCTCACTAGGGAGGGGATCGAAAGGGTCAAAGAAATGATGACCCCTCCCGATAGGTCTCTTCACAATACTTGCCCATGTTCGACATTCACCAAGGTGCAGATGGTCACCTTCAGGCACTCTGATAGATGGGGCAAGGGGCTCATGAGGAAGGCAAGGTTCCTCCCTCGAGACAATAATACCATAAGACTGAACAAAGTCAAGCTTATCTGGTATGAGAAAGAACAAAAGGACCTTGGAGGTGATATGACCTATGGTGTGCACTGAGGTAATGAACCCTAAAGCAGGGAGCATGAAGCTATGACTATAGGGTTGGTCAGACCCTAAGGCCAACATACATGTCAACTCCCATTGACAATCTAAACTCTTAAGAAACTCTTTCACATTTTCTACAAAGCAGAAGGACTAGAAAGTGGTGTGAAAAGAGTTAAGGGGTACTACTGGGAGTGTTGGTTCCATGGATGGGTAGCAAGGGATCGGAGGATCTAGAAGTAGGCCCTTCCTTAACCAGCTAGCTAAAGGCTCTCCAATGACAAGTTTACCCTCGGGAGGCAAGAATGGCTCTATATGAGGGTCGAAGGGCGAAGCATCTCTCTCGGGAGGGGAAAGGGAGTCCTCTATGAGGTGGAGGGGTCCTTGGCTCTCAGTCGAGGGTCTCGGGCCGAGAGTGTCAGCCTCGACCTCCATAGATTCAGGCACAATTGGGCACTATATGGGATCACTCTCTAACTCCTCAACCTTAGTGAGGTACTCCTTGGCCAACTCCTGGTTAGCCTCGTAAGTCACTGGAACAAGCCCGGGTGGGGCATCCTCTGAATGTGTGTCCTCTAAGATAGGGGAACGTGAAGGACACTGGTCGAAGAATTGGGCAATCCCACTATAGGGGGCCACAGGGGCGTGCTCCGAGGGTGGTGGCGGGCGTAAGCCTGGAGGCGGAGAGGACTGCTGGGGGTGGATGGCTGGCGACACGGAGGTGGTCGGCTGAACACTGTCGTGGAAGACGAACTCGCCGAGCAGGTGAGGTGGGTGTAAGGTGCAGGTTCTCCTATCCGAGTTAATGATCGCTCTTCTCTCTTCCAACCAAGTTTGCCCTAAAATGATGCATAGACCAGAAAGTGTGCCTATCTTGCACCATGCTCCATCGTGATACAGAACGGGGCTGAACCACCGTTGAAACTCTATAAAAGCTAGGCCACCGCGGAGAACAATCTCCCCGATCTTAGAGAGAGACTCAACAATGTCCTGTGAGACACAATTAGATGGCACCCTACTGATGAAATCGATCTCCTTATGCGACCCATTAGGTAGGATGGTCATGGACACGATAGAGCGCTGGAACGACTCGATCATTGGTATAGGGATCGGGTCAACCGGCGACTGAGTGGTAGGGCGAGACCCGGGGGTCGAGCCATAAGAGCCTCGAATTGGGCCACCAGGGATGACCAATCTGACACGTGGTCTCAAGAAACCGCCATGGGGATGGCGGGTAGCTGGACATGCAGATGCAAGACCTAGACACGACTCTAAACAACAATGCAAAAGGTAGTATGCAAGTGGAATGACACACCTAATGTAAAATGAAGAACCTAGACCTAACCAATATCCGATACGTGGTGGAGATAGGGATCCGAAGATCCTCTCACGCAAGTGTGCTACCTTCCCGATAGGCGTAACCTATTATTCCGGTAACAACTTTTGATATTCCGAATAGAGGAATGATATGCAGCCCTAGACTTACCTAAGGACTCAATTGCACCCTAGACAACCTACGGACTCAAATGCACCATAGACAAACCTAGCTCTGATACCAAAATTGATGCGGGACGTTATGCAAGCTAAGACTCTACGTGATGTCGGGACTAAGCAACAACTATGACCAACAACGTCAATAATTCGAATGGTGTAGACTCGACACCGACGATACCCAAGTGGAAACTTTGCCAAAAAAACAAGCAAACCACAAGCTCACAAGTGCCCCAAAGAGGGAATCGTGCCGATCCGCATGGTTGAGAAATCGACAGGGTCTAGGGTAGGCGACTCCACACTCGCGACTCGAACGAGTCACGGGACGGTCACACTCTCTTACCGTGGCAGTGATATATCAAATGTAAGAGCTAGGCACCTATGATCTCACAAGCAACGGAGTCAAGAAACTATACAAAATAAGCAAGCTAAACCAAGTAGGGAGCAGACGCATACCTCCATGCTCGGGGCGTGAGGAAGAAGCTGCTAGGGACGACGACTGCTCTGGTACCGGGTCGGTGAAGCTCGTCGCCCACGGTGCCGCTGCGAATTGGTCGGACTAAGCGGCTACCACGGACCGGTCTGGAACCATCAGTAAGGAAGGCGAGTCCCGGGCGCCAAGGATGGAGTAACGGTCCGTGGAGGTGGGCAGCAAGGGACAACGACCGCTCTGGAAGAAACTGGAAGCCGACGGTGCTGGAAGGAAGCTTGGCATGACCTCGAACGGGCGGGAAGACTGCAGGCCAGTCGGTGCCGGTGTAGGTGAGCAGGAGGAAGGAGAGCCTGGTACATGGCCTTCAGCTCGTCAGTTGTCCACGAAATTCGGTGTAGACGTTGGTGGGGACGTCCCAGGGACGCCAATGGAGTATCAACTACAACTGAGCACTGTGGAGACCGTGGCGAATTTTTGGAGCAGGCCCTGCGCTTCTGAACTATCTATTGGCAGCAGGATAGGGGGTGGAAGAATGGGCTAGAACCGGGGTTTCTAGGTGGCAAATGGGGTGGGTTTTCTCTGGTGAATAGGTGAGGGTCGTGGTATGGTTGGGTAGTAGTGGTGGGGTGGCATACGGTGGGGGTTTTAGGCGTGGGAGGTGAAGGCAGATGGTGCTCAGTTCTGCAATTTAGCGCAGTCAAAACTGAGGGCTACAATGGTGGACGGGGTAAGCAGGGAAAAGGGACTCAAAAAATTGCAGGAAAATGCTGAGGGAAGGTTTTGGGCGTGGTTAGGTAGTGCTCAAAATTTCAGGTCATTTGGAGACATTTTAGAGATGTCCCTTCGGAAGGGTTTGGGCGCTGTCTCGGCAGGACTGCACAGGGATAGTCTACGCGGCCAAAAGAGCTATGAAGGTAACTTTGTGCACAGAACGAATTTGGGCTTAGGATTTTGAGGAGATGTGGGGGATAGGTAGAGGAGGAAAAGTAAAGAAGAGGTGAAGGGGCTCAGAGGACGGGGAGAAGGCAAAACAACCTGGTCTTTAGGGTTCTGGTCTCTGCAGATCTGCACAGAGGCAGCCTACGTAGAGAAAAAGCTTCTGAAGACAACTTTTGCTACAAGACGAATTAGGTCCTAGAATTTTTAGGAGGCGTGGGGGACAAGAGGAGGAAAAAAATCTTTGAAGAGGTGGATGGGGTCTGAGGACGGGGAAGGGGCGTGCCAACCTGATCTTCTGGGCTCAATCCTGCAGATAGATATCTAGGGATGCGGCGCTGGACAGCAAGGGCCATCTCCACCATGCTGGCAGCAAACCCTAGTTCTCTGAAACCCTGGCTTGAGAAGAGGTTGGGGAGGTCGCCTCCCAGCAGATGGAGCAGCAAGAAACCGGTAAGAGAAGGGGCTAGGGCATTGCACCCTAGAGGGAGAGGAAGAGGGAGAGGGAGAGATGGGAGAGGGAGTCGCAACCTCCAAGAGACAAGGAGAGAGGGCTGTGGCCTTCTCAATTTTCTTTCTCAAGACAAATTCTTCATTCATTCATTGATTAATTCTTTCCAAAGATAATACAAGAGTATAAATAAGGGGAGGGGGAAAAGCCCTAATTAGTTTCCTGAAGAAATCCTAAGAGAAGACATTTAATTTGAATTTCCTACAATATAGGAAGGGTGGGGGAGGGATTCCTAAAAAATAGGTGAGGGAAGGGGGGTGCACACCTCCTTGGGAGGTGGGAAGGTGGGGGGGCGCGCCCACCTCCTCCAAACCCTAATGGATATGGGGTAATTGGGTATGGGTAGTGGATAAGGAGGGCTGGCCCAAGGTGGGCTCACCCATGGGCGCCCAGCTCAATTGGGCCCTGGAGAGTGAACCAAAGGTGGCCCACTAGTCCCACAATAGCCTAATGGATACAAAATGATGCTAAATAAGTCCAACTGGCCACAGCTCGGCCTACAAAGGTCCAATATGAAAGAAATAAAAGACTATGAGCTCCAAACTAGCTCTCCATATCATCTCCAAGCCATAGCGAAGCCTGCGAGTCCCGAACGGCGCTACGCGTCCTGTAATGTCGCTCTGCTGCATCATGCCGATCTCTTGCTCGGGTGTCTTCACCAATGAATCTGATTTGCTGAAATTTGAACTTCACTGCTTTCTTCCCCACTTTTTGATAACGCTAAAGGGGGAGAAAATATTGCGATTGAGGATTGATTGTCACAATATTTTGTCATCATCAAAAAGGGGGAGATTGTTGGGTTCGTTGTGCTCCCTCTTGGTTTTAATGATAACAAAATATTGTGTGTATGTGTAGAAGAACTTTATTTATGCTTGCATATGTTTTTGATGATAGTGTGCACTCATGATCATTACTATGCTATGCTTGCATGTGTTACATTGAGCCATTGTGTTCTTAATGGTCTCATATGGTTGAGATTGTAAATGGTTTAAATGTTGCTTATACATGTTGCATGAATGGATTGAAAGTGTTTGCGATCTAGCTCATGCTTTCATTGAAGCTTGAGAAAGTTGATCAAATTGTTCATGTGATTTACATGCTTTTCTTTCATGCATTTTGAGGCTCATACATGTTGGTTAAATGCATGGCTTATGAAGTTGATTTTTTGTTTGAGAAAGATTGGGTTCCTATGTGCTTGAACTTGTGATTTGGTTTGAGTGTATTCAATAGATTGCTCATGAGTTCTTAAGTGTCTTGAATGTACTTCATGCCTATTTTTCTAAAGTTTTATGAGCTAGCTAAGTGTTATGAACTCCTCATGCAAATCTTGGCATAAAAGAGTCATTAATGTTCTCATGATCCATGATACTTGGTTTTTCAATGCTCACATCAATATTGGAAGATATGGTTACATGATGATCATTCATGTGGTCTAAATTCATTGTGATATGATCTTGATCTTTTGGTGTGGATAATTAACATGACAAAGTGTTTTCATCCTCCTTGTTAATGAGTTTTCATGAGTGTCTTTCATATATATTTAACTTGGGGTGATTGAGTTTAAATGTCACATATTTCATTCATGTAGGTTGAACACATAGGCAAAGGGTCTCATCAGATTTTAGACTGAACTGCTGCAGTCTGGAATGCTGTAGAGTTCGGTCGATCGAACTAGCAAGTTCAATCGACCGAACTAGCCAGTGTAGGCCACTCTGAAAAGTTTCAGAGTTCGATCGGCTGACCCTTAATTTCGGTCGACCGATTCCGTTGGGCTCCGGATCAGGCTTCACTAATCTCATCCGAAACCCATTAAACTTGATCCATTTCAGGCTTTAAACTTACCCTTATGCCCCTGGGTTCTTGGTAGACCTATTGGGGGTCTTTTGGAGGTTTCTAGAAGGTCTATATTGGTCTTATGGTCTCTCCTATATATACATATGTGAGAGCTATGAATTTCATTGAGATAAAACCCTATTGAGCTTATTCTTTCTATCTTGCAGGTGAAGAAGAGGGAAAAGGAGTGGAGCTACAAGAGAAGATCTGATTTCATCTCCTTCAAGTCATTTTTGAGGTTTGTGGAAGAAGAAAAGGAGGAGCGGAATGAGGAGATGATCAAGAGGATGCTGAAATCGTGTCAATCCGTTCTCCCTCCGACTTGAGCTTCGAGGAGAATCTTCAAACGGCCATTGGAAAACAAAGCGGGAAAAACTCTACATCATTCATCTCCTTGTTTGTGATATTTTTCATAGTTTACACTTCAGTTTGTGCATGTATTGAGCGTTTATCTTTATTTTTTGTACTCAAGGGATATTTTATGTGTGTGTTGTTGTAGGAGATCTAGAGGGGCGTGAATAGATCTTACCCCTTAAAAATTACCGAGATTAGTTGATAGAAGTGGAATACAAAATTTATCAAATCTCAATAGCTAAGGTGATCACAAATATATCAGCTCAGAAATCAATATCAATCAGCAGATAGTAATGCAGCAATCACACAAATAATTGCAACCACGGACACAAGATATTTTAGGTGGTTCGATCTCCTTCAGAGATCTACGTCCACCCCTTACTCAAATGAGTAAGGCTTCACTGCTGAGCTTTACAGCTTGCTACCGCTGATCCACAGCTTTGGGGAACAAGTTCCCCACAGACGCTGAGCCTTACAGCTTAAGCCGACCATAGGATTCTTCCTCTGCTGCTGGGCAATACAGCTTAGCCTACCGCTGACACACAGCTTTAACAGTCCGCTGACACACAACTTGAGCAAACAAAGATTTGTAAAAGCAAATGAGGAAAACTAAGAAGACAAGAGGATGTAGCTCTAAACTGAGCGAATGTAGCTCTAAATTGAGCAGACTGGTTCTAGTTTTGAACCAGGAACCAAGAACATAAAACACACTCACTCACTGAACTCCAACGCACTGCTCTTCTTCAATTCTATTTTTTATCCTTCAAACTGATTAGCCTCACACATGAATCTTCTCTATTCTCTCTTTCAGTTTTCGCTGGATGCTCACACTTTTTCTCTTCTACACCATCATCCTTTTACAACTCAGCGATCGATCCCTCCTTTTATCTCCTCCAGGATATGGGTGCGTGGTCGCCACATTTCTCGCTCAATTTTCAATCCAAATCTGATTCCTTCTTTCCACGTGTCAAGCTCTCCAGTAGATGAATGTCTTAGATCGCGTGTCCAACTTATCTTTTACGAGCAGGAGACAAAAAAGTGCCTTTCTTCATTTTAATTAAGTCCCTGCAAAAAGAAAGCAGTTTGTCAAACACTATGTGATAATAAGTCATAGTCAAGGTATAGTTAAAAATAACAAGATGCACAGACCTTGTCGTGCACATAAGACAGTATGCACAGACATTGATATGCATATAAGAAGTTATGCATAGACCTTAGCAGCTATGGCTAGCAAAAGTACTCAGACGTCCCATGGCAGTCAGTCCTCATACGCAGACTTATGTTGTGCATAGACATGAGCATGCACAAACCTTATAACATGTATAGGGTAAAAGTGCACCGACCTCAATGCTGATTAGGTAGATCCTGCACCGACTCTAGCGTGGCCTACACAAGATGTGCACCGACGCTAACTGGACTAGCACTAAATGTGCAACGCCTCATATTGGACCAATGCAAAACATGCACTGACTTCATTTGAACAAGACAGAATATGCATCGACCCTAACAAGGCTATCACCAAATGTGTATCGACGCTGATGATGAGAAGCACAAATGTGCACCGACCTCAAGGACTAACTAAGGTAAACTTGCACTGACTTGGTCTCGCAGCATGATATATGCACCGACCTTTTGGTCTGCTGAAGATGCAACTAGCACCGATTCTAGTGATATGTGCACAGACATTGTGTGCATGAAAACTAAACATGCACTGATGTCTTATGTAATGTGCTTCGACTAGCATCGACCTAATGCATGACCACTTCCATACAAAACATGTTAGACCTTGTTTGCAGAGTGCTTTTAACTACCAAATGCATAAATGTCTTACCAATCAATCTGAGTAAAGCAAGTTCATCAAAATAGGAAGTGCTATAGGAGTCAACACAAAGACAACAATAAAGTCAACACAGTTAACTAAACTGATGCCAATCATTCAAAACACACAGATTCTTAACAGAAGTTATGTCCAGAGAAGTTAGAGAATTTTTCTCCAGACATCATCAATTCAGGAGACACAACAATCTCCCCCTTTTTGATGATGGCAACATTTTATATTAGATGTATTTTGATGAAAAGCATTCAACATGCAATGCAAGCAAATGCCAAATGCCAAATGCCAAGGCAAGAATACATATATCTCTCTCCCCTTTTGACATCAGCAAATAGGAAGGGGGTAGACACAGAACAATCTCATAAAAGCACTCCCCCTTTTTGGCCATGACTGATATACACTCCCCCTTTATTTGTAAACACAGAAGACATTTCTCTCAGAAAGAATCCTTCTTCTAAATCATCAGAGAGGTGGAAGAGAAAGTGAAGAAATCTGACTGACACCCTGTTTAATAGTTCAGAATTAAGCATTACAAAGCTCTGAGTCTTCAGATATATGAATCAACATAATGAATTCTTGATGGAATTTAGGTTTAAAGATGATAAAAAAAAGAAAATCATACACTGGATTCATTGGATAAGTTTGTTGTGCCTGATAATATCAATAAACCATAATCACCTTAATCATGCGAGAAATTGTTTAATGGTATCTTACTCTCGGAAAAATAGTGATAATCTTTTGGAGTGACCAGGTTATGTATTGAGGTTAAACAATGTGATAATTCTGAAATTTTATTTTAGGAGCAGTATTTTACTTGTTGCATTTCATGACATAAGTGTTCTCCATTTCTTTGATGGAGCACTTTGTTTCTCAGTGCGTACAGTTTTGATCATATTCTCAGAGATAACCTGAGCCACTTCATGACCTAAGTATTCTCCATTTCATTGATGGAGCACTCAATTTCTCGGTGTTTTACTCAGTCATTGCTCTGCCATTTATAATTTTCATACGATTGGTTTACTGCCCTTTTTACTTTTCAGAGAGACTTGTTTAAAGACAATACACAAACTCAGTTTTCTCTACCAAGATTTCATTTGTTTAGCAGATTTCAGATACAAGAAAACCTTTATCAAGCATGTAATGAAACAAGGGTTGAGAGCGATTATCATTTATCTACATTTCTATTTACTAAATGCAGTCCCTTGATTCTAAAGATTTGAAAATTTAAACCATCAGTTTATTCTAGATTCAAGCAAGATTCATATAATAGAAGATGTCTGATTTCTATTGCTTAAAAATTTTGAACTTATTATCACATTGACATAATGTCAGAATTCAAGTTATGGAATGATGATATGAGAGCTCACAAATTTTGTATCAGAACCAGCAAGATGTATGAGAAAAAAAATCTGATCTCCAAAGGGGTTGGAGTGGAAGAGATCTAAGTGACAGATAGATAGACATGCTCAATACTCCCCCTGACATATTGCAGCAAGCATAGAGATTCTCTTATTCTTAGAAATCTCCCCCTGTCTATATGCATCATTCAACCACAGTTATGCATGCATTTCTTAGACATACTATCATGAAGTAGAATGCAGTGCAATCACCTGTCCTACATGCATGATTGTACAGAAATTCAGATGCGATTATGCACGACATGTAGTGAAGTCCAATAAGACATGAGACTTTAGACACAAACATGTGATATGAAATGAAATACAGTGCTAAGATAAACTCTTGATTCACGGTACTGGGTGAAGGTTAATCCTGAACACATGGTATGGATTTTTAGACAAACTGAATTTGTCTTTCCATCTCATATCATTTGATATACCACTGAAATCAAGATAACAAATGTATGATGTTAATCAAGCATTCACAAGACAAGGTCTGAACCTTTATTCAGAAGCAATGAGCAATGAATCATGAAATCATTCTTAACCCGATCAGGTCATTTATTCAGTTCAATGAATTAAAACTAATCTTATTTATTCAAACATGGATTTTCAGACAGACAAATCATGAGCTTATTTCAGTCAGATCAGTAGATTTATTCCAAGGTAGACAGACATGAATTCACACATCATATCAGAAGCTTTATTCAAAAATGAAATTGAGATTAATTATCATGCTGAAATTTACATAAACCTAATTCTCTTCTTAGGAATTGAAATCTTTCATTGCCCAGAGGTTAAGTAAATATATCAGCTATCTGTTTTTCAGATTTAATGAAATGTAATTCAATTTCATTTTTATTCACCTCATCTCTAAGAAAGTGGTGTTTGATTTCTATGTGCTTAGTCTTAGAGTGATGAACATGATTTTTAGTGAGTGATATAGCACTAGTATTATCACATAAAATTGGAATGCATCCCAATTTTATCTGATAGTCAACAAGTTGGTGTTTTATCCAGAGAACCTGGGCTACACAGTTTCCAGCTGCAACATATTCAGCTTCAATTGTAGATAGAGCAATAGTGTGTTGCTTCTTAGAAGCCCATGTCAGCAGACAACCACCAAGGTAGTGACAGTACCCACTAGTGCCTTTCCTATCTACCCTGCACCATGCATAATCTGCATTAGTGTAGGCTAGGAGATCTAGCTTACACTTAGTGATGCGCACCGACTAGTGTCGTTAAGAAAGCCGTGCCACAATTTCAAAATGTTCACACTCACTCACTTTAAAAGATTGGAAAAATCAAATTATATAATGGTAAGCAGAGTCGATCCCACGAGGAGGAAAAATCCTTATTTTATCAAGTTGGAAAAACACCTTATGCTTTGAAAATCAAATTTTGAGTGAGATTGAAACTAAGGAAAATAAAGTGTAAGAAAACTAATTAAAGAATGTGAGAAGGTTTAAGAAAAGAATTTGGAAGAGATAGAGAGACAAACACAATTTCATAAATGATGAATTTCATTAAGATGATAGTGAAAGGTCACACTATGAAGCTAAAAATTACAACATAGGAAGAGAAAAGATAAGAAAATATAGCCAATGCATGAAGAATAACGCTGCCTCCTTGCCAAGCCTTGGAAGAATATCGCCTCGCCTTGGATGCCGACGCCGTGAGAAGACTAATCGATGAAGATCCGCCAAAGGGATGTGTGGATGAAAAAGGCAAAGATAGAAGGAAGAAAAATTTTACTGTGACAACATGTGTGTGGTGTATTTTGAAAAGAGAGAAAGAGAGATAGAAGAAGAAGACTCGATGGAGATAAATAGTGAAAAGAAATAGAACTAAAAACAGAGGTAGATTGAGAGAAGAATAACTTTAAAATCAGAAGGAATTAGGAAAAATGGAAAACATGAAAGTTATAGAGATTGAGAAGATGAAGAAGAATGATGAAGACCTCAGAGACAGAATACGAAAGGAAGATGGAGAAAAACAAGGATGAATAGGAGGTGGTCGCGGATGAACAGTGCAGAACTCTAAAAATCTGAACTTTAGAAGATTGACTATAGCTTTAAAACGGTGAGAAATTAGAAGATGAGGTAGAAGAAGAAGTTGGAGAACTTTTAAAAACCTACATTTTTTGTGAAGATAGCAGAGAAAGATGAGGATTAGAAGAGGGAGAAAAACTATGAAGAACAGAAAGTATGAAAATCGGGTGAACAGTAAAAACCGTAGACAGAGCTTTGAAAAACTAATTATATCATAAAAACGAGAAAGAATTAGGAGAAGAGGAAGAAGAAGAAGTTGGAGAAGACTTAAAAAAAAGAACTTTGATGAAGAACTTAACTGCAAAAGATGAAAGGAAAGGCTTCAAAATTAATCCCTAAGGCAGATCTCCAACATGTTCTCCCCGTAACCCTGCGACCATGGCATCCTTTTATAGGGTTTTTGGTCTCTCACGATCGTGGACTTCCCAAATCCACTCAAATCCAGGTTTTTAGCAATGCAACTTGATCCATTAGACTCCTTTCCATCCTTGGAGTCCTCCTTTCCATAAAAGGTTGCTTAGATAAGAGCAAACATGGAAGAACAGTTCGATCGGGAGCCTACAGTTGCCTTTTCTGGTTCAACTTTGAATAGCGACTTATATTGGGGCGTCCTTTCTTTAAATGACGCCTTAAGTTAGGGTGTCCTTTCTTGAAGTAGCGCTTCTTCAATCGGGCGTCAGTTTCTTATTTCCATATTTTTCTATTTTCCACATTTTTCGTAAAATAGGAATTGACGACGGTTCATATGGGCGTTCTTTCAATGATTAGCGACTGTATCTCGGGCGCTAATTCTTTTCTTCTCTTTTTTTATTCTTTTTCCACTTTCTTTTATCAACTGAATTGACGCCCTTGGAGCTGTCGCTTCTTACTGAATAAGCGCCCTTGAAGATGTCGTTAATTAAATAGCGCCTTGATCTAGGTCGTTGTTTCCTGAAAATTAAAATATCAATTTATTTAATTCTAAAATAATTGTGCAAATATTTAAATATTTCTCACATTGTCTTTTAAGCTCAAAAAGATGATAAAATGCATGAAGACTCAAATCATATGTGAGAATGTAATTAATGCTCATATTGCACAAATATACTCAAATAATGCTCAAAGATGATGGATGTGATGTAAATTATGATGTAAAATATAGCACTTATCACACCCCCCAACTTACTCATTGCTAGTCCCTTAGCAATACAATTAAATCTAAATTAAGGACCAACAAGAGTTCACAAAGATCATACTCTTATATCCGGCTCTCCCTTCATAGAATCAACCAAAGATTAGGAATCCAGAATCATTAATGCTCATATTAGCCTTAGATTGGAAATTAAAAGCACATGACTTAAGAATACAAATCAAAGTTCAATAGCACTTGTGCATGTGTAATTCGAATCTGCAGTTAAGACAATTGCATCCCCCATTTGTTATTCTAAGTAAGTACCTTTCAACCCTGCACCTCTCAGATCAGAGCATTTAAACATACTAGCTTTTGTCTGCCTTTTTCTTTTGTACCTTTGGAACTTTTTTTTTTCATTTGCACAACCATAATGCTGCACTACCCTTCCCCTTTTTACGCGAACCTCAACACGTCTTAGGTGAAGCAGGCCCGGTTACTCAGATCAGGGGCATTTTTCATGGCGTGATCTTTCTATTTCATCATTTCTCTCTTTTTTCAACAATATGCCTTTGCATTTTCTTTCTTTCTTTTTTTTTATAAAACTTGGCAGAAAGCTTTTTCTTGAAATAGATCTCCTCCTCAAGAAATGCAGAGTATCAGATACAGTTCCCAAAATAACAGAGGGCTTATCTTATTTTGCTTCATTAGAGTGCATAGTGAATATTTTTCTAATAGTGCGCATGAACTTTAAAGAGATTCTTATATCAGTTTTCCATAGCTAGATCGCACTTAATTTTCCTTCAACCTTTTCCCTAGCCTTTTCTAATCCAGAATTACTTTCAATTCAAGCATGAAACAATAAAACTCAGTCGGGAATTTCATCTTTTCATTTTCATGCAAATTGTAAGGATTTCATGTAAAAACCCTACCAAATTGTATTATATGCAATGATGAAAATTTTCTCTCCCCCCCCCCCAACTTAAATGGCATTGTCCTCAATGACATGGAAAGTTGAAATGAAAGAACAATGTAATAATAAAGTTTGCTGAGCATGAAAGTGACAACCTGGTGTGCGGGGCAGAACCTCCTTTGTTGATAATGGCGACAACTTCCTCTCCTTGGCTTGAATCTAACAACTAAAACACACTGAAACAAAAGTATCAAATAACAAAAATCTTGGGTTGCCTCCCAAAAGTGCTAAGTTTTTCATCTTCAGCCATACGCATGAAGGCTCACAAATAATTACTCCAAATCACACAAAGCAATTGATTCTTTTGCAGTTAACTGTTCATTCTCCAAGTAAGGTTTTAACATTTGGCCATTGACAGTGAAAATGTGACCATTTTTAGGATCCAAAATCTTAACAGCACCATGGTCAAAACCCTTAACAATAATGAACGGTCAATCCCATCTGGACTTTAGCTTACCGGGGAACAAACAAAGCCTTGAATTAAATAGCCAAACCTTTTGATTTTCTTGAAAACTCTTTCTGTGAATGTGTTTATCATGAAATGCTTTGGTTTTAGCTTTGTAAATCCTTGCATTTTCATAGGCTTCGTTCCTTAATTCCTCCAGTTCATTAATTTGCAAAGCTCATTGGGATCCAGCTTGAGTTAAATCAAAATTAACTTGCTTAATGGCCCAATAAGCTCTATGTTCCAATTCTACGGGTAAGTGGCAGGCTTTACCAAAGATCAAGCGATAAGGTGACATACCAATGGGAGTTTTGAAAGCAGTCCTATACGCCCATAATGCATCATCTAGTCTTTCAGACCAATCATTTCTATCCGGCCTAACAGTTTTATGCATAATGTTTTTAATCTCCCTATTAGAAACTTCAACCTGGCCACTAGTTTGGGGATGATAGGGGGTAGCAAGCTTGTGAGTGATACCATACTTACAAAGCAAAGCTCAGAATTAAAAATGAGTGAAATGAGAACCCCCATCACTAATCAGAGCCCTAGGACAACCAAACCTAGAAAAGATATTCTTCTTCACAAACTTCATAACCACCTTATGGTCATTTGTCCTAGTAGTAATGGCTTCAATCCATTTGGACACATAGTCGACCGCCACCAAGATATATTCATTACCAAATGAAGATGGAAACGGTCCCATGAAATCTATTTCCCAAACATCAAAAATTTCAACCACCAGAATGGGATTCAGCGGCATCATATCTTTCTTCGAATTATTGCCCACGGCTTGACATCTCAAACATGATTTGGAGAATTCATAAGCATCCTTAAATAAAGTGGGCCAATGGAATCCACATTGTAATATTTTTACCGCAGTCTTCTTTCCAGAGAAGTGTCCCCCACAAGCTAAATTATGACAAAAATTCAATACTGATTGTTGTTCTTCCTCAGGGACACATCTTCTAATTATCTGATCGGGACCCATATGAAACAGCTCAGGGTCCTCCCAGCAATAGTGTTTTACCTTAGAAAAGAAGTGATCCTTCTCCGGCCTAGTCCACCCTCCAGGGATCTGACCTACCGCCAGGTAGTTGACAATATTAGCATACCAAGGAGTTGAAGAATGAGAGAGGGAAAGAATCTGCTCATCGGGAAAAGAATCGGACATTGGAGTACTTTCAGGGATCACTATCCTGGATAAATGATCAGCAACTACATTGGCTAACCCCTTCTTGTCTCTAATTTCTAGATCAAACTCTTGCAACAATAGAATCCATCTAAGGAGACGGGGCTTAGCATCCTTCTTGGAAAGTAAGTATTTTAAGGCAGAATGATCGGAGTAAACAATAACCTTAGCCCCTAAAAGATATGATCAAAATTTTTCTAGGGCAAAAACAACAGCTAGCAGTTCCTTTTCCGTGGTGGTATAATTCAACTGAGCATCAGCGAGGGTGCGACTCGCGTAGTAGATTACCACGGGCTTCTTATCTATCCTTTGACCTAGGACAGCTCCAACAGCATAGTCCGAAGCATCACACATTATCTCAAAAGGAAGTGACCAATCTGGAGATTGAATAATCGGAGCTTGAGTAAGAGCCGCTTTTAAAGAATTAAATGCCTTGAGACAAGAATCATCAAAATGGAATGAGCTATCTTTAGCAAGTAACTGTGTGAGAGGGCGAGCAATGGTAGAGAAGTTGTGAATGAATCTTCTATAAAATCCAGCATGGCCAAGAAAGGATCTGATTTGCTTGACAGATGTAAGGGGAGGAAGATTGGAAATCAAGTCTACTTTGGCTTTATCGACCTCTATTCCCCTTTCCGAAATCACATGGCCTAAAACTATGCCTTCCCTCACCATAAAGTGGCTCTTCTCCAAACTCAGCACAAGATTAGCATCAATGCACCTCTTCAAAACCTGAGTCAAATTTTCTAAGCACCCCTCAAAAGAATCGCCAAACACCGAAAAATCATCCATGAAAACTTCCAAAGTCTCCCCCACCATGTCAGAAAATATCGACATCATACATCTTTGAAAAGTAGCAGGGGCATTACACAGTCCAAATGGCATCCTTCTAAACGCAAACGTGCCATAGGGGCATGTAAAAGTGGTTTTTTCTTGATCCTCCGGATAGATAGCAACTTGATTATATCCGGAATAGCCATCCAAAAAGCAAACATATTTTTGTCCAGCCAGCCTTTCCAGAATTTGATCAACAAACGGGAGTGGAAAATGATCTTTCTTTGTTACTGAATTTAATTTCCTATAATCAATACAAACCCTCCATCCCGTCTGTAATCGCATGGGCACCTCTTCTCCTTTTTCATTTGTAACCACTGTCAGCCCCGACTTATTAGGAACCACTTGTGTCGGGCTAACCCATTTGCTATCAGAAATAGGATAAATTATCACAGCATCTAACAACTTAACAACTTCCTTCTTCACCACCTCTTTCATATTTGGATTCAGCCGACGTAGCATCTCTCTACTCGGCTTGGCATTGTCCTCCAAATAGATATGATGCATACAAACATCTGGACTTATACCCTTCAAATCTGCCACAGACCATCCTATCGCCCCCCTATGCTCCTTAAGAACTTCTAAGAGTTTAGATTCCTGAGCAGAGGTAAGATTAGAAGCAATGATAATAGGCAAGGTATGATCTGGGCCTAGATAAGCATATTTCAATGAATCCGGTAGAGGCTTAAGTTTCAAAATGGGCGGCTGATCAAGAGATGGAAGAATAGGTTCAGCTTGAAGTGGAGGGAGTGGTTCAACTCTAGAATAGGGTGCATAAGAAAGAGGTGAATCTTGAAGCAAACTACCTTCTTCAAATACATCCTCATTCATATCCGGATTTTCTTCAATTATTTCATCAAAAATATCAATGACATTACATTCTCCCTCATGATCCGGGTATTGTGAAGCTTTAAAAACATTCAGTGAGACCTTCTCTCCTCCAAAGGTAATATCTATCATCCATGTGGCACAATTAATATTGGCCTTCGTCGTAGCCAAAAACGGGCGTCCCAAAATGATTGGTGTATGTTTTAACTCTTGGGATGAGGCCATATCCAAGATTAAAAAGTCCACTGGGAAATAGCATTCATGAATTTTCACTATCACATCCTCCAACAAACCCTTTGGTGTCTTAACAGACCGATCCGCCAGTTGAAGGATAATAGAAGTGGGCTTCAATTCTCCTAGATCAAATTGCTCATAAATGCAGGTGGGTAACAAATTAACACTAGCTCCAAGATCTAGCAAAGCTTTATCAAATGTCACCCCACCTATATCGCATGAAATTAATGGAGCTCCGGGGTCCTTCAACTTCTTTGGTAAAGAATTCATTAAAACAGCACTAACATCTTCAGATAGACGGATCTTCTGTGTTGCTGCCTTCGACTCCCTTCTTGGTGTACAAAGCTCTTTCAAAAACTTAGCATACGCCGGCACATGTTTAATAGCATCTAAGAGTGGAATATTAATATTGACTTGTTTAAATAATTCCAACATCTCTTCTTGTTGGACCGGCTTCTTTTGAGCTTTTGGCTTTAATGCATCCGGAAAAGGGATCTTAGGAATATATCCTTGCAAACCTTCATCAACCTTGACCTTTCCTTTGTCCATTGTCTTCTCCCCCCCATCCGGCTTCTTTTCTCTTGAACAATTATCGGCTCTTCTTCCTCATTATCACTTTCCTCTTGGGCATCTTGGCCCGAACTACGACCCACATCCTTAGCCTGATATGAATCATTAAGAACTTTCCCGCTCCTAAGGGTAGAGATAGCTTTGGCATTCTCGAATTGAGGAACGATAGGAGGGGGTGGCTGAGGTTGATTGGGCTGATTTGGAGGAGGAAGAATGGGAGCTCTTTGCTGGAAACCCGGAGGTTGTTGATTGCGGGGATTAGTTATGGGTTGACTAGGTAACTGCCCAACATCTCTCCTCATATTACTAGCCGCCAACTGACCTATTTGACCTTCTAACTTCGTAATGGATTGTTGCTGAGAGAGAATAAGTTGTTGAAGTTGGTCAAATTTATCCTCAAAATGAGGCTGAGGGGGTTGAGGAGGCAGTTGATAAGGAGCTTGAAACGGGGCTTGAGGTTGATAACGATGTGATGGTAATTGATTATATTGGCCCTGGAATGATGAAGCTTGTTGATATGGGGCCTGAGCATGATGGAATGATGATTGCTGAAATGGAGGTTGTTGTTGTTGATTATGTTGAAAATGATTTTGAAGATGTTGGTGAGACTGGTTCGAAACTTGATAAGATTGTTTTGGAATTGAGGGATTGACTTGAGTAGATGGGCCTTGTTGCGATTTCCAAGAAAAATTTGGATGATTTCTCCAGCCCTGGTTATAGGTATTAGAATATGGATCATAGGCGGGCTTAGAGACACCCTGAGCAGCAAAGACTTGTTCTTGGATAAATGGGGGAAGTTGGGCCGCTGTAGGGCAATCAATGACAGCATGATTTGGGCTAGAACATAGAGTACAAAGTTCTTGAAGGTTGGAATTTGAGAAAGATTGATTTTGTTGGATAGAAGGAAAAGAAGGTTCTTGTTTATTCATGGATAACAATTGATCTAGTTTTTGTGCTACCAAATCTACCTTCTCCATCCTTTGTGCCAACAAGTCCACTTTATTCAACTTTTGAGTAAGCGCATTAATATCCATCCTATTCTCCAACTCTCCTTGACTTTTGACTTCATATAGCCCACCCTTCTTGGAAGGTCCAGTCATCCTTTCATAAGAGGAAAGTGAAGCATGACTAATAGAGTTTTCACTCAACATCTCAAACAAATCATAGGCTTCATCCTCACTTTTACTCATGAAATCCCCCCCACATGAGGCATCCACCATCTGTCTATAATTTTTTGTTAATCCCTCATAAAAGCTTGCACAATTTGCCATCTAGATAGGCCATGATGGGGACATTTTCTTAATAAATCTTTCAACCTGTCCCAGGCCTCATGAATTTGTTCCCCAGAATTTTGTGTAAATCCAGTGATGGCCCTTCTCATGGTATTAGTCCTACCAATGGGGTAGAATTTCTTCAAGAACTCTTTTTGCATCTCTCCCCATGTGTCAATTGTTCTACCCAAGGCTCCCAACCAATATTTAGCTTTGTCCTTAAGGGAAAATGGGAAGAGAGTAAGCTTAAGGGCATCATCTGAGAAGTTTTGAATTTTGACAGTTGAACATATCTGGAGAAACTCATCTAGATGTTTATATGGATCTTCATTGGTATTGCCATAGAAGGATGGCAACATCTGGATGGTACTTGATTTAATCTCATAATGAACCGCCTGGTTCTGAGGTGCTTGAACATAGAAGGATGGTTGATATTGGTTCGGTATGAAATAATCCTTCATTTACTTGGGGGCTTGTTGGTTTTGATTTTGATTCTCCATGAGGTTAGGTTGGGGTTGGGACTTAGAATGCACTAACCTTTCAACTTCACTAATGGGTCCTATCAAATGAGTGTGGAGGGATCTCCTACCTTGCATGCAATGCAAAAGGGCCCAAAAAGTAATGGTGAATTTTTTTTTCAAAATATAATGAATCCCTATATGAATGAGTTATGCAAATGCAAGGATTAACTATATGAATGATGATTTTTTTTTATTTTTTATGAAAAACCTTCTAAGGGCACTCTAACTCCAAGGTACTACGTGGTACAACCTGCCCGGCGTCCGTGAGGGAATCTACGGGTGCGAGGACTTATGGAGATCTTAGAAATAGAATTTCAAGTCCAAAGAGACGGAATGCTCAATGGAGTGTCCTTCCAAATCCAAGAGGGGTGTAAAGATCCTAATGCCCTTAAGAAAGGGAAATAGATGAGAAGAGAATTTTTTTTTTTTGCAAAAGATGTTGTGAATAAAGAATGAAAAACAAAAAGAGCAACTAAATGCACAAATGCATGAAAGTAATGCAACTAAGATGGAGATATGCTAGCATGATGAAATTTTTCTGTTTTCTGATTTTTTAGAATTTTTCAGAATTTTTTAGAATTTTTCAGAATTTCACAAAAAAGGTCCTTTTCCTACGTATCCTTTTAGCGACGCTTGATTTTTCTAGATTTTTCTGAATTTCTACTTTCTGTGACAGATCTGGGCTTTAGCGACGCTTCCTGTGATAGATTTTTTTTCTTAGAATTTCAGGTCTGAATTTCTTTGAATTTTCTGATTTTCTAATTTTTTTTTATTTTTCCTGTAAAATAAAATAAAAAAATAAGTAAAACTATATACAAATCAAACACAAGGAATTTCCCAACATACAAATTAATTTCCTCCCCGGCAACGGCGCCAAAAATTGATGTGCACCGACTAGTGTCGTTAAGAAAGCCGTGCCACAATTTCAAAATGTTCACACTCACTCATTTTAAAAGATTGGAAAAATCAAATTATATAGTGGTAAGCGGAGTCGATCCCACGAGGAGGAAAAATCCTTATTTTATCAAGTTGGAAAAACACCTTGTGCTTTGAAAATCAAATTTTGAGTGAGATTGAAACTAAGGAAAATAAAGTGTAAGAAAACTAATTAAAGAATGTGAGAGGGTTTAAGAAAAGAATTTGGAAGAGATAGAGAGACAAACACAATTTCACAAATGATGAATTTCATTAAGATGATAGTGAAAGGTCACACTATGAAGCTAAAAATTACAACATAGGAAGAGAAAAGATAAGAAAATATAGCCAATGCATGAAGAATAACGTCACCTCCTTGCCAAGCCTTGGAAGAAGATCGCCTCGCCTTGGATGCCGACGCCGTGAGAAGACTAATGGATGAAGATCTGCCAAAGGGATGTGTGGATGAAAAAGGGAAAGATAGAAGGAAGAAAAATTTTACTGTGACAACATGTGTGTGGTGTATTTTGAAAAGAGAGAAAGAGAGATAGAAGAAGAAGACTCGATGGAGATAAACAGTGAAAAGAAATAGAACTAAAAATAGAGGTAGATTGAGAGAAGAATAACTTTAAAATCAGAAGGAATTAGGAAAAGTGGAAAACATGAAAGTTGTAGAGATTGCGAAGATGAAGAAGATTGATGAAGACCTAAGAGACAGAATATGAAAGGAAGATGGAGAAAAACAAGGATGAACAGGAGGTGGTCGCGGATGAACAGTGCAGAACTCTAAAAATCTGAACTTTAGAAGATTGACTATAGCTTTAAAACAGTGAGAATTTAGAAGATGAGGTAGAAGAAGAAGTTGGAGAACTTTTAAAAACCTACAATTTTTGTGAAGACAGCAGAGAAAGATGAGGATCAGAAGAGGGAGAAAAATGATGAAGAACAGAAAGTATGAAAATCGGGTGAACAGTAAAAACCGTAGATAGAGCTTTGAAAAACTAATTATATCATAAAAACGAGAAAGAATTAGGAGAAGAGGAAGAAGAAGAAGTTGGAGAAGACTTAAAAATAAAGAACTTTGATGAAGAACTTAACTACAAAAGATGAAAGGAAAGGCTTCAAAATTAATCCCTAAGGCAGATCTCTAACCTGTTCTCCCCGTAACCCTGCGACTATGGCATCCTTTTGTAGGGTTTTTGGTCTCTCACGATCGTGGACTTCCCAAATCCACTCAAATCTAGATTTTTAGCAATGCAACTTGATCCATTAGACTCCTTTCCATCCTTGGAGTCCTCCTTTCCATAAAAGGTTGCTTAGATAAGAGCAAACATGGAAGAACAGTTCGATCGGGAGCCTGCAGTTGCCTTTTCTGGTTCAACTTTGAATAGCGACTTATATTGGGGCGTCCTTTCGTTAAATGACGCCTTAAGCTGGGGCGTCCTTTCCTGAAGTAGCGCTTCTTCAATTGGGCGTCAGTTTCTTGTTTCCATATTTTTCTATTTTCCACATTTTTCGTAAAATAGGAATTGATGACGGTTCATATGGGCGTTCTTTCAATGATTAGCGACTGTATCTCGGGCGCTAATTCTTTTCTTCTCTTTTTCATATTCTTTTTCCACTTTCTTTTATCAACTGAATTGACGCCCTTGGAGCTGTCACTTCTTACTGAATAAGCGCCCTTGAAGATGTCGTTAATTAAATAGCGCCTTGATGTAGGTTGTTGTTTCCTGAAAATTAAAATATCAATTTATTTAATTCCAAAATAATTGTGCAAATATTTAAATATTTCTTACATGGTCTTTTAAGCTCAAAAAGATGATAAAATGCATGAAGACTCAAATAATGTGTGAGAATGTAATTAATGCTCATATTGCACAAATATACTCAAATAATGCTCAAAGATGATGGATGTGATGTAAATTATGATGTAAAATATAGCACTTATCACTTAGCAGGATACCAAAGTCCTAGTTTTGGGGTGCCTGATAGATACCTAAAAATCCTCTTAACAGCACTCAGATGTGACTCTTTAGGACTAGCCTGAAATCTAGCACACAAGCATATAGAAAACTGAATATCAGGCCTAGAGACGGT
The DNA here is from genome assembly GCA_022559845.1 of Amorphophallus konjac. Taxonomy (NCBI): domain Eukaryota; kingdom Viridiplantae; phylum Streptophyta; class Magnoliopsida; order Alismatales; family Araceae; genus Amorphophallus; species Amorphophallus konjac. The sequence continues at coordinate 290,862,588 of CM040126.1, read as the reverse complement.
AAGGTAAAGAAGAGATCCGATCATACCTCTGTATAGCTTTTGATCTACTGATTTACCTTCTAGGTTACCATCAAGGCTGGTTGAGGTACCCATGGGTGCAGTTATTGCCTTAAGATTTTCCATTTGATACTTTTTCAGCAAGTCCTTTATGTATTTTGACTGATTGATGAAGCTTCCTTCAGATGTCTGAATAACCTGCATACCTAAAAAGAATTTCAATTCTCCCATTAGGCTCATCTCAAATTCTTTTGTCATAAAGGCAGAGAATTCCTCACGCATGGTTGGTTTAGTAGAACCAAATACTATATCATCTACATAAATTTGTGCAACAAGAATATCTTTGTGGCTTACCTTTGTGAATAGTGTCTGGTCAACTTCACCTCTAGAAAAACCCTTACCAGTGAGGAAGAAGCTCAGCCTGTCATACCTGGCCCTGGGTGCTTATTTCAGCCCATATAATGCCTTGTCTAACGTATACACATGATCTGGGAAATCAAGACATTCAAAGCCAAGAGGTTGTTTAATAAAAACGTCCTTTTTTATTAGACCATTCATAAAAGCAGATTTAACATCCATCTGTTGCAATTTTAGTCCTAGACTACAAGCAAAAGCTAGAAGAATTCTGACAGCTTCCAACCTGGCGACAGGAGTAAAAGACTCCTCAAAGTCTACCCCATACTCTTGGTTGTAACCTTGTGCAACCAGCCTAGCTTTATTTCTAATTATTTTTCCCTGTTTATCTGTTTTATTTCTGAAAACCCATTTAGTGCCTATAATTGAGCCATGAGTAGGTTTTAGAACTAGGTGCCATACGTTGTTCCTTTCAAATTAGTTCAGTTCCTCATGCATGGCATTTATCCAATGTTCATTTTTTAAAGCACTATTTATGTCATTGGGTTCTATCTGTGAGACTAGAGCAAAAGAATTTAATTCATTGTTTATTCTAAAGTGTGATCTAGTTCTAGGGGGTTCATTCAAATTACCAATAATATCTTCAAGAGGGTGATCTCTAAGAACTCTAATATTGATAAGATGATTACATGTTCCTGCATTTACCCCCCCCTCACCTCTAGACCCACTTGTCTTACCTCCTTCAGCTGGTTCAGGATTTTCTTTTACTTTATCTTCCAGAATATCATCATCAAATTTGTCCCTGTAGAAATCAGTTTCAGAATTATTCGAAAATTTGTCAAAGATAACATGTGGTGATTCTTCAACAATTTTAGAGTTCAGATTGTAAATTCTATAAGCTCTGGATTTTTCAGAGTAACCTAGAAAAATTCCAAGTTCACTTTTAGGTTCGAAATTGTCAAGATCTCTCTTAGAATTTACATGAATAAAACACTTGCACCCAAAGACCTTTAGATGTGCTATTGAAGGTTTCTTACCTTTTAAAGTTTCATAAGGAGTTTTGTGAGTTGAAGGTCTTACCATTACCCTGTTGATGATATAACATGATGTGTTCACTGCCTCGGCCCAAAGCTTTCTAGGCAGGTTACCTTCTGCCAGCATCGTCCGTGCCATTTCAACTAAAGTTCTGTTTCTCCTTTCTACTACTCCACTTTGCTCTGGAGTCCTTGGAGAAGAGAACTTGTGGTTGATTCCATTGTTCCTGCAAAAGTCATCAAATTTTGAGTTTTCAAACTCACCACCATGGTCATACAATATATTCAGAATTGAGTGCTCACCACCCTGATTTATTTTATAATAATACTCTTCAAATTCAGCAAATGCATCATGTTGATGTGCTAAGAAGAATATCCATGTAAACCTAGAGAAGTCATCTACCAACACATAGCCATATCTCTTACCAGATAAGCTGGCTAATCTAGATGGTTCAAATAAATCCATATGAACCAGCTCAAATGGTTTTGAAGACATGCTTTCAGTTCTAAGTTTAAAAGACTTCCTAGTTTGCTTACATTGAATACACACTTCACTGATTTTGTCATTTTTCTTAAAAGTGTTTTCAGGGAGGCCTTTAATCATGTTGTGTTTATTTGGTTTGTGCAGTACAGTATAGCTAGCATGACCCAGCCTGCGGTGCCAAAGATTGGCTATGTCATCCTTGCTAACTGTGAGACATAGACTTGAATGTGCTTCATTATCTAAATCTACCCTGTAGATATTATTGACCCTCTTACCAATGAATTTAACAGTTTCAGAATTTGGTTCAAAAATTGTACATGCAAGAGAGTCAAATGTAACCTTATGCCCTTTATCACACAGCTAGCTAATAGTAAGCAGGTTATAGGCAAGTGCTTCAACTAATAAAACTTCCTCAATGTAGCAAGAAGAGTTCTTACCTACTTTACCTGTTCCAATAATTCTGCCCTTGGTATTACCTCCAAAAGTAACATGACCACCACTCTTGTCAACAAGCATGTAGAATTTGTCCTTGTCCCCGGTCATGTGTCTCGAGCAGCCACTATCAAGATACCACTTATTTTATCTGGCTGCCAGGCATACCTGCAAGCAGAATCAAGCAGAAAATTTTGGAACCCAAGTCTGTTTGGGCCACAAATAAGCATTCATCTCATGCAAACATGATACAATATGTTTTGGTAACCACACTTGATTTTGTTTCTTCACTACATGTGTAGAGCTCTTGACATTCAGCTTGGTCTGTTTTTTCTTGTTATCTCTAATTTTATGAAATTGGGTCTAAGGTGTTCCACGTTTCTTTTTAAGCTCATTCTGGAATTGTCTTTGCCAGTTACCAGTCCAATGGGCATTGGATGTAGCATGAGCATAGGGAACTATGGACTGATTGGGTATGAATTTGGCAAAGCCATGAGAGCTCTGGATTCTAGGAGTTTTGTGCCAGCGATGCACGTAAGAATTCAAAGAATGAGGTCTAAACTTTGATCTAGTATAGACATTTCTTTGGTCTTTCCTATCAGAGTAGTGTTGATGAGAGTTTTGAAATGAATGACGGGTTGAAGTTTTATGATAAGGACTTTCATCTGAGTTTCCTCTACTAAGACCATAAGTGCCAAATCCATTGAACCCAGAATGAGTAAAGGTGGGTGCAGGTTTGAAATTGCCTTGACCTTTCTGTTGAAGCTGAGGTGTGGTGGTGTAGGAACATGATTCCTTAGACATCTCCATCTTCTCTTTTCCCTTGTCCTTGGTATTGGGCTTAGTTTTCTTAACATTTTCAATCTGTTTTTCTTTCTGAATTTGTTCAGAAGTCATCTTTATTAAAGGCTGCGATGTTCACTTTTCAGTCACAAAAGGGATGGTTCTTATATCAAAACTTTTCTGATTAGATGGATTAAAGCCCAATCCTTCCTTCCTAAAATTAACTCTAGTTCCCAATATTGCATTAAGATTTTCTGAACCCTGTGTCATTCTTTCTAGAGTTTTCTATTTTTCTTGGTTTTCTTTTTCCAAATTATCAATGTCCTTTTTCAGATCTGAATTCACTCCATTGACAGCCTCATGTTTTTCAGTGATTATTCTGGTTTGGTCTCTACATTCTTACAATTTTAGTTTGACCTCATTAATGGAGTTTTTCAATTCTTCATTTTCAGTTTTCAGATCATTCATATGAATTTTATCATTTTCAGTTTCCTCAAGAGAGTTTTTCAGTTTGAGATTTTCCATTTCAAACATGAAATTTTATCACTTAGGGTAGTATCTTGAGCTAATAAAGTAATTCTCTTTTTCAGATGCCTATTTTCTTTACGTACTGCATCATATTTATCAAGCAGTTCAATATATGCATCTTCCCAATCACTATGAGAGAAATTGTCGAAAGGAGAAATTACCTCATTATTTTCTTCATCACTTTTGGCGATGAGACATATCCTATCTTCCTTCTCAGTTTCAGAAGAGCTACTTTGACTTTCCTCCTCCTCTTCACTCCAGGTACTCACCATGGCCTTCTTTTTGTTGCTCTTCTTTCTATGCACCTTTTCTTTCTGTTCAGGATAGTCTGCTTTCAGATGTCATGTCTTCCTGTAGTTATAACAAACAATTCCATCAGATTTCTTAGCAAAGTCAGAGTTATGTTTTGAATGTTTCTTTCCTGAATAATGTCTTCTTCTATTCCCATTCCTTTCCTGTCTAAGAATTCTTCTAAAGCTCCTGGTCAGCATAGCAAACGGATCTTGATCATCTCCAGAGCTGGTGGAGGTATTCTCACTGGATGATTCCTTGTTACTTGAAGTAACCTTAAGTGCTAGGGGTTTCCTTTTCTTCTCGGGCTCCTCAATATTCTTCAGATTTATCTCATATGTCATGAGAGAGCCTATAAGTTCATCCACAGTAGTAGCAGCAAGGTTCCTGGACTCCTCCATGACAGTCGCCTTAGTATGCCAGATATGTGTCAAGGACCTAAGAATTTTCCTGACTAACTCACACTCAGTGTAAGTTTTACCCAAACTCCTTAAGCTATTAATGATTACCATCAACCGAGCAAACATTTCTGAGATAGACTCATCATGCTTCATTCTGAAGGCCTCGTACTCAGTCACTAGCATATTGACCTTGGTTTCTCTGACCTGAGAAGTTCCCTCGTAAATAACCTCTAATTTATCCCACATTTCCTTAGCGGTAGTGCAAGATGACACTCTGGAAAACTCAGTGGGATGAAGAGCACACTGCATGGAATTTACAACACTCCAATTCAAGGTGGATCTACGAATTTGTTCCTTAGTCCAGACTTTCTCATAAGGGGGAAGTTCAAAAGGATCTTTACTAACAATCTTCCATATCTCATAGTCCTTGGCTCTCAGAAAAACCTGCATTCTACTTTTCCAATAAGAATAGTTCGAACCATCAAAGTACGGTGGCTTGGTAGTCGAGTGACCCTCAGCAGTTAACCCTCTAGAATCCATATCTAACCTCTCTAGGATGTGAAGCCTTTAACAGAGAGTTAGGCTCTGATACCAAGTGTATGAGATCTAGAGGGGGGTGAATAGATCTTACCCCTTAAAAATTACCTAGATTAGTTGATAGAAGCGGAATACAAAATTTATCAAATCTCAATAGCTAAGGTGATCACAAATATATCAGCTCAGAAATCAATATCAATCAGCAGATAGTAATGCAGCAATCACACAAACAATTGCAACCACGGACACATGATATTTTAGGTGGTTCGATCTCCTTCAGAGATCTACGTCCACCCCTTACTCAAATGAGTAAGGCTTCACTGCTGAGCTTTACAGCTTGCTATCGCTGATCCACAGCTTTGGGGAACAAGTTCCCTACAGACGCTGAGCCTTACAGCTTAAGCCGACCAGAGGATTCTTCCTCTGCTACTGGGCAATACAGCTTAGCCTACCGCTGACACACAGCTTTAACAGTCCGCTGACACACAGCTTGAGCAAACAAAGATTTGTAAAAGCAAATGAGGAAAACTAAGAAGACAAGAGGATGTAGCTCTAAACTGAGCGAATGTAGCTCTAAATTGAGCAGACTGGTTCTAGTTTTGAACCAGGAACCAAGAACATAAAACACACTCACTCACTGAACTCCAATGCACTGCTCTTCCTCAATTCTATTCTTTCTCCTTAGAACTGATTAGCCTCACACATGAATCTTCTCTATTCTCTCTTTCAGTTTTCGCTGGATGCTCACACTTTTTCTCTTCTGCACCATCATCCTTTTACAACTCAGCGATCGATCCCTCCTTTTATCTCCTCCAGGAGATGGGCGCGTGGTCGCCAAATTTTCGCTCAATTTTCAATCAAGATCCGATTCCTTCTTTCCACGTGTAGCACCCCCGATAAATACCTTTGAGTAAATTCAAAACTTCTTCCTAAAATAAATCATACATGAAGGTCTTACATAAAGAACCCAACCTCATGAGGACTATAATATAAATATACAAGCCAACCTTACTTTATGTCATAAAGAATCATGAGGGCTTTATGTAAAGAGCCAAACCTCATGTGGGCTAGCATATAAATGTATAACCTATCACTTTATGCATAGTACGTAGTGAACTTTCCCAATATAATCTTACATAAAAAGTCTTGTACAAAGAACCAAACCATGAGAGGGTTATTATATAAATGTTCATGACAACTTTAAACACATGGGCCATTGGTAGTACGTAAGTGGGATTTCTTTCCACCCATTCAACAAATTGAAGACTACTTATGGAGGCGCCATTTTCCCTTGGGGCCCCATCCTATTATGATATTAATATATGTATGTACACCATGAATGCCAACACGTGAAGTTGACAGTTTTGTCTAACATTTAGCGCCCTCTTGCAAGGGCGTCATTCTCATCAATAATGACACCTAGATTAATAAACGCCATCATGCAGAGACGTCATTTACATGAATAGTACCACCTAGATTAATGAACGACCCCTTACAAGGGCATCATTTAATCTATGTTTCTAGAAGGTTGAGACACGAACAACCCATTTTAGCTTGCAAACACCATGCCCACTCAGCAGGACCCGCAAAGCAATAAACTAATGCTTTGCGATTCCCTATAACTAATCCCCTCCGTAGCAATGATAGAGGCTACTGCCGCCCTCAGTGCTGAAGGAGCGTCTTCTTCCCGAGTCTACGTCCTGCTGCCATCCTGCTGCAGCTTCTTTATTCTGAACCTCATAGCTCACATCAAAAGGTAGGCGTTTGTTGAGTCCCAAATGTGGCAATCAAGAGGGGAGGGGTGAATTGATTGGCTAATAAAAATTTTGCTACCCTTAAGAAAATGATGATGATTAAACAAACAACTACTAACACTCGCACGAACAGGATCACACTCGTGAATGCGTGCGGAATGTGTTTGAAAAGCTGGTGTAGTGATCTCTCAACTCACCGTGAAGCCCACTCGACAAGAATCGGAAAATTCACAACACATGAGACACACGAATTTTTAGGTGGTTCGGTTACACAGCCGTGTCCCCTACGTCCACCCCTCACACTTGAGGATTAAAGCTTCACTATCGAGTGAATCACACACACACGCTGTTTAGAACAGCAAACACACACACACACATACACGGCTTCCGATCTGGTAGCCAAAAGCGCACAAGCGCACAAACACACACACGTTCGTGTTTCCGAACACGAACACCACACACAGGGATCTGGATTTTATGATTACACAAATATTCAAGATCAATCCAAATGATTCAGAATGAGAAGTTTAGAAGATGATTTATCCTGATCGAAGCTCCCCCTATCACTTCAGCGAATTTCGTTGAGCACTTGGTGCACCCCGTTGAACGTTCTTGACGATTATGCTCGGAAGAGGTACGATCTTGATTTCCACGCAGCCAACCAGCAGGATGTTGATTTGGAGGCTTGAATCCCTCTTCTTTTCTTCCCTTTCACGCACACTACAAGGTAGAAGAAGGGCTGTAGCTTCTGGTTGCGACCTGCACTCACAAGGTTAGAGCAAAAAACCAATTTCAGGAAGATACGAATTCTGCTTAGGTTTTCATCCCAATAGGATTATATATATGCTAAGGGCGGTCAAAGGATGTCTAGGAGACAAGATCCGCACATCAAGGAGTAGTTTAAGGACAGCCACACAAGTGTGGTTTGTCAACCAGCTCGCATGGACAAGAGTCCACAATCACGGCGCCGCCCAGACCAGAAAGGGTCGACCCTTGGGGTCGACCCTCGTGAGGGGCCAGATGGGCCTGGCAGCATGGGTCGACCCTTGGGGTCGACCCTTCCAAGAACGGTTGCTGTCTTCAAAAAAATGGGCTTCTGGAGTTTTACAGGGGTCGACCCTTTCTGGAGCCTAAACAGTTTGAGGGAAAAGGGTCGACCCTTGGGGTCGACCCATGAAGAAACCGGTTCTGGAATTTAATTCCTCAGGCAGGGGTCGACCCTTGGGGTCGACCCATTAAAATGGGATTCTGCCTGGCAGTAATGGGTCGACCCTTAGGGTCGACCCTTTTTCCTGCACTTTCTAAAAATGAAGATAAAACAAGGCTAAGTGCAGGGGGTTCAAGTTGGGGTTTTAAAACAAGAATGCTCCACATCTAGACATAAGTGCTAACAGTGTAATAGAGGAGATTAGGATCGATCTCACCAATCGTCCTTCAGTCGTTTAAGAGCTTTGGCATGTCAAGATCAAAATTGGAATTAGTTCCACATGTTGCACATTGAAACCAAAATACTTACAATGAGTTGTTGTGCTTGAGCCTTCTCAAGTATCATGTCTTCAATTGATGTGTGCATTTCCAGAACGTAGGTATGCTCATTTTCAGTTCATACAAAACCATTTGATCATCATCAAAAATCATAAGTCATATACATGAGGAGGGGGTTCAACAATCTCCCCCTTTTTGATGATGACAAAATAATAGAAACCACATTGTAAAGCATCCACCATTCCAATTACATAAATCAAACCATCAGTTCAAGGACATGGTCAAACAGAAATCCAAATATAAGATTGGTCATCATGTGGCATATTCCCAAAGTTTTCTTGCCGACAAAGAGTGGAAAAGGAGCAAGGTTTGGAATACAAAAGACAAGATGCAATGCATGAAAACGCAAAGGAAATGCAACAGAACGAATGAACTAGAAACATGATAAAAGCACACATGCATGCAAGCACACATCATACACTAACATATAATAGCCGGGGCACATATAGGCCAAGAGTTTCTCCCCCTTTGACATCATCAAAAAAGAGGGGGTGAAAGAGGGATGCCAAGTCAAAGGAGCATCATAGTCTAATCATCATTATCATCCGGAGTGGAGGGACGTGGATGACGCCTAATATACGCCGAAAGTTCTTCCAACAAGTGGGTTTGGTTGGCCAAAGCATCAGTGACGTAGCGAGAGTGCTCCTGGTGAAAAAGTTTCAGATCGGATAGTTCAAGTTGCATAGCTGCCATGGTCTCCCCATACTCGTCTAACCGATCATCAATAGAATCCAAACGGTCCATGATTAGCTGTGCCTCCTCAGAAGGCATTCCTGCTACAGGAACATGAGCATCTTCAGCCTGCTCTTCATTGTCAATCTCATTATCTTCTGAACTGTCCGGTGGTACTGCCCTTTTTATTTGACGAACTAACACGCCATCTTGCTCTTCAAACCCCATGTGGTGACAAATAGATTGATAGGTGTAGATATCGGCGTCACGGATAGTTTGAGATGCTTCTCTTGACAAATTTATATCCATATAAGTAAAGATGGCTGTTAATGCCGCAGCATATGGCAAAGTACGGTGCTTGTGCGTCATGCTTGAACATATGTGATCAAGAATAAGCTGTGGAAATTTAATGGGAATTCCACCGAATAAGCATGAAAACAAGAACATGTGTTTCTCCGTAACCTTGTCATGTCCTCCTCCACGTGGCAAAATAATAGTTGTAATCATGCGGTGTAGTATACGTTGCAAAGGAGGGAATTGGTTTGCATTTAATCCGGCAACCGACCGGTCACCCATTTCTTCAGAAGTCATATAGCTGTAAACAGTGGCATCGGAGACTTCTACATCACCAAATGCAAATCCTTCATTCGGTAAGTCAAAGGCAATTCCCAACAAGTGTGGTGATAAAACAATTTCCTTTCCATTAACCGTGGTAACTGGAACGTCACCCGAAACACCCAAATTGCTATAGAATTGATGTACCAGATTGGGGTAAATGCGGCGATGTGCAGACATGAAAATATGCAAGTTTGGCTGGCTGCATATGAGATCAACTAATCCACGTAGATGGCGACTAAGATTTTCAAAGTTTACCGCCCGTGGACATAGAACGGTCCGATCCAAGATTTTGCTTGCGGGCTGTGATGCGGCGGTATGAGATCGACGCCCTTGCCTGGAGCTCGATGCCTCACCTCTGCGAGAAATACGCCTTTTCGGGGCCATCTAAAGAACCCACCGATGTGGTATAGAACTTGATGGTTCAACCAAAGAGAAATGCGAGAAGTTTGAATCTATGATCCTCCACAGACATCAGAAGCTTACCTCAAGGGAATGAAGATCAAAGAATGATGCTTGAAGCCACAAGAAGAAGAGTTCGCGCGGATGCCACCCGGATGACCGCGACTAGGGCTTGATGTCTTGGATGCCAAGGAAGGATTGTTTAGGGCTTGCAAGGGGTGGTAGCAAGGCTAGGAGGGGGGCAAGAGATGTTTTATAGCCATGGGAGGGTTCCAACTTAGGGTTGGAACCCTTGTTGGATCGGCTTGGGCGCGGGTTAGCCGCCCCGCCGGTTTGGGTCGACCCAATGGGTCGACCCGTTGGGTCTCTTACCCCCGGGCCAAACCGGATGCGCGAGGGTCGACCCTTAGGGTCGACCCATTTTCTGGGTTTGCAAGGGGTCGACCCTATGGGTCGACCCTTTTACTGGTTTTCAGCGGAAAGAAGAATTAACTCGAAGAAAAAATCAAGGAATGTTCGGCTCGAGTCCCCAATTGTAAAAATGTATGAAATCAAAGAATTTTGGATAAAAATTGGGATGTATGCAATTGGGGTATTGTTAGTTGAATTTTGGGAATATATGAGACGTGTAATGTCCCATTTTATCCAGATTTCTGACTTTGAACAAATGAGCTCCTTTGTGGGCAGAAAATTTTATCCAAGGTGATTTTGGCCATAGAAGTAACAATGAACATGGGTGAGTACAATATACATAGTAGAAACGCAGAAGCACACCAAAGTGATTTTTCACACAATTTGATTTTTCTTTTGTTTTTCACATAACATGATGCATATGCATGACAAGAGAATTACTATATGCATGAAACTAATGCAATTACATGTAATGAAGTGACCTATATATACATGATGCACATGGTTATGAATCACTCTTCTATCCTACAAACCCCTAGTTCTCTTCTAAAAGTAGTGAACTTGTCTTCACTTAGAGGTTTGGTGAAAATGTCGGCAATTTGACGATCGGTCTCAATGAAACTGATTTCTACATGACCCTTACTTACATGATCTCTAATGAAATGATGTCGAATTTCAATATGCTTGGTTCTAGAGTGATGAACAGGGTTTTTGGACAAGTTTATGGCAGAGGTGTTGTCACAAAGAATTGAGGTATTTTTAAAAGATATGCCATAATCAATCAATTGTTGTTGGATCCATAACACCTGGGCTACACAACTATTGACAGCCACATATTCGGCTTCGGCAGTAGACAATGCCACTGAATTTTGTTTCTTGGAGGCCCATGAGACCACGCAGCCCCCAAGAAATTGGCAATACCCACTAGTGCTTTTCCGATCCACTTTGCAACCCGCATAATCGGCGTCAGAATAAGCAATTAAATCAAGACTCGAATTTCGCGGAAACCATAGTCTGAAATTCACTGAACCAGCAACATATCTGAAAATACGTTTAACGGCCGACATGTGTGATTCTTTTGGGTTTGATTGAAATCTAGCACACATGCAAACAGCAAACTGTATGTCAGGCCGGCTGGCAGTTAAATACAATAGTGAACCTATCATGCTTCAAAAGAGTTTTTGGTCCACTGATTTACCTGTCTCATCTTGATCAATTTTTATTGAGGTAGACATAGGAGTTGGTTGTGGTTTTGTTGATGTCAAATTGAACTTTTTAAGCAACTCCATTGCATACTTCTTTTGATGTATGAACATCCCATCAATCGTCTGGTTCACCTGTAATCCCAAGAAGAAAGTCAGCTCTCCCATAAGACTCATTTCAAACTCACTTTGCATCAATTTGGCGAAGTCTTTGCTGAGAACATCTTTAGTTGAGCCAAAAATAATGTCATCAACGTAAACTTGAACAATTAAGATATCCTTACCATTCAACTTTGTAAAGAGAGTTTGATCAACATTACCTCGTTTGAATTCATGTTGAATGAGGAATTCACTTAACCTTTCATACCATGCACGGGGTGCTTGTTTCAGACCGTAAAGAGCCTTGTCCAGCTTGTACACATGGTCTATATGCTTTGTGTCTTCAAACCCCGGTGGTTGCTCCACATACACGTCCTCCTGGATATAGCCATTCAAAAATGCACTCTTAACATCCATTTGAAATAATTTGATATTATGACAACATGCAAATGCTAAGAGAACCCTCACTGCCTCAAGTCTTGCTACTGGAGCAAAAGACTCATCAAAGTCAACTCCTAATTCTTGACTATAGCCCTTGGCTACTAGCCTGGCCTTGTTCCTAATTACCACTCCTTGATCGTTTGTTTTATTTCAAAACACCCATTTGGTTCCGATCACGGAGTGATTCTTAGGAAATGGTACGAGAAACCACACTTTGTTCCTTTGGAACTGGTGTAGTTCTTCTTGCATGGCCATGATCCATGACTCATCTTTCAAGGCCTCTTCAATGGAGTGAGGTTCAGATTGAGAGAGCAAGGCTAATAAGTCATGAGTTTCAACTTCCCTGAAGGAGGCTCGTGTCCTTATGCCTTCTTGTACATTGCCCAATACATTTTCCGGCGGATGGTCCTTTGCAAATGTCCATTGTATTGGTAGCTCCTGTTCAAGTTGAGTTTCCTGATTTTCATCCTCTTCTTTTGGTTCTTCCTCTTCTTGTTTTTCTGAATTTCCTTCCTTCTTCTTGATATTGTCATCTATCAACTCATCATCCTGCAAGATAGATTTTTCATCAGTTCTAGATGGAGATGATTCATCAATAATAACATGTGGGCTTTCTTCAACTACGAGAGTTCTCAAGTTATACACTCGATATGCTCTCGAATTGAGAGAGTACCCAAGCAATATGCCTTTGTCACTTTTGGGATCAAATTTAGCTAAGTCCTTCTTACCATTGTTATGAATGTAGCATATTGAGCCAAACGGTCTCAAGTATGAAATGTTTGGCTTCTTACCTCGGTATAGCTCATACGGAGTTTTCTTCAACAATGGTCTTACCATGGCTCGATTTATGATGTAGCAGGCCGTGTTCACTGCTTCAGCCTAAAAGTACCTCGGTATTTTATTCTCGTTCAGCATGGTTCTTGCCATCTCAACTAGCGTTCTGTTCTTCCTTTCCACAACTCCATTTTGTTCCGGAGTTCTTGGTGCGGAGAAGTCATGCATATAGCCTTGAGCCCTGCAAAAATTGCTGAACTCATGGTTATCAAATTCTCGGCCGTGATCACTCCGCACAGCTTTGATGCAATACCCTTTATCATTTTGAACAAATCTGTAAAATGCTTCAAATTCTGTCAGAGCATCATTTTTATGAGAAAGGAAATACACCCAGCAGAATCTTGAATAATCATCCACAATCACAAATCCATATAGTTTACCACCCAAGCTGTGAGTTCTACTTGGTCCGAAGAGATCAATGTGGATGAGTTCAAGAGGCCTTGATGTGGTCACATCTTGTTTGGACTTGAATGATGTCCTTGTTTGTTTGCCCATGCTGCAAGCTCCACAAACTCCATCATCGACGGCCTTCAACTTGGGCAATCCAATTACCAAATCATTTCTTGATAATTTCAGTAATACATTGAAACTAGCATGCCCAAGCCGGCGATGCCAGAGCCAAGCATCATCATTGTTCCTTGCAATTAAACATAAATTCTCATGAGATGAATCATTCAAGTCTATCATATAAACATTGTTATACCTGAAACCAATGAACTTTATCTCATGAGTATTCCTATTCAAAACAGTACAGTGGTTAGAATCAAAAATCACATTGCATCCCTTATCACAAAGTTGGCTTATGCTTAAGAGATTATGTTGCAAATCCTTCACAAGTAATACATTATCAATGGTATGATTTTGATTCTTACCTATCTTACCTTCTCCGATGATTTTACCTTTGTCCTTACCACCGAATGCTACCGTCCCACCATCCTTTTCATGCCGGTCCACAAACCATTCCTTGTTTCCCGTCATATGTCGAGAGCAGCCACTGTCCAAATACCATTTGTTCCTTTGAGCTCTCGAGTAGACCTGCAATTCAACCAAAGTTCTTATGGAGATTTTGGTACCCAAGCTAGCTTGGGTCCATGATGGTTAGAGGCATGATGCATATATGATCTATTTCTGAATCCAACAGAATTTTCTTCATCATATTTCAGAATTCTACAATCATACATGTCATGACCCATTTTACCACAATAGAAACAAGTGATGGCTCTATCTCTTTTTCCCTTTCTTCTAACATTTGAAGAGGAGTTGTGCATGTGTTTCTTTGGTTTGGATGATGATGAACTTATGGAGGCCCAATGGGTTGTTTGAACTTTTGATTTTTCAAGGATGGCAAGGGCATCCTTCAACATATTTATTTCAGCCAATTGAGATTGGCTTTGTTTTTCAGCCTTTTCTTTGGCTTCATTACAAGCTGAGCTTTGAAGCTTTTCTTGTTCCATTTCATTTTCCAATTCTTCATGCATTTTCAGATATGTGGATTGTTCCTCTCTCATGCATGATATTTCCTCTTCAAACAGTTCAATTTTGGATGCAAGAATTTCATTTTCATTTTTCAAGTTTTCATTGACTGTTTTTGAGGCAAGGCACTCTTCACATGATCTTTTAGTATGCACAATTTGATCAATTTTCTTTTTCAAATTTCTGTTTTCAGATTTGAATCTTTTACATTTTTCATATAAAGACTCATATGCAATTTGCCATTGTTCATAAGTAAGAGTTTCAGTTTCAGAATCTACCTCATTTCCTTCGTCGTCATTTGCCATGAGGCATAGATTCTGGACTAGCTCATCTAATCCATCTTCATTTCCGGATTCCTCCTGATCTTCATCACTCCATGTGGCCATCATGGCTTTGGGCTTTCTGAACTTGCCTTTCTTCACCTTCTTGATGAGATCGGGGCACTCACCCCGCATATGGCCGGGTTTCTTGCATTCATAGCAAATCACTTCTTCTCTCTTGCTATTTTCTCCTCTGTTTGGACCTTGCCTTCTCGGTCCTTTTCTGAACTGACCACCAAAATTTCTGGTTCGTTTCACAAACCGTCTTGCTCTTTGTGTGATCATGGCAACTAATTCTTCATCTTCAGTGTTGCCTATTGAATCATTTTCACTGCCCTCTGAATCGTGTGGATTCACCTTTAGAGCCATTGTGGTAACAACTTTCTTTTTCTTGTGATCCTCCTCGCTCCTTTTGATGTTTATCTCATAAGTCATCAGCGAGCCAATTAACTCGTCCAGAGTTAAAGTACTTAGATCCTTGGAGTCTTCAATTACAGTGGCCTTTGTATGCCACTGTGGAGTAAGGGATCTTAGGACTTTTCTGACGAGTTCCTTGTTAGAATACTCCTTTCCAAGTCCCTTTAGTCCATTGGTAATTTCTGTTAGCCTTGCAAACATATCAGAAATTGATTCTTCTGGCTTCATTGCGAACAGCTCATAGTCCCGAACTAAGAGATTGGCTTTTGTTTTCTTGACTTCCGATGTTCCTTCATATATAAGCCGCAGCTTATCCCACATCTCCTGCGCAGAGGAACACATAGATATTCGTGAGTATTCGTTAGGATGAACCGCACATTGAATTATATTCATAGCCTTAAAATTCGTTGAACACTTCTCTATATCTTCTTCATCTCATTCATCTTCTTTTTCAGATAAAACATATGGACCCTTACTTATGACACGCCAGACATCGTAGTCCTGGGCACGTAGGAAAACGTACATTCTGTTTTTCCAATAGGGGTAGTTTGATCCATCAAAGAATGGAGGTCTTTGAATAGAATGCCCTTCGGGCATCATCCCTTTGTTTGCCATATGAACGGGATCAAACTCTGCGACCGTGTGGTCGAGACTAAACAGAGACCAGTGCTCTGATACCAATTGTTGAGTCCCAAATGTGGCAATCAAGAGGGGAGGGGTGAATTGATTGGCTAATAAAAATTTTGCTACCCTTAAGAAAATGATGCTGATTAAACAAACAACTACTAACACTCGCACGAACAGGATCACACTCGTGAATGTGTGCGGAATGTGTTTGAAAAGCTGGTGTAGTGATCTCTCAACTCACCGTGAAGCCCACTCGACAAGAATCGGAAAATTCACAACACATGAGACACACGAATTTTTAGGTGGTTCGGTTACACAGCCGTGTCCCCTACGTCCACCCCTCACACTTGAGGATTAAAGCTTCACTATCGAGTGAATCACACACACACGCTGTTTAGAACAGCAAACACACACACACACATACACGGCTTCCGATCTGGTAGCCAAAAGCGCACAAGCGCACAAACACACACGTTCGTGTTTCCGAACACGAACACCACACACAGGGATCTGGATTTTATGATTACACAAATATTCAAGATCAATCCAAATGATTCAGAATGAGAAGTTTAGAAGATGATTTATCCTGATCGAAGCTCCCCCTATCACTTCAGCGAATTTCGTTGAGCACTTGGTGCACCCCGTTGAACGTTCTTGACGATTATGCTCGGAAGAGGTACGATCTTGATTTCCACGCAGCCAACCAGCAGGATGTTGATTTGGAGGCTTGAATCCCTCTTCTTTTCTTCCCTTTCATGCACACTACAAGGTAGAAGAAGGGCTGTAGCTTCTGGTTGCGACCTGCACTCACAAGGTTAGAGCAAAAAACCAATTTCAGGAAGATACGAATTCTGCTTAGGTTTTCATCCCAATAGGATTATATATATGCTAAGGGCGGTCAAAGGATGTCTAGGAGACAAGATCCGCACATCAAGGAGTAGTTTAAGGACAGCCACACAAGTGTGGTTTGTCAACCAGCTCGCATGGACAAGAGTCCACAATCACGGCGCCGCCCAGACCAGAAAGGGTCGACCCTTGGGGTCGACCCTCGTGAGGGGCCAGATGGGCCTGGCAGCATGGGTCGACCCTTGGGGTCGACCCTTCCAAGAACGGTTGCTGTCTTCAAAAAAATGGGCTTCTGGAGTTTTACAGGGGTCGACCCTTTCTGGAGCCTAAACAGTTTGAGGGAAAAGGGTCGACCCTTGGGGTCGACCCATGAAGAAACCGGTTCTGGAATTTAATTCCTCAGGCAGGGGTCGACCCTTGGGGTCGACCCATTAAAATGGGATTCTGCCTGGCAGCAATGGGTCGACCCTTAGGTTCGACCCTTTTTCCTGCACTTTCTAAAAATGAAGATAAAACAAGGCTAAGTGCAGGGGGTTCAAGTTGGGGTTTTAAAACAAGAATGCTCCACATCTAGACATAAGTGCTAACAGTGTAATAGAGGAGATTAGGATGGATCTCACCAATCGTCCTTCAGTCGTTTAAGAGCTTTGGCCTGTCAAGAACAAAATTGGAATTAGTTCCACATGTTGCACATTGAAACCAAAATACTTACAATGAGTTGTTGTGCTTGAGCCTTCTCAAGTATCATGTCTTCAATTGATGTGTGCATTTCCAGAACGTAGGTATGCTCATTTTCAGTTCATACAAAACCATTTGATCATCATCAAAAATCATAAGTCATATACATGAGGAGGGGGTTCAACAGCGTTCTCAAATCCTTGCCTAACTAGTAGCTAAATAGGTTAACTTATGCATGCTTAGAGTTAGATTAACTCATCATCCATGCTATTTATTACCTGGCTTTACCGTGATCAAGAAATAACCATGTTATACATATTTTAATAGCCTGTTACACATGTCGCATATACATACTATTACCATGATCTTTATGAGTTTGAACATAGTCTGTTAGCATGATTTCATGAGTTTTTGAACACATTTTATTACACTAGTTTTACAGTTTTAATAACCATATTTTAAACCTTATTATAGAACCTCTGTACACCAAGTACTTACATATTTTAAAAACCCGAGAGTCCCAGCTCTCAGGTAAATGGCGCCCCTGACCAGGGCGCCAATTACCAAATTGAAGACCCCCGACAGGGCGCCAATTTGCAAATTGAAGACCCTGACGAGGTCACCAATTTGAAAATTGAAGACCACTTGAGTGGTCGTCGATTAAATGAAGACACTTCGCAGTGTCATCATTTCCATTTCTATAATTTCCAGTAATTGATAATTCAACACATTCAAAAATCCATAACTACCGAACTAAAGCATGAAATTTTTATATGAACATATTTCTGGAATCCTAACATTTTCCTCTACCTACTCGTACCATTATCTTATAATTCGGAGCACTTTCATACTGATGAATTGTGAACACTCACCTGTAAATGGCGCCCCTGACCAGGGCGCCAATTTCAGAATTGAAGACGCCGCGCATGGTCGTCAATTAATTGAAGACATGTGCAATGTTGTCAATTCTATTTTCTGGAATTTCCAACAATCAGTAAATCAACACATTTGGAGAGGGGGATTTCTGTAGCCCATCTAAGAGCAGCCGAACTAGGCCCATCAGGACCAAACGAGGCCCAGCTCATCTAAGTGACAGCCCCGCAGGGCCCACTTAGACTAAAAAGCCCAATAAGATCACTCAGGATCAAACCCTTCCTCGGCGGCCCTTAGGCTCGGAAGGCCCGAGCGTCGATCAGGTCGGAGGAAGACCCACGCCCGATCTATCCTCTCGTCGGGATAAAGGCTAACGCTCAGCGCCCACTCCGACCGATTCTCATCCAAGCTATGCCTATCGCCCGGACAGGGTTTGCACTCTTCATACTTAGGTTGATCGACGATTGCTTATCCACGCTGCCATCGAGAGCCCTTTATGCGCAAGAGTTTACAAGGATAAGGGACCCACGACCCCTCAAGGCTATAAAGATCCCACGATGAGGACATAAAGAGCCCACGTTGAGGACGTAACTCCCGCCTGAAACTCCTCAGCTTACGGGACTCATGAGGCCGGCGCACTATTTAAACCTGGGACTCCCTCCACCGAAAGGTGAGGCCAACACACACCTAAAACTCCCTGAGCTGGAACCACTTCACCACTTTGGTGTAGAGGGATCTCGTGCCTCTTTTTCCTCCTCCTTTCATAGCTTCCACCATTGCTCTACTGACTTAGGCATCGGAGGGTTTACCCCAGGGAACCATCCCTGGGCCCCCTGATCCGTTTCCCTTCCTTGTAGTTCACTGTTCGGTGATCATCTCCCCAGCTCAGGACCAGCGCGAGATCACGCCTCTTCATCTGGCGCCATCTGTGGGAAACGACCAAAGAGCCAGTATGGTGCGAAGTAGTTTAGGGAGGAGGTCCGCTGGCGACAGGGGAAAGGCCATGGTGGTGGAGGGAGAAGACCCCTCTCAGGCCTCACAAAACCCTCCCTCCAACGCCAACGCCCCAGCCGACGGACCACCCCCTCCTCCCGCGGCGGTGGAGCTACCACCCAACGGGGGTGCTGACACTTTCCAAGCCCTCAACGTAAAACTGGACATCCTCGTGGAACTCATGAGGACCCAGGCGGCCTGGGAAGGAAGGTCACGCGCCCCTCCAGAGAGCGCTTCCCTGCGAGGACACGACCCAGCACACTGCCGGAGGCCGCTTCACCCTCCGAGGCCAACAGATTATCCGTAACAGGTCAGGAGGACCTTCACGAGCCCCTCTTCCAGAGCAAGAGACCTCCTCTACTCCGAAAAGGGGAAAACCTAGGGCACGCCATCCAAACCCAGAGACCGAAACCCCCGGGGAGCGCCAAGGAAGCCCCCCCAGCCCCACAGCGCGGCGACAGCCAGAGTTATCCCTCCGACTGCGAGAATTAGAGAGGCGTTTCACAGAATAAAAGCGCGCCCTATGCGCCTTGCAGAATGTCTCTCCGGCGGAGGATGAGGAGAAATCCCCACTCTCCGATTACATCTTGAAGGCAGAGGTATCTCCCAGAACCTCCATCCCGACCTTCAAGTCTTACGGTGGCCAAGGCGATCCGGCCGACCACTTCGACAGCTTCGACGCCCTGATGACCCTCCACGGAGCGTCCGATGCCATCAAGTGCCAAGCCTTTGTGACCACCCTGGTCGAAGGTGCCCAAGCATGGTTCCGGGCCCTTGCCCCCAGATCCATCCGGGATTTCAACCAATTCGGGTGAGTATTTAAGGAGAGTTTCACCGGTAACGGCCCCCCAAGGTCGGTAGCGGGGCTATTGGCTCTCAAACAGGCACAAGGGGAGAGACTCCGGGCTCACATTAACTGATTCAAATCGGAAGCCCTGAGAATCCTCCGCCTGGATGTAGCCTCGGCCATAACCGCACTAACCGGAGGCACCCGGGACGAGAACCTCCGCCGCGAGCTTGTCCTCCACCCTCCCTCGACCCTTGCTGAGCTAGTGACTCTGGCCTTGCATCACGCTGAGTGCGAAGAAGTCCTCAGCGCATGCCAAGGCGCAACCGGCTCGGGTCGGGAGGGGGACAAGAAGCGGGCACCCGAGCCAAGCTCGGGTCCAGGAAAAAGGCGGAACCGAGATGGGGAGCACAAAGAACCGTCTCAGAAATACGAGCGGTACACCCCCTTAACCACTCCGGTGTATGAGATATATGAAGACATCAAAGGCTCGGGCCTCCTCCGCTAACCCGAGCTAATGAGGTCAAAAAGCCGCAATCGCAAAAAGCATTGCCTGTTCCACAACGACCACGGGCATCACACCGGCGATTGCCACCAGCTCCAGGATGAGATCGAGCGCCTCGTCTGCCAAGCACACCTATCCCGGTTCGTGGCTGGGCGTGAGGAAGATCGAGGCACCCCAGAGGAAATCGACAACGCCCCTCGTGGGGTCCACATCAACGTCATCGCTAGAGGAGCTGCATCAGGAGGAGACAGTGGCTGAGGAAGGAAGCGTCATACTGAGTGGGTGAGCCGAGCCGTCGAGTCTCACAAGGCCCCGCCAAGTGAGCCCCAGGTCATAGTCTTCTCCGACCAAGACCTGGAAGGGCTGACCACCCCGCATGGCGACGCCCCAGTCATATCGGCCATAATAAACCATTGTAACGTAGACAGGATTCTAGTTGACAATGGAAGTGCCCCTGATGTATTATCTTACGAATGTTTCCTTAAGATGGGGAAGAATCCATCTAAACTCCGCCCGATCTGAACCCCCCTTTGCGGGTTCAATGGCCAGGCCACTTATCCCGAGGGAGCCCTAAGCCTACCGGTCACTCTCGGCACCCGACCCAAAACCGTTACGGTCATGGTGGACTTCATAGTGATCAAGGGTATGATAGCATACAACGTAATCTTCGGCCGAGGAATCCTTAGCCGAACGAAAGCGGTGCCCTCTACCTATCACCAAAAGATGAAGTTCCCCACTAGAAACGGGATGGGAGAAGTCCGAGGTAACCAGGCGACGTCCAGAAGGTGCTATAATATCTCGGTTGAAGCCACAAGGCCGGACGGGAAGAACAAGGGCCCCCTGGAAGTCGAGGAAAAACCCGTAACCTCCGAGCCTGGAGGCGAGCTGCTAACGGTTTTCCTAAACGACGACCCGACCCTGGGAGTAAAGATTGGAGCCGACCTACCGTCTGAGGTTCAGCAGTAATACAAAGAGTTTCTTTCCGTGTACATCCGAGTCTTTGCATGGTCTGATGATCAACTCCCCGGAATACCGAAGGAGACGGTGATGCATAAGCTCAACCTCGACCCGACCGTGAGGCCCGTACAACAATGCAGAAGGAAGCACGCACCAGAGAAGCAGGCGATCATCAAGGAGCAAGTCACCAAGGAGCAAAAGACTGGTCTTTTTAGATCGGTCTTGTACCCGACGTGGCTAGCTAACATCGTCCTGGTGCCAAAAGCTTCGGGAAAGTGGCGAATATGCATGGACTTCACCGACTTGAATAAGGCTGCACCAAAGGACTGCTATCCATTACCGAGCATCGACCAACTGGTTGATTCAACCTCGGGCAACGAGATACTTAGTTTCTTGGACACCTATTCAGGTTACCACCAGATCAAAATGGATCCAGAAGACATCAAGAAGACCGCCTTTATCACCGACTTCGGCGTGTACTGCTACACCCGGATGCCTTTCGGGTTAAAGAATGCTGGAGCCATGTACCAGAGGCTGGATAATCATATGTTCGAAGGACAGCTCGACCGGAACGTCGAGGCCTATATTGATGACATGCTCGTCAAGACCCCCAAGGCCAAGGACCACTTCGCTGACCTAGCTGAGACCTTCGACACCCTCCTGAGGTACAATATGAAGCTCAATGCCACCAAGTGCACCTTCGGAGTAAGATCCAGGAAATTGTTGGGTTTCTTAGTCACCCAGCATGGGATCAAGGCCAACGACCCTATTTCCAAGCGCCTCCGACCCTATTTCCAGGGGCACTCCATCACTGTGCTGACCGGCGAACCTTTGAAGAGGATCCTCGCTCACCCTGAAGCCATGTGACGCCTCATCAAGTGGGCCATCATGCTCAGGGCCTACGATATATCATACCGGCCTCGCTTGGCTATCAAAGGACAGGCCCTCGCTGACTTCATCGCTGAGAGCACTATCCCGACCGAAGAAAAATCTCCGTCCGCGCCCGGGCCAACCTGGGAACTGTTCCTCAACGAATCCTCCAACTCGGCCAGAAGCGGCGCTGGAATCCTCCTGAAGTCCCCCGAAGGAGCAGAGCTACAATACGCCTTGAAGTTCAACTTCCAGGCATCCAACAACGCCTCCGAGTACGAAGCCCTTATCTCGGGAGCCCGCATGGCCTGGTGGCTGGGGGCTGAGCAAGTCAGAATTCACACTAACTCCCAACTAGTTGCTAGCCAGGTCAATGGCGATTACAAAGCTCGAGAAGCACCGATGGTCAAATATCTCTAGCTGGTTAGAGCCGTGGCACAACAGTTTGAGTGTTTTGAGGTAGTCCGAATAGCTCGGGAAGAAAACTCTCGAGCGGACGCCCTCTCTCGGCTGGCCTCCTCTCTTGACCCCGAGGGTACTCGATTGGTACTTCTCGAAGAGCTAGAGCGACCGAGCATCGATTCGGAGCTCCTGGCTGTTGACTCGGCCTCCCTAAGCGACTGGCGCACCCCCTACCTGTCGTGGCTCCAAGACTCTCAAGAGCCTCCTAATCCCCGGGAAGCCCGAAGATTGAAGTACCAAGCTCGGCGATTCGTCATTCTGGACAGCACTCTCTATCGAAGATCCTTCTCCGGTCCCCTCCTGAAGTGCCTCAGTACTGACGAATCCAACCGAGCGATTCAAGAAGTTCACGAAGGCCTGTGCGGAGCGCACTTAGGAGGAAGGTCGCTCGCCAGGATCTTGCTACAGCAAGGTTATTAGTGGCCCACTCTGCAGCGCGACTGTTCTACCTACGTACAGCATTGTGACTGATGCCAGCGATTTGACCACTTGGTCTATCAGCCGACAACGGAGCTTGTCACCCTTGCCGAGCCATATCCTCGAGCCGTTCCCTACAGCTCAGGCCCAGAAGAAGTTCGTCATCGTCCCCATCGACTACTTCACCAAATGGATCGAGGCCGAAGCCACAGCAAGAATCACCGAGATAGCCATCTGGAGTTTCATCTGGAAGTCGATCATCTGTCGCTACGGCATCCCCCGGGTGATAGTGAGCGATAATGGTCGGCAATTTGATTCTTGTTATTTCTGAGACAGATGCGCCGGCCTAAACATTCGCAATCACTTCACCTCGGCCGCCCACCCTCAGGCTAATGGGCTGGACGAGAATGCCAATAAGATTATCTTAAAAGGCATCAAGACCAGACTCAACAAAGCCAAGGGCAGCTGGCTTGAGGAATTGCCGAACGTACTTTGGTCACACATAACGACTCCCAGAACGGCAACCGGTGAAAGTCCCTTTCAATTGGTGTATGGCACCGAGTCTATTATCCCATTGGAGATTGCCAATCCCTCCCTCCGAGTCATCTATTTCTCGCCCGAGGCAAACGACCAAAAACTGCTCAAAAATCTTGACCTAGCGGATGAACTCTGAGAGATTGCCGGCATTCGAGCAATGGAATATCAACGCCGCCTCACTCTATACTACAACGCCAAAGTCTGAGATAGACACTTCCAACCGGGAGATTTCATCCTCAGGAAAGTCGAAGCCTCTTGATCACTTGAGGCGGCGGGCAAGCTATCCCCTAATTGTGAAGGCCCCTACCGAGTGGTCGAGACGCTCGAGAAAGGAGCATACCGGCTATCTACGATGGAAGGAGAACCCATCCCTCGGACCTGGAACGTGACTACACTACGCAAGTTCTACTTCTGAATACTGAGCATTGTGTTAGCAACATGAAATAAAGCAAAAGTTTTCCTTTCCTTTATTCAAACAACTCGCTTATACATCAGAAAGGCCGAAGCCAAGAAAATACATGTCGAAAAAGTAAAAAATACATCTGACGCCGCCGTATGAGCCAATCGCTCGGCTGACTCAGTTAACCTTTCCTCCGTCCAGCCACTGAATCTGTCTCGTGCAGAAACTGGCTCGGATAAAGGGTAGTCGACCCCGTTGTCTCGGGTAGCTCGGAACAAAGGTGACAGAGGGATTAGTGATGTGACACAACCTTGGACCTAATGCAAGCAAGCACAATCGCATTCAAAACGGGCCAAGTTGGGCCACCGCTCTATCGTCACTCACCCAAGCCCGGGGTGACTTGGCAATGCCAAGGGGAGGATGTGGGGTTGGGACCTTGCTGGTAGAGGGCCAGCAAGGCCAAGAATGATTCCCAATGGGTATGGGTACCCAAATCAAGGGGGCCGACAAAGTGCCAATGGCAACGGTTGCACTCTTCCCATGGTGATCACTCAAGACAACTGGGCTTGAGGATCGGGCTCTCACTCGCATAACCAGCGGAATTAAGAACTAATATTGAAAGACAAGCACTAAGTGGAGTGAAGGTTTGAGCACTTACTCGACCGGTTTGAAGAAACCGGTCCCGGTCGGAGACGAGGGCGAGCGGGGAGGCGAGTGGATCCCCACACGCCGCGGCGGTGTCGCTTGACCTGCCCAAACAAAGTACACCACTACACCTCTCGCAGGAGGGGGAACATGGGGTGGGGGTTAATGATATTACATCAATACTACCTCCACGCAGGGAGGGGCCTTCAGCCGGCCAAGCGGGGTGGGGAAACCAAAGCAAAGAACGAGGAACAAGGGTGGACGCCGAATCTGCCTGCTGTCTGTGAACCAGGACAGAGTCGGTGTTGCTGTTGTAGATCTTGCTCAGGAATTTTTCTGATGACGACACTAGTGGCGAAATCTTCGTAACAGGAAGGGGAATGCCTCAGAATTTTTGTAATTTCTTCTGGAGTCGCTGCAGGTCGAGGCAGAAGCTTGAACAGGGCCTCTGTTTCTCGGACTAGCAGGGGCAGGTCACCAACAGTAGGATGCAGAGGCTGTCCTGGCCGCTCCTGAACTCCAAATTTGATTCTGTCAGTGCCGTTAGAACCGTGGGTGAGTCCTCTTTGCATCAAAAGAAACGGGGACGCCAGAAGAGAACGGAGACGATCTGTGGAGCCAGAAAAGTGAGGAGGTGTCGATGCAGACTATGGAAGGCAGAGCCGCACGACCGTGTAAGAAAATTGGTAACTTCTGTTCCCTGATGCTGAATGGGCTTCCACTTCTTGATTCTGAAAGTAGACAGGCCGATGAAGAACTTTGAAGAAGGACTTAAGGATGGATTCCTTCGGGGCTGGTCGTGGCAGAGCTTCTAAGCCGGCTCAGGTCCTTAGCCAAGGCAGAACCACGCAGCTGTGGGAGAATGGATCTCCTGGACGACTCGGAGATCGGAAGAAGACGAAACCACTTCAGTTACGAAGGCGACTGGCAGACGCTTCCGACGATGGCTCTTGGGTCTTCAGACTCGCCCGGAGGAGGTCGTGGTGGCCGCTTCAAGTTGCTGGTCTGCTGTAGATCTTCAATTGAGAGCTGTAGGTTGATAATGGGGGGAATGGGGTATATGGGAGGGGAAATGGGGGTGGATGAGTGTGGGGAAAGCCCGGGCTGTGAGGGGGTCTAGGAGGGGGTGTTCTAAGGTGGGGGAAGGGAAGAATGGGGTCTGGAAGGGGGTCTAACAGGTGGTGGGAGGAGGAGCTACGAATTTGGGAAGGTGGGTGAGAGGAGAAGGTGAGGGGGGGCACAAGTGAGTGGAGGGAAGGGTGGATTTCAAATTTGAAATGGCATTGGAAGTTGTGGGGTTGTGTGGGGAAGGGGTTGATTGTATTGGAATGGGGAAAGTGGTGTTAGAATGGTGAGGGATCTCCTTGGGACTAGGGGGGTGGAGTAATGGAGGCCATGGGGAAGTGGAGGGCTTTAATGATGGTAGGTGGGGGTTGAGGTGGTTGGGAAGGGAGGAGAGAGAAGAAAATTCAAATTGGGTGATGAGGAGAGAGAAAGTGGAGTGAAAAAGAGGGATTAAGAGAGGGAAG